>CM066913.1:15456011-16127886 GCA_033964015.1 Scolanthus callimorphus
CAAGGAGTTTGTGCAACAGAGAAGCAGTAGAGATGATAGAATTTCTCCTGAGCACTGGATGTAAGTGTATTACAAACATAGAGAAAGTTTGTAAAATAGTCTATTAAACACTGAAGAGTGGTATGAAAAAGTCAAAAAGGACAGAATTCTATAACGTCAAGATAATCCTGATTATGTATATATTTTTGTAGTATCAATGTAGTAAATTTAGCCAAATCTTGCAATTCAAAATATTATTTAATAAAGATTGAGAACTATTTAACAAAATATAGTGTTGATTATATGCAACCCCCATTACCATGACTTATGATTCTTCCATGGAAACCATGCATGAATTTTTTCCATCAAATGTTTCTCTGCCACCAACCATTTCAACACTAGAGAGGGACAGACAAATGGAAAAATATCTGGATGAGCAAAATCTCTGGATGATCAAAATGAATATTGTGAAAATGGATTTTGGACCTTACCACCATATGCATTATTACGCCACCTCAAAATTCACTGTTGCGATTAGCGATTTTACGCTAGAAATTTTTAATATCAATTTTCTTGAACAGAAAGTTAAACATTCTAGGCAAGGAAGCCAAAGGATAGGTTAAAACCATTTTGGTTGATTTTGCAATCAATAGCGACTCACTGAAGCAGCCGAATCCAGTGTTTTGGTTTGATTGACAGCTAAAAATCGCCCATCGCAACATATAACATTGAATTTTGAGGTCGCGTAGCAATGCATACAGTGGTAACTTGTCTTCATTGACAAACAGATTCGAGCCAGATGGTCAAATTAAGACTTAAACATCCCAATCCCATTTCAACACTAGACAATGTGTTCTTTTAATTCGAATTTCCTCACCTCAATTAGTTTTACTATTTGCGGGAAAGCTTACCATTTTTTAATATTCGTTCTATTTCCTAAAGAAATTGTCTAATTGATTTGTTTGCCCAGACGATTTTTCATTTGTCCTTCTGTCTGGGTTAGCCTGAATTTCATTCCCCCATTTGCTAATGGATGGAAGAGATCACTGCTGCCTCCGGATTTGCAAGGATGTAATAATTTCCCCAAGCAATCAAAATTGTCTTTTTCGTATGTAGTGCTATTTTGGGGAGGGTTTGGGTGTGTGCGACGTGGGAGGTTCTAGAAAATAACAAATGAACAAAAACACCTTTATTTTGAACTATGAGAGTTATTCATCTGCATGACCATCTAGTCTGGCGTTGCGCGGCTGCGAGGAGACTGACCACCCCCATCACGTTAACGTACCTGGGGATGCCCATTTCCCGGGGGGGGGGGGGGGGGGGACTCCCATATTTTTTGACCGGGGATGATCGTCGTATCTTTTATGTATCAGTCAATTCCAGCGCTGACCATGCCCCCCCGGGCAACCCCCGGGATTTTGGTCATTTCTAAAAATAAAACTGAAAATTCCCCGCCCCCGAGCTAGGAAAAATGCGAAATACCCCACGGCGGGGAACACAAAAAGCGGAAAAATGCCCCACCCCGGGACGAGAAAAAGACGGTAAGATTCCATCGACTCTGCGTGACAAAGCTTCACAACAAAAACTTCAACTCCATTTATACTGTCCGAGCATTTATAATTCGTTTCAGTAAATGTACTTTAGTTTTCTCGTCTTTGAACGAGTTCTCATTTCACTGAAAGTGAGACAAAATATAAATAAAGAAGTGAAACTAAGGTATTAGTACAATATCGGTAGACATTCCTAGGCCATTCGCCGTTGTAGCCATTTCTGCAAATTGTCTCCGGAATCTCTCAATGCGAAATTTACCTTTATTCTATTTGCAGAGCAACTATTTAACAGTTATGTTACTTGACATAACTCATACTTACTTGTTATGTTACTTTTTGCGAAATTGGAACTCTTTTATAGTGTCAATTCATTTTTATGTTTTTCCACTGAGACGACATTGCGAAATCTGTTTCTTCTCTATAGAAGACATTTACTGCGAAATGTGCAAATGTGTCTTCCCCAAACGTGGTGTATACGGGCCATGCTCTGCATTATATTTTATGTGGCGTTATTTTCTGTAACTGGGACTTTGTAACTGCCAAACGATAGTTATTGTAACTGGTGTTGTAGTTCGCAAAACCCGACGCGCTTGAGATGAGAAAACCAAAATTCCCCACCCCCCTCCCCCGGGGAAAAACAATTCCCGACCCTGGGGCCAGCAAAATGTTCAAAATTCCCCACCCCAGGGAAGGCAGTGGTGTGTAAATGCCCCACGGTGTCCCGGGGGGGGGGGGGGGATGGTCACCGCTGGAATTGACTGATACATTAGGGGTTAAAATCACGATGGTTTGGTCTCTTTTAGGGGTGATCGTGATCTTCAATAAATTTTAGGGAGATTGGTATCTTTTAGGGCCGAAACTGTGTCCAAATTGATTTTTCTTATGATAGTGCTTCTAAAAACCGTGTAAGAAGAGAGATTATTCGATTCGAGCAGACGATAAATTAGAAACAAACACGGAAATTTCTTGATGGGTATCTTTCACCTCTACCTGTGTCCTTCGCGCCTACTTGGTACATAAGAATTCATGTTTTAGGGTATCTTTTAGGGTAATAAATGTTTTGAGCCACGCCATGGCCGCCATGTTTGGTATCTTTTAGGGGTGAAACTGAAAATTTCTGACGATCATCCCCGGTCAAAAAATATCGATATCCAGATCCTGCTTTTATTGTGTTCCCAAGCCATTTTGGCGTAAGGACGACCTCGATTAGGCCTTTCTTGTTGGGCAGCCATCAGTGAAAATGACGCTCGAGTCTCATTCAATTTAAAACGACAAACAATATTGCATCGACTCCATAATTTGGTCACGATACTAAGGCGATCTCAGGAGAGAATACCCGTTAAGAATTAAGGGTAGATGGACCCCGAAACAACAAGATTTGAACGGATTCTACCAGCGTATTTCCTTCCCTCGCACAGCCATCGTTCCGGCCCGGGCGATTTTTTTATTTACGCCCACTTTATGGGACTTAGAAATTTTTAAGGCAAGTTATTGAGAAAAAAGGAAAAAGTATTCATGGTGGTGCGAACCCTCAACCCTGTGTAAATTATCTATTCACAACCCAACATATTACACATGAGCTACGAGAGAGTTCGCAGGTAAACATGCTCCTTTTAATTCACTCATAGAACGAGAATATGTGAATCATAATGAATATTTATACTAGCTAGCCGCCATCTTGAAGTGGGCGTAAAAAATAAATTCGCCCGGCCCGGACCAAAGTGATCAAAATTCGCACATGCGCGTACCGTGACAGTCCCGCTTTAATACATGGTGCCCAGAATAAGTATGGCAGAGTTGCTGTTAAGCCACACCCTGACTGAATAACGATTTAACTCATTTATTTCTCATTTTTGTAGGTGTTCATCCTAACTTCTTGCCTGCTTATCCTAGTCTCGGTAACTCAATTCTGTCTGGGCACAGTACGATCTATCCGACAAGACAAGTTCGCCATGGAAATCCTGTACCTTCTAGACTTCATCACATCTATCTGGTTCACCGTGGAGTTTATATTACGACTCATATTTTGTCCGAGTTTCAAAGAGTTTGCC
Organism: Scolanthus callimorphus; assembly: GCA_033964015.1. Taxonomy (NCBI): domain Eukaryota; kingdom Metazoa; phylum Cnidaria; class Anthozoa; order Actiniaria; family Edwardsiidae; genus Scolanthus; species Scolanthus callimorphus. The sequence continues at coordinate 15,459,592 of CM066913.1, forward strand.
AAAAATCCTATGAACTGGATCGACTTGTCTGCCATTATTCCATTCTACTTCAGCCTCTTCAACCTTCAGGGGACCATTTCCTGGCTTGTAGTCATGAGAACGTTGAGGATCTTCCGCATCTTCAGCTTGTCATTTTCTTTCCAGATTCTCTTCCGTTCTCTGATTTCCAGCAAAAACGAACTTTTCCTGGTATTCGTAAGTCTCATGGTACCAATCATATTATTTTCAAGTATGATCTACTTTGCCGAGAAGGATTCAAACAAACAAAATTTCCAAAGCATACCAGAATCTTTTTGGTGGGCCATAATTACGGTGACAACTGTTGGCTATGGCGATGTTTGTCCCATTACCAAATTAGGTAAAGTCATCGGGGCCCTCTGCGCTATTTGTGGAGTTGTCATCGTTGCACTTCCGGTTTCCGTCATCGGAAGCAACTTCTCGTATTATTACATCCAAGCGCGCACTCGAATGCAGCAACCAAGACGCGCGCAATCACGCACGCCGACAATATCACACATCCCAGCAAACGTTATGCATCGGCACTTTACCCGCCGGAGCACTATGTACCCGGGAAACGGAAGTCTGCGGAGTTCCGGGTCTCCGGATGGGCGGACAAGGAAAAGGCCAGTGGCTGCTCCGGTGCGCAAGAGATCGCGGCGGAGAGGAACGAGCGAGGATATGGAACGACTTTCTAATCATAACACGGATATGATGCACATTGCAGAACGCGAATCGGATATGTGATACAACTTCTGCAGGAAAACAGGGACATTGTGCTTGAAATGGTTAACGCAGCGATAACATAAGAAGATTTGCTAGAGTATTGCTTCAGGAATAAATAAAAGTAGAGAGCAATATTTTTCAAGCGTCACTGCTGTGAATTGGACAATTCCAGCTCTAATGAACGCGCTTTGTAGGTCTGTGGTCGGGGTAAATTTCACAAACCAAGGGCCTACAATCTTGGACAAAATGTCTTGGCAATTTCCCCAAAAAATGACCGAAATGACGTTTCACTCCTGTCCATGCGTGATTTGTACCCCTCCCCCACCCCCCCTATAGTCAATGTTGCTTGGGTCCGTAGACAGATGATCTAGAAGTTCCTCAACATTGATTTGGGGGGAGGGGGGGAGCGAGAATTGGCATTATCCGTATGTATTTCAGCATACCCACTGATTTCTGCACAAAAGTCAAAATTTTGCCAACAATTTTGTCCAAGATTGTAGTTTGCGCGCCTTACATCCTGGTACTGTTGTAGTTTCGAAAGAAAAGAACGCGCGCGCGTTTATAGCTGGAATCGTCCAATCGAAGATTTATTAAACACGAGTTTGCTACCAATAACTTCGTTATTTAATGAAATAAAAATCTGTACAAACTGTATTTAAACTTCTAGGCGTCTGATAACGGCAAACCAGTGCTCTTGTAAATATCAGGATGTAAATATGAGGCTTTACGATAGTTTTCTAGAAGAGTTATCTTGGTTGAGGAAATAAAGAATTAGCCTCTTTATTCCAGAGATCAGTTATTTGGTAACATTTTTACTGGGAAGAATCACGAGACCTTAGTTTAAAATCAGTCGCAGATAACCAATCAGCATTTTTCTGCAACTGTACAAATCTGAACGCGCATCCACATTCGGATTTTGTGGACGTCAGCTCTGATAGAAAGATGCTCTTCGCTTTCTTGCGAACTCGCATTCCCTCAATAGATTCAGACATCATGATCTCCCTCGGATAAAAAAAAAACAGGTGTAACCTGCAAAGTGGAAAGGAGAGTCGGACCACCGATTCGTCTGCTAGCTTGACTTTCCACTCCTTTTATAGCCTGCGTAGCTGCTCTAAAGGGGAGGGAGTCCGTTCGAGCGAAAATCGGAAGAAGCGCGGCAGCAAGGGGAGCCGCTACACAGGCTACTCCTTTTAGAGCCACATTACACAAGCTACATTACTAGTGATGCTGGTATTGGCTCTCACCATGCAAGAATGAATTTTGAAATTGGAGGGCTTATATTCCGATAAAATTCAGCTCATCTGCTGAAATCGGAGAGCATTATTAATACAAGAAAAATAAATAGGTCTCAATATAAATGAGAATTTGCGCGTCAGCTTTGCGAGGTACCAATGGCTTGGTCGGCAGCATTGTTAGGCGGTGGCTGAGGGGTTGAATTGGGAAGCCGTTTTCTTGGAGTGCTTGGACCAGGTCACCATACCTGTCGAGAGAGGAAGCAAAAAATATCTGGTAAGGCATAGGCATTGTTCATCGGAAGCAAAGCTACATTTCCCACGCCTTTTCCTATACATTGAACTCACTATCGCAAATCTGATTGGTCGAGATCAAACAGTCAGTTCACAATGTCGCGTGAACTTGACATGCTAAATACAATATCTGCAGCAGATATTGCATGTAGCATGTCAAGTTCAAAGTCGGGTCGTTCCAAAGCCCCTCGTCCGTGTCTGCATTTTGAATTTGAACAATGTCATTTTGAATAAAGTCATTTGGCATCGTATCAATTTGTCTTCTTTATGTATAACCCAACCTATTAAATGTATAATAAAACAATTATTGGATGAGGTTGAGCATGACATCGTCCGAAGCCAAAGGCTTATGATACCTGTACAAGAACAATACCCCTGCCCTTACCCCTGTCCTTTCAGCAGATCCAGAAAAGTGTAGAACTGTTTGAAGGACGCCTCGATACTTTCCAGAAACCGGTCATCCTCTAGAATCGTTTTCCCTGGGACTAAAAGAAAAGAAAACGGACAACTAAACTGCTGGAACATCGCGCTAATACTGAGTTCCGTCATATTAGATATGGAATATTTGGGCCATCGCCTTGTTACTGCGATCGAATTTCTGAGTTTGCAATACTTAGCTCTAATAGAGTGGATGCAGATGATAGTGCAGGAATTTGGTGCAGAAAAAGTGGTGAATTGTTCAGTCTATAGTAGTCCTCCTAACGTGTACCATATATGGATGAGACTAAAGTTAGCTGCTCAATTCTATGCGACGCCACTCCTGTTAAAAAATACATATAATTCTAGTACCCATTGGTAATAGTATATCATAAATGTTATCGTTACCTCGAGTTTTAGCCCCGATCTGTCCGTTGCGCGTGGCTAAAGGTCTACTAGGAGCTGTTGGAGACTAACAGAAGTAAAAATAATGAGCCAAGAGCAAAAAATAGTGAATGCCTGATATCCACAGTAGAATACGAGAAAATCTTACCCTCTGTACACCTGATGCCTGGTTTGTTTTCATGAGCCTTATTTCCTGTTGAAGTCGTCGGTTTTCAACTTGAAGCTGAAAAAAGGTGAAAGAGAAACTGATGAAAAATGCTCAATAAATGTCGCCCTTCAACCGAAGAAATGAGAACAGCTTTCGAGCAAATCGGGTAGTGCGCGGAACCCCAAAGTTGCCCGGTCCAAAAGGACCGCAAAATCGGAAATGCTGGTGTATCACATGGGATTTTGCCACACAGGAAATGTTCATGAGTGGAATGATGCAGTACTTGAAACTGCGACAGGCTAATCGTCGTCCTCGGGTACACAAATGCTTCGCCGCGGCGAACGGAAACCTGACGCGCCACGCCCTGGATCCCCGAAGATGGATAAAGGCCCGTGACCACCCAGGCACACAAGAATAAAACGCAGGTGAAAATTCGATGCAAATTTACAACTTCAACTTGTGAAATTCAAAGAACAATACAATAGGAACCCCTTTGGGACCTATCAGGCAAACCACAGCGGTTGAATAACAATAGAAAACAAAGCGCAAAGGTACGACTATTTGGCTAGGCGGCCCCCAATCTCTACTCTAAAGGGCGACTAAACTGGTTTAGTTACATTCCGTCGCCAGCCAAGATTGGGTAGCCTCTTGTCATGCATGTGGTGAGATGTCTCTGCATACCTCTAACACTCTGGAATCTGCGGTTGCCCTCGCCTGTGATTCGTCTTCAAGCCGGCGACGTAAGAACTCTACCTCGATCTTCATCTCTTTGACATCCTTGCTGCTCACACGTCTACGGTCTTAGATAGCAAGAAGGGAGCGCGTAAATTGGCAGGAAAACGAGCTCTATGAGACATTTGACTGTATGCTAGACAAGAAGAAACATTCCTGGATATCTAGCCTCCACAGGGTTTCCTATTGTTTTCCTACTTATGGTCTTCCTGTGGGGAGGGAGCGAGATGCATTTACCACAGGAAACCCAAGCAATATACCACAGGAAGCCCAAGCAGTAATTGCCAATAACAGGATTGATGCCTACATAAGTAACGATTTACATCAACTGTCTCGCCAGAAGCGGGTGTTTTTGGTTTTGAAAAGGGCACACTAATTTCGGGGGTCCTGACTCTAGATCTGCACTAGCACCACCATGACGTTTGTTCTATGCTATACTGCTCACCAGATTCAGTGCTGTAACTGGATGCCGCAGTTGATTGTGACAAGGGTGTAGATTCCTCTTCCTCGCTACCGAAGGGTGAGCTGGCGGCACGCGGGTCATCAAAATCAGGGACGTGGCTCTTCTTTTTCTGAAAAAAAAAAAAAAAAAAATGAAAATGTGGAAATTTTGGACTTGCAGACCCCGATATGATGCAACTGTATCGCGGGAATCACCCTCAGAGAGAATACAATCTTTCAATTTCGCATGAAAAGAAAAACACAAAGAAAGCATCTATAGATAGCAGATATGAAGTGACGCGGGTTTGGTCTACCGAATGCGGTGTGCTCTTTTAAGAAATGAAAAGAGAAATTTACAAATTAAACCTCCCCTGGCCCAGAGCGTGTAATCAGTGATGTCAAAAAAAAAAAAAAATCAGACAAACATACACTATTTCGGGACAACTGATTTCCATTGACGCAAATTGGCTGGTTTTCATGTGCGGCATGTAAGATAAGGATGCCCACCCTGAACCATATGTGTAATTTGCGATATAATGTCGTCAAAGCAGTGCACACATTCGATTGGTTGTGTTACCTTGCCCTTTGTAGGAGCAGGATCATCTGCTGTGGGCTTCAACTTGTGCCTGAAACATAAACAAATGGAACAGTTTTAAAATGTGAACTCTACTTTTTTTAAGGCGGTCAAACTTTCCGTAATAAACGAACTCGCGTTAGTCTTGTTCCATGCTTACGGGTCCTGACACTACATTTGTCAGTCTCCGTTTTGTGTGAAAAGACGTCTCGAGAAGTCCGTCTTGGAGCTCCTACAAAGTTCACTGGACCCTAGAGTCTGTTGCGAGCCGAATTTCTTACAGCGTTGCGAAAATAACAATTGCAGATACAAAACTTCTCTATCAGTTCACCTGTTTCTGCCAACACGTGCGGCAGTTCTCCACGGGACACACCCGCCACCTCCCTTCTTAGCAGTCGTCCGTACGGCTGGGGATCTCGCGGACGACACGCTTCGGGTTCGTGGAGCTTGGCTCCCATTTCTGCAAGAGAGGAAAGGATTAGACCTCGAGATTGCAAAATCACAAGCAAACCCCGCGGACAAAACCAACTCCGACAAGTCCAAAAAAACTTCTTGCTGGTGTGGGAATGACCGTTACTGTGCGACTACGTCAACCGGGCCATCCCGTAAAAAGTTTGTCATTTAGAGATTCAAACCATTTTAAGCAAACTTAATACCTGCAATACATCTGACGATGAGTAATTAAGTGTTTTGAAGTTATTTCTGCCCATAAGTTCCACAATATTTACGAGAAAAGCGATATTTCGGTGTCTCAGATCTCGAGAAAGTCGAGATCCTTTGTTCTGTACTCGCTTTCTGATTGGCTAACTTCTTACAAAATGGCCCGGTTGACGTAGTCGCACAGTAAAATATAAAAAGATCACTATGCAATGCAGCGCACAATTCAAAAAAGAGCTTCCAGGGTTTTCTTTTCTGTTTTTTCTTCCAAAGGGTAAAATCCGAAGAGGGTCTGCTTCGGCTCCTCGGTCAGAACGCTATTTTCTTTACGCGGACATCGTACATCAATGCTACAAACGCCATAAAGGCTGTCACGCCAAGCAGCGAAAAGTACAGACAGTATACTGTCCTGGTTTCCATAGTATAGAGAAGATGGTCCAGTACCTGGCCGATTTACGTCCATATGCTGTGGATACTGTACGAGGGCGTTCCCTCTTGACACCTTTACGCAGTTGGCGGATCCGTCCAGGTTTGGGCTCCTCGATAACAATCCAGGGGTACTAGAGATGAGTATTCAGAAATAATATATTATAATACCGTAATTTGTAATTGCTAGGACAGGGCACAAAATTACCCTATTTTATCAAGTTGCCAATCTGCTGATAATTCACAGTGGATGAAAAGGTGAATGCCAGAGCATTTTGTCCTTGAGATTCTGTTCTATCACTGGACATGGAAAGTTAGTCGCCATAGATTTTCAGGCCCTAGGGTAGAATATGCACAATGATGTACTAACCTCAGTTTCCATATCACCAGTATTGAGCATAATTTGTTCCATTAGTGCTCTCATTAAAGACCGCTCTGAAAGCCAAAAAGGAACATTCAGAGATTTCAGTAGCTCTAACTAAAAGAGGAGAGAAGCAAGGTTTCAGAGTTCTGGATTTTGAAGTGTCACAATTTTTTCCTGGTAACCAAAGTTCTATTAGAGCATGATGATGGGGCTACATGACCTGCTGAGCACATTTTGAAGTGGGGGTTGGGGGATGGGGGGCTATAAGAAAGAATGTATCACCAAAATGGGGGGTTGACTAATAGAAAATGTATGAAAATTTGTCAAAAAAGTGGGGGCCTTCAGCCTGCCCAGCCCCTCCCCCTCTGCAGGCTGTCGGCTAGGAGTGAGGGAAGGGGATCAATTTCCTTATCCCCCATTCCTCTTTGAGATCTCATACACAGGCTTAGAACTGGAAGCAACCAGATCCCATTTAGAAGTCTGCATCCTCTTCCTATTAATCAGTTGTAAGCATCTGGGTATGATTCTTAGCTATGTGTGTAATACTTACCTATAAGTGGATTCAGCCTCAGATCCAAGACACTGATAGTAGTATTGAACTTGAGCACAGGTGGAAATGCTATGGCTCCTTCTGTACTTATACCACATTGTTGTAGGTCGAGGGCTGGGCATTCAATTAAATCATATTAGGATGATAGAGTTTAGAAAAATTGTCAAAAGCTGATTTTGTGGATGCAGCTACAGTACTTTCAGTAAACTGGCCAGCTTATATAAATTTATTGACAGATTTGTTTTTGACTGGTGGAAAAGAAAAACTTGAAATCCCAAATGCAAAGCGGTAATTTAAATATGTGCAGAATGAAGCAATGATGTCAGCTGCTGTACTCTTATCCACATGTCATAATTGTTATCATTATTGTTTGAGAGACACACCTTTAACCCATAAGTCATCCTTGAGGGCCTCTGCCAGGAACTCCACACCCTTGTCATTAATGAGGGGATTCTTACAGATGGTGATCCTCCTGAGTCCTGACATCCTATCCATGTCTGGGCGACGATAACGCAGACTGTCCTGCCAAGCAACACTGTGTCGCCGAGTGGCCTGAAACTAGAGGATGCAGGAAATGTAGAGTATGACCAAGCAGAAAATGTATCAGCACTATGATTTCATACCTAGGAACCTACAGGGACATGCAACAATAGTGAAAAGCCCAGAGCAGTCCTCACTTGCAGCTAGTTGTTTCTTATGTTTCTGATACAATCAGGAATAAAGACTTTGGGGGTGGTAAGGGTGAGGAACCAATTGAGAAGATTGTATGCAGAAGGATAAATGGACATGGATCAGACATACCCTTCACAACAACATCACCAGGCAAGCTCTTACATGGAACCCATAAAGAAAGTGCTGCCACTTTCCTGATGGTTCATGGAGTCATGGAGATATGGCATGGAGGCAGAAATGTGGGAAATAGGACACAGTTGGAGTTCCTTAGTAAAGTTGCCTCAAAATTGTGTCCACCGGAGGCATACAATCAATGGCCTATACTTTGCCTTGAATTGAGAGGGCAATGATGATGATGATGAATAGGCCTTACCCTGATCATTTTAGCTATCTCTTCAGCCCCTCTCCATGTTAGGTTGCAGCCAGTAAAGTTGATTGACATGATTGATTGGGATGCTTTGATGGCGTTAGACAGAACTATAAGAAATCAACAATGTTACAATAACCTAGAAGTTTAGATGGCACTAGAGAGAGACAAAGCATATTTTTTATCTGTGATATTTTATATACATACTGTCCACTCCATGGTCTCCTATTTGGCAAAACTCAAGTGACAAGTGTTGCAAGGTGTTATTTTTAGTGATGCCCTGGAAGAAAATCAGTCAATCAAGAAAAACTCAGTTCATAATATTAATCAAGCACCATCTGTAAATGGGACAAAAGGGTCCTCATCAAGACCCAACAACTGGCTAGAGGCAATTTGCTTAGCTTTTAGCTGGAAACTTTATTTGATACAGCGAAGAAGGTTCACATGAGACATAACTCATACATTCACATTTTTTTCCTTTTAGTCATGCCAGTCATAGCAGGCAGTGAATGGGGATTTTATTAACACAACAGCCATTATCCTTAACACAAAATATTTACCTTTGCAAGACAAGTCAGATCTCTTTCTCGCAAGGGGATTCCCTGTAATATGAGACAGCTAAGGTCTTCTGTCTTGCATAAGCATTCTTTTATTGTTCTGGTGGAAAGATTGTACTAGATTAGTATTCTCTGATCAGGATCTAGAAATTAACCAGAGTTTAATATGGATTGAAATGTTATTTCTTACCTGCATAATTTATAAGTCATATCTTTACTTCTTATTGGGGGTGTTTTCTTTTTAAAGCAATCAGTCTCTGTTCTGATAGTTGCACTGCAATTCAAGGGGGAGGAGGAGATATTAGTTGATGAACAATCAATAGGCCATTTGCACTAACTGGGTCACGTGACCCCAACTACCTCTTAACGAGATGTTTTGTTAAAATCAATTCCAGAAATACAAAGAACCAATTGATATTAGCCAGAAACTCAAGTTTTAGCTTAAAATCTCTAACCTGGAGCAAATGGCAGCGAGTTGAATTTTCTAGATTTTATTCAGAATGTATGGGATTGGGTCACGTGACCCAGTTAGTGCAAATGGCCTATTAGACATTGATCAATATTGAATGCAAAATTTAAGAAGAAACAAGGATTGCTCTTATTCATGCAAAAACCTGCAACAGAATACCTTGTAGCAGAGGCCTCTTTTCCTTTGTCATCTCAGCGAAAACAAAGGAAAAGAGACCTCTGCTAGCAGAGGCATTATCTGGATTCTTATTTACCACTGCTTATGCCATCATCGTCAAAATTTGTCTTTGACCCACTCGTCTGTGGCTCTCTCGTGAGTCCACAACATTTTGAGGATGACGATGATGAAAAGTGAGTTAAATAAGAGTCCAGACAACATTTAATGTCATTCAATCATTGATGTTTGGACCATTAATATTATTACATTACCGCTTGGAGATACGAATTTAATATCATCTCGTGCTTTAAAAATTCACCAACAGTCGAAGATCAAATTGGTATCTCTACGGTATCTTTTATGTCTATTCCATAATGTTTTGTTTACCTTCCTCAGGAAAAGTGTCTGTTGCCAGAAGCTCCTAAATGCCACACTTCTAAGTCCCTTATTAATTTTTAGCGCTCCCCATATTGGAGTCCAGTCTGGAAGTCTTATCCTGTCTGCATTGCAATCAATAGTTTGCTCGTCCAAATTTGCCGTCACTGCCGGCAAAGGACACAAATTCTGCAGCGCACAAAGATTCTCGTAGCAATAGGCGAAGTCCACAGCATTACGCTGTCGTTGACGGGCTGTTTCTAGTAAAGCCATTCCTTGTTTTCAACCAAACTTCGAAGAGAAGCCGTAGCAGTTCATTCGAAAATAGCGCGAAAACCACCCAGTGTTATCTTTGAATTTCTATGCGAAATTTCAGTTTCATCAGCGAATCCATATAACTTGTACTGTACTAAGGGTTCTCGCAGCCTCCTTCAACCTTTTTGAGACTCTAAAACGTTGCAATTTCCCCAAAACGTTGAAGGTTTCATTGAAAATGGGGCATAACAAATCCGAGTTCAACGGTTTGTTTTGGGAGACCGCTGTCATAAAAGCGGCTCACTTGTCAGATGCAACACAGGGAACCCGACAAAAGAAATCTCAAAGAGCGGAGCTGAAAATCATTTACCTTTGGAGGACTACATTTGTAGCTTTGCTTATAGTTATTACTCTATTCTCAACATGATTTTTCTAAACCACGAATCAGAGCATTTGCTTCTCGCAAAAAGAGATAAATCTCTGTACGTCTCGAATCCCGCGGGTGTACGGGATTTTGCCCACGAGCATTTCAGCAGTCTTACCCATTGTGTGAAAAGAATCCAAGATGGCGGTGTACTTGAGCGACGATCCGGCATCAAAAGACAGGTAATTCAGCAACCCCCGTCTTATTTTTCGGCTCTTGACTGTGTTTATTTAATTATTTTGATATAATCTAAATTATTGGAGTTTATTTTCAGATGGGTAATAATTTACCCAGCTTATATAAACAGTAGAAGAACCATTTGCCAGGGGAGACGTGTACCAAAGACAAAGGTAGGTGGTTTTACTTAGCATACAGTTAAATTGTAGTTCTCTATCACAAAATGAATAGCTTGACTTGACTTGGAACGACAAGCCCAACGAGCATTACTTCATTTTGTTTGTTTATTTTACTTTATGGAAAAGGGCATTTTATGGTGCCTTACCACAGGAAACCCAAGCCCCTTACGTTTTCTGATTTTTTTGTAGGCTGTAGATAATCCAACAGTATATGAAATCCGAGACATCTGTCAAAGCCAAAATCTAGCATGTGAAGTAGAGGTAAAGTTTTTTCTTCATTGCAGGAAGCATTGTTTACATTTTTCACAATACAGGAAAATATCCTATGCAAACCTTGTGACCTTCAAACCATAAGGGACCGATCGTTTATTACGTCCACGGGGGGGGGGGGGGGGGGGGGGTTCTAAATTTATTGATAGTTAAAATTCGCACCCCCCTCATTAAAAAGGCGATACAAAAATAACCCCCACATAACTTCGATGTTCTAAAAAGCTTACCCCCCACCCTGTAACCAGATCCCCGTTTGAACTAATGGAAGACAATTTACAGAAATTTTTCTTTTTGTTGCGCGCGAAGCGCGCCCTAATTTTTATGCATGATATGAACACATTTCACCAAACCTCAAAGAAAATGTACATGAACATTCCATTTGCTGTGTGTAGTAAACAAAGATCGCAAATGAAGTGCGTAAAGCAGGGTCAAAATGACGAATAACTATCCTCGTAAAGTGGAACTCATGCTTGCCTAATAATTAGGCCTTTTTCGAACTAAGACAGCTCCGATGCTTATTACTGCAGAGCGTCTTTTTGGGGAGAGTTAGTTTTTTTCTCCTGGCTAAGATATATTTTCTTGTAATGACATTTGTAGCCATTCCATTGCGCACGTACTCAAAAACTATTTTGTACATTCCGTTGCGCGCGAAGCGCGCCGAAATTGGCGTACTTGCTATATGGCATAGGGCTGTATGCCACGACGCGATAGCTTGTACATATTATTTAGTTTGAACCACAGTGTCCCTGAAAAAATTACCCCCCTAAAATCTATGTCTTCTAAATTTTTACCCCCACCCAAATTCCACCGCCCCCCCCGTAGACGTTATAAACGATCGGTCCCTAAGTCCTAGTGATTTGCAGGGATGTCAACCCCAGGGCTTCAAAAATCTGGAGACCACCTTGAAATGACAACATTTCCTGAAATTCTCCCGGGAGAAATACAGTAAAAAATCTTGAGACACCTGGCAAAACCAGGAGAGTTGATGTCCCTGGATTTGTCAAGAGGCAGCTCAAAACACAGTGAACTTTCATGACAGAGAGCTGACACAAGACGCCTAGGGACAAGGCTAGTAATGTCACTTATCTGCATTCTCCTTTAGCTGTTCCTGTTATTTTTATTTTATTAATTTTTAAAATGTTAGTGGTCTATGGCAGTTATTATCATTACTTCCCTGGCTAGTAACTACAGTATCATGACTCTGGTGTTTTTATTTCTCTGTTTGCAGAGTAAATTTTACACCAAGGAAAGTGCAAAGGATACATCATGTAAAGGAAGAGTTAGGGTACAATTACGAAACTCAGATGGGACACTAGTAAATGAGAAATTTCCCAGCAGTAAGTAAATGTGTGCTTTAGTTTCAAATGCTCTACTCAGTTGTCTTTTGCATAGGCGTCAGCGGCACATCAGAGGGAGCCTCAAATAATTTGAAGCCAAAAAAGTTAATACCAGGAGAAACTGATGAAGCTTGAATCCAGACAATAGGCTAATTTGAGGATGCTTTCGGGGCTCAAAAGGTATTTGCAACTTTTTCTGCTTCAAATTGAGGCTCCCACTGTATTGATTCACCCATGATACCTATTTGACAGTAGAGTAAGGATTTCAAAACTGGACTATTCTTTCAAATTAAAACATACTCTGTATCACTATACTGAAAATGAGTAGTAAGGGGAAAAAATCCTCTCCTTTTGTGGACCTGCTCCTAACCACTAAATACCCACCCTGGAATTTCACTTGACCAGCAGCTATAAGGTACCCATCCCAGGATTCCAGCCTGCTATCATTCTGACATTCTTCTAAAACCTTTCTTATATTTTAATATTGCCTTTTTTCCCTTTTAGGAAAAGCTCTATTCTGCTTTGTTGGAGAAATGATCCCAAAGTTAAAATCTCGGCAAAGCAAAGCTTCACAGTCGGATAGTAGTTCCAACCAACAACAATCTGCAGCAAGTAAAAAGAAGAAAGGAAAAAAAGGGAAGGGGAAATAAAACAATATTTATTTTGGTAAAAATTATTGCCATTGGCTTGGTTGGATGACACCCTGGACACTGCTTATGGATTTGAATTGGAAAACTTAATAACTGTCATCACAGAACAATCTCAAATCATGATTTTGTCATGGTTATAGCTTTTCCCACAATTGAGCATTCATACTAATTCATGCTAATGGGCCTTTATCACACCACAGCCATTTTGCATAAGATCTATTGTTTTCCCCATGGAAACTCATAATCATGATGAGGCTGCACATACAAGAACAAAAGATTTATCCAAGATGGTGGCAATAAAGGCAAATGACCTGTACAATATTTTCATAATTCTGTGAAATCTCACTAAGTGACAAAATGACTTCCATCAATCAAACTCTAGAACATAGTAATTATGTGTAAAGGAAAGTCCCAGAAACATTTCACTTGATGAAAATAGTCCAAGGCATCAGAAGTCCATGTTAATGTTGTTTACATTAGGCAGAAGTGTACCAAAACTACAGTATTGTAGCAATTTTTTGGAGGATTACCGGCGGAAGCCAAAACACTATTGATCAGTTGGCACTCAACGGTGAATTTCCACAGAATTATAAAAATTGCGGTAACATAACAGAAATTTACTTGCAATAACTTGTTTAAGTTTCATGTGCCCACATTGCCTGCAATTTGGAACCCTGGATGATACATTGCTTACAACTTCCTTGAAGTGCTACTATCTATATTTTTGCTTCAAATAATGCTAGGGACGTAATGCATCTATAATAGAACTTTGAAAATACGTATGGTCTGTTGAATATTCATGCTTTATTTTTTCATACTATACATACACAAAATGGTAATACCTAGTAATCTATATTGTATTTAATTGGCTTAAATCCCTTTCTCTTAGAACGGATTTCAGATGACTGTTGTAATTGGTGATTACTTTGTAATTACTCCTATAGGTTTTGTTCAGAATTGGAGTGTAATTACTTTGAGATTGGTTTTACTACAGTCAAGAGAAAACCGCTCTATACGCAAAGTAATAAAATAAATATATGTCCATTACTCTTGAATTTCATGTGATTGTTTATTGTTTATACAACACAACTCATTACTCAGCATGCATGTGTACTTTTACCACACAATTTTGACTAACACATTAGATATTTTAAAGAACTCATTTTAAATAGATATTGTTAGAGTGACATGTTAGTGGATGACACATCCGACCATGCAGAGGGGAGATTGACCACTACCCTTCTCTCTGGAACCACACCTACACGAGGCTTTCTGGCAGGTGGTACTGACGGGACTTTGAATGGAATAGGTGAGACACTGGGGGAGATCTTTGGTACATCAACTTGCTGTGGGTTGTCTGGACCATTTGACGCCACAAGTGGATCTTTGAAATGCACATGTGGTGACGGCCGCTGCACAGTCTGACCTGTAAAAAAAAAATCAAAGGTCTGTGATATTTTCCTAAACCAGTTTGCACCAAGAGCCCATCACAAGGAGCTAACTCCTATATGCACCCTTGGATAGAACCCTATTACAGATCAATCTATTTCTTGAATGGCTTGGCCTGCCAAAAGCACTGAGATATAAAAGTACTGTTTAGGGGTATCCTACTAGGCACAAACTATTCTACTTGTTATTCACTTATTTCTGGTGCTAAGTCTTTTTTGGTGACTAAAATCGTTCTTTTTGCATCTTTAACCACTCACCATCTGTGGTGCCTGCAGTCCTGATCTCGCCTTTCCTCCCTTCCATCATCCCTCCCACAAAGCCTGCTCTCATTGCTGCAACATTCTTCTGTTTTAGTGCAATGACCTCTAGTCTTTGTCGCAGCTCCTCAGTGGCCTGCTGATCTCGTTTGAAGGACTTTGCCATAAGGGAGTCATCCATTTTGGACAAATGGTTATCATTTTCATCAGCTTTACATCCAGGATTTGAAGTCTTTTCAACAGCAGCAGTAAGCAGGGATTGTGACAAGTCAACAGCATGTTGTTTTGGAATGTCATTTTGATTTGTGAGGCGTGGCTGTGTGGTTGGTTTGGGTAGTAAGCCTTGTATTCCCTCAGATGCTGTAGTTGCATTAATTGCACTTTTAGGAAGTGTATGAGAAGCTTCCCTCAATATTTGACGACCACCTAGTGGTTTAAAATTTTCCTGCTGAAGTTTGACACCTTGCCCCTTCCTTGTAATCTGGTTATCACTTGGTCCTGGTGTCAAAAAATCTTCTGAGCTTAGAGGCTGCATAGGCTGAAGTGTTATTTGGTTTCTATCATCAAAGGTTATAAATGAAGGACCTTGTGACATTGGGAGGTCATGAGCAATGTTCTGGCTGAACTGGTTGTTTCCTAAAACGCCATTGCCAGGAAGTGAGGGAGGGTGCACATTAACTGTCATGCCTCCAGTTGCACTATTTCTTCCAGCTATACCAAAAGGTTGTGTGCTTAAGGACACAGGGTTTTGAATTGTACTTCGCATATTTTGAACTGAGCTTAGTGGTGCTTTTGATGGAACCTGTCCCATTTGTATCTGATGCTGAGAGTTAGGTAATTCCTTGTTGGGTAATTTTCAGCTTGTAGCACTTGGTCTTGTGAGTAAGCTTTCTCTTGTTGTGTTAGTATAGTGGGCTGAGGCTGAATCACTTTAGACATATTGTACTCATTCCTTGTGATTTCTGTTTCCATGCCAGCATGTCTCCCCAGGCCTGGTACTGTTGAGTCATAAGGATCTAGAATGTCAACAACATCCAAGCATAAGATGTGAGCTTAGTTCATGAAGTATGAAATAGGCCCTTGAGCAATAAAACATCAATTTCATTATTATGAGCACAAATACTGTCACTTGATTACAGAAAAACATTGATTTTGTCTGATCTCTACTAGAAAGAGTAATTATACAGTGCTACAAGCATTGCCTGGGGTTCTGAGAAAAACAGAATTTACAGCACTTTGAATATTAGCCTTACCATTAGATATAGAAGCTTTCTGCTCACTACCATTATCAGGTAGCTGTGATACTGGTATATATGCCCCTTGAGTCTGTAATCTTGATTTCTGACCAGACACAGCTTGTGGTCTATAATTTCCAGGAACATTTTCCATGTTGGAGGTGTCACTCTGTAGTGACACAGGCTTGGTAGAGTGGAGAGCATTAATTGTGCTTTGGACTGTATGGTACTCAAAGCTTTTTAGCACAGTGTGAAGTTCATGCTAAAAGAAAAAAAAAGCAACCTGAAATTGCAGGAAAGATACAGGATCCTGTGCTTGTTCTATTGCATTCACAGTGGGCTGGAATTCCAGGAAATGTTTGCAGTAATTTGGAAGATCAGGCTCTATTGGAAAAGCAAAACATTTAAGGTCATTGTTTCTTGTTCTATTGTTTCAACCCAATTGAATGAGATCTTCTTCCCTGCTGTGTCACGGCCCAAAACAATTTTTGTATATCCTCTTACAAAGACAGTTTAGCCTCTACTCCCCTTTGCACTAAACATGACATTATACTTGAGGGTGGTACTATAAGGTATTGTGAGTGATTTAAAATAGCAGGGCTGTTATATATTACTCTACCTTGAGGAAGTCTAGCTGTTGGCCAGTGTTCATCCTGTAAGAGTGGAGCTCTTCTTTCAGTATGGTGTTCTGTTCTTGAGTCAGCATGATATCCTGTTGAATTTTTATTGCTTATCAACAAAGAAGAATTTATCAGGGTTGGCCTATGCTAGCAATACGAGAGCCATGAACCTGGATACTGACTAAATATACAAAATGAATTTTAGTGAATTTGCATACCAGTAATTGTTGAGCTTTACTAGAACTTGAGTATTGTACAAGAAATAATTGTACATGTACATTCTTACATTGGTAAGAGCATCTATCAGTGCTCTCTGCTCAGCAAATCCCTGTAGTATTTGATCACTCATTACAGTCTCTGCTCTTCTCTGCAATTCACTCTAAAATGGCAAACCAAAGTGAACAATGGTAATACATCAAAGTTGAATGGGGTATAAAACATGTTCTTGCTCAGTGTTTTTATGTAATGTATTCGGCAACTTCATTCTAAAATAGCTTTTGTTCCTGGAGCCAACATGGTTGCCACGCTTTTGTTATATTATTCCCATAGGAATGGTTGCAAGCCAAGAATAAAACATATGAGAAAAGATAATCCTATGTATCAATATTTGCTCACATATTTCCTATAAATGTTCACTTGTAAGGGGAAGCACCAGTTCCCCTGGCCCCTCCCATAGATCCGCTAGTGGGTGTCTAGTATCATAATCTATGGGGCCTGTCGTCTAGTCTATGCAGGTAGCTGGTGGTAGTTTGGATCCACGAAATGCCAGCTTGGGGATGGCAGGATCTTTACCAAATGTTTTCCATTTACTTGCTTACCATGTGGATGGAGTGGTAGTATCATAGACTATGATTAACTAATGGTTAACTCTTGCACTTACTTCTTTCAAATATCTCATAAGTTTGGTGACTGCCATTATCAATGCTGATGTATATCCACTGAATGAACTGGTCTAGAGTAAAGAACTGAAATGTTAGATTTTAAAGGAATGACACTATGGTAAAACACCTACTATGATAGCATGATACTGTTGCTTGCCTGTTTGGTTGTATTAGTTGGTTGTCTCCCAGTTTCCATCTCATACTCTGCTATTTCATCTTCTAAACTCTCTACCATCTAGAAGTGGACAAGAAGCTGATTTTCATATCTGAACAATACCTATGCGAAATTCAGGGCTACTAGGAATGATGGTATTATAAAGCCATCTTTGGCACATTGCAAGTGAATGTGACCAAGTTTTCTGATAGGGGTTTTGTTATTTTGACCTTGAGTGTCAAGTACATTAAGTCACAAAAATGATTAATTTCATTATGGGCAGCAATTAAAATATCACAATGAGATTCTTACATTTTTCAAGTCCTCCAAACTTTTGAGCCCACCACTTGCAGATGAAGTGTTTTTGTCAACAGCCTTGTGTCTTGTTTTTGAAGTCTTCTTAACCAAATGTCTTGGCTGTCCTGCTCTGCTACAGACAATAATAGGTGACAGATTAGTTTCAGCATCATACAGTGAAACCTGCACTTTTATCAGAGAACTCCCATACATTAACAACACTAAAAGCCACCTCCTATAAGAACACTAACCTAAATTGACACCTATAAGCAGACACCACTGTGGACACCTAAAAGTTTCAAAATATGATGGTATGGATGTAAAGTCTGCTGAAGATTCCATGCAGCTGTATAAAATCAAAGCTTCCAGTAGCCTGCGCAGCAGCTCTCTGACTCCCTCCCCTTCCCTTTTAGAGCCACTATACAGGCTATGCTTGAAGAGAATGCTTGCCATACTTAAACTTTATGGTACCTTGTTTCATTCTGGGTATCACTGTTGGACACCTCATGAGATCTGTCATTTGCAGGAATTGCTGATGCAGCAGTTGCCTCTCCTGTGGATTGCTGAAATGCTTAAATAACAGGAAATGACATTAAGATTTTTACTATCAAATTAATTACTTTCCACACTTGCCATTGGTTACTAAAAAAGTGCTTTACCAATGGTTAATGGTAAATTTAAATTACTGGTATTTCAAAATCCATTACCAGCTACATGCAGACTCATCAAGGTAATCTTTTTTGGTTGAAAAACCACACAGAGAGCAAATGCTAAGGTTGGTTTACACTTGCCATTTATGTACCGTATTTGTTTTGTCACAGTGATTTTTTTTTGGGGTGAATTGCAATATCACAATTACTTGCTAGTGTAAATGAGTTGTGAATGTAGAAAGATTTCCATGCATTATTTTGTTCAAAATCACATCAAGTTGTAAAGTGTTTCAATCATGTTTGAAACCAGTGTGACATTGTGGGACAAAAATTACTGAGGCGTGCCAAATTTGACTCTTGTAAAAACATTTTTCAGTCCTAGAGCGGTTGTGAGAAACATTGCCATGACGGATGCCAGAAGTGTAAACAGACCTAATGTTTTGCAATGTTCACCTTGTCTCATGAAGTTGGGATCACCTGCAAGCACTGAGCCATTACCAGCCCCACTGAAAAATGAATCACTCCCTGATTGCTGGTAAACTACCACAGGCTGTTGGTCCTTTCCTGGACCCTCAGACATTACCACACGCTGACTCTTTAGATTCTGGTATTGGTTGGAAGGCAAATCAATTTCTTGTCCATGCTGTATTTGCTCTTCACTCACAAATTGTTTAAACCTTTGAAGGTCCAATTTAGGTTCAAATGTGAATCTCTGGGGAGCACCATTTGTGTCAATGTGAGATGGGGATTCTGCCTCTGGGGAACTCCCTTCATCTACTCCAGACACGTCATTCAAGGCTGGGGTCCTCATAACTGAATCACTCAAGATTTCAAGGTGAGTTGGGGTTTCTGGGATTTCAGCAATAGGTCCAGTTGTCAGCCTTGAAAAAAAGGTGATTAACATGAAAACAAGGAAGGAATACAATTGTAATACAGGTATCTAGCAAAGAAAAGCAACTCATTATTATCCCACACATGGACACACCCAAGCCACATAGCAAAATATGGGACACCTACCTCCCTGAATCATCTGCCTCTTGGTTTTGTGGTGGCATGGTGATATTTGGAAACCCAAGATATTTCTGCATTAGCAAATAACAATATTAGATGACACAGACATATAATTTTGGTATTGGGGGAGAGGTACTCCCTCATGTCGACTATACTGGGATGCTCCGCCCGAAAGGGGTAGGTTAATAATTATAAAGGGTAGCAATTTTGCTAATTTCAGTATATAAAAGGGTAGCGATTTTGCAAATTTCAGTATATAAAAGGGTAGCGATTTTGCGAATTTCAGTGTATATAACTAGATTCTGCCCAAAAAGAAGTAGTTGGCAGTAGCTGCAGCTGAGACTCAATTCAGCTTTTGAGCTGCAAGCCTGGGAGTCAGTCTCACACATTTACATTTAGAAAAGAGTTTCAATATTGCATTTTTGCAAGAATTATAAGAAAGGGTTGCCTAAGGGGTTCATCAATTCAGTATATTAAAGGGGAACTTTTTTCCTAACTTTTGGTATGTAAAAGGGTAAGGGGTCCAGAGTCTGGGTGGAGCATCCCCGTACAAAATTTGTTTACGGCTCCCCCCCCCCCCCCCCCCCCCACACACACACACACACACATAATTTAAGACTTGAGAACCTGCCAATACAAGATACTACACTATCATAACAAGCTGACAACCACCACAGTTCTGTCAGGTACTCAAAGTTTTATCATCAGCTACTGACAGTGAAACACAATATTAATCACAGCAGCCACCTATTCCAGAAGATGCTTAAAGCCCTTCAAACTACCATCTGTTCTTCCCAATATTAAGGAAGATTTGAGTATGCATTGCATAGTACCTTAGGATCATCTCCAAACAGATCCTTGACAACTGACATTGTCTTGTCAGATTCAGCCAGCACATCTTGAAACTGAAAACAATACAAACTAGATAAAGCAGGGCTACAACAAATCTAATCTAGCCAATAACTATACATGTGAAATAGTGAACATGGTGAAAATGGTGTTTTACTGACATTTGGAGTGTTACCCTTTGTTGGAGCATGTAAAACACTATTTGATAACAATATTATGCCACAGGCAATGTTCAAATTACATGTAAACACTCTAAGTACCTTGTTATGCCCATAAAGTATTTCCTGTAAGATTGCCTGTTTTCTCTGAGCACTGTTAGGAGTGGTAATCTGGCCTGGGCTGTTCTCTTTGTTTCTTGCTTGCCTTTGTTCCTCTAATATTCCAGCATTCTTAGACTTGTGGATTTGATGTCTTCTATTCTGTTGGCGAAAAAAAAAAACACTATGGTTTCTTCCAGTCAGTATACACTACCAATAGCCATTTTCACACTAGAGACGGATAATTCATCCAGAATTGTTTTGTGCGAATAAAGGTAAGAGATGGAGAAAACGTCCAGACGAATTAAGTGGCTTAATGTGTCCAAACAGATGAACTAAATGATGTAATTCATCTAGACATTGTATCCGTCTCTTACCTGTATTCAGACAAGATGAGGCAAAGAGATGCACTAAAGGTCATTGCCCTTAGTTGTCTGGACAAATTATATATTGCTTAAATGTATTGTGGAAATGCCAGCCCATGTAATCATAGCCTGCACACAGGCGCTAGTGAGAGTTCTAGGGAGCTAGGATGATGGTTGTTAACTTGTAGGGGGGCTAGGAGAAATCTGCTCGCAATAGCTGGTTGTGAAGTTTGGGTAGCTTGTTGCAAATTCTGGGGGGAGGGGGGAGCTAGGAGAAATCCACTTGTGACTCCAACTGCGCGCTACAGGGTTGGGTTCCTGAAAAAAAAAACTCCAAATAAAAACAGAGGAGAGCTGATTAGCTTAAGCTATTTGCAGACAGTGTGTGTGTAAACCGTTTGTCCTGAAAATAACAATAAGAAAGATAAGATAAGAGCCTGTTCGCAGGCTAATGTAAAAATTTTGTCTGGCTGTGTACTGATGTACAACTCAGTGAAAAACATGTTAACACAGAATAACATCAACATTTTATCAATACAATTCACTTACTACTTCCTCTTCAGTTGCCTTGTGAACATTTAAATCTTGGACTGTGCTCTGTAAATACAGGAGAAGGCATATAAGCTCACAGGTTTCAGTGTCACAGGAGGCCATAAGTTTATCATGGTGGTCGAGGAAGATTAAATGTATAAATCCTTCATGGTACCTGGATCATAGATAATGTTTTCATAACTCTACCCGTTGATCTTTTTAAATGATCGTTTGCAAACGTTGTATCCATCAATATCATAAAAGTTAATGCCAGTGTATATGTACATTCACAAGTAGATTGAAAACAAGAGCATTAACATTAACAGCGGTCTTACATTCCTGTACCCAGCAAGAATGTTGGCGCTTTGCGTTTGTTTAACGGTTGTGAAAAGGACAACTGATCTAATGTTTCATGCCGCAGGGGGCAAAAACTCTCAAACACTCCAAAGCTTGTCAACAAAAACGTTTGACCTTTTGCCACCTCACACGGTTGTCAATTTTACCTGCATTGTATTTCAGGAAAAATCTTGAGAAAATATGGGTCGAAGGAAATGTGGATTTACATCGAAACTAGAAATTTCAAATGTTCAAGATCAAACTATTAGATCAAAGCTTTCGTTGGACATCGAGAAGCAAGACACGAACGGTATAATAACAAAGTAAAATTCATAGAACAAACCGCCGCCGATTCACGAACTTTTCGTATTTTCTCTAGGGCTGGATTCCACAATATACGTACAGAATTTGAACACTTACATCCCACTCTGGCTTCTTTTTCTTCCGCTTAATCGTCTTGGCCGGTTTTCCTAGAGAAATATTTGTCTTTTGCGATGTTCTTCGCCGACGTAGAGCGCCATCTCCGACAAGAAACCCTCCTCGAGACGCCATCTTGGAATTTCCCGCCTTTAGCAGTAGCCTCGCTATGGTGCTCTAACACAGGACGCCCACACTTTTTGTTGCATTTGTCGCGGCGATTTTTCTTGCGAGTGTGCATGCAAAGGCCGGTGCGGTTTCTGTGCTCTCTTTTCTTCAAGTCGCATCAAGTTGCAACGAGTTACGGACACTATCACGCGACAATAATTGTGGGTGGTAGGTCGCGCCGATTTCCTAAGAAAGCAATTTTGCACCCAAAATCGCGAAAATAAAGATCCGCGAAATATGCCGACCTTTTTTTCTCGAAATTAAGTGCCCGCGAAAATTAATTCGAAGCGAAGTAATATCAGACAAAAATGTGTTAGTTATTCATGTGTTTTGGATGGTTTATTTTAGGGGCTAAAGTTTTGGTTTGACCACGCCCTCTTTAGGGGTCAGATTCGTTTTGTTTGTTTGTTTTGTTTTTCATTTTCGACGAGCTGAGCATCCCTACTCAAATATGAAAGTACCCCTTCCCCCCGCACCGGATCGCATTATTGGATTTCAGCACCTTAGAAGATTAGTTAACTATATCACAACATTTAGATCGACTTTTGTGCTTTTATTCTTTAATACAAACAAATAAATCAAAGACAATTGTACATCTGAAAGTCCAACAGTTGTTTAGAGGCTTCACTCCGCGACATCCATAACTGAAACAGAACATACATCAATGTCAGTGCGCCTGGAAATAAAAGACCCGTCAAAACCGGGCGTTGCTCACCTCCAGCGATGTTGACTTTGTTGGAGACTAAAACGTCGGCTTGTATTGGCGTCATGTTGACGTACATGGTGTCAGGGTGGGCCTGGAACAGAAGCCGAGATGAGCATGAAATTACCTGAAGTCTTAAGTCCATGTTACACGAGGTAATAGTTTCTTGCAACTCGCAAATGCAGTGAGAATTCTGAAAAATGCGCGTGCCATATTGCATTGCAAATTGCAGGAAAAAAACTGAAAAATTAGGTTGGATCGGACATCTCTGCTTGCAACGCAAGGTTTCTGAAATGTGCCAATTAGGGCGCTTTTTGATCTTGGTGTTTTCAATATTTTGACTTTGAGCGCGTTGCAAGTTGAGAAACAACTTGTGTAACAGTGTAACATGGCCGAGCCAATGACCCAGCCCTTTAGAATGCTCTGAGACGATTTGGATATTTAATGCCGGGATGATGTGCAGTTCTCAACCCAAGAAAGAGCCTTTTTTATGACAAACTTGCACGACAAACAATCAAATGTCACAAAAATTGTGGATTTGCCAAATAAAATGCGGGAGTTTTCCATTGGTATTTCTACTTACCATGAACTCTTTATAAAATTTCTCTCCGAGGGCTTCTTGAACTCTCTCGTCAACCAGAGGGTACGAGCGATCGAAAAACTATGAAAGAAAAAAAATGCATTTTCTCAGTCATTGTTTTTCAAAATGGTGGTTCCAAGTGACTGCAAAAGCACAAAAATTACCACAAAGATTGATTCCCTCGTAGATAATGGTCTATCAAATAAAATAAAAAACGGAGCACGGTGTGTATAGAGAGTTGTTTACCTCTAATGCAATCCCTGCTTGTCTCTGGCTGTCAGCATGTAGGGTGTTGCCCATCACATACAAAAGGCCATGGACTGCCCGAAGCTTTAAAAAAAAAAAGGAATGCAAGGAAGAGGATCTTTTATTATGGACCAAAGTAGAAAAAGTTATTCTCTTTTCTGTTTCTTTTAATCTATTTTACCTGCACAAGACTCTCAGATATTTCAGGCGATTCCTTAGCCAAGATACTGAAAACAAATAAAGTCTGATGTTACGGCCTATATACAAAATGTTTGTTTCAGATTCCCCATTAGGATGCTAAAATGATTACCCAATCATTTTAGCTGCTGCAGCCTGTTGAACAAACACTGGAAGAGGTGCTTGCAGCTGAGGTGCGTCAGGATCTGCAAGGAGAAAAGAAAGAGGGAAGAAATGATGAGGACAGAGAGAAACATTTGGACTTAGCCTCCTCTGCAGGCAATGCTGTCAGCATCAAATGTGGAGCAACTGCAATATCAGGCAATCAATGGAGAAGTTTGTTTAATCAAGGAGGTTTTATTTGTGAAATACAACCTCATTGGTGTAGACTGAGTAAACATCAATCATGCCTGTCCCTGGGTTCCCTATGCAAGAATGTCTGAACAACAAGCTGACAAGCTGAAACATTCCATACTGATGTTTGAAAATAATGTCTCAGTTCATGCAAAAACAAAATTTTCTAAATTTCAGTGCCTTAGCTAGCGGGGGGGGGGGGGGGGAGGGCAAGGGGGCGAAGTAAAATTTTTAGTGTCAACATGTGAGGGAAAACTGCTTGCCCCCAGCAAAAACATAGGATGACCAAGGCCCCCCCCCCAAACAAAACATTCTAGCTATGGCCAGCACTTTTCTATTTCCCACTTACCAGCAATCTGTGATTCTGAGCTTTCCTGGATCTCATCCTTGGTAGGTTTTAGAAGGGACACTAGTCCCTGAAGTAGATTTCTCCTAATATCATAATGCATCAGGTCCTTGATTAACTCACAAGCTTCGTACTGGACCTCCAGGTGCAGTGACTTGAGGAGCATCAGCACAGGGTCTACTATGGTAGGATTAGCTGTGCCAACTACAGGCTGTAATCAAAAGCGAAATATTATACAGAGCGAGGCTCCAATTATGAGGTTCCCTAGTCAGTGTAGTGGGTTAGTAAGTTGTGAGACCTACACTGAAGATGGACACTTCTGACATCCCTCTGGTTCCGATTAGTGCGTGCATGTGTGAGACGTGACCTAGGGTTTGATGTCCTTATCAAAATGTGATAAATTTATAAGGTGGATTCCCTTAAAAGAATGGTTGGTTTAAACGACTCCTGGCATAATGGACCCGTCTACCCCTATTCAAGGTAGACACTAAAGAAACCATATTTTTCTTTGTAAGAATAGGGGATTCCCAGGGGGTACTTGGATATAAGCATGATGGGGGGGGGGGACTTTTTAGGCTAAAAAAGTTGGGTATTTTTGGGGTATCAAATTTTGGGAGCAGATATTTTTGGGTATCAAAATTATGGCTCAGGTATTTTTTGGGGGTATGAAATTTGGAGCTCCGTCAGACACCCCTGTCAATTTTATATCTGAGTAACCCCCTGGGAGGGGATCGTCTCTTGGTCACCTGGATTTTGGAAGCATGTATACTGAAAACATTATAGCAAGCTGCATGACAGCAACTCCTTGTTCCTACGCACACTTACCTGTACTATCCTCAAAGTTTGTGCTGCCATTTGCTGAGCTTTAGGTGAGGCTGACTTTAGAAGGGCAATAAGAGCCTTGTAAACTTGGTTTTCAAATTTTGGGTTTCCCTGCAACAAAGACATAATATCTCTCCAGATGTCTGTAATAATAATTTTAATATCAATATTTATAAAGCATATTGCTATAATAAAATAATCAATTTCTATAACAATCATAGTCCTGTGCAAGCTTTTGAGGGAACACAAGAAGAGGGTCACAGACTTTATGGGAATACAAGCAATAGTCACCCCTGCTATACCTCCCAGTATATGCCAGGGGGCCTCACCCATATGTAAGAGTCAAGGACACCTTTCAAACCCTTTCATAAGGGCCTGTAGACTAATTAGACAAACTTCAACTTACATTTGATAATTGCTGCAGCAAATTCCTGGCACAATCTTGAGTTTCCTCTGAATTGGATTTGGCAAGGCATTCAGCAACTGCTCTAATGCCTACAATAATCAAAAACAAAAGTCATGGACAGGGATCAACCTTAGTGGTATGTGTAGTCTGTGTTGCCAAATACAAGTAAAACATTTATTTTGACAAGTGGATTTCATTTATGTACTAGCTATCTTGACTACTTGATTTTTTGCATCTAAAAGAAAAACTTTCCAAATATTGTTCACAGTTTTTCTGACTTCAAAAATGTAAAGAATAACAAAAAATAAAATGATTCTACATTTGTCATACAATGATGTTTTTGCCTTAGTAGAAAATATATCATGGCTATAGTGAATCCTGGCCATTACACTTTTAAGTTTAAAAGTTAAGATTGAGCCCTATGCAATGAATAGAGTATACATGGTGCTACTAAACAAGCATCAATAGAAATACTAATGATGAATAGGGGTATTATCTAGCAGTCCACAACTTGCCATAACTTTCACAGACCAGTTCTTTGTATCGACGGCCAGCACTGACTACATGCATCAGAAGTTTCAGAGCCTGGGCTTTATCTTCCTATAAATTATTAATCAAAATTAATAATTAAACAGTGATAACAACTATCAGAAACAAAAATACACACTCACTTATTACCCACCTCTTTCGCTTGCTTCAAACCCAAGATTTCTAAGACAGTCAAAACCCCTCCTACTTCTAAGAACTCTGACAAAAATTTATGCCTAGAAAATAAGTATAATGATCAGTTTAAGGTACTACAGGAGGCTCCCGAGGGTACAATTTGAAAAATTATATCTCGCTTTATATTTCGTTTTACCCAATCAGCATTTCAGCATGTTTTTATTAAACATTTAGCTTTGTTTTGATGTAATGCGCATACCAATACCACGCCCTGTTTCGCGAGAATTGGTCTCCCTAGTAACCACTACATTTTCACTAAAAATCTAAAAACTCACACGTTTTTAACAACAGACCCAAACTAAGTGCACCAGGTTATTTTGCATTAAAAAGGGACAAAATTGACTGTGCCCGTAGCAAAAAATTAATAAGTTAATAGGTTACCGATTAATAAAGTCAAAACGCAACAGAATAAATAATATTATGAGTTTCCATACGGGCATGGTCAAAATTCTTCTAAATGTACTATCTTTTCGTTTCAGAAAGTTTCAGAGACAGAGCTGAAATCTACACGCACTTATTCATCATTTTCGGTGTTCAAGCGCCTTAATTACAGTGAAATAACTTGTTCGCTTCAGTTGGCAAGATGCGTCCGTGTAGGTTATTTTTAACCAGTCAGCGGTCTTTTGTATTCAATATTCCTACCCAAATAAGGATCTTTTGCTCTTATACAGCAATGTTTTTCGCGCGAAAATAAGTACACGCTACTAATCAAAGTAAATTGGATTAAATTTCACTCAAGTTTCAGAAGTCACGCGCGCTCGTAAACAAGCTCAGAACAAACCGCATAGCTGCGAAATTTTGGTTTATACAACATTGGCTTTTTATAACAAGTAAGAATCTGTTTTTTAAGCTGCCAAAAACATGTTTTTATGTCTCAGGAATGATTCATCGATCAATGCACATGGCATGACTCCACCAGGGATTAAATACTGGAAATGAAATGCGATCCGGCTTGACCAACACAACAACTGATAATATTTCATTGTTTTTAACATTAGGAGAGGAAAAGAAGCAACCTCTGGAAATTATTTTGTTGCTAGAAATGATTAAAACCTCTATGAACAAAAGTAAAGTACTTTCTCGCATATAAAAGCCAAATTCTGTGTCCAGTTAATGACTAACAGTAGGTCAAGGGTCACTGCAACAATACCAGATAAATACTCGGGCAGGATAAAAACAAGGTATAACATTACAATATTTGGCGCGAAAAACGTTGCATTTCTCTCACGATTTTTGTAGGAATTCATGAAATTTCAAAGTTTTAAACTACCCTATATGATAAATAGTATCACCAGCATCTGATTGGGTGATTCTGGGGAGAATTGAAATTTCGATCATGAGCCTCCTCTAGTACCTTAATGTGAATTAGGCAACATTCTGAAAAGGGGCTGACTCAACCTGTAATAGTAAAATTCATTTGCATTTAGTCAGAGTTTCTGATGGGCAGGGTAACAGGGCGAGTCAGCCCCCTTTAAGTCAGAATAACACCATAAGGAGCAACTGCAGAATACCTCCTCGTGCATAGCTATACACTCATCATCAGTGTCGAAAGGACAGGTATAGCTATTCATTGCCAAAATGACTGTCAACTGGTCAACCTGCTCACTGAGGCCAACATGCAACCCCTACCATCCTACCACTGGTCAACATATTAACTTGTCCACATGTCAACTCCTTAAATACGTAAACTTGTCAACACATCCATGCATCCCTCACATGCTGTAGAACAAGGCTATGTGTATAATGAATTATATTAGTTATCCCCAGCGCATTGACACTTGTATTTAAGGGTATTAGCTATATGTGAGGGGGGTATTCTGCAGTCTAAGCCCACCGTAGACATAGACTAGCAAAACTTACCCACTAGAAGCTCCAAGAAATATAGTGAGAGCCTGTAGTTGTAGTTTGACATGGGTGCCCATCATATAACTCATCAGTCAAGAAAAATAACTTACTGGGAGGCAGAACAAATTACAGACAATGTATGGCAAAGTATTTTAATACTTTAAAAAGTGGGCCTGGGGGCTGCATTTACAGAAAACATATGAAAATCTGCTGAAAAGTGTCGGGGCTGAAGCAGCTTTTCAAGGATACGTCAGTCTAAGCCATGCTGTCAATCTTGTGAAGAACAAGCTTGCAGCGTGTGCAAACTCCAGTTCGATCTCTGGACCAGTCTTGTTGGTGTTTTCCGCGATAAAGTCTTTCAGTATTTTTACCCTCACACTCTTTGATCCTTTATCCCAAGTGTGTAATAGCTTTGTAACGCCTGCTTGGTTGTTTGTCATGTTTCTTGTGATGTTTTTATTATAAGAAAACTGAAAATCGCCAAATGGGTTCAAGATGACATGTAACAAAATCGAATAAAAATGAGTATTTCCAAAAACTCCTTTAAATAAACAGCATCTCTTCCATTAACCCTAAAAGGTAGCTCATTATCAAATGATTTACCTTAAATGTGATCACATTTTAGCTGCCTTTTCGTCATTTCTGTGGATTTTTTTTGAAAGGGAATTCATGGCTTTTGCTCCTCAGAACGCCGCCATGTTTACTATAGCAACGACCGCTGAACTCTTGGGCTCGGATCCTGGTGACACAGGGTTACCACGTAGAAATCAAGAGTCCATGAGCTCTACAAGTTGGTTCTGCAAGCAAAAGAAAATTAAATATAAGAGAGTGCCTCCCGTACGCTTTTACACTTACTGTGCGACTACATCAACCGGGCCATTTTGTAACGTAAGAAGTAACCAATCAGAATTTTAGCGAGTACAGAACAAAAAGGATGACTTTTTGAGATCTCGACATCGAAATATTCGCTTTTCTCTAAAAATGTGAAAACTATGAGCAGAAATACTTCCAAACGCTTAATTATTCATCGTCAGACGTGTTGCAGGTATTAATTATTTTAATTAAATTAAATCAATTAATTAATTATTGAATCTCTAAATGACAAACTTTTTACGGGATGGCCCGGTTGACGTAGTCGCACAGTAAAATCTAGCTATTTTTAGTTCGCGAACTGCGCACGCGACAGCAAGGTGAAACAAACTTTGCAGCCCCCAAAACAACACCAAAATATTTGGTGTCCACGCAAATAGCAGTAAGTCGGCGACCGGATTTTATTATATTTAAAATTGAGCGTTTCGGATTTAAAATTTGGTTATGATTATGGTGTATTGTTAACTGAGCATGATGACATGCTGCGCACCTCCCTGAGAAGTTAGATTGTTAAAATCACTCGGGGATTTTCTTTCCCGCACCCGCCACTACTCTGGGTCGCGAAAGTGTCACAAGCTAATTACTACATTTGACTTTAATTTTCTAAATTGACAGGTTATTTTGAACTACATCCGTTTCCACGATAAGAAAGCATAAATATTTAAGTACTAGCGCGGTCAGTCTAGAAGGGTGTGGCAGGTTGCGCGCGATATGCGGTTTTTACCACATGCTTGTGGGCTAAGTAAAAGTCAACTATCTCATAGTCGAAAGTGAACTTTTTAAAAGAAAATCTGGAAATACTTTGATAAGAATTCTTTTTTCTGATTGTAAATTATTTGTTCAATCCCAACGAGTGCTCCTGTTCTGATTGCAGTTTTTGTCAATTATGCTCGCCGTTTTCAAATACACATTCCGACGTTTCTTGAATATGGTCCCCTCTTTGCGTACTCATCACTCTTTGTTTATAGGTTTATGGATCGAGAGCTTCTAGCTCTATTCACGCTATTGTTAATTTCTATGTGCATTTAGTGAAACTGGAATAACTGAGAAAGTTTAGCATTTCACGACTTCGCGCGATCGCCGCAAAGCAATTAATAATTCTAATATGCAAACGAGAGAAACTTAAACTCGTTATAAGTTAATCACTACAAGTCCACGCAGAGTTAATCTGGCAAATAAAAGCTAATAAGGGATGAGATATTCAGGAATCCAGGAACGTGACAAGGGTATTGTGGATTGCTGAATAACTGAGGGCAAGGGCTAATATTTGTTATTGGGGACAACGTCTGAATTTCAAAGGAAAGCTTTCGCGATTGAGTAACTGAGGGGCATGGAGGAAGACGAACCGGTTGTACTTCGAAAGAGAATAAAGAAACCTCTTTTGCAGTGAGTATACATTGAATAATGATTATTCAAAACTAGTTGCATTCCTTCATACTTCACTAGAATCCTCTTACGAGCTCACGTGAATAGTTCTCCTCGAAACTTGATGAATTCAATTGCATGTGTTCTTAACACCGAACAGAACCTAACGAAACGAAGGGTGAATTTTATTCTTACTGAGACTGACTTCAAAACATTATAGAAGTAAATATATATTTCCTGTATTGCATAAGTGATTTCATTGCGAGAAACACTGACTTTATTCAAGATTTCTTTCGTTTGTTTTCAAGTTGAGCCACAAAAGTTATTTTGACTGCAAAATGCACCCTTAAACTAAATTGTGGAAAGGATTTGACTACCTGCATGAACTACATGTCATTCATATTTTAATACATCATTTATATCGAAGCTAATATGGGCAAATATAATTTGAAATGTTATGACAGTACCTTTAAATTAGTAATCGATACGTAAAATCCAAGGGAAAAAAAACTAACACACAGGGTTTTGTAGAAGGCTTTCGCCTACCACGGTGCTATCTCACTTTCCCAGATACGAAACTGCGTTATTTTTTAGCGTGGAGTTATGCGCGAAAGTTTTAGAGGTTTAAACGTAATCCGACCGAGAGAGAGCTTGTGGCCTTGTGGGAAATGGGTTTCGTGGCATATAATTCATTATTTATGTCTATATTAACTCCATAAAAGTCAAAACATAATAAACGGCCCAATTACGCTGTCTGAAACTTATGCTGAAGTCAAAGGACACTTTAAGAGAAATACTGATTTTTTTTTTAAACCGAGTTGCACCCAGAATACTCAACAGACCAGTGTGTAATGCAAGAATAAAATGCGAAAAATCATACTATACACAGCAATTGACAACATCCTGAAGGGCTTATGGATTTGCCATAATCCAAGACCTTGTTTATTCATTTCTTACAATCACAATATGTCAGAGAAAATAGTGAATCCCACCCAATGGCTACTTGCTAATGCAGCAGTTTGTAAACTTCTTTAGAGGGTTCGGAGTCTGCTTTCGTGCATTTTACAGTCTCTTAAAAGTAGGGGTCTGGGTATAGCTAAATGGTCTCTTGAAAAAGCTTGTCGATGTTCGAATTCTCGCCCTTCAAAAACCATGCCCGAATTTTCAAAAAAGTGCTGTCCGCCGTTCGGAATCTCGCGCGGAATTGAAGAGTTTCTATAAACTTTATAAAGGGTTTGAGCCCAAATTCGCTGTACAAAAGTTCGCATTCGGCATTCTAAAACAAGGTGTTCGTGTGTTCGGAGAGGTGTTCGCGTGTTCGGATTTGAGCATTTGAGCGGCGAGCGTTCGCCCCCACTTAGCTTATCACTGGCTCAAACTTCTCTTCATCTGATTTCATCTCACACTCCCGTGTGGAATAAAGGCTCGTTTAACACTTTCAATTTTTACTGCAATTTTTGTCGCGCGAGTCACGGCGATTTTTCTAACCGGATTTGCATCCCGTTTACACTAGAGCGATGGAATTGCAACTCGCGCGAGACAAATCGCAAGTGTAAACTGGCCTTAAGACAGAATCCAGCTCTGACAGCTCCCCTTTTAAAATTTGATTTTAGCTTATCTTTCCCTTATCTTCTCCAGAATAGTATCATCCGATGCAACTTCCGTAGCTCAGCAAGACCAAGGTAAAATCATCATAAATGTTGGTGGAAAACGGCACGAGTCATATCTCTCCACGTTACGGAACATTCCCGACACCCGCCTGTCCTGGTTAGCGGAAAACATCATGAATAAACAAGAACATCAGGCTAAGAAAGAGATCTTTTTTGACCGCCACCCTGACTTGTTTGCGATCATTTTGAATTACTACCGCACGGGGAAACTCCACGCGCCGAGGGCTGTATGCGGGCCGCTTTTTGAGGAAGAACTGTGCTTCTGGGGTATCGAGGAAATGGAAATGGAGGCATGTTGCTGGCCAAACTATGCTCAGCACAGGGACGCGGAGGAAAACTTAAAGGATTTCGTCGGTCCTGAGTTCGAGGATGAAGAAGTGGACTTGGACACTTCGAATATAACATATGGAGATGAAGGAACCTTATGGCAGCGCTATCAACCACGTGTGTGGGCGATCCTAGACGATGCATTTTCCTCACGGAAAGCAAAGGTAAGGAGCAAAATAAATAACTAATATGGAGCATTTACGCTGTCATGGTGCTCGCGTTCTCCATGTAAGAAGAGGGCTTCAATATTTGGCTCATATGAAGTGACACTACTGAGTCAGCGCGCTGCATTTTGGTATGTTTGGAAAGAGCTGCAATGGCTCATATGAGCACTATGGCGTTGATATCATCCGTGGATTAATTTAATACTGCGCAAATCTTTCAGGACCGCAAAGTTTTGGTGCTCACTCCAGTAGAATTTTCGTGCTACCGACCCTTCGGTCAATGTAAATAATTAGTAGGCGATTATACCCCTGCAGTGTGATACCAGCATAAATCGATGAATCGATCGTAATTCCTAACCGCAAGGACACGAGACCAACAGCGTTGTTATGCCACCTAGAAAGCAGGAAACAGATAGAGTAGATTTCGTATGACTGTGAAAAGTGCCGCGACACGGCGCGGTACTGTCGCGGTCGCGGCACGGAAACTGGCCTGCTGTAGATACGGAATGAAATCGCGTATTCGCGACACGGTCACGGTCACGGCGCGATAGAACTTTGTCGTGGCAATTTTCACAGTCATACGAAATCTGCTCTATGCGTGCGTAGATAAGTTTAAGTGTTTGCGCAGCGTTTGATTGTATTGATAGTGCAACTCAAAGCGTTTATTTTTCGCGATAATTGTCCTGGGTTTCGGTTTTGCTGCCCTGTCCCTTGTGTTAGATTTTGTCATACAGAGCGCGAGAGAAGCATTAGTCGGATAAAACATTTTTAGATGTTATTGCGCCAATCATGAATGATGATAACGTGAAATGAACAGGGGGGTACAGGGGAGTACAGGGGAGTACATGGGAATACAGGGGAATACAGGGGAGTACAGGGGAATACAGGGGAGTACAGGGGAGTACAGGGGAGTACAGGGGAGTACATGGGAGTACATGGGAATACAGGGGAGTACATGGGAGCACATGGGAGTACAGGGGAGCACATGGGAATACAGGGGAGGACATGGGAGTACATGGGAGCACATGGGAGTACATGGGAGTACATGGGAATACAGGGGAATACAGGGGAGTACAGGGGAGTACAGGGGAGTACATGGGAGTACAGGGGAATACAGGGGAGTACAGGGGGATACAGGGGAGTACAGGGGAGTACAGGGGAGTACGTTGGAGTACATGGGAGTACATGGGAGTACATGGGAGTACATGGGAATACAGGGGAGTACATGGGAGCACATGGGAGCACATGGGAATACAGGGAAGGACATGGGAGCACATGGGAGTACATGGGAGTACATGGGAATACAGGGGAATACAGGGGAGTACAGGGGAGTACATGGGAGTACAGGGGAGTACATAGGAGTACAGGGGAGTACATGGGAGTACATGGGAATGCAGGGGAGTATATGGGAGTACAGGGGAGTACAGGGGAGTACAGGGGAGTACAGGGGGATACAGGGGAGTACAGGGGAGTACATGGGAGTACATGGGAATACATTGGAGTACATGGGAGTACATGGGAGTACATGGGAGCACAGGGGAGTACATGGGAATACAGGGGAGTACATGGGAGCACATGGGAGCACATGGGAATACAGGGAAGGACATGGGAGTACATGGGAGCACATGGGAGCACATGGGAGTACAGGGGAATACAGGGGAGTACAGGGGAGTACATGGGAGTACAGGGGAATACAGGGGAGTACATGGGAGTACAGGGGAGTACTTGGGAGTACATGGGAGTACAGGGGAATACAGGGGAGTACATGGGAGTACATGGGAGTACAGGGGAGCACATGGGAATACAGGGGAGGACATGGGAGTACATGGGAGCACATGGGAGGACATGGGAGTACATGGGAGTACATGGGAGTACAGGGGAATACAGGGGAGTACAGGGGAGTACAGGGGAGTACAGGGGAGTACAGGGGAGTACATGGGAGTACATGGGAATACAGGGGAGTACATGGGAGTACAGGGAGCACATGGGAGTACAGGGGAGCACATGGGAACACATGGGAGCACATGGGAGTACAGGTGAGCACATGGGAATACAGGGGAGTACAGGGGAGCACATGGGAGCACATGGAATCACAGTAAGACACACTATATGGGAAACACAGTATAGGACACACTATATTAAGGTTACATGAAGTACTTACCTAGGCCAGCGTATCTTGCCGCTGGCTCAAAGATGCACGGGCTCTGGGTACGAGATTGCTCGCAGGGGAGGCAATCTCGTACCCAGAGCCCGTCATCTTTTGGCCAGCGGCAAGATTCAGGGCTCTGGGGGAATCGATTTTTTTAAAACCTAGATTCTGGGTTTCCGGTTTGATTGTTGTATGAAAGTTCGTTACGTTTTTGACCTACCACGCATGCTCACAAATCGGATTCCCCCAGGGCCCTGAATCTTGCCGCTGGCCAAAAGATGACGGGCTCTGGATACGAGGTTGGCAGGGGAGGCTGTGGTGACAGCCATTGACGCATGCGCGATGGAGAGAAATGCCTGAAATGCATGTCCCAACGTTTAAAATCAGCCAAGGTCTTCATTCTCGTACCCAGAGCTCCCCGGCTCGCCTGCTCACAGGGGAGGTTCTTGAGACATCTATTTAAGGGCATTCGCTGAATGGCTGATTTTGAACGTTAGAGCATGCGCAGAAAGTTGTTTCTCTCAACGGCCCTGTATCAAATCTCGCGCATGCGTCAATGGCTGTCACCAGAGCCTCCCTCGCGAGGAGACGAGCCGCCGGGGAGCTCTGGGTTCGAGAATACCAAGGTCCTCAGCTGGAACTTCCCCCGCAAGGTGACGAGCTGGGGGAGCTCTAGGCAAGAGAACAGACAGAGCAGTAAAGCAGACTACTTTTTTTTCCTCAACAGTTATTCGCCATGTTCTCGCTGTCCATGATACTGCTGTCCATCATGTTTATGTGCGCGGGCTCACTGGCGGCTGCGCGTAATCATTACTCCATCAATCTGTTCATAGTCTACGGTGAATACGCGTTCTGCGTTTGGTTTACATTGGAGCTCCTGATCCGCATCATATTCTGCCCAAGCAAGTTCCACTTCGTTAAGCAAGTCATGACGTGGATTGACATCATCTCTTTAATCCCTTATTACTACAAATTCTTTAGTGGTCAAAATTCTTTTGACTTCTTGCGCTCCATCAGATTGATCAGACTTTTTCGCGCATTCCGATTCTTTCGTTTCACAAGTGGCCTCCAGATAATTGTGCAATCACTGAAAGCCAGCTTGAGGGAGTTATTTCTGCTTGCTGTTATACTACTGATACCGGTTGTTATGTTTTCTAGTGCGATGTATGATCTTGAAAAAGAACAAGGCGACAACACTGTCAATTTCACCAGTATCCCACAATCCTTTTGGTGGGCGATCATCACGATCACAACTGTCGGCTATGGTGACATGTCGCCGCGAACTTTGTCGGGACAAATTATTGGTAGCCTATGCGCCATTTGCGGCGTACTCATTATTGGTCTCCCTGTGTCGGTAATCGGCAATAACTTCTCGACGTACTACGAGCATGCGCAGGCAAGGTTAAACCTACCAAAGAAAAAGCGCCGCATTATTATGGGCGACGCAAATAGGCTGATGTTTTTAAACTCCCCTGGTTCCTGTGGTGGAAACGGATTTAGTGAATCCATAAATGTTCCAATCTCGGAAGATTTTGCAGATATAAATGATAATCAAGAGTTCCAGCCAGACAGGCGATACCACAGACATTCTAGAAACATTCTTTTTTCGCGCAGTAATTCGACAAGGAGGAATAAAGAAGACTTCGATGAGAAATGTCTGAGTGAACGCGGTAGCCGGGAAGGAATGGCACAGCCGTGGGAGGATGCGAGGGTCGCAGTAGAAAACCTCAAGAACGAGGAAAATCCGCATTCCGGACTTCGCGACAGCTTCTTGCTGAACGATAGATGGGGCGCTGCTCGTCGGTTGAGGCACTCTAATTCTTTCCGCTTGAAATCAAAATCCCCGATGGATCAAGAGGTGCTGGCCAAACGTCCTACGTCTCCTCGGCCTGGAAGTAGGCACAGTTTTCGGCTGCGTGAAGATCCCGGGAAATCTCTGCACCGCGCAGGCTCGACGAGATCTGTGAGAGGGACGAACCCAGCATCTCTCATCGTTCCATCGATCAGCACGTCGACACACCTGCGGGCGCCAGAGGACCAATCCAAAGTGTTTAACGCTAATGATAAACGGCATAGCGATCAAGGGATACGCGTTACGCACGAGGGCACTAAAAAACACAACAGGGAAAGTGTAGGGAAACCTAGAACTAGAGATAGCACTTAACAAAGCGCGTAGATTACTCATGTATAGATTGGTTTTGCAATTTCCTCGTCATGTGTATTACGGTAACACGTTTATAAGGATACACCCTGAACATTTCGTTTATCAGTATAAATAAAATTATTCTATAAACGCACTATCTGTCTCCCAAGTTGTCGCATGTTTCTATAACAGACCGGGTGGTAACCAACCTGCGCTGTCGTGTCATTCTCCTATCCTCCCCGGCTCGTGTGCTCGCAGGGGAGACTCTGGGGACATCCATTTGAGGCTTTCGCTGATTGGCTGATTTTGAACGCATGCGCAGAATGCGGCTCTGTATCAAATCTCACGCATGCGTCAATGACTGTAACCAGAGCCTCCCCCCAGGTGTGCGCTTTACTTTTTTTAGAAATGCCTTTGGAATGTAACACAACCAGGGCCGTAGCAAGCCTCCAAAAACTGGGAGGGCACGAAAATTTAGAGCCCAGCATGTGAAATTACCGCATGTTTGGGGGATCTTTGATATGCAGAGTACAAAATCGGGAGTTTTAAGGATTCTTTGGGGAAAAACTGGGGGTGGGGGGGCACGGGCCCTCCCGGCCCCTAAGGGGCGCTACGGCCATGACAACTAACGCGCATACAAGGTACTTTAAGTTAATTCGTGAAATGCATGTAACACAACTGCCGATATGCAGCACGCGCATTCATTATAGCCAAAACCGTCCATCCATTTATATTAATAATATCTTTAGAGGGTATTTAGGTGAGATAAACAAAAGACACTTACCCATATTGTTGGTTGGTAGACTGCTTGCAGCCCCTTCTTCGTCATTCTTCGGCGAACGTCCGTAAATCGAGGGAAATGTTTTTTTTTTATCTCGGTGGACGTGGCGCGCTGCGATTTTCATGGACGTTTGCCAAAGAAGGAACTGCAAGCAGTCTACTTGGTTGAGCATAGGGCACTGAGGGCTAAAAACGTATGCATGTATTTTAGCCGCTAAATCCTCCATTTTAGCCTGCAATATTAGACCACGCGCCGCCAAAAGGACTGGAGCGAGGATCCATCCGCTGAACTCTTTCGCGGGCTCAAAGTTGTCGGGCGCCAAAACTTGAAATAAACTCCCTTGAAAACACATTGAAACCATGGAAGAATTCTTCAATAAATCAGTCCCTTTGTACATGAAGCAGTCAGATCGCGAGGACAGGTAAATAAGAACATATTTTTGAAGTTTTTATGGTGTTTCCTAAAGGAATGACTGAGTATTTGCTATTGCAGACGATCTCATATTCGCATTGTTGTTTCTCATCGACTTTCGTCTTCCTCGCCTCAAAAGGTAAATTAAATGCTCTGTCTTGATTGTATATTACCTCTTTTCATTGGGTTTCATAGACTAGTTACTCTAATGACTGCCAAAGGCAAGTCTTGCGTTTTTTAAAGTAAATAAAAATCATGGTTTATGCTCATAAACTGATAAAGTTATACCTCTTTACACAGGAACTCTCGGTCAGACTCACAGACGATAATGATCCATTCTTTCTGTACTCATTGGTACTTAGTGAAGAAGACTTTCAGAGGTAACTTACGTTTGATATTATACAGTATTGTTTGATCAGCACTTGGCATTTCTAGAGACAAATCTAGAGATACTTTATCTTGTCAAGGGGGATTTTTCTCATTGTGTGATTCCAGAAATTCCTCCCACGGAATGGGTTTGAGATAGAGCAGATTTTGTATGACTGTGAAAAGTGGCGCGAAAGAGTTGTGCCACGCCGCGACTGTGACAGTACCGCGAATACGCGATTTCATTTCGTATCTACAGCATGTCAGGTTCCGTAGTGCGACCACGACAGCAGTGTACTTTTCACATCTTTTACAAAATCTGCTCTATGACCCCCCACCATTCTGGAATTTCCTGTTACAAATATAGTGATTGTATAACCTGAGGGGACTTTTCGAGTTCTGTGCCTTGACCAGCTTTATATGCACTGACACTCACCTGAAGGTTATATTAATAGCGATTTTAAGGTCAGCAGTCCATGTACCATGTAAGCTGTACTGTGCCATAGTTAATTCATAGATAGAAATAATTCACCCAACTGAGATTTGGCAGCAAACTTATCACAACTGTAATGCGTATGGCATTCAATGTTGACTTGTATTTTTTTTTTCAGCCTTAAAAGTCAGCAAGGATTGCTGGTGGATTTCAGTGCTTTCCCTCAAAAGTTTGTAGACTTGCTGGAGTTGTGCTTAGGAGAAGAAAAGAAAGAAGTACCCAAGTAAGAGAAAAAATGTTTCTGTTGATTGAGCTTATGAGTTATTTTTACAATACTGTATGGATCAATGAATGTCTATTGATACTGTAGCCCCAAGGTCCCAAGACCTTAGGGCAAATGCCTGATCAGAACCATGCCAGATTCATTGAAGTGTAGTGAGGTGGCATCTTGAAGGAATGATTCAATGATTCATTCACTCTAATTTGCCATCATCCTAAATTATTCAAACAATTCTTACATATGTTTTGAGACTTACTACATGGCCGGCTAGAAACAAGATATGACTCAAATCGATTTGGGCCATCTCCATGTTTGCCATCTTTCCAGCTTATTTTTTTAGACCTGATCTAGACTGCAACATTTCCCTTGATTTTCGGACGTTCGCCGAAGATGGGGCTGCAAGTAGTAGTCTAGCCCTGATCTCATTACAATCAATGTCAATCATCTGTCCTTCAGATCTGCCTTGAAGTAATGTTTGTTTTCTTTTTCAGATTTCTTCTACAATTTTTGACTCCCAGTGCTGGGACATTAGTCCAAGGTGTTGGTAACCTTAATATTATAGAAACCAACCCATTCAAGCACTTGACACATCTCTCACTAAGATTTCTACCTGGTAATGATGTTGAAGTGAAGAAATACTTGGCTGACTGCCTGGCAAAGCTCAAGGTATGAGTTGTGCCTCCTTACCATGCATCATATGAAATTTGAATCCTGTCCATAGAATGAAAAATGTTTTTTTTCCTCTGAACAGGCTGAGAAGTCTTGTCTTGAGCGAAAATCAGCAGATCATCAGGCTTTTCTCCAGCAGAAACTGGACTCCTGCCAAGAGGTAAAACAGATTGAATTCCTACACTGTGCCAATAATATTTTGCATAATTTGCATGGTAATCATCAAAACCAGTATTGTTAACTTTTTGTAGGATTGCCTGTATGTTTTACTAGAGTGCTGATGATTTTACAATGTCTAATAAACATGTGGTATGTTTATGTGCTGTATGTTTTTACTTCAAAGTTAGATTACTGGAGAAACGCTGCAATAGGATTTGGTGCATGAGAGACATTAGGATTTGTTAAATACTAACATAAAGCTTTAATTTTTCATTCATTTTAGATTCTTTCAGAAAAGTCAAGCAGCCTTGAAAGACTCCAAGCTGATTTCTCTGTCAAATCGACAGAGTTGTCCAACAAACATGCATCAGAATTAACAGCTGAGAAAGAGAGGATATTACAGGTAAGGTTGCAGAGCAACTGCAAAAGTGAAAAGCAAATAACACTCAAGGTGTGGAAGTTTTTATAGAACAAGGAAATATGGTATTTAGAACAAGGAAATCAGCAACGGAGATCATAATCTGACTGCCACCTCAGTGCAGAGTCAGGAGTTGTCGAAATGCAGTGGGACTACAAATGTGTGGTATGGCAGTGGGACAACTTTTAAATTCAATATAGATGGGTGGGTGGGTATATATAGGTTGGTTTCCAAGAAAGATTACTGCAGCCACAGTTTAACTAATGACAAGCTCTCTTATCCTTTTTTCTAGCTGAAAAGCAAAACACAGCAACAGCATGATAAAGAGAGGAGAGAACAGGAGCAGGCACATCGGCATCTTGTAAGTTAAGGTCATGCACTGTACTTGTCTACCGGGTATATGGGATACCTTATAAAGTAGAGTACTGCTCACTCCAAGGGAAACATAAATTTAATTGATCTGCATTATCAGAGCTTGGTTAGAATCATTAAGGTTGGAGAGGTCTTCGAGTTATGTTTTGTAAGTTCCAGGTCAAGACCTTCAAATATACCACTTACATGTAAGTATAGAGCTAGACTTGGTTTCAAGCCGTAATCACGGGTGCACCAAAACCACCAGCTGGAAACTGAGCCTAATATGACTTGTAGCCAGTATGCTATATAATCACTGTATCAATAATTTCTCATTTATTTTTTATGCTTGTCTCAATTCTAGGTAAAACAACTAGAAGGGAGGCTGGACAAATTACAGACACAAAACAAGGTAAAAAAAGATGCAGGATTACTGAACAGTGATTGGTATCAACTAAATTAAAGATAAGAAAAAAAATGGTAATATTATCCCTGTAATCATATCAATTCTGAGTAAAATATAGAGTTAACAAGAAACTAATATGTAACTCCTTGAAAGCTATTTTTTCACGAATAGCAGGTTAAGTCAGTTCTGCTGTTGAATTGTGAAATTGCCATTACAGGAAATGACAGAAGAGAAATATAAAGCTGAAGCAACAATGCGTGAGCTGAGAGGAAAACTTTCTGGTATTGAAGAGGTTGGTAAATATTTTAAGCTACTAATTTTTAATTAGTGTGTGTTGATTGTCAGTGAACAGAGGTTCAAATTTTGATCATTTGAGGGCCATTCCATTTTTTAGCCGCACCGCCCCTATGGAAGAGGTCATTTTCTTTAGTAACCCCTTCGGAAATTCTTGCTCAACCCCTTGGAAATGCCTGTGGAAGAGCCTTTTTGGGGTTGCACCCCATCGGAAAAACCCATGGAAGAGGCATTTTTGTGTTGCAGCCCCTTGGAAAATGTTTTTTTTTTTATTGCACCCCCTTAGAAGGGGGAAATCCTTGGAAAAGGCTATTTTGCTATACCCCCTCGGAAAAACTCTTCTGTTGGGGGGTGCAGATAAAAAATGGAATGGCCCTAACCACTGGGGTTAATTTTACATGCCATTCAACTACCATCTTATAACTTTTACTAGGAATACAATCACATGAAGCAAGAGTTAAAGACATTGAGAAGAGAGAATGGAACTCTTGATGCAGAAAGACATGAGCGTGATAAAACCCTGGGTCACTTGAGAACAAGAATAGCAGTTTTAGAACAAGAATTACATGATAAAAACCAGGTAAGCTACTCCCATAGTTTAAAGAGTGGGAAAGGTAAATAGAGTATGAAATGTGCACCATAAATGTGCCATCTCTTTGTTCGCTTTTTCAGATGAATCCTTTTCTTTGTGCACTGTCACGGTACAAGTACGAAAATTCAGCCAGTAAAATTCATTGTTCACTTAGACATGTATAATATACATGTATCAGATGAACACAAAACAATAGATTGTGCACTGTCAATAATGCCCTTCAACATCCAGCCTACGGAATTGTTGGCATCTTCCCAAGCTTCCTTACCATGGGTGGACAGAAGGGATGACAAATGAATGGACTGACTGGGTGAGAGTGGGTTGGATGGCTGATTGCTTGGTTGTATTTTGCGATAGGTAATAGCAAGAACAAATGAATTATTGGAGGGAAGTAATGAGCAAAAATTCAAACAAGAGGAGATCCTCAAGGGTCGCATGCAAGAAAACAAGAAACTTGAAAACACTGTCAGTACTATGTCAGCAGAAGTCGTCAAGGTAGTGTGGAGCAGATTTTGAATTTCTCTTTTTACAAACCAAGAGCATTTCTCCTTGAGGCTCTAACGACAAGTTAATTTGTGTCTGTTGTCAGGGTAACGAGATTATCCAGCGTTTACAGACGCAGTTGGGAAATTACAAATCGCAAGTAAGGTTTGATCTATCAAAAGAGTAGACTTGTTACAAGTTGACCTCTCCATGGATTCCATAGATGAATTCATCACATGGAAAGTGAATTCCACGGTACATTTCCACGTTTTTCTAGTGAAATTTAAAGTGGAATTCACGAGTGGAGTGATGAATTGTTCTTGAATCCCATAGCAAAGATTTAAAATTATTTTATTTGGAATGGCCGTTTTCACACTAGAGACGAACAAATCGTCTGTAGACGAACAAATCGTCTGATGTGAAAACGGGACGAACAAATTTTCAGACGAACAAATCATCTAAATTTGTTCGTCTGTTTGGCCGTCTAGGAAGACGATTTTTCATAGACAACTTGTTCGTATAGACGAACAAATCGACTAAAGTCCGACCTGAATTCACACTAGACGTAC
Organism: Scolanthus callimorphus; assembly: GCA_033964015.1. Taxonomy (NCBI): domain Eukaryota; kingdom Metazoa; phylum Cnidaria; class Anthozoa; order Actiniaria; family Edwardsiidae; genus Scolanthus; species Scolanthus callimorphus. The sequence continues at coordinate 15,503,022 of CM066913.1, forward strand.
AAAGACGAACGTCTAGACGATTTGTTCGTCTTCTAGTGTGAAAACGGCCAATGATTCGAGCTTTGAACTTTCTTTGCACACGGGTAACCTGTGCTTTTAGCCAATCAACGAGCGTCTAAGAATTGAAACTATGGGATTCGGGTCGACAACACAACGTCTAGCGACGACACAAAGGAATTTTTGAAACTCTTTCAAAAGAATTCATTAGTCACCTCTGCCGTTTTTTATGTAAAACACAAGAAACCAAAAAAGTGATAGACTGCTCGAAACCGTTTCTTTTGCGAAGCTTTGGAACCTATTACAATCGTTGTCTGTTCACCTTTGTCAGATTAGTTGAAAAGCTTTTAAGTGTCGCCTTCGAATAAGCGCTGCATTTGGAGCAAAAACGATTAAGACGATTAAAAAAAATGTTACCACAGTATCGGGCTGCTCCAAAAAATAGGCGTATTCCACTTATCAAGGAACACCATAGTTCCAAAAAACTGTTCTTCCCCTGTGAAAATTCCAGGCTACTGCACAACCCGAGCGAAAATTTAAGCAACCACAGTGGAAATACCTCATTATCTTGTGACCCCCTTGGGTAAAAAGAAAGTGTTGTGGAAATTCCAGGGGGAAACATAACAATCCCCTGAGGAAGATGGGACGGCCCATCTCGACAACTTGTCGTTGTTGCAAATTTTGTCAATGTTTATACATCATATTAAATTTGCATTTTGTAACTTTTTCCTAGATGAAACTGAAAAATGCCCTCAGTACCCAGCAAGAAAAGCTATTGGGCGAGAAGGTAAGCGGTTAGTCCAGTCCCTGAACTCTCCATCGCGGCTCCGTTGTTGCATGTGGTCGCCCATTCTCTTACCCAGAGCTCCCGGCTCGTCTCCTCGCGGGGGAGGCTCTGGTGGCAGCCACTGACGCATGCGCGAGATTTGATACAGAGAAACTGAGAGAAAGATCTTGCTGCGCATGCACCAACGTTCAAAACCAGCCAATCAGCAAAGGTCTTCAAATGGATGTCACCAGAGCCTCCCCTGCGAGCAGACGAGCCGGGGAGCTCTGGGTACGAGAATGTGGTCGCCGAAAGACGAGTCCAGAAACCCTTGCATGCGCATGCGCTAGATCTGACCAAGAACTTGTTTTTTTATTAGTGCGCATGATCGAAATACCGCTGCCAGAGATTGATTGTTGACATCATGAATTTTGTTCATCAAGATAGGACGGCAGTTTGGCCTTCCCGCGAAAATTCAACAAACAATCTCCGACAGCGCATTCTCTTACCCAGCCATTGACGCATGCACCAACGTTCAAAACAAGCCAATCAGCAAAGGTCCTCAAATGGATGTCACCAGAGCCTCCCCTGCGAGCAGATGAGCCGGGGCAGCTCTAGGTACGAGAATGCCGACAACGGTATTTGGATCATGCGCACTAACAAAAAAACCCAAGTTCTTGGTCAGATCTAGCGCAGATCTGCGCATGCAAAGGTTTCTGGACTCTCCTTTCGGTGACCACAGGCAACAACGGAGCCGCGATGAAGAGTTCAGGGACTGGACTATTTCGTGAGCGGTATAAGTACACTATTGACAGTCAGGGGTGTACCCCAGTATGTGATTGTGCAACTAACAATAATAGCGTCGAATTCGATAGAAGAGCACAGTTATGCGTAATTTAGCCTTTTTTTGCTAAATTCGATTTGGCTACCAATCTAGATTGATTTTTCTGTCTGCCTTACAAAGTGCAAGTTACCATCGATCCCCTCAGTCACTAGTTATAACATTGTAAGGAAATGCCCCCAAACGTGTGCGGTTTTGTTTTCTATATTTTTGCATGCTTCATGTCCGCATAGAACCTGGCAAAAATGACAAAGAATATGCTGATAGATAGTTTCCTGAGTTCCTACGACAAAACCTCTGTGGCCGATGCCCCTTTTGCACTCTTGTAGGAGACGGAATTGGATAATTGCAGAAACCCCTCAAAGCAAGAGGTATTTTATCTGGAATAGTACTATATACGAGTACGTTATTATTTCACAGGAAACTTTAGTCAAACGGCAAGCTCAAGAACTGGACACAGTAAAAGAAAACTTAAAAACGAAAGAGGAAGAGGTGAGAATAGTAGAATGCTGTCAAGTGTTCGATGGAGTGGTGTTCCGCTTATCTGAACGGGGGCAAATTTGATTTCTGTTCAGGTCAAAAAACTTAGCGAGTCACTTGAGTCTTCTATGGAGAAGTTGGAAGAGAGCAAGCAGTTGCTAAAAACCAACGAGAACGGTAAGAACTAGCCGGCTGATCGTCACATCCGCTACGGTGTAGTACGTTGGCAGTTGACCTCCGCGAAGGTAGGAAGTGCCAACGAACTCTACCGTAGCAGATGAGAATTAGGATAGGTAATAACATGTGGAACACACTGTACTAAGAAAATCTATTTTAACTATGCCATGACCTTGTATTTTTTTAAAAGGGTCAGGGAAATTCTGATCCCATGTCTGAAACTTTAGACAAAATTTAGCAATTAAAAAAGAATAATTTTCAAATTATATTTTAGTGATCAACTGGCTTAACCGTCAAATGAATGATCAAATGATGTCAACTCAGCGTCATGGACCTTTTGAAGTACATTCTACCAGAGACCCCGCCTTTGGGAGGGGCGAACCTCTAAAAACGGTATGTATCAGGGCCATCTTGTAGGTCAAGGTTTCCTACAAATCACAATTTGTAACTACTTGGTTATTGTTGACATTGTTTCACTGCGCCTTTTTCGACTTATTTAAGACGCTGCTTTTAATTTTAGTCCGCAGTTGGAAGTGGTGTAGCACTATCGAGCAGCTCTGCAACGACAACCCAGCAGACGTTTGTACCACGATACACCGGACCCCAGCAGGTTTGCTTAACAAAAATATACAAATTAATCCCGTCTTCGAAGCGGATTAGATTATTTTGAGTTGAAGTTGTCTTTAATTTGTATTTTTTTTCGAAGCAGTTACAGCCATTCTCAGTTACACGCGGTCGCCGGGAAAAAAGCTTGCAAGCGAAAACTCGTTTTTCTGTCTTGTCTGGGCGTAACAAGCCGGCGAAAGTACGTGCATTGCCATGGAAACTTTGACAAAAAAACGACTTTTTCGCTTGCAAGCTTTTTTCCCGGCGACCGCGTGTAACTGAGAATGGCTGTAAGCCGTCGTAGACTGAAATGACGTTGAAATGCTATGTTCAGTTTCTATGAAATTGCCTACTAGGCAACATCGACATGATTGTGGTCGTTTCACAGGTTGCTTATCGCCCTCCGCCACGAAAGGCTCCTTTGCCGCGTCCTCTTAGCCAATCAACGCCCACCATTCCAGAAGAGCCAGAGAATTTCCCGCCAAAACCGATGACGTCATCCAGTACGCCTCTATCGCGAGTGGATCGCGAAAACCAGCCAGTGCTGGATCCCAAGTATTTTACACGGAAGGAACATATAGGAGGGGGCTCTCTCGGCGACAAGGATAGCGTACCACGCGAAAGACGGATTTTACAGCCCACCCAGAGATTTGGACCCAATGCGCTTTCACAACCACCACTGATGTCAGCGTATTTTCCGAAATCTAGTTAGACAGGAAAAACGCTATTTTTGCAAAGAGCTTATATGAATGTGCGGTTCCACCACATGGTCGTCAAGATGGCTAAGAATAGTTCAACTCTTTACCAACAAGCAACGGTAACTTGTGTACGTGACAGATGTATGAAAACATTTCTTTCTTTTGTCATAGACTAACACCTGTTGCAGGGTAAATGTAAAATAAAATATATGCGAACAATACAGATATTTAGAATAAAATATGATCAAAATGATATTGTTGGGCTTTTGCTTTGTGAGACCCAGATACTACAGAGTAAATTTGTACAAATGCATGACGAATCCCAAGAATTGAGTTTTAACTTTCGATAAATGAAAATTCAAACTTGGCGCCGAGCGCCATGGGAAGTGAAATCAATTTTGTTAAGGCTGGTTAAGACTAGAACGCAAGCGCAGAGACGCGAGCACAAGCGCAAGGATATCAAACTCGTACATTTCCCTTGTGTGTTTCACACTAGAACGCAAGCGCAGACGTAAGCGCGAGAAAATCAATACATTGCGTTCTCTTGCGCTTGTGCTTGTGTAAATCAAGCGAACGCAAGCAAACTAATCAATGTTGATTTTAGGCTTTTGATTTATGCGCTTGCGTCGCTATGATTCACACTTGCCTTGTGCTTCCGTCCTGCGTTATGCGTTCCAGTGAGAACCGAGAACCAGCCTTTAAGGACCTCTGATATTCGAGAGTGGTAGGAGTCCAGGTGGGGTATTCTTAATCAGAGGTGAAATCCAGGGTGGTGATTCCAAAAAATATGGAATTCAAGGGGGAAATGCAAATCCGAAGAATGGCATGGCCTGTAAAACAGAAATTAACTAAAATTTCAGGGTGGACTGGGACAACTCGAAATTCCAGTTGCTCGAAAAAAGAGAGATTGTGGCTTATTTAATTAGGTTTAAAAAAATCGGGATCATTTACTTATTTAGACAACAATAAATAAAAGTACTGCAAAATGAATCGAGGAAAAGGCACAGAAGTTAATATTACCCTGGGTTTGCCATTGCAACTCTCCAACTGTGATGCGCGGATGCAGACCCTTTAGAAGGGGTGGGGGTGGGGGGTGTAGTTTTAGCCCAAGAGGTAGCTAATCTAAAGTTTACACGTCTAGCGGCTTAATGAATTTGGTATCGTTCACAAAGGCATTCTTGGAATCTAGGCGTGGCAATGCTAATTAGACTGTCGAAAAGTTGTTTTTGTACTTTCTCTATGTGAAACACTACCCGTGCACTGCATAACGGCGCTAGAATCCAATCCGAAGTTCTCCCGTGTGTATAAAATGTACTTAAAATCTGCGCGGGCTATTAAAACAAACAGACCAGAAAACGCCCACGGTTTTTTGCATCCTTAGCGTTCTTTCCCTAACATAAAAGTTTTAATTTGCACTTTTGAAAAAGCATCGTTAACCTTAACGGATTCCGCGGACAAGTATTCGTGTCGCTGGAATTCTTGTGCAACATTCTACAAACTTCATAAGCTTACGTAATTTCAAAGACAAACGAGCATATTTAAAATGAGTTGGCGTGGTTTGTTCTTCGTTATGGTTTGTTGTGTTTGAAGTTGTCACAGGGAACGAAAAACAACTGTTTACTCAACTCGTAGTTTTCTGCGAACGGCAGTTAAGCCAAAGTAAACATGCAAGATGTCCGGGATCACGAGGGCGAAACATGTGAAGCTTCGACAGCTGCAGGTAGCCCAGTGGACGAAGATGACAACGATCATAGTGATAAACAGGAGCAAAGATCGATTCGGCGCGAGCAAGCACGCGGAAAGCCTCCGTACTCGTACATAGCGCTTATATGTATGGCGATCACCAGCTCACCGCACAAGCGACTAACGCTCTCCGAGATCTACGATTTCATCACCCAGAGATTTCCTTTCTATGAAACTTGCTCAATCAAATGGAAAAACTCAATCAGACACAACCTGACTCTCAACGACTGCTTTATGAAACTCCCACGCCAGCCCAATATGCCCGGGAAGGGTAACTACTGGACTATAGACCCTTCAAGTGTGGATATGTTTGATAACGGAAGTTTCTTGCGGCGACGAAAGCGTTATAAGAGAGACGGAGGGCACCATTCACGGGAGGTGTCGTGGCCGGTTTATGTGCAGCCACCGTTCACCGGAGCTTACAACCCAACCCAACTGGTGCACCCAAACTTCATGTCGCGGGACGTCCCGGGACATCCCGCGGGATTTCTATATCACCCATTTGCGCCACACTATGGATTTCGGGCCCATCCACAAGGCATTGCGCCGAGACCGAGGTTCGACACATTTCCGATGTGGGTGTCACCTGGTGCAAGAAACGTGTCAGCGGTCAATCCAGTTTCCCGCCACGGTTTAGGATTCCAGTGTTATCCCGTGTGGTCCAATACTTTACCCATAAGCACTTGCGAATCAAGCCAGCAAGGCCTCAAAGCTCCACCTTTAAGACATCTAGAACCATTTTCGGAGTCTTGTATCTATGGCAACACGCGAGGGTCCCGCAGACATCCCGTGGAAAATCCGGAATGGCGCGTCTGTACCAGTCCATGCGGGCCTCTGCCCAGTATCTCCAGCTTCAGTTTTGAGCACCCGCACGTGGCAAAAACTCCCCGTCCTGCATTCGCAGAGGGAACCTCCAGTCCCCACGCCCCTGGCATTGTGAAGACCTGCACGACATCGGAACCCCAGAGAACGCGGGGAGAGACTGACACGATTTTGGAAGCTACAGCAAAGCTGCCGCGTGGAGCAACCTCTACCTTGGATACCGAGACTGCACCATTGAGTTGTGGAATAAATGAGGTAGCTGCGGAGGTGATTGTGCTTTCCTCGGAGGAAACTTCAGATGACTGATTTCAATAATAGTGTATGTTTTGGTTATTTTGATAACCTTCTCTTCGTAATTGTGTATGCAAGGGTACCAAGTGCAAGAATGTTCAGATAAATAAAACAAACTACAATAAGGTTTTCTTGTTGATAGCAGTAAGCAAGTTTCTCGCTTGGAAACCTATCAATAGCACAGTGAAATTTTATCGGTTTTCCTCAAATGGACTGCTGAATAGTGAAACATAGCACAACTTAGCCCATTCGTGTATGTTCGCGTACAGGTACAAGCACGTATTTAAAGCGTGGCGTAGGTGTTGTTTGTGTCATTTCGAAAACTACTTCCCACCCCCTTGCGCCTAGTGCCCCTGATTCGAAACAGAAAGGGATCCAATAATCACGTGAATAATAACCCCCTATCCCCGATTCTATAGGCCCATCATAGGCTTATGCGATGCAGCTATTTCCAAAAGGTTGTCTGCCTTGAGTCCTTGAGAGTAATCAAGCCTTCGCAACCAAGCCGAACAGCAGCAAGGGTAGAAACAAAATATCCTATTTTGATGATACCTCACTGTTCTGGCTACTATACAACACTGAGCTTTGTTTAAAGCTATGAGTTAGTAATTAGTAGTTAAGAAAAGATACACTATAAAATTCAAGTAACTTTAGGAGAATCACTTGGTGCCAAAACCATTTATGTCTTATCTCAAAGTTCTATGTGTATATGTTTTAGAACATTTTTCATATCATTTTATGTAACCTGACACCAAGGATAGAAACGTTTCTCAAAGTTTGAAATTGACAACTTATTTTACATCCTAAAAATCTCAAATATTGAGCCTATTCAATACCTCCTAATTTGTAACCCCCTATCGAGAAACCTGGATTTCCACAGGGGTTTTCTACCCCGGATTTCCACAGGGATCTTCGATTTTGACTCTGGATTTCCACAGAGTTCGTTTCTTGGACTCACCCCAACTCGACTTTCTCGGAACAGTCCTTTAAAACGTTCCCTTTTTAACCGGGTTTCGGATCGTTCGCTTCGCTTGCTTTTTAGAGTTCGCCGGACTTCAGTGGCAAGTCTCCTCACCAACGAACGACGATTAAAAGGGGTTTTTACTGCATTTCAAGAGAAATTTTGAATCGGTATAATGAATAAGAAAAAAATTCCATTTCTCTTCAACCACTTGAAGAAAGATCAAACAACACGCATTTAGATATCTACTAAAATATTTTATTACCAATATACCACCCCTTATAAATAATTCATGTGACCATTATATATAGTGATAATGATGTTTTCTGCCGTGAAGCACGTGAGTTGTCACGTGTTGTGGCACGTGATTTATATGACCGTTCACGTGACCATTCACGTGGCCTTTTGTGCCTTTGATGTGTAGTGGCAGCTGATGCTTCGTCTTGTTTGCGTCATACTTGGCCTAAAAATGGAAAATCCCAAAACTGATTACATAAACTGTAAATTTTACTGCCTCTCCCAGTTGTAAAGCCCTGGCTAAACTAGGACTCATTTAGCGCGCAACATTTTAGCCGGACACATGTTTCTTCATGTTTCCCGGTTTAGCCACGCGAGAAACATTGTTGCGCGCGACAAATTTTTGTTGCCAGGGCACAAAGAAATGTTTCTTCGCGAGACAAATGTCCCGAGACACACGCGTTGGGATGTGACACATGCATGACACACATGTTGCGCACTACATGTGTCCTAGTTTTTAAGTCATCCAGTAACGCTGCGCACCCCCCAAAAAATCATGCGACACGATAGAAACCGTTTTGTTTCCAAGACGTACGGTGTTAAAAATGTCACGAGTAGTTATACACATTGGCCGCATTTATATTACGAAACGACTAAAGGCGGCCTATTATTAGTGCGGTTTCGCGAGGTTTCGTTATATACACTTTTTCTTGACATCTCTAAGAAAACGTCTGAAAAAAAAGCTGAAAAACGACGAATTTACCTTGTTATACAAAAAGACACCAAATATAGCAGTCATCATTCCAAAGAAGTTGTAGATAGTGATGGGATTTCGTAGCACGAAGAGAGACACGGATATGACGAGGATTCGTTTTGAGGCAGCGGCGACCGAGTAACTCAGCGGTGTGATGAGAGACAAGACTGTAAAGGCCACCATGTTTTGGATAAAGTTCAGGAAGCCATTGATGGTTATAATAATCAGTAACCACAAAATGTTTTCTTCACTCTGTGGGATAGAAAGTAAACAAAATCAATATCAAAATCACTCAAAGGGGTTTCTTTCGTCACTCCTTCGAAGACACTGATACGGACAATATAATATGCAGAGCCATGCGTGGTCTATCACAAAAAATCCTCATTGTTTTGGTGCTCAATGGGGGGGGGGGGGGGGAGGAGACTCCATGGAACCCTTCTTTGAAGAAGAAAATAGCAACTTTGGGCAGCCTGAATCCAGCAGGGGTTCCAGAAGCTTGCTTACTGACATGCTCATTCCAGGGACAACGCTATTAAGGAGTCCTAGGGTGTGACGCCCCCTTTTGAGAGAGGAAAAATGGCCTGGAGTTATTACACATTTTCAGCTTTAGTGACTTCCCCTTTCCCAAATGTTGGCTACATCCCAACAGTCAAGTCTCAAGACTTGTGCCCAGGGGCTGGTTCCTAGAAGGCCAGTTAAGAGTTATCAGTGGATAAACGCTTATTCATCGGATAAATCCAGAACAAATCCTATGGAACAGATAACTTTTGTCCGTGGATAACTTTATCAACCTTTCAGGAACTGGCCCCAGGATACCAGCCCCTCTACCTGTCCCTAGCCTATCTCTGGGACTGAGTTTTTTGACAATTTTTCCCATTGCGTGTGGTTCCAAAAAATATCCATACCTCCAACGGAAGGGTGTTGAAAAATGACCCCCCACCCTCACCCCTGTGGAATTTCCAGTTAAAAATACAGTATTTGTATGGAAAAGATCAGGTAAATTGACCCCCCACCCCTCTGGAATTTCCAATCCCTTCCATAGGGGGTGTGTGGATAACTTCTGGAAACACACATTTTCCAGAAGTGGAAAAAGTTATTGTCAGACAAAACCGCAAAGTTACTTACCAGATCTGAGTAAGAGAGGATTCTTCGAAGGTCATACAAGGCCCAGAATGGTAGTAATATAACTGTAGCAAGTTGTGCTAGGATAGAGAGTAGTCTCAAGTGATTTATTTGCAGCTCATGCATTGCCTGTAGAAAGATGATAATAAATAAGGTCTAATAAATAAAACCAATATTATTGTAGCCTCTAGCAGCTCTGTTGTCTGTGCTGTTGGAGTGATTTCCAGCTGATCTGCACACTGATGAGCATTGCTATATTGGGGATCAATGGGCATTTGCAAAAAAAAAAAGTTGCTGTTGAGGACCTCTGGAATTACAGGGTGGTTGGTCAAAATGGAGTTTGGAATTAGAGGGTGGGTACCCTTAAAATATGAATTCCAGGGTGGGTAAGCACAATTTTCAGGGTGGTCATGAAAAAAATCACTGGAATTCCAGGGTGGGTGGTTCAAATAAAAAGAAATCCAGGGTGGGTAGCTGTGACTGGGGTCGTCAACAGGGGGGGAGGGAGGGTGCAATTTTTTTGGGGGGACTGCCCAATCATACACACTTATACTGGTCAGTTTACTGGTGAATAATAATATTTTTATAAATGTAAAATATTGTACTCTACCTTTTTGGTGAATATATTTTGTATGGAAAATGTACATGTGGCTAGTAGAGCACTCATGAGACCTGCCATGTCGAATGATAACTCTGTTGCTGTGGAAACCATAACCCCAAGAACAATAGGGAGCAGAGAGCAGTAGACCTGGTTATCAAAGGAAACAGTCAGTTTAACAACATATCATGGGAGAAGAACAAGAGTATTGGTAAATTTTGTAAATAACATTTTCCCATACCAGCTTTGTTTGTCTCTGTCCTAAAATCAATCTTGATAGAACTACTGTAAATATTGGCATTGTGGCCTGTTGAGGAGAGGAATGTTGTGTTGAGAATAGTTTATAGTTCAGTCAAATGTGATAAGTATATACTTAAAAGTTATGCCATACAAGCCTTCAGGCGTGTGTATGCTTAGAAAACACAAGTGACGTGTGGGATATTCTGTATTATTATTCAGCACATCGATGCACTGCCCAAATATGGTCATTGGAACGCCAATAGCTGTCTTCTGTACATGACAGCTATCCTGCGATATCCATCTCTGAGGAAAATATGATGTTTTGAGCTCGTAAATAATACACAAATGTCATTTTTTTCGGGGTTTTTTGTGCTATCGATGTGCTGAATAATAAAACCATTATCCTGCTCGATTTTGCAGAATATCGTCTGATTTTAGCCAACTCGGGACTTCGTCCCTCGTCGGCTAAGTATCAGACAATATTCTGTGCAATCTCGCAGGATAATTGTTAAGTATGAGGCGAGAATTCATTGTATAACTATTTTATACCATGCTACAGAAAATTAATGGCAACCTTTTACGTAAATGCAGTGCACAATGGGAAGGTTGAGTGGAATACCACTGAATATAGAAATGTGTGGTTCCAGAAAAAATCCATACCCCCCCCCCCCCCCCACAGAAGGATGTTGAAAAGTGACCCCCCCACCCCTCTGAAATTTCAGAGGAAAAATACAGTATTTGTATGGAAATGATCAGGAAATGATCAGCCCTTCCGAGGGGGGTTATGGACAATATTCTTGAACCACACAATGTATTTTTCTTGATAAAATGTAATATAAACTGTATGCACTGCCTTGATTCTTACAACATTTTATTGCTTCCAAGTAAAACTGACAACTTCAGAGATGTCACCCAAGTTTTAGGACTTAAAAGGGCTGACTCTCCCTACCCATAATGCACTGCTTTGCTGTCATATTGGATACCATCAGAATTCAGAGACTGGAAAAAAAGCTTTATTTTTTTGTTGAGAAGTTGCAAGATCATGATGTAAGCTACTCCATGAGCCTGATGTCACAGATACGCCACTAGATCTTAGAGGCCTTGTACCATGTTCCCAGCAGGTGGAATACATATAATGTAACTCTGCTCCTTATGGTTCTTGTTACACTGGAGCATATGTTGGTTTATACATACCTTAACTGAGGTCCAAATCAGGAGAGGCAGCACATGAAATAAACAAGCAAAAAATAGATGTTGATACATTGGTAAGATAATAATAATAATAATAATAACTGCTGCTTTAGGATGGAGCCCAGGGGCAAAGCCATTTGGCAAGGGGAGGTCCCACAGCTGTTTTATACACCAAGTCGCTTGTAGTAATGATGTGACCTGGATGTATACCCTGTTTCCCATGCAAATCACTATAATTTTCATCTGGTAATTCCAAGGGGGGGGGGGAGTAATTTGGTAAATTCCCTCTGCAGTTGGGGTATGGATGTTTTATGGAATCACACATTATAGAAAACACTTAAAAATAATCTTTTTCCTATACTGCATGCTTTGTATAGTGCATCACTATCTGGAAATGTTTGCACCCTTGCCAAAACTTTATAGAAATTTATTTTTAAAACCCAAATTCAAAACAATGGTATAGAATAGTCAGGCATGACTATAACAAACAGAGGCTCCATTGAATCTCAATTTGTTGTCAGTTTAAAGATCTGATAGTATTTGCATGTAGCCCTTGTGTTTCAAGTGATTTCATCCCAAATCATTTTCTTGTCAGTTTTTTCAAGATAATCAAGTGAATGTGAAATTTGCAATTCTAATGATTTTCTTTGTTTTTCTTTGTATAAAGGCATGGCTCACTGAAAATAATCAGGAAGCTTTCACATCTAACACGAGTACTGCAGCATGTGTGATGCCAGCAACACCACAGAGAAACTGTTATTGAAAGCGAAAATAAACAAGATGGCGGCAATTTGTTCTACAAACCTGTGTGAGCATAAGACACGGGTACTTTCCATATACTAACGTAGGCCGATACTGCAGCGATCGCTTTGCCGAACGATAATGGTATGATGAGCTTGTAGAGGGCACCATTTGGGATTGGAGCATTCTTTGGTACCCGCCATATCACTAAAGTAGGGCCCATATATAGGGCCGTCGAGAGAATTTGCACGAAAGCGATGGTAACTGGATGTGGAAACTCATTGAGTAAACGCTTTGTAATCACATTGTTGGTAGAACTAACTGAGAACCACACACAACAAAGAAAAAACACTCGAAATGCTTCTTTTGGTATTCGAAAAGCTTCCATTTCTTATCGTAAACTCCAGTAGTGAGCCATCTGATTTTCTGATTTCCCTTCTTGCGACACGTAACCAAAATATTCCGACTTCCGGTTACAAAATACTTCCGGTTTGCATGACCGCAATGCATTATTGTTTGTTATGAAGGCCGTTGACCCATTGCGGGCTCAGATGTTAATGGCGCGAAGGTCGAAAATGATCAGAATGATTGGGAAAGAAAGAGGATTTTCAGAACAAATGATCGGTTAAACAACTGTAAAATGGACGAGGAAAGCGGTTCAGAAGACGAAGAGTGCCCTGAGCTCGTTCAGTCATCGAGTGTTCGTATTCCAGTGACAATAATTACCGGTTTTCTTGGTAAGTATTTATGCGCAAAACCATCCACCCCCTGATTCCTTCTCACACATCTTTGGCTGGGTTGTACCGCCCTCCGTATGAATACCCTCTAAATTTTGACTATATCTCCCGAAATAATAACAAGAAGAAATATAGTTCGTATAACCACAGGGCGCCCAAGCTCATAACTTGTTTGCTCAAAATTGCTGAAACAATGCGATGTTTGATAATAAATTCATCTTCTAAAAATGCATAAGTTATCATGATATGGCATCAGAGTGGGACTCTAAGTTGCTGAAATAGTACGATGTTTTGAATAATAAAATCACCTTCAAAAAATATATCATGATATTGAAAATAAAGTTTACTTACCTTTGTGTCATACGTTATTTGTGTTTTCGGTGGGTATTGGGTGAGTTTTGAGCCTCGTAAGGCCATTAGAACACCCTTCAGTAGAATCTACTGAATTCTACTGAAGGTTCAGTAGATTCTACTGAAGGGTGTTCTAATGGCCTTACGAGGCTCAAAACTCACCCAATACCCACTACTGAAGGGTGTTCTACTGAAGGGAGTTCTGAAGGGTGTATTTCCTTTTTGCTATATAATAAAACACTTAATGACTGCACTCTCGGGAAACAGCGCGTTTTGTTTTCCCTCGAATCTCGATGTTTCCCTCGACTTCGTCTCGGGAAACATCAAGATTCTCGGGAAAACAAAACTCGCTGTTTCCCTCGGAAGCTGTCATTAAGTGTATATTATTATAACTTTGCAAGCATTGTGGCGTATTATCCGGGCTCTAATGAGCATTTTGGCGGGCATTTTGCTGCGCAAGTCAATCAGTGTTATGATTCTTGCCATAAATTCTCACTTTTGTACTCAATGCTCTCCAAAGTTATAATAGTAGTAATGTAGCCCCGCTGCGCTCGGGCTAAGATGAGCCTGAGTCGGGCCCAAAACATATTTACGCCCGCAAACATCAACTATACTGTTATATTAACACCCCAAAGAATACTGCCCTAATGAGTACTTGATTAGATCTGTAATTAATAATGAATTAATAATTAAGTTCAGTTATTGAGTATGTCTCTGTAGAATTTGCAAATCTGCCAAAAAGTACATCAGTTATGACCTTGAGAAAATCCAGGTGAGCACTCACCCAGACTTGTACCCAGTCCCTAAAATAATTCAGAAAGAAAAAAACAAGAAGGCGCAAAGGCTTCTGGGAGGAGCGCGCAAGGAATCGTGGGAAGGAGAAATGACAGCGCACAAGGTAAATATGGCGCTCTTCCCACAATTCCTTGCACACCGTCATTTCCCTCTCCAGAAGCCTTCGCGCATTGCACTATTTTTCCACTCTTCTTGTTCCTTTTTTCTGATTTATTTTAGCGACTGGGTATGGGTCTGGGCCCTCTCCAAAGTGTATCCTAGCCTTTATTTTTCCGTGAGAAACTGAGGGAGGAAAAATAGAATTATGCCTGACACAATTACTGTCTTGTCCCTTTTATAGCGGCTGTCAAAATCATATCAAAGCTATCATCACCTATGGTGTCGCTCGAGTACGTTTTATGAACCAAAAACCAAAACAGTTGAGCTTGCTTGTTTCTTTCATTAGATCAACTGCTTGGATCAGTACACTTATTTTGTCCAACAAATGGCCAAGAGCTCGGTGGGTTGTTTTGGGAAACCTGCTTTAAAGTTTGGACTGTGGGAACCTCGGCGAGCCGGTCTCGATGCAGGAATTCTGCAAGGAAATTGAACTACAAAACTACATATCAAAAGCTCAAAGGACCATTTTCTTGTCTGAAAAGTGCTAGCGAAAGCTGCCGAATCCAGCGAGAACAATCTGCCCTGAGGCTGAGCTGAGAGAGAATTTAGCACTGCAGCGGATTTCTTTGTTATCGTTGTTTCCTCACATCAATGTCCGAGGGATGCCATTGAAATTCCCTTTACTGTAAGCTCGACTTGCTGCTTTCTGGCCTTATAGTAAAGATACTCGCTAAGATTATTTTCTCTCCATCTCTCTGACAGTAGCTAGCGAACAGCTTCCATGTTGATATTAGCGTTTGCCAAAAGCAGTTGGCAAAACTACTAGAATTTGATGCACACGGTCTGCTCTTCTTAATACTTGTATCCCAGGAATAAACTGTATTCCAGATTGTACATCGTTTTCAAACTCTCTTTCGTCCATATTCCGAGTTTGAAAGATTGCTCTCTCGCATCACGGCTTGTACTCGAACAAGCCAACGCTTCCAATTTCGCTTCCGGCTTAACTCACGTGACGCACCCCTTTGTCTTTTGGCCAATCAGCGCAGCATTCAGTTTCTGAATGTTGAACATGAGCTTTTGAAAGCATTTGTGTCAGGCCCTCTCCCCTCATTTTTTTTTCCGAGGAGGGGGATACTCAGGCTAAGTGTATCCCTTCACTCCTTACCAACAGACCCTAACAGCGGTGCACATTCCATCTCCTGAACAGTGCAGAACAATGGTGTACACAAAGTTCATGCACAGAATTCAGCCTGGGAACTGGCTCTACCCCCTTATTAGACTCCGTCCACACTCGAAAATGGATACTTTTTGCTCCGGATACCGCTATCGTCCACACTACAACGCCGAAAACGATCACTGAAAACTGTGAAAACAATACGAAAAGAATAAGTGTGGATGCAAATCTTTTTGAAAACGGAGCAAAAAGTTTCCGTTTTAAAACAGTGTAGTGTGGATGGGGTCTTAGAGAGGACAATTTGTTGTCCATGCTACTCCCTAAGATGAGGATGGACAGGGTACACGATCCAGCCAAATACAGATTGTTTTGAGGAATTTGTAACTGTAAACTATGGAAATGTCCTCCCGTTCTAGTTATAAGAGAATGATTGTAATTTCATAACTTTCATGATTATTTATTGTTCATGCTAATTATCAGCTGAGTACACAATTTATCTCCTGTGCCTACACCCCTTATAGATGGTATGTATTTGATTTGTTTACAGGAGCTGGTAAAACAACATTACTGAACTATATCCTGACAGAACAACACAACAAGAAGATTGCAGTGATTTTGAATGAATTTGGAGAAGGTATTATTTTATAGAAACGTCATTCATGGAAAATTTGAGACATACTTTAAGACAGGCAGGGAGATGTGAGAGGCTGAGTCCACATGGGGATTTAGGGGCATGCTCCCCATGAGAAAATTTGAAACTTTGGGTGCTGGAGATAATATGTTTTCCAACATTTTGAGAGATTGATACATTCATACTTTCTAGCTGGTGGCCAGTGGTTAAACAAGTGGAAATGCAAATGGAAGGGATGACTGTTGGAATTACGTCTGTTTTTTTCCTGGTTTTGCACAGAGTTCATCCTAAACCATGACCATTTATAGGGTGTCCCCCTTTCTCATGTTTAGGATTTTATTGGCTTGTTTTTTGCAGGCAGTGCTGTTGAAAAGTCTATGGCCATTGGCCAATCAGGTGAACTCTATGAAGAGTGGCTTGAGCTGCGGAATGGGTGCCTCTGTTGCTCAGTCAAGTAAGCTATATTATCTGTCAGCTGTTTACCATGGATAACATTCGGGGCTAAAAATGATGACTGGAAGAATAATGGATATGGAGACCATCCAAATCGATTTGAGCTTGACCGTATCTTATTTCTGACTGGCCATATTTAACAAAAAGTTGTGTTACATGTAAATGTAGCCAGTCAAAATATTATTATCTGGCCAGACAAGGATTTAACTGGTCAACTTTAAATCTTGGACAGACATTGGATCATATGACTGGCTCTTATTTTTAGCCCTGAAATTTGTTGTTTGGTCATTCTTCCCAAGTATTTATTTATTCTTCTTGATAAATATTCTATTGCCCCTTTTTTGCTAGAGATAATGGCATCAAAGCTATTGAGAATTTGATGATAAAGAAAGGCAAGTTTGACTATATACTCCTGGAGACCACTGGCTTAGCAGATCCTGGGCCTATTGCATCCATGTTTTGGCTCGATGAGGAGTTGGGTAGTGACCTGTTTTTGGACGGCATTATAACAGTGGTTGATGCCAAGTATGCTTTACAGGTACATTGGTTTGACAGCTGTGAAACGTGTTGACAATTTACAGTAGATTTGTTCATATAATTTGGTGATTTTCTTCAAGCAAGGTTGGTTATTCCTTCATATACATTTCCTGTCATTTACTGGCCAATATCGCATTCAGCCAGGGAGATGGGTGAGGTAATAAAAGGTCATGCTATATATGTGTCCTCATGCCAGGCTAACTAATTATTAACTTTTTATTGCAAGTTATTACTCTTTAATCCAGTTATATGACGACAATAGAGCTTAATAAAATGATTATTGTTTTTAAAATCATAACTTGCTCTGGGCCAGATTTGCCTTCCCCCCCCCCCCCCCCCCCCCCCCCACACACACACACACACACTATCTTGCCAATCAATGTATTGTTGTTTATTACTGTCCTGAAGCTCTCTCTCACACAGAACAACAATTTTTCTCGCATTCTTATAGCACTTAGATGAGGTCAAGAAAGATTTTGAAATAAATGAAGCTGTCAGGTGCGTTTTTTCAGCAGATAATATTCACATATTGGTGGGCACATAGTATATTTGAAATGACCTCTATTTACCTCGTCATAATCATTTTTTATAACATCCACTAGAACTATTACTGCAATTCTAATTATTGCACTAATTGTCATTTCTGTTGTCACCATTTTATATCATACCATCTTTATTCATTGATTATCGTTGGTCATCATTTTTTTATTTAAAATTTGTATATTATTGCAGGCAGGTTGCCTTGGCAGATATTGTTATTATTAACAAATTGGATCTTGTTCATGAGAACCAGTTGACAGCACTCAAATCAAGATTAAGGTGAGAAAAATCGTCCAATCAGAATTCAGCATTGACAATAGATCACTAGTAGGATTTGACTAATCATGCTTTAGGTACAAAACCAAAATGGGGTGAATTGAAGAAGTTGTTAGTACAATTTTTTATGCATTAAGTAAAACTGCAAAATTGTCTGGGCCCAATAAGATACTACAGGCCTCAATTAGCACAACAAACTGCTGTACATCCTTTTCTTAATATGTTTTAACATGCTTGTTGAAATTCAGATCTATTAATGCAGCAGCAAGATATACAGAGACTCAAAGAGCCAGGTGAGTTTTGATTTAGTTCTTGCAAATCTTTTGCAGTAGTTGACCACTAACATCAATAGACCATCCCGTCTTTGCATTAATTAATCATCAAACAATGGGCAGTTTTCCCTATGGAATTCAAAATGTCCGAGCAACAAACTCGAAATTCGAAGATTTTTGATGAATTCTTCAGCTTTTCTTGATGAAAATAGAAAACCTACATAATCAGTGTATTTTCCATGCTCTATGCCAAAGTAAAATTTTGGCTTGTCCGACGTAGCAACAGTAACTAGGGAGTAGAACAATGAAGCAGGATCGGTCAATTTAGAGTACTAGGAATGTTGTCTAATTTCTTCAATTTCTAATATATTATAATATACAACATTTTTTCTTTGTTTTTTTAGAGTCAATCTAGAAAGTGTCCTTGATCTTCACTCATTTGACTCTTCAGGCAATGGAAGGTATGTGCCAAATGCTAGAGCAGATTTCGTATGACTGTGAAAAGTACCGCCACAAAGTTGTACAGCGCCGCGACCGTGACCGTACCGCGACTACACGATTTCATTGGCGATTTCATTCCATCTACAGCAGGCCAGGTTCCGTACCACCACTGCAACAGTACTGCACCGTGCCGCGGCAGTTTTCACAGTCATACTAAATCTGCTCTAAGAGTTGATTCTCTAAGTTACAGCATGGGCTGTCCGTTGATGAGGACCCATGCAGTGCCCACCCTGAACATGCAATATCTGTAAGTGTACAAAAGCCAGTTTTCTTGGGTTTGAATCCAACTGGAGTCACATAAATTTTTTCTTAGTTTGCTTTCTTATAAAAACTTAATTTTTGTGACCAGTGTGATTTGGTAGTATTTTCTCTTGAGACAGTAGTGTTGCCTGTAAAAATACTTACAGATGCTGTAAAGTCACCATTACCATCTTAACATCACAGTATATTTCTGACTGACTTTGGAATGCCATCAATTACCTCTTTTTCTCTGTATCAGAGACTGGCAAGTAGTGGGTGGTTTGAACCGGACACAGAATAACCAAGCTCATATAAGCCAGGTATGAATAAGCTTTCTTGTGAAGTTTTGTTTTTCAGAAAAAAAGTTATGTTTGTACAGTTAGATTGGCCAGTACAGCCAACCATCCAGACTTGGGAGGTGCTCAGTTCTTGTTTCTAACGTTTGAGCCTCCTTTTATGGCCCCATGCACTTTACAGTTGTTACTCAAAAGGTAGCATGCTACCCTGATTCAAATGAACAGGGACTTTTAGTTTAAACAAGAAAAAACTAGAGCTTTATGTTGTTTTTGTCTCACAGGCAGTGACAACTGTCACACTGGAATGTCGTGGTAATGTGACTGGAGATGATCTGGATACGTGGTTGCAGGTATGATGACACCAGGCAGGAGCACGGGCTCACCTTCAACCATCATGACTGGAAACCTGGCCTAGCATGACAACATTTATTTGCATTGCTGAGTGGATTTTACCTATACATGTCTATTTAACAAATATATCTCACCTGTGGGACACAGGAAATGATGCAGAAAATGAGATCTATGTGTTTTTACAACATAAAAATGATTTTTCTCACAATGGGAGGCCCAAACAACATACATACACATACATACACGTTTTATTTATACACGGTAAAAATCTTCAGTAATATACATACATGTAGTGGATAAAAAAAATACATATAAATACTGATTTACAAGATTGCCGTGTGGGAGTCGAATAGTATGTCATAGGTATTCCATAATTTTTTGTTTGAACTGCCCAAGTGAAGATGCGGTACAAATATCACAGGGCAGGAAATTCCAAAGCCAAGCCCTGTCATAACTGATCGCCCTTTTAAGATAATTTGTTTGAGGCTTGGGCAGATTTAACATACTGCATACCATGGTGTCACTGAAATCACGCACAGCCTGCAGACCAATGAGAGTGTGTTTTCTATAGTGTTACACAACATGGAGTTTCTGACCAACATAAAAGACCTGGAGGGAGGATGTATAGCTTTTCTCAAACTAGAACAGCTCTGGAAAGAGCAAGCTTGAATAGTTTGAATAGGTATGGAGGGGGAGGGGCTCCCCTATTTTTGGTGCAGGGGTGCTCGTTGTAAAGTCAGGCCTTTGGTATATTTTAGTGGTTAAAATTTGAAAACTGAAAATTTTTCTCAGATAGGTACTTATTAGCGATCTGTTCTAGCAACAAGGTTTTATTGAATAAAACCTCATTGGTTCTATCAATATCACAATTGTTGATACCTTTTAGGGGTCAAAATCAACTAAGCCACACCCTTTTTGGTACCTTTAAGGGGTAAAGCAAATAGGAAGTTTCCAACAAGCATCCCACCCCCAAAATAGGGGAGCCCCCTCTGGGAATAGGTACAATATTTTTTTTTGCTTTTGTAACTTTGTCGGTAAAAAGTAGCCAGAAAGCCAGAATATGTTTGTGGTGATCATCAGCACAGGGAATTTCTGTAGAATGTGTGTCTCCCCACAGAAGAAATGTGGAATTTCCAAGGGGTGGGGGTGAAGGGGGTGCATAGTATTATCTGAACTCTTCCATGGGGGTCATGAGTGTTTTCTAGAATCTCATTCCCAATCGTGGTAATGTTGACAATGTTTTCCCATGCTTGGGAGTTAAAATAACGGGAAGTGAGAATACTCCTTTTTGCCATGCAATTTGATTTCTGGCATTCAGTAGTCACAGAAAACGCAAACACCTCAAAGGGTTGAGAACATTTAATTAAAAAAACAGCTATGCTTGGGAAGTGTTGGCCTTTTACATGATTGGAAAATATTAAAATCGTTTGGCAAAGCGGCCTTTTCAATTCGATTCTAACATTTCCATTGGAAAGAAGCTTTTCTCTTTGTCAATTTCTGTAAACATTTCCCGGCTGTGTAATTAAACAGGTATAAGAAAACTTTTTGAGATAACAAACCTGCTCACTAGAACTAGACAAAGCCGATACTTGAGATTTGTTCCTGTCTCAGTTTGGAAAAATAATCGAACCTGGGCAATCTTTAAATTGCGTTGAGGCTAGAGATTGGGTAGTTTTACCAGAACAATAAACCACAAAAACATCAATATACAATGATAGGATAGCATTTTTGAAAAAATGAGCCTCGTCGTTTTTTGAACTACATTAAAAGACAACGACCATTGAATGCACCACTTTTGATTTTCAGGAACTTCTCTGGGAGAAAGCATTAGAGAGCAAAGAAGGAGAAGCCATGGAGATTCTTCGCTTTAAGGTAAGACTTCTTATTGCTGGCAGGCTTGGTGGGTAGGGAACCATGTTAAGGGTTAACCGTCTGGAGATCAGACGAGGTCTCCTTTCCTTAGTTGAGGTCGATTCGTTCTTTTACCTGTGTGAAAAGTGCCGAGGACTCGTGAGGTAAGACAGGTAAGGGAACATGCCATGGTGCGGGGTGAAAAAACAGGGCGCTTCTCGTTTTTCACGTTCGAGAGTCAAACCTTTTTCTGACGTAACAAATCTTGAGTCTAGTGTACTTCACAGAAAGTCGAAGTCAGTTCCTTGTGTTCCCCGTTTGACAATCTCAATGAATAAACGGCGAAGTGAACTTCAAAATTCATTTTCTCGCTTAAAGTTCAGCGATGATGATGACGGCCGAGGAGTTGAACGCTCTGTTGCTCGTTGGACAAACGATTCGTATGTGTTAATACTCTCGACTTGTGGTCTCGTAGGCTTGTAAAACACTCACTTCCTGATAGTAAAAAGTTATTTGGCCTAGCTCTCAAAAACAACTCAGTGCAGAAAAGCAGTGAAAAGAGTAAACAATTTCGATAATAATCTTTTGTCGCCACTGTTTATCGTAAAACAGTAAATGCCGTTACAATAAATGCTTATTTTTTTAACTCAAGAGAGAAGAAAGCTTCACTCCCACCTTGAAACCTTTTTTATGTAATAACTTCTGTCGTAGAGACAAGTGCTCAAGTACCTAACGAACTTCACGCTTGCCTTCCAAAATATTACAGTGACCCTAAAAGACTAAAAAAGAGCGTTTACAGTGGAAGCAAACCATGCTTTCAATTGAGAAACCCGCTAGTTCAAACAGCCAATGGAAGTAATGTGACTAGTTGTAAGTTCAGTTATCTAGCGTGGGTTGATTTGAGTATGGACGGTAAAATGTGGCAATGGAAACATAATTTTGTTGAAGTAGCCAGGTTTTTGCGTTTTACAGCTACAAGAAATATTACGAGAACAAGCACAGTTAACACCCTTTTCAAAAAACTTTGATCGGAGCAAGTTGTTTAGTGAATACCATCGAATACTAAAAAAAAAATACTTTAAACTTTCAGCTATTTTTCCCTCTCTCCCTCTTGCATCGCTTCTGTGGACTAGATTGGCTTCATTAGCACTTGGTAGTATACATTTAACAAATTGCTCAGACGACCATGCATATGCACACACATCAACATCGAAACGTTTGTGCTGTTAAAAATAACACCATTTTGAACTATGGCCAAGTACTATGTTTAATAGTTCTCCAAGCACTTTGGTAATAAGCAAGATACTAACCAAGAAACCCTATATGAAATATAAATTAAAATAATGTAAGAAAATATAACTTTTGCAAAAAATAAAGCTCTTTGGGCAATGTATCTGAAACTAGCGGCAAAGAGTTTTTGACGAGGAGCTTATCAAGAAACAAACTACAGGGCTATGGTTTGTGAGCCCGCACAATCTTACTAGTGAGACGGAGACATTTAGAAACAGCTGGAATCTGGAAGAAGACCATCGGTAGAGAAAAGGGAGAGCCAGGCCGTCCAACTTTAAGGATGCTTTAAGCAA
The DNA here is from genome assembly GCA_033964015.1 of Scolanthus callimorphus. Taxonomy (NCBI): domain Eukaryota; kingdom Metazoa; phylum Cnidaria; class Anthozoa; order Actiniaria; family Edwardsiidae; genus Scolanthus; species Scolanthus callimorphus. The sequence continues at coordinate 15,525,974 of CM066913.1, forward strand.
ATGACTTCCATTACCGAACGGATATCTCAAAATTTTTAAACGCGAATATTCGAAGGGCGCGGGCTTATACGATGAAGCCAAGTCTATTTGAGAGTTTTTACTTAAAATGGATCGGTCATTTTGATAGAGGTAACGGACGTTCGTTCAGGTTTCAGTAGTTAATTAGGCCATCTTAATTTCCATTGTTGAACCGAATTGTATTCTGGAACTGCAAAACATAACTTGTGATATAATAGTTATAGAATTTTGTTTCAGAGAAAGAGAAATACTGAAAGAGCAAATAATTTTCTTTGGAGTTTACCTAAAAGTACAAAACGTTCAAACGACTGAATGCCGTGAGCCTAAATTAACTCATCTGTAGATTTACTACATCGGAAAGGAGTCACAACTTACTGACAACTTTAGTGTAATCGCATTGCACCGCACTTGACTTTAAGAATTAAATCCCACCCGCAGTAGAGAAAGCCCTTCGATCATTAATAGGTACTCTAGATTTTAATACGAGGGGGAATCCTTCTAGAGAAAACGCCACGTTGTTTGGCGCGTTGCTGGCCCCGCCTCAAAAGCGGTGAAATGTATAACTGAAGTCTCACAACGAAACATGTGGCGGGTAGTGGCCCGCCTTTTCCTTCGTGAACCTGTTTCAAACTAATAAAACTCGGCTTCTAAAACGCTTCCCGCGAGTTATCTTTAAATGCGGCACGGGTTTATTGCCCTCGTTTTCTCAAAGTCATTCAAATTAACACTGGTTACTACAAGTTCAAAATGACTCAGACCCGCGCGTGTCGCTATAGAAACTGTAATCCTGAAAGTTGTTTTGCAGTCAGGCTCATAATCGATATTGTTTGTGCTGTAATGAGCTTGGGGCTTAATTACAGTGATTAGAAGTTAAGCTAGAGACACTGCTGATTTAGTATACACCGTGCTTTTCTCCTCGCAAAATCTTACTGAATATACAACGATTTTTGCGCCCTTTTTAGACAGGTTTTGGGTGTTCTGTTATGTCTTAACAAATTCTTAACACAGGAAACTTCTGCAGAAACGCATTCATGGGAAAAGCTGATTTTCACATTTCACCTTTGGTAAAAAAAAAGATTTTTGCGTCCGTTCTAGAGGGTTTTGGACGTTCGCTCGGGTATGTCTTAACAAATTCTTAATAAATTTCTGCAGAAACCCATTCTTGGGGAAAGCTGAATTTCACATGGTACAAGATTGTGAAGTGTTCATCCATGTGTTTGGCCATGGGAAAGCCGCGGAACACTTTCCATTCTCGACCGTGGGAAATTAAGCTTTTCCCTTGAATGGGTTACTGCAGGAACTCCCTGTGATTAGGCCCTACTATTTTATGTGCCACTTGGAGGGATACAGTTTCAGTCATTGGGTCTATGTAGTCCTGCAATGTGCGAGTTGGTTGGGACCCCCTCGGGCTTTAGTATTCCTTTTTGTTCCCTACTGCGCTGCGGCACGTGGGCGAAGCCTTTGTCCAGTGCTATCTATACGAAGACGAATCCCCAACAAAGAACCGATCAAGATTGTCTATAAACAATGATTTACTAAACAAACATCATTGCCTCGAGAAAACAAACTTCAAGCCTACAAAAGCCGACATTGTGAAGGGGTCCTTTTGAAAATGCCGTAATTCGTTGCTTTCCCAATATGGTGACACATTTTCGGTGACAGAGAAGGCATTTTAGCACTTGCATGACTTTTGGAATTTACAGAAGCCTTACTAAATTGTTTTCTTTTTTTTGTGAATCCTTAGAAACAAAATAATGTGATTTTGTTAAATCGACACTTCTGTTAACCATCTGTTTTACTAAATGCTAAATGTTGTCTTTCGTGACAAATATTTTTGGTTGAACTTTTCGTTTTTCTAGTTTTTTTTTTCTAGCGACAGATGGTAAGTTTGAACGTGCTCAATGAAGCGTTAGATTGTAGCTTTTACAATCACTGCGTTCTGGGGCTGTTTATTTTTTTGGGGCTTTTCTTAATTCGCAGGTGCTCCTCTATTTCAAGAGTGAATTATTTACTTTTTCTTTCTTGTTCAACCAACGGAGAAACCTTGCTTTAGACAATCTGAGTACCAAAATTCCTCTTCAGTTTTGTTGACAAGATTGCATAGTAAACTTTGTTCAAACACTGTGAAGTGATTTGTACTTGTGAGTCCTTTGCTATCTATAATAACTTAATTATTATAGAGGAAAAACAGCATTTCTTTGTTTCTGAGGATACGATACAAAAAGGACCTTCCATTGTTCTCTTCAAGGTTGAGAGAAATAAACGAACCAGCTGTTGAAGAAAAGTTAAAATTTAGCCGACCAATCGTGTCAAAAACGAAGTCAGAGTACAGTAGACTAGAGTTAAGGTCATTTTCCTGACTTGTGTGCCATTTTGTAGCTTCCTAAGTGCTGTCGAAGGTCTTTAGTTCAAACGACTTTGATCAAATTAAAATGGTAAGTTTCATTATTAATGTATCCAGTTAATTAGTTTGTCATTGCACGTGTTTGTAGCCAATCAGAGACGAGCATAGCGGTGTCGAGAGATCGCTCATCATCTGGTAAGACACCTATCGACAATAGCGCGAGGTAAACGCCATTCTGAGTCCACCTAGTTCGTCCCACAGATCTACGTCGGTTCTCGAGATACCGGGGTCTTAGTGGATCTCCTCTTGTGAGAGTTTCTGGTATTGTTCGCTTGTGAATAGCGCCACCTTATTACTAATCAAGGGTTTCTCTATTTGGAAGATGACCTGCCAAGCGCATACAAGTATATACATTGACATTTGACGGATTTCTCCTTAACATAGACCGACAGTTCCTGTTCAGTGTCCCTCTGAACACCGTCTAATACCACGGTCTCTCACACTGCTGTACTTTACGACATGAGCGAGCATAAAAGTGAAGGAACTCGCCACGTTGAAGCAAGTAATATGGAGAGCGATGGAACAAGGGGGAAAAAACGGAAGTCACGGAGAGGCACAGGTGAATGTAGGAAAGATGGCAAACCACCGTATTCTTATATTGCACTTATTGCAATGGCGATCATAGACGCGCCTGACAAAAGGCGAACTCTCAGCGAGATTATCGAGTTCATCAAACAGCGTTTTAGTTATTACCGAAGTGACTGTCCTGTCAAAGGATGGCAAAATTCCATCAGACATAACCTCTCTTTAAATGATTGCTTTGTAAAGACCTGGCGGGATCCTTCGAACCCCAGCAAGGGTCATTTATGGACACTTCACCCCAGCAGCGTGGATATGTTTGAAGGTGGTAGTTTCATGCGGCGAAAGAAGCGCTTCAAAAGAGTCGGTGAGGCGCGTGGCAATCCGGAGCGCGCTGTGGGAGATACTTTGCGGCCCTCAACGACTGCCCCCACCGAGAAAACCGAACGTCGAGAGCCTAGCCCCATTCAATACACACACGCTGGCGTTTTTAGCCGGGAGGGCACAGGAAAAGTTTTATACAATCAAACCAGCATGTTAAGCCGAGAATATACAGATAAAAGAGCTAACGCCTTTAGCAGGGAATACACAGAAAGCCTTGCCGACGCACAAGTTCGGCTATTTAGCCGTGGAAGTGCATCCCGTATTTGCGGAACCGATACAAGATTAGTGTCTCCTCTACCCGCGCCTCGGCCCATACGCCTATCATCCGTGCTGCCTCCGTTAATACCAATACATTCTCCTGCTAGCTGTTATCAGCCAAGATCTTGCTCTCCTGGTGTTGGCCACCCTAGTAGTGATCCAGCCCTCTCTCATCTAGAAAGACACTGGTCGCGATGGAGGCCATATGCGGAGCAACACACATACTCACCTCCAAGACTTTTTAACCACGAAGGGCGACGGCGCTCATGCCCTTCTCACTGCGTCAAATGCACTTGCTGTTCTTACGAATACGCTTAATAGCTCGATTACACTTCGAAGTATTTTGAACTGTAAATAAGCCGGAAATAGGGCCTTCCGTACACATGGAAGTGCTTAGCGCATACTTGCAAGTAGTGTATATTTCAATTTGTTTATAAGAAACCAACACTCGCTGACACTTTCGCTTAAAGTAGGCTTAACAAGAAATTGTTTATTGTAAATAAGTGTTTTACTAGAACTCAAAAAAGTATCATGTATTATACAACTTTATTCATACTCTATTGTTTGTTCCAATATCAGAAATATAGAAAAATGAAAAGGAGTTTTCTGGCGACTGTTTTTTAATAATTTCGGCCGGCAAATTCGCTGCGTTGCATCTTTGAGGGGGGCTTCTTGTTTGTTCAATTTCTCCCATTACACCTCCCCAATCTTTCTGAAACAAGCGAGGAGAAAGCGTTGATATTATTGCATGCTTGTTTATGGCAAATTGTTCAAGCAAAAGACGACACAAAGTTTGAAAAACATCGTTCGGACTGAAGTACTAATTTGTGGTAATCCTTTACTGTCTGTGGTTGTTGAAATCTTCGTTATCTTTAAGCCAGCTAATCCATTGTTTTCATCAAAACATAGAATCACCCTCATCTCGTCATTTCTTTTCAATATCTTTCTTTGTCAAAGATAGTATCATAGTACAGGATAGGAAAGCACTGTTTGATTTTTGTTTCACAAACCAAAAAGTCAATCTAGAAGACAGGTAGTAAAATATTTTTGTAACACCTAAGCCAAGTCTCCAAACGTTTTTTTTTTCTCGAAGAGAAAATTTATGAAAGTTTGTTAAGACAGAAATTATATCTCATCAAATCGCTGGGACATCAAGAGAAGAAATCAAGTTTCTGTTTTTTTTGTAACGGTTTTTGCAATTTCCGGCCTGTTTTTGTCTCTAGAAAATCCCCTGGTTTGAATTATGCATGTTTTTGTATATATTTAGTGGACACTGTTGTTTGCTCGTAATTTAATGTCAGACTTTCTATCTTTTTTGAAAAACTGTTACATTTATAAAAACAAAATGTCCCGGTACTCTTGGTGTAAGTTGACACTAAAGCGGAGGCTTGCAAATGTCATGTGTGTGTCTGCATTCATTAGGCGGGCTTTAGACAGGTTTGTGAAAATTGGCAGTAGAAATTAGGGTAGAAGAAAAGATTTGTACGGTATAGCTAGCAATACTGTTTAGACTAGCTCGGGCACGCAAGGCCAAGCCTATCCCATATCTTCGTTTTGCAAGACAAGAGTATAATTGCATCTGAATCTCGTTAATTATTAACGAACTTGCCACCCATGGTCGTGAGAATTTACCTGCTGAGGAACTCTAATCATAATAGAAGGTCTTGGTAAAGCTTTTCTAATTGAAGGGCATCTCTCTTGACAGCATTTAACGATAATTTGTCTAAATGCAACACGCGATGTTAACTCCCTATGTCAACCAACTGAAAGTACCGCTAAAACACAAACTCTGTCACCCCGCTCTAATTGTTTGTATTTTTTTCTGACCCGACCCGAAGCTGCGAATATCTCTAAGCTTATCCTGTTGTTTTCATATACATTGCAGGTATTTCACTAGGGCCATTTATTCTCGTGTTGTAGCTGTTCCGTCCCGTAAAACCATTAGAAATCTGCGGAAGTCAAGTAGTCCCGCTCCGCAACGAAAGAAACCATTTCACTGCTTCATCTTCATTTGATTAACTTAAACAATGCCTTTTTCTTAAAAAAGAAAAACACGTTTTAATATTCATTTTATTACGTTTCCTCGTGTAGCTCCTTTCAGTTGTTTTTGCCGACTACAAGTTTTCTTACCAATGAAGCGCTTTCTTTTAAGTCCATTCAAGAAAACCCCATATGCTTTCCGATTGTTTAACTTGCTGTTACGCCCTCATCAAGCGAAAGTTCCATTAAAATGGAAAACGCTTTTCAAATCGTCTGAAATTCTGTCATCTGGTGTATGTAGAGCAGGTTGTTTGTGCTTATTAACGAGGCCCCTTTCTTAACCACCCAGAGAACAATCGTAAACTTGCTAAATAAACAGCGCCTAGCTCCCTCTAACTTTTTGTTTTTCATATTTTAAGATTCATTATAATTAGGAGCAAAGTATCAATGTTTGCTGCCCAGTTGAATTGTTAACTGCAGCGAAATTGTACCCCGTCGGGAGTCAATGTAGTCCTGAAAATCGCTCTTAGCAAAATAAACTTAATAAAATATACAATCGAAGACTTCAAAACCGAAGATCTCACTAGAAAAACGTCTGCAAAGTTAGTTGCTCAGTTTTTATTAACTAACGATATCATTTCTCTTCATTTCAATTAGGTTGCTGACTCACGAAACATTGAATGCTAGATGCAAACCTGCCCTTTGCTGGTGAAATTCGAATGAAAAGATACGAAGTGCCGACCAAATTTCAAGCAGATTTTTGCTAAGGCTCGTTAGCTTTAATAATAACCACATTATTTATTCAAACGTTACTTGTCAACCCTTGAAATACCTCTTGAAAACGAAATCAGTTATTTGCTTGTCTGTATTCGCTCTGAAATCGATTTAAAAGACACTCAAGCAAAAATAATATTGTGTTCGACATAACTACATTAGAAAAGTACGCGCTGTAGAAAGTCGGTCGGGACTTTGTTTTTTTTTTACTCTTTTCGTACTTTGCTTTTGTGGACGACTTCACGTGAAAACACCCTCTTACCCGTGAGGTACCAACACCTTTTTGTTTAGAAAATCGGGCTCGTTCTGTAGGTACCAGAGCCAACCGGAGCACAGTATACGTAATTCAATAGAGACAATGGACCCGAGACAAAGGACTCCAAATAACACAAAGAACGAAGCTAACACAGAATACAATAGTCTCCGGTACCTACAGAAAGACCCGAAAAGCGCTTTAGTCGTAATCACATATAGTTATGTAACTATAATCATATTGTTCTTTTCTCTGCTTATTTTTCAAATGCAAATATTTCTACCCCCTGTGATGTCTAATATAAACGAGATCCCCATCGCATTCATCACTTAACTTTATGAAATTCTAATTTGCCGACCAAAACTTGCCTTCTTTAGATTTCCCCTGTAGGACCCTGTTGATTCACCAAAATCACGGGTTGTTTTTAATAAAAGGTTATAAAATAAAACCAGCGACTCTTCACAAACAACCCCAGAATCCTATAGTACACTATTATTTAGTAGTAGAACGAAAAGGAACTAAAACGTGGGGAACTTGCATTATATAGGCATTTTTCAAATTTCCAAGTTTGAAAACTGTTTAGCCTGGTAATAAATCCAAAATGCCACTTCGCAATCCAATTCCATCTGCTCGATAACACACTGCCCCTTTGAATAAGGCGAGATTGGTCTCTGACATACACTACATACACTAACCGGAACCAGAGGGACGTTAAAAAACCACGAGGACCCTCGTATCGGAAGTCAATTGCCCAACCTTTGTGTCACAGAACTCACCATACTAACACACACTCGTGTTTATAAACTGGTTTCTATAGGATGAGTTATACAATATGTAAAGCGCTTAAGCGCTATATAAGCACGGTTACTTTACTTTACACTCCATACTACAAAGTTTTACTGATCTAGCAGTTGAAAGGTTCTTTGCCACCGTATGCATTGCTACGCGACCTCAAAATTCACTGTTGCGTTTTGCGATTTCACGCAAGAAAACTGTAATGTTAATTTTCTTGAACCAGAAAGTTAAACACTCGAGGCAAGGAAGCCAAAGGATAGCAATTTTGGTTGATCTGGCAATCAATTTCGACCCACTGAAGAGGCCGAATCCAGCGTTTTGGTTTGATTGACAGCTAAAAATCGCCAATCTCCCATCGCAACATTGAATTTTGAGGTCGCGTAGCAATGCATTAAGTGGTAACAAACCTAGACGATTATTTTGTTCATACCCTGTGAATTTGACTGCTTTTAATTTCATACCTAAACTAGCCCTAAAACCGTACCACTGCCCCCCTAAATAAGGCGAGATTGGTGATGTGATAGATGGGGGCATAGGAAATTTTGGACAGAAACAGAAAGAATCACGCAAAAAAACGACTCACAGAAATGGAAACGAAAAGCAGTTCAAATTATCCCAACAATTACTGCGATTTTCATAATTCTGCGAAGTAAGCGAAGACGGAAAGTTTCTCTTTTCTTACGTCTCCTTCGCCCGTGCTTACACTTCCGTCCCGTCATTGATTTTCCACACGAGTGTAAGAGCTTTTACGTCTTCGTTTCCTTATCCGTCTCCGCTTACTTCACCAGTGTAAATCTTCGTTTTCTACGACTACACAAGAGCAACATTTTCGACGATTAAGGTTGCCCATGGCTAATTCACTGGAAATCACACCCGGAAAGTAAATCACCCTATATTTGCCTAGAAAGCTGCAACATTGAGATATTGTTGTATGTGGAAGTGAGAAAGAGGGTAACACTAAATAGTAATTACAAATACTAAAAAACTTGTGGCCCTATCTAAAATTACTAATTTAAAGTTAAAATATATAATTTGTAAATTTGATAAAATGAAATAAATTGGAAAAGTTGTTCCAGTTTCATTTGGTATGTATTTTCCTAAAGGTATCAACACGAAATGGAGTCGTCCAATTCTAAAACAGCACGACAGAATTTTTACTTTTACTATCAATGCAATGATCTATCATTCTAGATAACACTGTTAGTGACTGGAAGCAGCGAGGTGGTACTCACTCGCCAATTTTTGCCGTTAAAATCAATTTTTAAAGCATCGGTTTGCAGTAAGCTCATTCTCTAAGCACAAGTCTATGCACCTAATACTCATCTTTCCCTGGAAAAATAATTTTTGTGAAAAAGAGTTTTTTAGGATCGAAAAATCATTATAAATATCTCTGTTTTTATGCAAATTTGCATGTCCCAGCGTCACACGTTCAGCGCCTGGTGTAAAAATATTTTTACATATTTCTTCATGGATAAAACATACAACGCAAAATCTGCCATAAATCGAAGTTCCAATCCTAAATGAAATAACTTATATGGTATTTTCTTCAATATATGCATCTTCTTCGATATTATTAGTGAAAACGTCTTTGCCATTTTCGTGTCCCAAAAATTTGATAATTTTAGCGTATTTCAGGTTTTTTAGATTTATTGTCAAAATAAGCAACGCCGCAATGAAACAAACTGAGCCAACTGTGGTCTATAGATTTTTATGTCGAAATGTGGCATTCTGACTGAGATCGGAAATAAGTTCTTGGAAATATAAAATTTCGAAGTTTACTGAAAGCATTGTCCCCCACCAAAATCTAAAGCATAATAATACGACCGAGGTTTGCATTTCCTCTAATATATAGATAACCATAAGCCTTATTGCACTAAGAAACTACAGATGTGTGGTCTAGTAAAATTGCAGTCATTTGGTCTATTGCCCGGACTTATAGCCTATTTTGAGAGAGTTTAGCAATGGCGTGAAGTTTACTGAAAGTTTTGTCCCCCACTTCATAAATTTACATATCTAAACAAACGACAGCAAATGTGATTGCTACCGAAGTTTGTTTCTAATTTCTTCGTTTTCATTTAAAACAATCAAGGTTTTTTGCTCAAACTATTTAAACCTATACATCTGAGATTCCATTCGCACCGACGAGGTAGATTTCGGCTATAACACACGAGATTTAAAACTCACTATGTTATTTTTGTAATTTATGCAATTCGGAAGAAATTCATTACAGTTTAGAAAAAGTTCTTCATTTTTTCTGTTTTTCAGATAATTTTAGCGCGCGATTAGTTTCACATTTATCGCAAATCAACGGGAATTTATTCAAGACAATAGGTATCTTAGTAGATTTGAAGCGTTGTCTGTATTTTGCAAAAAAATAGGTATTTTGAACCACTGCCATTGCGTGCTATTAATAAAAAAAACTAAGAAAATTTGCACTTTAAGGTGGCTAATAGCAGTTTTTAGTTGACTCTTCGGTCTGGTATGGCCTGTATCTCACGTGCTATACATACACAGAAAGGCAAGCCACTTTACAAGAAACATGCAGTTGATCGTTATATGTGTTTACATGTTTTGTTTAAATTGACGCTTCCATGGCAACGAAATGGCGGCCCTCCATTTTTTGAGTTGAAGAATCCACCCAGACATGCAAGATAACTTTTCGCAATACCAACGCCAATGAGGTCAGACTATAAGTTTGAAGAAATAGGCCAAGAGCGTTTCGAAGACCATTTTTTGTCAAGAAAATCAAGCGTAGTCAATCAAACTCGTGAGCCAATCAGATCCTTTCCTAGTTTCGCCTAGTGCGACATGTCTGTTGCGACATGTCTCGAAAAACAAGCCAAAGGAGTGCACTGAACAAGGATCCGATTGGCTCACACGATTGTGATTGACTACGCAGCAAACTTAACTGCCAAAGGCTCACTAGATTTGAACCTACCAGGGTCAGGTGTTATTAGAAACACTTGCAAATGGCATTTCTAAAAGAAAGGTTTTTATTATAAACGTTGTGACTGGTGATTTTTCCAACTGTTATGTACCGTTCGAATTTTTGATATTGGGAGAGTGCAAGTGGGTTTTTTTTGCAAAAGAAAGGAATCTTGCGTTTGACTAGTTACCAGACCCCACCCGGTAAGGAGATAAAATTTCTCATATTATCAGAAATATTGATCAAAATCAGTTGAAAAATAGATAATTCGACGTGTTTCTCTATAAACCATAGTGCAAAGTAGCCAAATGCGAAACGTTATAAGTAAAGAAAAATACGTCGGAAAACTCGCATGTGACGGTAGTGAGTACCACCTCGCTGCTTCCAGTCAGTAGCGTATCAAAATCCTAAGCTTAATTGTTCTTTTATAGTATAAATGATCATAAATCGCCCCCCAAAAACGTAAAACAATCTAATCTAAGGATTTTGTTGAGCTAGTGATAAATAGTGTAAACTAGAGGCATCGACCATTGCATTTGTAACAAAATAGTAAAATTTTGTCGTGCCGTTCTGTTCTATTTTGACACCTTTAGGAAACTGCGTTTGAAATACGCACTGTTTCAACTTCCTGAACATATATCATAATAAGTATTTTGTGAGAAGAGCCCTTTATCACGTTCGCAGCAAACTTTCAGACATTTTGTCGTCTTCTTAGCAAATAAGGCGATTTACTTTTAAGTTGTGTTTTTTGGTGAATTAGTCATTGGCCACCTTAATGTATGAATTAGCGACCTTGGACTTTGGGATTTCGCACTGCGAGGGCCACGCTTTTCTTGTGTTCAGAAAGTTTGCCACCAGAACAGAGGATCAACTGTAACCAGGTAACGGTAGTTTAACAGCGCTTTTCGTTCCAGGCTATTTATTATCCGTTAGCCCTGCACGCATTTCATTTTTACAGTTGTCTTTACAACCATGTTATCTGCTCCTAAGCTTTTTAGTGCATTATAGCTAAATCGGAAAATTGCAAGAAAGCTGTACTGCAACGAAGCTAGTAAATGTTAATGTTGAAAATAAAGAGAAGTATAGATAAAACCCGAAAGAGATGAAAAATAATGGAGGAGTTTTGAATGGTATGGTGTTGGCTGATAACTTGGAAAATGAAAGAAAAATTGCAAGAAAGCTGTACTGTAACGAAGCTAGTAGATGTAAATTTAAAATAAAGAGATGTATAGATAAAACCCGAATAAGAGGAAAAATAATGGAGGAGTTTTGAATGGTGTGGTGTTCGCTGATAACTTGGAAAATGAAGCGAACTTTTATTACTTGACCATATTAAAATTAAACTAGTACTTTCCCTGCGAGCAGGGCCCTTTTTCGTTTGCATTCTCCGAGCCGACGCGCTCATTGAATTCAAAGGAAAAAATGCCTCTGCTATAAGGGAAACGAGTATGTTTTGTAAAACCAAATGCACTGCGTGTTATAGGAACAGAATCAAATGAGAATCAATTTCAATACCCATGATTATAATCATGCTCTTCGAGTGTTCAAATACAAGGCGTCCTGTTGTAAAGTCAAATGCACTGCCTGTGCTATTATAGGAACATAGTTATAAATAAGATCGAATCTCACTAACCATGGAGTTATCTCCATGCACTAACGAAGAAGAACAACATATTAGGCACATGGAAGAAACATTTTGTTTTAAGACCACCACCTTTGGACTGCATTATTTTCGATACCTGGCACCCCACGCATCGAGTAATCTTAATCTTAGCAAGGTTAAGAATTTCATCAATTTCTAGTACAATAATGGGTGTCTAATATACATACACCCAAATTGTTTATTTGTATGTTACTGTTTAGAAAAGAAGGAAGCATTTTATTGTTGAAAATAAAAGTGCTAAACCATTATGTATATAGAAGTAGTATTATATTGTTCGCAGTGGTTACAATATGACAACCTAAGAACAAAATAAGAACGTACTTGTGTCAGCCGCCATTTTGACAGCATAGCAACACACAAAGTCGGAGAAAGCATCCATTTCTATGGGCTGATTTAGAGAATATAGAGCAATGTTCTCAGTTGAATTTGATAATCAAATCTGAAACTTTGTTTTTAGATGTTTATTAAGATATTTCTACACGTAAGTCATCTTCTAATTTCGAACGAATAGAATAGAAACTTAGAATAGAAACTTTATTAAAATGTCAATAAAACCACCTAGCTGGGGAGAAATCTCCCTTACTAATACGGGGACATTATAAACAGAAAAATATTAAATAAATAAATAGATAAATACTAATAATTGATAAAAGCTATATAAGATAGATACTAAGAATTGGTAAAAACTATATACAATAATATTACTAAATCATGTTTACGATACAACTATAACAAAGGAGTGGCTGACACGGGCACTAAATCAGCCTGAATTTTTTGAAAAACTACCATAAAATAATAGGAACCTGTTCAGCCAGACCTTGAAAATTTTAGTTCCTTGTTTGCTTGTTTTTACTGTATTCTATCTGCTAGATAGCGTGCGAGCTTCCTGCGATTACATGGTACCAGTACCAGTCGAATGTTTTACCAGCCGTACTCTGTACGGTGTTTTGAGCTCACGAAAACGTATGACTGAACGATGAACGAGATTTCTTAACCGCTAAAAGAAAATTAGCTGAAATTATCGTTACGAAAAAGTAACATTGTTCGTTTACTAGACACTTATAGCGGAGCTCCCGCGGGCGCCGAAGGCGCCCGCGTAGCGGAGCCCCATAGCTACATGCAGGAGAAGAAAGAAACAAAACAAAAGTGTATATGCATCGACCTGTTTTGTGATGGACTTCCGGTTGTGTGTGTGTCCGTCGTCGCACAGGCAACCCATCAACCACAGTTTATAGCCGAGCTAAATAAAAGGTTATATCTTTGGAAGGGATGAACCTCAGACAACCAAACTTGAGTGATGTTGTCTAAGCGGCAAGGGGGGTGCAACTGCATGGTCACGTGGTATGACGTCATCAAAACGAGGAAGGCTTATGTTTTTGGAAGGGATGAACCTTAGACAACCAAACTTGGATGAAGTTGTCTTAGTTGCAAGGGGGGTGCAAAGGCGTGGTCACGTGGTATGACGTCATCGATGACGTCATCGAAACGAGAAAAGGCTCATATCTTTGGAAAGGATGAACCTCAGACAACCAAACTTGGATGAAGCTGTCTAAGCGGCAAGGCGGGTGCAACCGCTTGGTCACGTGGTATGACGTCATCGATGACGTCATAAAACGAGAAAAGGCTTACATCTTTTTAAGGGTTGAACCTCAGACAACCAAATTTGGGTGAAGTTGTCTAAGTGGCAAAAGGGGTGCAACAACATGGTCATGTGGTATGACGTCATCGATGACGTCATCAAACGAAAAAAGGCTTATATCTTTGGAAGGGATGAGCCTAAGACAACCAAACTTGGGTGAAGTTGTCTTAGTGGCAAGGGGGGTGCAAAGGCGTGGTCACGTGGTATGACGTCATCGATGACGTCATCGAAACGAGAAAAGGCTCATATCTTTGGAAGGGATGAACCTCAGACAACCAAACTTGGGTGAAATTGTCCAAGTGGCAAGGTTGATGCAACAGGATTGTCACGTGGTATGACGTCATCGATGACGTTGTGAAACGAGAAAAGGCTTACTTCTTTGGAACGGGATGAACCTCAGACAACCAAATTTGGGTGAAATTATCTAGTGGCAAGGGGGTGCAAGTGTTTGGTCACGTGGTATGACAGTGACAGGCTATGTACAATGGCGACCTTTTGTCTCATTAAAACAGAAAAATATGTAACCGGGAGCTCCGCTTTTAGCCAGTGGCTAAATCTATATATTATATATTTTTCCGACTTAGAGGTCCAGATCAAGCAAGATGACCACTGAGATCATGATTAATTTTTGCTGAAGTCATGGTATTTTAACCACGGTACCAGAGTCTCCAGCTTCGCTCGCGCTTCAAGCGCGACAGGGGCTGATATTGATATGAAGAGCGAAAGTCGTTGTTTCGCAACCCTTTTATGTGTGCACACTACATTGCCCAGTTGCAAAACGGGAACAATCTGCTTCCCTAGCTAGGGAGGGTGATTTGGCCCTATAAACGATGAAAATCTTGGGTATTCTAGAAATGAGCCTTATACCGTCCCTGCTCAAAAGTTGCCATAATTAAAAATTAAATTCTAGCCTGGCATCGAATAAATTTTACTGTTTTGCTTTTAGAAATGACTTACTGCGATTTTCATAATTCTGCGAACTGTTCACCGACCAACAAACCACGGTTTGGCTTCCGTCAATCAAACGAGGGAACAACTATGGGTGATTCACGGAGGTTTTGCTGGATCTTGTGAACTGATAGGGGCTAGCAAGACTTCAAAAAACAATTTTTCACTGTAAAATGCAAACCAAACTCAGATAACATGCGTGGCTTGACTTAAAAGGTTCGATTGACGGAAGCCAAACGCAGTTTGGCGTTCGGAAATGTGGGAGAATTATGAAAATCGCAGTAAAGGAAAAGAGCATAAAATTTTGGTCCACGGTAGACCCGATTCCAGGCTAGAATTTCAGTTTGAATCACAGCAGAGCGAGGAACTGTGTGAAAAGGACTTTTTATCACGACTTTAGCGTTTGTGATTTAAGGCAGCTATAAGGTCCCATTTTGTTTACTTGTTGTTCCAATCTGTACTATATAAATTTCTGTTATGTCTGTGCGAAGAACTTTTGTGATTGGTCGAATTTTAATTTTCGCCTAAATTCCCGCCAATTTTGACGCGCGCGCTTGCGACACAGGAAGTCCACAACAAACATTTTTGTGAGCTACGGATTTGAATATTTCATACGAAGTCTACTTTATATTCATTATCTGTGAGAGACTTGAGGACTCGAAAAGGTTCTGTACCTATTGAACATTGAACTAAATATTAGGTAAGAAGGCCGAGCACATAGCGGCCATTTTGTTTTTTTCTTCGATCAGCGAGCGTTGCCTGACGAGGAGGCTAGTGTTTTCCAGTGAATTAGCCATGGACAGGAGCCCATCAACAACAGCCTCCATCTACTCCACTAGGTCTAGCAATATGCACAGGAGTAGAAGAATCAGGAGTCCATCAACAGGAGCCTCCATCTACTCCACTAGGTCTAGCCATATGCACAGGAGTAGAAGAATCAGGAGTCCATCAACAGGAGTCTCCATCTACTCCACTAGGTCTAGCCATATGCACAGGAGTAGAACAATCAGGAGTCCATCAACAGGAGTCTCCATCTACTCCACTAGGTCTAGCCATATGCACAGGAGTAGAAGAATCAGGAGCCCATCAACAGGAGCCTCCATCTACTCCACTAGGTCTAGCCATATGCACAGGAGTAGAACAATCAGGAGTCCATCAACAGGAGTCTCCATCTACTCCACTAGGTCTAGCCATATGCACAGGAGTAGAAGAATCAGGAGCCCATCAACAGGAGCCTCCATCTACTCCACTAGGTCTAGCCATATGCACAGGAGTAGAACAATCAGGAGTCCATCAACAGGAGTCTCCATCTACTCCACTAGGTCTAGCCATATGCACAGGAGTAGAAGAATCAGGAGTCCATCAACAGGAGTCTCCATCTACTCCACTAGGTCTAGCCATATGCACAGGAGTAGAAGAATCAGGAGTCCATCAACAGGAGCCTCCATCTACTCCACTAGGTCTAGCCATATGCACAGGAGTAGAACAATCAGGAGTCCATCAACAGGAGTCTCCATCTACTCCACTAGGTCTAGCCATATGCGCAGGAGTAGAATAATCAGGAGCCCATCAACAGGAGCCTCCATCTACTCCACTAGGTCTAGCCATATGCACAGGAGTAGAACAATCAGGAGTCCATCAACAGGAGTCTCCATCTACTCCACTAGGTCTAGCCATATGCACAGGAGTAGAAGAATCAGGAGCCCATCAACAGGAGCCTCCATCTACTCCACTAGGTCTAGCCATATGCACAGGAGTAGAACAATCAGGAGTCCATCAACAGGAGTCTCCATCTACTCCACTAGGTCTAGCCATATGCACAGGAGTAGAAGAATCAGGAGTCCATCAACAGGAGTCTCCATCTACTCCACTAGGTCTAGCCATATGCACAGGAGTAGAAGAATCAGGAGTCCATCAACAGGAGCCTCCATCTACTCCACTAGGTCTAGCCATATGCACAGGAGTAGAAGAATCAGGAGTCCATCAACAGGAGCCTCCATCTACTCCACTAGGTCTAGCCATATGCACAGGAGTAGAACAATCAGGAGCCCATCAACAGGAGTCTCCATCTACTCCTGTGCCATATGCACAGGAGTAGAATAATCAGGAGCCCATCAACAGGAGCCTCCATCTACTCCACTAGGTCTAGCCATATGCACAGGAGTAGAAGAATCAGGAGTCCATCAACAGAAGCCTCCATCTACTCCACTAGGTCTAGCCATATGCACAGGAGTAGAAGAATCAGGAGTCCATCAACAGAAGCCTCCATCTACTCCACTAGGTCTAGCCATATGCACAGGAGTAGAAGAATCAGGAGTCCATCAACAGAAGCCTCCATCTACTCCACTAGGTCTAGCCATATGCACAGGAGTAGAAGAATCAGGAGCCCATCAACAGGAGCCTCCATCTACTCCACTAGGTCTAGCCATATGCACAGGAGTAGAACAATCAGGAGTCCATCAACAGGAGTCTCCATCTACTCCACTAGGTCTAGCCATATGCACAGGAGTAGAAGAGTCAGGAGCCCATCAACAGGAGCCTCCATCTACTCCACTAGGTCTAGCCATATGCACAGGAGTAGAAGAATCAGGAGCCCACCAACAGGAGCCTCCATCTACTCCACTAGGTCTAGCCATATGGACAGGAGTAGAACAATCAGGAGTCCATCAACAGGAGTCTCCATCTACTCCACTAGGTCTAGCCATATGCACAGGAGTAGAAGAGTCAGGAGCCCATCAACAGGAGCCTCCATCTACTCCACTAGGTCTAGCCATATGCACAGGAGTAGAAGAATCAGGAGCCCATCAACAGGAGCCTCCATCTACTCCACTAGGTCTAGCCACATGCACAGGCGTAGATGAGTTTATTTTTAGACTGTAGATTTGAAACGGGAAATTAGTGCTTAAAAGAGTGAGAATGTTGGGTTCAAACTTGCAGTGCGCGCGATGGCGGAGAAGGCATAATTTGTAACCATAACATTTAATTCTTGCTGGATTCAAAGTCTACAATCTAAAAATAGATTCATCTACTCCTGGTGCGGGTTGTTCAAAGGTGGATTAAATTTAAACCAGGTTTAGTTCTGTACAAAACCATCGATGCACCATAGTAATTAATCCTGGATTAGTGCTGAACCACTTTCGAGAAACCGGACCCTGTGCTTCGGACACCCACCAGGTGGTGGATGCTCTTTTCGATGAGGCCCTTTACCATGGGCCACCTTATTGTGCATCGGGGAGCTCCGCTTTTAGACAAAGCCTGGACAGTTATAGGGGAGCTCCGCTTTTAGACAAAGCCTGAACTGTTATAGGGGAGCTCCGGTCTTAGACAAAGCCTGTACTGTTATAGGGGAGCTCCGGTCTTAGACAAAGCCTGTACTGTTATAGGGGAGCTCCGGTTTTAGACAAACCCTAGGACTGTTATAGGGGAGCTCCGGTTTTAGAAAACGCCTGAACTGTTATATTATCTTTTCAGGCCGTTGTATCAGTTGTTGGAGAGAACTGTCGTGTTATTGTTCAAGCAGTTCATGAATTGTTTGATAAAATCATGACAACGCCCTGGGAATCCACGGGCGACAGGATCAACAGGCTCGTTTTTATTGGTATGTATAAAAAATATGCCCTCGATCTGAACTTACCCATAATGGTCAAGTATACATCATGCTAAAATTACCCAAATATTTGACATGTGCGAGTGGTCCCACATGGCCGCATTCTCACATCCACAGCTTCCCGTGTCTGTGTCTGCGTTTCATTAAATTTTGTTTAGTTCAAAAGTTATGAAACTTTAAAATTCAATCAAATTCATTTTCTATAGCATTTTCACGCTCTAAGAACTTTAAACTTTTATATTTTTTGAACTAAACAAATTTTTAAAAAACGCAGACACCGTTTTAGAGAAACACCTTTAAGGATTCAAACAATGTGTTACTTGTGAGTCAAGGTCCAACAGTTCGACGACGTTAGCTCGTTAAAATGGCACACCAAAATATTTAATCAATCCTGAATGGTCCTTCTTTGTTACTACCAAGTTTTAAGTGAATCTACCTATCCCAAACAGAATTATACATAAAACATTGTTGGCCTCTTTTGTCCCAGCCTTGTTGTGACGTCATTTTTCCTAATTTGCATAAAGAGAAAATGTTGAATATAACAGAAATAATGTAGAATGTAACCAAAAGAGCTATGAACACTAAATAAACGACATTCTTGCTTGTTTTGAATGTGCGATAAAATAAGCTATTAAAATGTCAGCCTTGAAGGGCACTTTTATCACACGCGCACTAACCAGCTGATTTCGTGCTCTTAAATCAACCAACGATTTTTGTCGCATCGCCAAGAGTTCTTAATAAATTCTATATACTAATTACGATTTTGAGACGGCAATTCCACAAAATATTGACGGCTAGTTGGGAGAAAATATTTTCTTCCAACGCCGTCAATATTTTGTGGAATTGCCGTCTCAAAATCGTAATTAATATTGTATCGCGATTCTTGAAGATATTCTGGAGGAAATGGCTGGAAATTTGTCGATTGAAATTTCAATTCTCATTACATTTACGCGCGCTCTCACGCAATCACAGGGGCTTTTCGCACGAGCTCGAGCATTTTCTGTTTACATTTTTCCATCTTTTTCGGCTAAAAAAATCTCTTTCTGCCATAAGATATTGCTAGAAATGTAGCTAAACTTTATTTCTAACCATTGACAATGAATTGAAACATACATTCGTGCGAAAAAAGTTGAATTTTGCGCGCTCTTTTTGAGCCGTCAATTCCACAAAATATTGACGGCTCACAACAATACATTTGGCAGGGTGAATCGCGATACAAAAAGTGCTCCAATTAAGCATAAAACCTTTTCCATCTCCTCAGTAAATAGTGCCTCATATCAAACGTAAACAGGGTTTCACTTGTACGATGATTTAATGTAGTTTTTGCCGAAAGCTCGGGTATCTCTCGCAGAATCACAAAATTTCAAATATCCCAATATAGGTTCTAGTGTAGGGTAATTGTGGATGCGCACCAATTCATTGTCGATGCATGGTTCTAGTGTAGGATGTAATTGTTAATGCTCACCAATTCATTGTCGATGCATGGTGTTAGTGTAGGATGTATTTGTTAATGCGCACCAATTCATTGCCGATGCATGGTTCTAGTGTAGGATGTAATTGTTAAGGTTACTGAGAACCTTCGCGCACGTGTTCGAAAAAAAAAATTATACACGTCCTTAGTTTAACCAAAACATATCAACCTATATATCGTTGGAAAGCTTATAGAATGGACTAGCGAACTATGGCAAAAAGAATTATTTTTTCATAATTAGAAATGACGAACTGCTAGACCTTGATTCCCAAGTAACACATTGTTTTAATCCTTAAAGGTGTTTCTCAAAAACCGTGTCTGCGTTTTTTAAAATTTTGCTTTGCTCAAAAGTTATCGAACTTTTAAATTTCGAAGGTCAAATTTTGTAGAATTTTCACGCTCTAAAAATTTAAAAAATTCATAACTGTTGAACTAAACAAAATTTAAAAAATCGCAGACACGGTTTTTGAGAAACACCTTTAAGGATTAAAACAATGTGTTACTTGGGAGTCATGGTCCCAAGCAGTTCGACAGCGTTCGACAGCGTTAGCTCGTGAAAAAAGCACACCAAAATATTTAATTAATGCTTTAAAAAACATTACAGGTATCAATAAGTGATTTCTTTTTGCCATAGCCCGCTAGTCCATTCTATAAGCTTTCCAACGATATATAGGTTGACATATTTTGGTTAAACTAAGGACGTGTATGATTTTTTTTTTCGAACAACGTGCGCGAAGGTTCTCAGTAACCTTAATGCGCACCAATTCATTGTCGGTGCATGGTTCTAGTGTAGGATGTAATTGTTAATGCGCACCAATTCATTGTCGATGCATGGTGCTAGTGTAGGATGTAATTGTTAATGCGCACCAATTCATTGTCGGTGCATGGTTCTAGTGTAGGATGTAATTGTTAATGCGCACCAATTCATTGTCGATGCATGGTGCTAGTGTAGGATGTAATTGTTAATGCGCACTAATTCATTGCCGATGCATGGTTCTAGTGTATGATGTAATTGTTAATGCGCACCAATTCATTGCCGATGCATGGTTCTAGTGTAGGATGTTATTGTTAATGCGCACCAATTCATTGTCGATGCATGGTTCTAGTGTAGGATGTAATTGTCAATGCGCACCAATTCATTGTCGATGCATGGTTCTAGTGTAGGATGTAATTGTCAATGCGCACCAATTCATTGTCGATGCATGGTTCTAGTGTAGGATGTTATTGTTAATGCGCACCAATTCATTGTCGATGCATGGTTCTAGTGTAGGATGTAATTGTAAATGCGCACCAATTCATTGTCGATGCATGGTTCTAGTGTAGGATGTAATTGTCAATGCGCACCAATTCATTGTCGATGCATGGTTCTAGTGTATGATGTAATTGGTAATGCGCACCAATTCATTGTCGATGCATGGTTCTAGTGTAGGATGTAATTGTTAATGCGCACCAATTCATTGTCGATGCATGGTTCTAGTGTAGGATGTAATTGTTAATGCGCACCAATTAATTGTCGATACATGGTTCTAGTGTAGGATGTAATTGTTAATGCGCACCAATTCATTGTCGATGCATGGTTCTAGTGTAGGATGTAATTGTCAATGTGCACAAATTCATTGTCGATGCATGGTTCTAGTGTAGGATGTAATTGTTAATGCGCACCAATTCATTGTCGATGCATGGTTCTAGTGTAGGATGTTATTGTTAATGCGCACCAATTCATTGTCGATGCATGGTTCTAGTGTAGGATGTAATTGTCAATGCGCACCAATTCATTGTCGATGCATGGTTCTAGTGTAGGATGTAATTGTCAATGCGCACCAATTCATTGTCGATGCATGGTTCTAGTGTATGAAGTAATTGGTAATGCGCACCAATTCATTGTCGATGCATGGTTCTAGTGTAGGATGTAATTGTTAATGCGCACCAATTCATTGTCGATGCATGGTTCTAGTGTAGGATGTAATTGTTAATGCGCACCAATTAATTGTCGATACATGGTTCTAGTGTAGGATGTAATTGTTAATGCGCACCAATTCATTGTCGATGCATGGTTCTAGTGTATGAAGTAATTGTTAATGCGCACCAATTCATTGTCGATGCATGGTTCTAGTGTAGGATGTAATTGTTAATGCGCACCAATTCATTGTCGATGCATGGTTCTAGTGTAGGATGTAATTGTTAATGCGCACCAATTAATTGTCGATACATGGTTCTAGTGTAGGATGTAATTGTTAATGCGCACCAATTCATTGTCGATGCATGGTTCTAGTGTAGGATGTAATTGTTAATGCGCACGAATTCATTGTCGATGCATGGTTCTAGTGTAGGATGTAATTTTCAATGCGCACAAATTCATTGTCGATGCATGGTTCTAGTGTAGGATGTAATTGTTAATGCGCACCAATTCATTGTCGATGCATGGTGCTAGTGTAGGATGTTATTGTTTTTGCGCACCAATTCATTGCATTTTGATGTACTTTTCAGGTAAACATCTTGACGAAGGCGTATTGATGGCCTCATTTAAAAAGATATTGCAACCAACTACCTGACGATTGTGGTCACGCACACAACCTTTAAATGGACTTCAAAAGGTAAATAAAAACAGCAAAGAGAACAAAGAGACTGTGATTCCTGGTTTTTCGCCTGACGGAACTAAAGTTTCTGGAGGACCAGGTATGAAATCTAGTGACATTGTACTTTAGGCAGACGGAATTTGCCTTTAAATTGACGAAGGGTTTGTGTGTTAATTTAAAATGATAGACAGATAGTAGAGCTAGGTAAGAGGCGTGAGAGGTTGATTGGGTTAATGGTACGGACATTCAAAAGTGAAGAGTTTTGAGCGCGAAGTAGAGGCCTAGCTTGGGATACCTGTGTTTCCATATTATGGTGACAAAGGTTGTTGATGAGGGAAAATGTCCATCATCAGCGCCTGAGTTGTGGTCACACGACGAACGGATCTGAATTAGAAATTGTATTTATAATGATCTCTGCATTTGCAGCGACAATCATCGTATAGCGCATAGCCTGCTCGCAGGCGTTGGAGAGTATTTTTAGGTCGAGAAACGCCTGTTTGCTTTCGCTTGGCCGCCATCTTGGATTTGTCTATCTGTCTATCCCCGATTTGTCACATTTCACAAATCCAAGATGGCGGCCAAGCGAAAGCAAACTCGCGTTTCTCGACCTAAAACTACTCTTCAACGCCTGCTCGCGAGCAGGCTATATAGCACAGGGTTCGTACGCGCCCTGGAAATCCTGAAAGTCATTGAAAATCATGGAATATTAAGGAAAATCCTGAAGAACTAATGGAAAAATGTGTCAGTTCCGTGAATCTGATTTGTGCTGCAAATTATTACATCAGCACTGATACCATACTGCAACAAGATTGAATAGAAAAGAATGTACTATAGATTGCCGTAGATCGGTCCAATATTAGTAAAGCAGCTTCCTTTAAAAAGTGTGAATGTTTTAGGGGAAGGGACATTTCTACATCAAAACGCCTGGAAAATTAACTAAAGATCTCCTGGAAAATCCTGGATTTTTGTCAATCAGAAAGCGTACGAACCCTATAGCGACCCTCGTTTTCAAACCATGGATTTATTTATTTCTCTCTCGCCACTCAACCCGTCTGGACCAATTTGAGCCGTGCCGGTTTTTCGCCTAGTGCAGTTAGCTGGCTTCCGTCGCATCTTTCGTCCGGTAATCCAGGAAGCCAATACTCCAATACTACTACGTTAGACAGTTTCTCTATATAGCACATTCACGTTTAAACGTTTTAAGGAATGTTCTATCTTCCCGCGAGAGTTCACAGGCCAGACAAGATGTGCCATCACTAGCGAACGAACTTGCTGTTGAATGGTTTTCCAGTATCTTAGGTGATAGCCAATCAGGATCGATTTTCACAACTTGCCAATCAGAATTTCGTGATATATCCTTTCCGAATTGCTTTCATCTTATCAGGGTTTTCTAGGCCATTTTACGAGATAATAAGCGATTTTGTTTTTCGCAAGTTCAAATGCTATGACAAAAAAGCCACGATGCACTGGGTTTCGTCTACGATATCTTTTGTATCTCTATTTCTGGACGTTTTCCATTTTCACTGGCATTGATAGATTTTTTGCAATGTTAATATTAGCCGAGTTCACACTAGAGACGAGTTTCACGTCTTGAACATGGTCCCTGTTCTTCTGTGATCACGCGAAAAAACCTTTTTTGAAGGAGAAAGTTTGGCGATAATAAGTAATAATTTGTTACTGGAAGTTTTCAATTTTCGCTGGCACTGATAGATTTTGTCTAGCTTGCCTCCATGAGAACCTGAAATGATCACTTCATGACGCTAATTCCCATACCCCTCCCCGGAGCCCTCCTCCATTTTCGACCCAAGCTATCGAAAGGTCTGGGGTCGAGATGAAAGTCCTGTCTGAAAACAGATGACCGCGAAAATGAAGGACGCGAAATGTAATAAATTTAGGCAATTCTTAAGTAATAATTTGTCCCTGATTTCAAATAAATATTAAGTGACAAGTAATCGTATATGCTATTGTCTTCCGCCTATATTTCGAAGTCAAGCATCTTCGCTTTCAAACACCCACTACTTCCTCTGTATAGTCGTCAAAATGAATATTGAGTGGATTTTTTTAAGTCGAAATGGCAATTTGTTTGTCCTTGGCTTGCTTTTACTATTTCTTATTGTTTCATTTTGTTTTGGGGATTTTACTAAATTACATCTCTTCTTCAATGAGTTATTGTCTGGCCCGATAGCGAATATATTAGTCTCGCCAAGTATGGCGTTAATTTTTTGACGAAATGTAGTGAAAAGTAAGGTGACAAGGCGTGCGGGAAAAAACTTTTTTGACATTTCCTGTTGTCAAACGGAAGGGGGTTCTCCCATTAATGGTTATAGTACTGATGTAAACCAACTTAAATAGGGAATTTAGGCTAACTGTATTTTACATAGCAAAGACAGAAGCGGTACTATTTCAGTTTGATTTTTAAATTGACATCTTAAAGAAGAATTATTTGACAATTTTACATATATATAGAGGACTACACCATGAATAATCTTTCTCGTAGACAAAACGCTGATTCAGTAATCGATGAATTTCGAGTGGCACAGCCCGGCATCTCTCACAAGTGGGCGAAAGACGAGAGAGACATTCTCTCTTTTCTTTTTGTGCAATAGAAAATCCTTCCCTTTACTTATTTATTGAGAATAAATATTTGTGGGCTGTCCCTGGGTATATGACCGCCACACTCGAGTGTTTAAATGTTATCTGCCTACATCAGTAGATATAGGAAACCAATACAAAATCGTATTGTGAGCCTAATGGTGCACTACATCTTTAGTCGCAAATCTTCAATAATTTATTAGTTTTGAAACATTTTACCTCTCAGCACAAACCGGATAGGAAGTCGCAATAACTTCATACCAATGTAATTTCTTTCATTTCTTTTCTTTCCTTCTTTTTCTTTTGATAAAAGATGATACAAGATTCTTGAAAATTCAATTTTACTATTGAATAATTTATTGATATTATTCAATTTCCTGGATTAACAAATGTATTTTGGAAAGCATAACTCGAGAGATAAAGACTTGTGCCTGTGTAAACTGTTATATGTTTTCTGTGTTAAAGATTTGCGATTTTCCCTTCTTGATCAAAATTAAAAATATCCCAAGACCACAAATGAAATTCTCCGACTGTTTTCCTTAATTTGTAGTTTCGTTTTGGTCCCTTAAGTAGACAACACAACTTAAGAGATTTCGACTTTTCGGTTTTATCGCAAAAGGAGACTAAAATCTCATGGCAGAGAAAAACCCAACGGATTTTCGCAATGTTGTTTGGGAAGTTTGAAAGGTGTGATATTGTGCAGTTACTGTTGTACTAATTCAATAACTACTTGATTTTGAATTGGAGTAAAAATTGTGTAAGAAGGTTTTGAAACCAGCCCCCCTGAAAGTCGCGAACAGCTGTAAATTATGTTCCGTCTTAAGCTCTCAAGGTGAGCGTCTTTAGCTCATTTCCGTTCTCCAGACCAAAATGGTTTGTTTTCAAACGGCCGGTTTAATTATGGGCGCACACATGAGAAAATAGTACTTTAGATTCGATACTAGAATGATGTACTCTCAGGAAATTAAGGATAATTTATGTCGGACCCTACCGAGATCTTGTTTGCTTTTACACTTGCCTAAGCGTATTGAAGCCTTAGTAAGTCTTGGCCTTTGTGTACCTAAATGCTCTTCTTTATGACTTTACTGTCTGTTGACAACAGCTCGTATATTGGCGTTATACAAACAAGGTCTTCTAGCCCCACTAATTCGTTTGTTTAGATATTTCGTAAAGCTGAAGTTTGGCTTTTACACTTGGTGAAAAAATAAGGTTTATCATCCAATAGGTTCTTTGTTAATTTTTAGCTCCCTTATCGGAAGTAATATCCTCCTGTATCTTCTAATAACGTTCAATTCTTTCTTTCTTTGCTCTAAACTGCATGATACTTTTTATGTAGTATACAAAAGGCCCAGCGATTTCTCTACGAGGTTCGCTCTTTATTAAATTTGGCATATTGAGCGAGCTGTGTATCTAATCTCGCGCTTGTACGATTAAGACATATAGTGCTCTATTTTTATTATTACTAGCTCACTGTTCTTTAATCTTTGCAAAATTAATCCTTCTTTAAGTTTTGAATTATAAACCCGGCTCTAACTCAAAGAAAAAGGGCAATTTAATTTCGCAAAGTGTATTGTTGATATTTTCCCATTTGTGGGGTTGGATATCTTCTTTTGCTCTTTATCATAACAAATTTCTTTTTCGGTGCTCTCTAATTAATTGTTTCATCTATCCAACCTACTTAATAAATGTTGTTCTACCCTTCTTAGAGATAAAAGCAAAACGCAAGCCAGTATTTCATTGCTTAATAATATATTTGGTTTAACCAAGGTCGTCGACATTTCGAAATGACAGGACAAACACGCCACTTGAAAATGCCCGCCATAAGAGGCTCACTCTGTTCCGGAGATGAAAACTACGTTTTTCAATTTCACCTCATGCCCTTTCGTTGTTTATGATGAGTTAAATGGTATTTTAGACGTTTTTCCTACAAGCCGTGTATTTTACATATCAATATCTTTCGGTGTGCTCGGTGTTCTGTATCTCAGTGCAAGTTTTTGAATTAGCAAATTATGGATAACTTAGATCACGGAAAATCTGTTGTCACCTGCCCGCGCTCCAGATGGTTGTGGTTGAGGATCGTTGCCTCTAATTTCGGTTCTAATCATCGATAATTAATCACTTGCTTTTTGCTCGTAAAACCCCTTTTTTCACAGATTTCTTTTCTCTGTGAAACATTAACTTTGCATCTATAATATAACTTTTAATTCAAGTTTACAATGGCGATGGATTTTTTAGATTATTGTGCATTTGAAATGTTTCACTTATATGAACTTTTTCCCGCTTGATAGTTTCCCATGACAATTTTATCACGTTTTTTTTATCAAATTTCTTTAGTGCGTGTCTTGTTCATCTAATGTATTTATTAAATTACTGAAAAAGCTGACTGTAGTACGACCTCCTGTGTGAGAGAAAGCTCTCTGCTACATCGAAACAGTGGAATTTAAATTGTAGAAGTTCATAATGTCGAAACATAAATTCTTTTAAATTGTGAGAAAAGATTACGAAATTTGTGAAAATACATTAATAAAAGAATGTGCGAGCAACGGCATGAATTCATTGCCTTAACAGGTTGACGAGTTGGATGGGAAAATTAACAAATCATGGTTCTGTCGGTTTGGGTAGATTGTTTTGCAGCGGCTTTCTTTCGACTTCGTTGCACGCGTTTTAAACTTTTAATCAACCAAAAGAACCGGTCGCTGATCGGATATCTCGATGTACCAATAGATTTGGTATTCCTTTTAAAACTGAAATCTCATTTTGACTTTGTTTTGAGCCCAGCGGAAAGATTTTGAGAAATAACACAAAAACATAGATTATGTCCGAAGGGACTTTCAACTGCGTGCCTTTCACAGTTTCAGTCTCGTTGTTTTTTTGTTTTTTTTCCTGGGATCGTTTTTGGCTTCTTGAGGGGCATAACCGGGCTAGGGGTTTTAGTTAAAAAACACAGTTTCTCTTTCTTGCTTATGAACACCAGTGCTGTTTCAATTTGTTATCTAGATTACTAGATTTCTGTTAATTATGTCGAGGCTATCTATATCTGAAAAGATATTTTAAATCAGATAACTTTATATTATTTACATAACTTTTCCATGTGTATTATGTACAGTCGTATAGGTGTAACTACTGCGATATTTTAAAGGGTACTACCCAACTGTCATCATGTAATACCTTTGCATCCCAGCAAAGGCGAAAGCTGTTTTCACAGACGGCCGCGTTATTTTTGTAATATTTCAGTAAGCCTTGTGCGTCTGTGATTGTTTTTCCAATCGATCGTCGCTCCTAATCGATTGAGCGAAATCCAGTGGGCCTTGTTCCACATGGCAGTGTTTATTCGCTGTTCTAGGGGTTAAAGTAAGCAGTTAGCACGCATTATAAGGGGTTTTGTTGAATGATAAAACAACACTCATTTGCTCGTTTACTGTTTTACTAGTGGCACGACTTCGGATATTTGATCTTAGATAAACTTGGTGGCAATCCCCAACGGTAGTAAACATTTTTAGAAATGGACATCTGATTTTTGTTTTCTGAATTCGTGAAAGCGGCAGGACATATAAAATGTTTTTTAACTAAAAATCAGGTGTTGGCTCTCAAATTCAGTTTCTCAAGTATGTTGTAGTTAACGACATGTCGCTTTTTGGTGTGATTGTAATTGATTTAATAACCCTCCAGAGTGAATTGGTGGAGTCAATACATATCCTTTGAGTACATATAATTGTTTATCGAAAAAGGTCCTTTCAAAATCATTTCTCATCGCTCGTAAATTAGGAATCCTTTTCAAACCAATTTGAAGGTTAATTTGCTAATGGCGCTCGGAGGCACACACTAAAGAGATGTAAGCGGCATAACAATGGCCGTGATTCGAGCTTCAACAGTACCCACAAACGCTCATGATTAAACCCTAATCATAGTTCCTTGGGCAGATGACTTGAGGTGACCAGCTTGAGTAAAATGCGCTGCCTTTGGAAATTTACTGCCCTCTGCGGCACTTTGACTAATTTTTTTGTCTTCTAAACGCAATAATACGTTTGTTGAGAGTTGTTCCATCTTCCTAAATTAGTTTGGCAACCACAAAGTTGTGTGGATTTATAAGCGGTTTTATATTTTCGTGATTTTTTTATTTCTTTCCCGCGTTTTACTTTTGCACTGGAGCGAATCCCTAAATGTTTATTTCTCGGCATCGGAGTCACAAAACAGACCGAGTTATCAGAAAAGTCGTCAACAAATTGTACTTAAAGTAAATATGTAACTGATTACAAGAGCTCTCTTTGCCGCGGTTAACAAGCTCAGTTCAAGTCGCGCGCAGAGCTAATTGGCCTATTCACTTTGTATGTTCCCTTTAAACTAATTTCCGTACCTCTCCGTGGGACACGCTGCGCGCCAAACATTTTCAAGTGGTCATTATTGCCCGGGTAAATATGCACAACGTCAGATGTCACACTGGAGGTACTGTTTATCCTCGAAGAAAGCCGACACGAGGCCAAAAAACACCGTTTCGCGTGCGAGTCGTTAGCACCAGCGCGCGGCGGTAGCGATTTCTTTGCTGATCATTTTCCCGTACATGCTTATGCATGGCATCAAAACGCTTTCTTGGTGCAGTTCCTGTTTAAGTTTACCGACCATTGAGAAAGTTTTTATACGGCTTAATTATAAAACACACTGCCATAATTAGGTAATTATTAGATATGGGGATGCCGCATCATCCTTTTTAATGCTAATGCGCTACTAGATCCGTTCGGTCGAGCCTGAGGGGTGGTTAACTGTTGTCGCAGGCGCGCCTTGACCTAGTGGGTGGGCTGTATAAGACGTAACGTATTCAACACTCAGCCTGTATAAAAGTTTGTCAATTTAGCCGACTGTTCGCATAACGTAGCACGCTTCGGTGCACGCGCAACCTCAAGTTCCGCCGGAGCAATATCGAACATGACGACCGACGCTGAATTCCAGCCTTTTACAATGGACCTAGTTCACGATCGATCTTCTACGTTAGAGTCAAAGCAAGAAAATGAAGAAGTCGGCGTAACACCGATGTTAGAATCCGATGATGAGCTGGCAGAGCCGGGAATCACAGCAGAACAACATTACAAAGCTCTTGAACCAAACAAGGATACAGATACAACTGCGGCTAAAAGGCAAGGCACAGCCATCTCCAAGCCTCCGTATTCCTATATCGCCCTTATTACCATGGCTATCCTTCAGTCGCCTCAGCGCAAACTGACTCTAAGTGATATTTGCGAGTTTATCAAGCGCCGATTCCCTTACTACAGAGAGAAATTTCCGTCTTGGCAAAACTCTATCAGGCATAACTTGTCATTAAACGACTGTTTTGTGAAGATGCCTAGAGAACCTGGAAACCCAGGGAAGGGGAACTACTGGACTTTGGATCCCGCGAGTGAAGGCATGTTTGATAATGGTAGTTTTTTGAGGCGCAGGAAAAGATTCAAACGCCCTAGACCCCCAGATGGTATGGGCGCATCGTTTGGTTTACAGTATTACTGGAACTGTGCGGCAGCGGAATCATTATGCTGGCGTGCGCCCTTGTATGCTGCCTCATACCCAACTCTATCCACTTACCTGCCGTATTACTCGCCAAACGCAGCGCTGATTCCGCGGACAAGCCCTTCTGCTGCTTTAAGACCTGTTCAACCCGCCGCGCAACTTAAGGACAAAACCAAATTCACCATTGCCAGCATTATGGGCACGGAAGACACAGAACCGGCGAGACCTAAATCAACTGATTCAGAACATTCCGTGCCTCATTCTCCCCAAGAGAACAAAGCGAGCCAGCTATTCACGGGCTGCGGGGATAATACTAGCGCTGCGACGCAGTGTCCTTATAGCAACACGGCTAATTCCTCAGCACAGTGCCCCTATAACCCAGTCAGTCCCTGTCATGGTTTCTGCGTACAGTGCAGTTATGTGGTGAGATAGCTCCCCTTCAAGTACTATAAACTCTACTGAGTAATTCCTAGGAACCGGGACTAAATATATTGTCATATTGAGCGGTTTCTAATACCCATTATCTTTAGTCTTTATTGCGAAAGTTCGTCTTCGTCTTCTCCTTCGTTTGAAAGAGAACCGATTGAAGATCATTTCAATTGCAATTCTCTGTAGTGTATTTTGTCTATGTTCTTATATGTACATAAGTATCATTAGGCTATTGTTAAGTATCAGAGTAGCATTCTCTGATAACTCGCGAAAACTCAGCTTGTATATAAAATCGTGATACCTATATACTTAGTAATTAAACGAGTTTAACTATCATTTCGTGTCCTCAATGTGTTGTTAATTCGTCTTCATTCGAAGTAATTGATTCGTTAAATTGATCTTCCTTTGTTAGACCTAAATGCGAAAATTACAGTTTTATAAAGAAACTCTAAGTGCTATAAGATTATCATTCGTTAAAAAGTAAACTAATATCGAGTTATGTCGAGTTACCTAAGTTATTGCTACCCCCAGCCCTTTCTTGATATTGCTCTAGTTTATACTAATATTGCGTTAGTGTTGGTGAGCTGCTTGGCTTTTTGATCATGATATCTTTTACTCAAGCAATGTAAATTATTGTATTGTAGCTAAACTCAGATGCTATCGCTCGTTTTCTTCTCCAGATCGCGAAATATCAGAAGTTAAATTTCATCGCTGTTTCGATCGATCCTTTCACTCCTTCTCCATATATATCATATATACTCTGTGTATCATTCTAAAATAAGTTTATTAAAAAAGAAAATTGATTTAAGCGGTTGATTTTATTATACACGTTGATTTTTTCTTTTTTCTGAGTATGAATTGCTATTGGCATTTCTTTCTTTTTAAATTTAGTTCAAATTCGTTTCCCCTCGAAGGGCAGGGCATAACCCCAAACTGCATCTATACTTAATGAATTACTCTATTCATCAGAGAGCTAAAGACGGCTTTTAACAATATTTCCTGTATCTTGTATACATAAACCCTCCGGCGGTGAAACAGGGCATTATGTGTTTTCCATCAAAGTTTACTTCCCACCGTTAGATGTGCAATTGAATGGCTTCCTTCACTGCCTTTTGTGTTCTACAGCTTGCGTGTTTATTTATCAGAATAAAAGGTTACAGTCTTTAGGCTTTTCCTGTAATTTAAAGTCGAAAAAGTACAAAAGCTACACGCCAGATACAAAATATTAAGTGCATCATTTTGTGGAGTAAACGAGAGAAGTGAAAGAAAAATTAAATCTTGAAGCTTTTGTGAAAGATTGAGCTTTTTGATAGCGCTCATTTTATCGAATTTTCATTCTATTGTGGACTTTGCGTCTTGGACTTTGTTGACTTCCTGGATGTACAAATTTGCCACTGTTTATCGTAAATAATCGCACGTTTTTATTAATTACGCGCAAGTCAGTGGCTTGTAAGACCTGTGTGCCGAGTACTTAACAATTAACATAACACACTCAAACCAAGTTATCTAAATTGACTATTATCATCCCATATCGTTTGTCAATCCGCGAAATTTGAAGGACTTGTACACTTTCAAAAGTTGAAAGCAAATGCAGAAGTTATAGTGTGAAACTTAGCGTATGTAAGCCATCTCGTAGAGTTTGCCGTTCCCAAAATGGCCATTTATCATCGCGAAATATCGATTAAGTCAAACACACAAAAAACTAATCATAATTTTAGCAAATTTATTTGCATTACAGTGGGGTCTAATCTAGATTTTATCGCACAAAGGCTCCGAAAGAACTGCAGCGAAAAACACAGCAAGACCAAGCAAAACACATAATCAAATTGTCCTGGCCGCGCGCGTTATCATAGCTTTATGCATCATATGAAATTACCAAAACATGTGTGCTTTCGCTTGGACTTGAAAACTGTTCTAAGCACTTCTTAGGTGGCATTAATTAGCGCAGGTTTTTTGTTCAGTTCATGAATTACCACTAGGTTTTGGCCGATAGAATCAGGACATCCGGCTCGCTAACCGTTTTGAAGGCTCGTGTCAGCTCTTGAGCCCGTTTGAAGACAATTTCACAATGCATAACACAAATAGTGTACAGTAACTGCAAGTGGTCGTTTCACTTCCACTGAGGACTACAGGGGGCGACTGATTGCTCAGATCCCGACAATAACTTTACCACGTGCCGACCGACATCAAGTTCTCACGCTTATACAACATTAACAACTCTCTACTATCACAGGATAAACCTTATTTTAACTATCAATCCGTTATTTTTTCGATCTTCATGAATGTTACATTGAAAAAAGCGAGGTATTTGTGTGCGTAAAGACTTGTGATCATCTAGCTCTGTCACGGCCCTGTTGTTTTCACTTCGGGCATGTTTTTGTTAACTTCTTTTGGCGGGATATTGGGGTTTATTCTAGACTAAGAAGCGACGACAGGTTTTGAGTTATGATTACGAGCTAGAGTTATTCTTGTCTCCCCTCAATTCTGTTTATGTTTCCTACAAATGCCCCCGGCTTCCCGTAATTAACGAAGTTTCTTTTTCGTTTTTTGTTAGTAAACGATCTTGTTTCTCTAAGAAAACATTTATGCTCCATTCAGGTTGAAATTCCGTCGGGGGTTTCGGCGCGATTCGAGTGCTAATAGTGGTTGACATTTGGCGGGAGCTGTCGCACACTATTATTTCGAGGATAATTGCCTATTATTAGGTCTAAAAGATACTTTCTATTATTTGATGTTTAGACCTCCCCATCTATAACAAACTTCTTCTTACAAACTCGCCGCTAGCCATTTTATATTTGACTATTCATTTGATTACCGTAATATTTCCATTTTTCATCCGATTATTTTTTTGACGAGCGCCGTTTTCTCTGAGAAGACACCCCGCGCTTAAAGGGCTAATCTGCTAACAAAGAAGGGAATTTTAACACAGCGGCCCAGTGTTTCTCATATTTCATTTTAGAATAATGTTATAAAGTTCTTAACCTATCTCAGTAGCGATCCTAATCTTTTCGAACAGTGGCCGTTTTTTGTGTTAAGATAATTAGCATAAGTATTATATGAAGTAGGCCGATGGTTTTTTCGTCCCAGCTGTTTTTCAGGCACTCTTGGCTCTCCAAAGCTTTTGTTTTCGGTTCTTTTTTATTGGCATTTAGTCGCGAGCCATCTCTTTTCCGTCCGCCATTGTCCCCTGTTCCGCTGCTCATAATTACTTATCAAATGTTATTATGTTAAAATTGTATCATTTGCTGACAAAGAATGCTAAACTTTACGACAAATAGTTTTTCTTGGTATCAATTGAATGAGTAACCTGTTTTGTGTATCTGTTTTCATTAGAAATGGAGGAAAACCCTTTGGCTTATAGTTTCTCTGGTATCAGTATATATAGTAACCTGTTGTTTTTGTTAGATTTGTAAAACAGTTCTGTTCTAAGGTCATTGATTTGCCGACGAAAAATGCAAAAGCTCTTCGATGAATTATTTCATTGTAACACGGAGCAAGCTTGTTACAGCTATATTTTCAAAAAATGGTGTCATTCCAAGCACTTTGTATCATTTATGGTGCTACTTAAATTAAATGTGGATGGACAAAGACCTTTCGGCTTTTTCTTTTGACTTCGTTTTTAGCGGGTTCCTTTGGAAATTAGTAAATCGTTGTACGGCAAAATTAACGTTTAAACTATTAAACATGGGTGCGTAGAAACTACAATTGTTTTCAGTACCTAATTGCAATACTCGAGTCTGAAACTGTGACAGTTTTGTAAGAAAGAAAATGATTATAACATGACTATAAATGCGAAACCATTGTCACTCCGTAAAGAAATCGTTTTCACCCAAATTGCCCCCCTCTTGATTGGCAGGTGACAGTCACTTCTTAGGCCCTCGGTGCAGCTCGGTGGCGCCTGCCGAGTAAAGTTATCAGTTCCGTTGTTTCCTATAATCATGTTTTACCAAGCGACAACATCATAAACTATCTGTGTAGTCATCGTAATGGTCTTTATTTGCGTCAGCCAGACTGTGTATAGAACTCGCAGATAATAACATTACTGTACTAGTAATCAAAGGCCTCAGGGCTGCTGCATAGTCCATGCAAGTAAAACATGACACTGTATCAACTGTATTATGATACAAGGAAATAATTAAAGTCACTTGTTTTGCAGACTGCATGTAAACAATTTTGCACTGACTTTTTTTGTTATCGAGAATGAAGTCACTGAATAGCTATAATTTCGTGTGCTGCTCCTGAGTATGTTAATGCGATACAAGAATTGATACAAAAACTCTTAGAATTAGAAATAAAGTGAGAACATTATTTAGCCAAGGGGAATTCTACCGATAAGAATTTCCTCATTTATCCAAAGTGTTAAGATAGTTGCTTTTATGTACTTAGTGATTAGAAGTCAGGCCAAATAAGGCTCATCCCGCCTAAGGGCGATTGAGCGAATTCGAGTCAGTGTGGTGCCGTTTTACGGACTTTAGAAGCCTCTAAAACCGATAGCCGTCTTAACTCGACTGATAGCTGCTTCTTGGCGACTTTAAATCCACTCTCCAATAACGTTTGTAAGATTTTCCAGATATCTGTTTAAAGTATCGAGTGAAATGCCCCTGGCTGAATAAATGAGATGCTCATTTAGATAGAAATTGAAAGGGAATATTGTTATTCTCAGCTTTTATGCCTGTAGTATTGAAGCTCATAATAAAGGGGATCAAAACAATCTACTGTCGATAATTAACACCCAATTCAACGCCGCTACGAAGACCGGTTCAACACGCTTACTACGTGCTGTATCAGATATATTTTTCTTACTCTCCAAATGTGTGTTTTCGTGTCTTATTTTTGTAAAATCAAGTGTCCATTATTCATATGGCGCGCTGTGATCAAGTCTTGCGATGACACGGCTAATCTGTAAATAACTCTGAATACATTATGCGATAATCGAACCGCCGCAGGCGCTTATTTGTGTAACTGGGCACGTAGAAGCTTGGCTCTTGTACTCATAATTCCACAACAACCTGTTCAAATATTGTTGTACGAATTCTTTATTATTGTATCTTTCTCAATGGGGCGACAAATTGCGCCATTAAGTTTGTGTTGAGATTTGAGATCTCATCGTTGAAGAAGTACTTTCCTGAAACCGCTGTGGTATTTTCCTAAGAAGATCGCGGAATTATATACCCTAACGTCTAACCCGCTGACGAGACGAGGTATAAAGATTTCATTCTACTCAAAGGCTTTGACCACGTGACCACGTCTTGTTTCACAAGTGTTGAATTGTAAATCTAATCAAATTATCATTTTTTATACAATTTCATAACTGAGCAATTTTGGACCAAATCAATGGAACATTAGGACCACTCCCAATGCAACCAGTCCAAAGTGTAAACACAGATTTTCTGCATGGGAAAAGCTGATTTTCCCAAGGTAGAAGAATGGGAAGTGTTCGGATTTCCCATGACTGTCCAATGAAAATCCCGTCATGCACTACCCATGCTTTGCCTTGGGGTATTCAGCTTTTCACACGAAAGGGTTTCTTCAGAAATCCCGTGAAAAGTGACAGAAGTTTGTTTTTAAGACGCTTTACCATTCTCCCTCCCCTCCAATCAATGCCGAAAAAAATTGGCGGGAGTATGTTATTCAACTAATTCGTAAAAAATGGGAGGTCGTCCCTTTATTAGTGAACTCAGCAACATCACCAAATTTCTGCTAACCCTGATCCAATGATAACTAATCAACGCAACTTTTAGAGCACAGATTGCTATGACATCATCCATGAGCCTATTTTCTAGGAGCGTCCATCTAGGGGTAGGAAGGTGTAACAGTAAATTTGAAAAAGAAGTAGGATAGAAGTTGTTTTAGAACAACAGATTTGCCGCTTGAATAAACTTCTCTGAACCATGCGCTACCTGTATTCTAATTGGCTGGGCGAATGTGTGACGTAAGCTTTGCTTGGAAATTTGAAATTAAAAATAACTTCATACAGGCTTCTACGCTGAATATGATGAAGGGAAACGAACTAATGCGAGTGTTGGACCTTGAAAACCTGGAAAGTCATGGGTTTTAGAAATGCCCTTTTCCAGGCCTGGAAAGTCATGGAATTTTACAAAAACCTATCAAAGTCATTCCCGTACCCAGAGCTCCCCGGCTCGTCTGCTCAGAGGGGAGGCTCTGGGGACATCCATTTCAGGAGCGTCGCTGATTGTTTGATTTTGGACGTTGGAGCATCCACTGAAAGGTCTTTCTCTCAGCGGCTCTGTGCATGCGTCAGTGGCTGTCACCAGAACCTCCTCCACGAGGTTACGAGCCGGGGAGCTCTGGGTTCGAGAATGTATCAAAGTCATTAAAAATAAAAGTCAAGGAATTATTTTCCTGAAGAAAGAATTTGCAAGATGTTGAGATGTTGATCCTGGAAACATGATACTTATAATGCGCGAAATCCGCATTTTTCATTATGAAAGGTCATTAAATTTTTTCAAACATCCTTGAAAAAGTCCTTGAAAGTCCTGGAATTTTGAAAGCCTGAAAACGTGGGAACCCTGTTACAACATGGGAGATGGAGGCTTCTAGGTAATGGCCCCTGTATGTACCTCTTTGTACTACCGTTCAAGGTCATTATTTGCAATCAACATCACCATCACCATCTTGATCAGTTTGAAGGAATTCCACCACTATCACCATCTTGATCAGATTGAAGGAATTCCATCACCATCACCATCTTGATCAGATTGAAGGAATTCCACCACCATCATCTTGATCAGTTTGAAGGAACTCCACAACATCACCATCTTCATCAGTTTGAAGGAATTCCACCACCATCTTCATCAGATTGAAGGAATTCCACCACCATCACCATCTTGATCAGATTGAAGGAATTCCACCACCATCACCATCTTGATCAGATTGAAGGAATTCCACCACCATCACCAT
The DNA here is from genome assembly GCA_033964015.1 of Scolanthus callimorphus. Lineage (NCBI taxonomy): Eukaryota > Metazoa > Cnidaria > Anthozoa > Actiniaria > Edwardsiidae > Scolanthus > Scolanthus callimorphus. Next base: position 15,563,627 of record CM066913.1, read on the forward strand.
CTTGATCAGATTGAAGGAATTCCACCACCATCACCATCTTGATCAGATTGAAGGAATTCCACCACCATCACCATCTTGATCAGATTGAAGGAATTCCATCACCATCACCATCTTGATCAGATTGAAGGAATTCATCATCAGCTCCGATTGTCATCATCGCTACTTTCATCACCTGGATCATGACATTCCGTCATCATAATCATCGTCATCGCCGTTAGCCACCGGTCGATCACTCCATATAGGTTTTATTCAGAACTGTCTTTGGTTTCACTACAGTCATATGAAATCTGCTCTATCAACTGGATATCATCATTATTATAAACATCAAACACCGGCATCATTGTCCATCATCATCATAATCATCAGTCACGACCTGGGTTATCATAACCCATCATAATCAACACCGACAGCATCTCAATTATCATCATCAGTACATTACCACCCGGATTACAATCTTCAAACATCACTATATTCAAAATGCACACTGGCATCATCTTCCATCATCTCCGCAAAGTTGTGCCGCGACTACACGATTTCATTCCGTATCTACAGCAGACCAGGTTCCGTGCTGCGGCCGCGACCGTGCCGCGACTACACGATTTCATTCCTTAACTACAGCAGGCCAGGTTCCGTGCTGCGGCCGCGACCGTGCCGCGACTACACGATTTCATTCCGTATCTACAGCAGACCAGGTTCCGTGCTGCGACCGCGACCGTGCCGCGACTACACGATTTCATTCCGTATCTACAGCAGACCAGGTTCCGTGCTGCGACCGTGTCGCGGCACTTTCACAGTCATACCAATCTGATTATTAGTAATAATAATATATAGTAATACAACATTTATATAGCGCATATAGCCACGTTCTATGCGCTTTACATTGGAAATTAAAATCGTTAAAAATTACAATCATTAAAAAATAAGAAATAAAAAACAAACTACTAATTTGCAAACTATTATTTACAACGTATTTAAGGTTACAAATCATATACTTAAAATTGTTACAAATTATCCGTTACTAAAAATAACTCGTAAAAAGATGGGTTTTAAGACGAGACTTAAAAACGGGGACTGTTTCGGAGTTTTTTACATGGGGAGGCAATTCATTCCATAAAAAAGGGGCATGCGCAGAAAAGGATCGAAGACCATAGTTTTTTAGCTTGTATTTAGAGGTGACAAGTCTGGGAGGAGCATCTGAAGAGCGTAATGCTCTAGCTGGAGTATAGACCTCAATTAAATCCCTCAGGTAGACAGGCGCTAAACCTTTGAGACATTTAAAAGTAACTAAGTTGATTTTAAAATTTATTCTTAATTTAATCGGAAGCCAATGTAGCTGCTTTAGCATAGGCGTGACATGATCGTATTTGTTTGATCTGCATATTAAACGAGCTGCAGCATTTTTGAACATATTGTAATTTGTAATCACCATTACTATTACCAGCGGGATTATATTACCAGCTTGATTATGACTATCATAACACCAACATCCTCATCCTCATCAGCATCATTACTATCGTTTGCAAATGCAGTGGTACCTCCCTCGTTCAAGGAGGCAGTGGTTGATCCTAAACTCAAAAAAGAGAACCTAGACCATGAGATTTTCGCAAATTTTAGACCTATATCTAATTTACAATTTATTTCAAAAGCAACTGAAAAAGTAGTCGCAACCAGAATGAACCAACATCTCCAGTATGAGAACTTGCATGAAATATTACAGTCGGCTTATAAAAAAGGCCACAGCACTGAAACTGCGTTAACGCGCACCCATAACGATATCCTACGTGGTATCGATGATGGTGGTTGTGTTATTCTTGTCCTCCTTGACCTATCTGCCGCGTTCGACACGGTTGATCATGAAATACTATTATGTTGATTGGAAAATCGCTTTCGGATAAATGGCAAGGCCTTACTATGGTTGACGTCGTACCTACAGGATAGATCTCAATGTGTCAATATTGGCAGGGAAAGATCAACATGTCGTAAACACCCTTTTGGTGTACCCCAGGTTCAGTGCTTGGGCCTCTGTTGTATTCACTCTATACTGCGCCGCTTGGAGATGTTATACGTAAACATAACATGAATTTTCATTTCTATGCAGACGATACTCAAATATACATGACGTTTAACCCCAAGGCAGTGGGTGAACCAAGCTCATCAAAGTCTGCTGTTGAATCCTGTCTAAATGACATAAATCATTGGATGTTCGCTAACAAACTTCGGCTTAATGGAGATAAATCTGAATTTTTGGTCATAAATGCGCGCCATCGATCTCCGCCTCCAAATATTGATTCCATTCTGATCGGCGGTGAAACAGTACCTGCATCTTGTGCGGCCAGGAATATAGGCGTCATGTTTGATAATACGCTGTCTATGGATTCATAAACTACAACATGTACAAAACGCGGCAGCACGCCTCCTCACGGGAACAAGAAAATATGATCATATAACACCGGTGCTAAAAGAGCTTCACTGGCTACCTATATCTGAGCGAATTAATTTCAAAGTTCTACTCTTGACTTTCAAATCATTGAATAATTTAGCCCCATCCTACTTGGTGGACCTACTACGTCCTTATAAGCCTACAAGGAATCTGCGCTCAATGAATAAGAGACTTTTAATACAGCCCTCATACAACCTGAAATCATATGGCTCTAAATCCTTTTCTTATATGGCACCTAAACTATGGAACGCGCTACCTCTTCAAATAAGAACTTGCGAATGCTACAGTACGTTTAAATCTCTGGTTAAAACGCTTCTTTTAGGAAAACTTACGATTAAGTGAAGTATACCATGATTATTTTATTTTATTTTTTATTTATCTTATTTCTTTTAATTCTATTATTGTAATTTTTACTACTATTTTAATATTTTTATTATACGTTTTTATGATTTTAGATATCTTGCAATAACTTTTATTTTTCATAGGAATTTTAATCTAGGCCATGTTATCACCAATTGTAAATATCTTATCAGCTATTTCATTTTAAACTATTGTTATGATATATCATTGTAAAGCGCCACTGGATTTTTAGTAGAAGCGACGCTATATTAAATTGATTATTATTATTATTACTATTACCATATACCGACATCATCTTCCATTATCTTTATCCACATCATCACTATTATTAGTATATATCAAATCAGTGAATAGTCATTTTCGCGCGCTCTGATTGGTTCCTGAAATAGTAGATATCCAGCATTATTATTCAGCACATCGATGCACTGCCCAAATATGGTCATTGGAACGCCAATAGCTGTCTTCTGTACATGACAGCTATCCTGCGATATCCGTCTCTGAGGAAAATATGATGTTTTGAGCTCCTAAATAATACACAAAAGTCATTTTTTTCGGGGGGTTTTGTGCTATCGATGTGCTGAATAATAAAACCATTATCCTGCTCGATTTTGCAGAATATCGTCTGATTTTAGCCAACTCGGGACTTCGTCCCTCGTCGGCTAAGTATCAGACGATATTCTGCGCAATCTCGCAGGATAATGGTTAAATATTTACTGTTTTGAGAAAACTCGGCTCGTTTCGCACGCGATATTGCGTTTTGAACCTGAATCCACCGTATTTTGTTCTACTGATTTGGTAATACTAAAAACAACTATCCCCCTCTGGGTCGCCTAGCGATGGATATATACCTCGACGCTTCACGTCTCGGTATATATCCACCAGTATTCACCTCGCCTTCGGGGGATAGTTGTTAACTATTACCAGCGGGATTATCATCCGTCATCATCATTACTATTACCACCTAGATTATCATTTTCCGTCATAATTATTATTAACATACACACCGACATCTCTTTCATAATCTTTGACTTTATCACCATTACTAGTATTACCAGAGGGATTATCATCATCCTCCATCAACAACACCGACATCATCGTTAATCATCATCATCATTACTATTACCACAACCGGATTATCATCAACTCCACCATTAACATAATTATTAGTATCATCATTAACATTGTCATCTTCCATCATCATTATTATCGTCACCGACATCATCACTATACCACCTGGGTTATCACCCATGGACATCATTGGCATCAGCACCAACATTGATCATCGTCATTATCAACAGCGTTATAGTGCACACACTCCTTTAATTTGATCACAGTATCCTCCCGACGAGTGGACACTTCCACTTATCCTAACGCCCATGATCAACTTATTCTCATGCGAGCAAATTTAATTATTTGCATATCCCGTACTGCTAGGTTTACCCAAGTTCACATGTACCAGTATCGAGATCGTTTCCAGGACCATTTCTGCCGATAATGTATTCTTGTGAATTCCCATGATTGTTCTAAAGATTCATTCTCCGTGGAGCAAATGCTTAATATGGTGGGATTATTCATTTCTAACGGTTGGAAGACATACACAGCTTAATTAATTTAATGAACATTTTAGACAAAATTGCACTTTTCGATATGCACAACCCCATTGCCAAGGATAGGAATTCAGACAGACAGTTACCCGGACCGACTAGACTTCTAAGCAGGATCTTTCGCACTGCAACTCCCCCCTGTTCCATAGCCTACATACGGTCTATGCCCGCAGAATATTGCCTGAGACTTAGCCATTCGTCAGCCAATCAGAAACGAGATCTACTGTCCTGATATTCTACGGTATCGGTATCAGTGGCGGATTAAGAAATTTTTGGGTACCGTTATATAAAACATATGAGAAAAGATATAGTGAAAACATGGGACGAAAATTTCCTCCAGCAAATACAGTAAATGTATGGGAAAATCTCCCGAGACCCCCCCCCCCCAAAAAAAAAAAAAAATCCGCCCCTAACCACTGCTATTCTGTTCCACTGCTAGCGCCTGTTGAGCAGGCTAAATGACATGCCATGTGCATATTTGGGCAGTGCATCGATGTGCTGAATACTAAAGCTTTATATTCAACGCCACAGGAAATACAACCAATCACAACGCAGAAAAGCCGTTGTATTGCATTCAACCCGTGACCGCCCTATCTACTGCGCCTAACATTATTTTCATCACAGCTATTAGTTATCTCACGATCTGATTGGCAAAGTGCAACTTTTGGAATAGTTGTATTGCCCCGTATTGCCTTCCACTTTGAATGGCATGGGCTACGAGTTGCATCTCACTAAAACAGTAGCCTGTTCAATGAACATGTTCCTTCCCCAGTGCTATGTTTTCGTGAATATCCAACCATTCAAAGTGTTCCGTAAACATATTCAACTATATTGACCGGATCCTTGGGCCGATGCCATGACCCCTCATTAGGGCGCTTACGGTATTGACATACAATTATGATGATGAATAATCAGCCACTTTCCACGAAACCGCTTGTATTGTCAACAGACGAGACACTCCATTAACCCCTGCCTATATTTATTGCCTCGAGAAAGTACGCCTAGTAGTCATGTGAACTCAACAAGAAAACGAATATACAGTCTAGCACAAGGGCAGAGGAGAAAAATCAAGAGACGCAGATTAATAATCCGATTATCTGATTAAAAGAAGTAGCGAGTGAAGTATTGGTTGACAGGAGAATGAGATGTCTTTATATCTCCTCATTCTGGCTTTAGTGACTGTGAAAATAAGGTTATTTTATTGGAATATCCTCCAACAAAAACAATGGATTAATGCTCTATAGGCATAACTCATGGTTTTATAAAGCAAACCACTTAAAGTGGTATTTAGGTTCTGGCTATAAATTTGATTCTAAAAGCTGATATAATAAGGCGTTACAAAAGGTCAGTGCATGAAAGACGAGCCGCTACTGCACTACGAACACGTAGCAAACAGCAAAAATGTTGTTAACACAGAAGCTTGCTGAGCTGACACAATCCTGCTGAGGGTCCCACAAGCACTGACTCGTTAACTGTATTCCTTGGTTCTTCGCCTCTCCCACGTACACCACACAAATCGCCTTCTGCTGATCTCTCAACACTTTCGTCCTCATCTGCTGCTCGATAGTTTGGCTGATAGAATCCGTGAGACGTGGACACTTATCCGCTCTATAGATTTGTCCACTCAAGTGCTCAAGTAAAACGCTAGCTATTATTTCCTCTACACAGTTCCTTAGTTTTGCAAGCTCCCCTCTTTCGCTCCCTTCAGCATCTGCCCCGTTTAGTTCATAAAACACTGACGACCGAGGACTCACTTGGTCCTCTAGCATTCGCGACGCAAGGCTTTCCAACGCTGAAATCTCCAAGTTGCTGCTTTTAGACAGTCGTTTGAGCTCCATCTCAGCCGAGTCAAATGAATAGGATCTCCGACGATCGACTAAAGGAGACGGTCCAGACGGTCGTCCTTCTCTCACTACCGGCTCCATGTCCTTAGGGACGCTTTAAACCGAACCAGATGGGCTACTAGTTGGGCATCACATGAGTTTTATTGACGAGTCGCAGTTTGATAGACTCGCGAAAGAGTTCAGCAATAATTTAGTCCGTTGCGCGCACGACTGAGAGCGTGACCTCCCACTCCCACGTCCTTCTAGCGGCGTCTGAGCTAATGTTTCCTTAGCTTTACCATGATTTCCTGTTTTGACAGAGACGCTAACCATTACACAATCGCCGTTAATGGATTGATAACTTTTTAATTCAGTACGAAATGCGTAGGATATCAATACAAATAGCTAGCACTAAAAAACCATTAGCTAGAAATCTATTTTTGGGAACTCGTATATCCATATGTTCAGGAAAATGCGGTTAAGAGTTTTTCATAGGGTACGAGCGACAGTGTGTAACGGGCCTCACAGTAGAGTGTCTGGAAAATCGCAGCACGGGTTTCCTGTGGTAAGGGGGCTCGGAGGCGATTTGTTACGAAGAGGACTGGAATCAAGGCGATGTTGGATGTTTAGGTGTAAGGCAAGAATTAGTGCGGAGAGACAAATCCTGATTCAATACAATCTAATTCATACGCTACGGTCTAGAATAGACCTCGGCTTGGGCGTGATGGCCCATTTCAGATCACGTGTCATTCATTTGAATAATCTTTCTTTGTTTGGAATGATTCCATATTCATATATCCTTCGGTGCGTAACAGAAGAAGAAAGAGAGAATAGTCATGGGAATGCCACGTAATCTGACATGGGAAAACATTACGCCCAAGCGGAGGAGGTCTATTGAAGTCCTTCAACGTCTCGAATGTTCTACATATCAGTTCGTCGTAAAATCTTGTATTTCATCTATTAACCCCGCTATGAATCAGACATGAAAATAATATCCATATTCAAATAGTTTAACAGAGCTAACAGGGGCAAGTATTCCCTCGAGCAAGTTGCCTTGCATTTTTGCGCGGCTCTTGTAATGGTTTTATGGCGAGAGTCCGTATTCCGCACCGCAGACTTTGCGCAGATTGACACACCCGTTTTGAAATTACACGGTTATTTTTTTTCGGACAATTAAACAGTAAAACATAAGGTAAAACATCACATTGGGTGTAGCGTTATGTCGCACCTGTTGTACAGGCACAGGGAGCTTCTGCAGAAACCCATCTATGGGAAAAGCTGAATTTCCCATGGCATACGTAGCACCTGTTGTACAGCACAGGGAGCTTCTGCAGAAACCCATCTATGGGAAAAGCTGAATTTCCCATGGCATACGCATGGTAAGAGATCGGAATTCACAATGATAACCATGGGAAATCCGAACACTTCCCATTCTTCTACCATGGGAAATTCAGCTTTTCCCATGAATGGGTTTCTGCAGAAATTCCTTTTGCAGCCCGACGCCTTTTCTGATGCATTAGCGGATCTAGGGACCCGGTGCTCCTTTGAGTTAAAATGTTATACGAAATGTGAGCACTTCGAATGGTAGCGGATCCTATGCCATCACGGGATCCGTCCCGGATTAGGGACCAGCAATTCAAGAGGGAACAGCAGTCCCTTCACAATAACAGTAATTGTACGTTCCCCCCGTGACCCCTTAATTTGAAGGACACTTGTGTTTGGGGCAATATCACTCGTCCATGACTGTCATTAGCAAGCCAGGGGAACTACGCTGTAATATACAAATATCCGAGGTATCATCGTCATCATCATCATCATCATCATCACTGGCTTCCTTCAAAGTGTTCAGTTTATCCATAAGCAAATCACTCTGTGGAATGGTTAGCGCACTTCCCTTGCCTTTGTTAAAGCCTTTTCTCGCGCCCTGCTTTAAGCTCACGCTCACATTCGCAATAACGTTAATAGAATTCCTGCGCATGTACTTCTGTCCAGAAAGAGCCGACGAGGGCAACGACTGGGAGAGTTTCCGACCAGATATCGACGGGCGACTCATGGTAGACATACGTCGATTCATAGTCGGTTTAACGTTCGGGGGTCCGGACGTGGCTACCGAACGCCTTCGGATAAGGTGATTTGTGTTGACCGCGAGCTTGGCTGTCTTGCTGACGCTATAACGACGCGGTGTGATTGGACAAGAGCTCATTGACGAAGCGGAGGATGACAGGTCAAGTTCACAAGTCCCCCAAGGGTCGAACACGTCTTGTGGTTCCATAACAGGGTCACGCGAGGGTCTTGGTTTCACGCTTAGTCTATATGCACCGCTCAGTTGGTGCTGATACACGCGGTACAAGTCCCTTAAGTTGTCCCTGTGAGTTCTGGAGTTCCTCTCTGGACCATCCCCATTGTTTGTTCCCAGCTTCTCAGGCGCCGTTTGGGGTCGCTGTGTGTTGGTAATCGAGAGCCGTGGCTCGGAAACTAAGGATGACCGAAGCAGTGCTGACCTCGAAGCGAGCCGCCTACTTTGCGGCGTGCATTCCCACTCACTGGCGGATTTAAACAACTCCTTATCACGTGCCTGAGTGGAGGCCTTGCCTTGGGAAATCAAAATCCGCGAGCACAGGAAGTTACCAGCTTTAGCTGCACAAATAAGCGGCGTTTCTCCCTTCAAGTTCATCATATCAATGCTGATATCGTATTTCTTGAGTGTTTTCAGTAACAGGTTGAGCACGACAAAATTACCGGACATGGCGGCGTAGTGCAATGCCGTGTTTCCAAGTTTATCGGCGGCGTTCACGTCAAACGCGTGAACCTCTTCCATCATTACCGACACGAGCTGCTCGCGTCCCAGCTTAGCGGCATGACAAAGCGCGGTCATTCCCTGGGAGTCCTGGCTATCTAAACGAGCCCCGTATTGTAGCAGCACCTTCGCTAGCTTTGCCGCTCGAGCTTCGTCTTCCACGTTACATAACTCCATCAGAGCCGTGAAACGGCGATGCGAATGCTTCGCGTTCACGTCCGCTCCGATTTGAATCAATAACTTGGCCTGGTGCAATCGCCTGTCCCGAATAGCGCAAAATATTGCTGCCATTTCAGTCCAATTTCATTTCACTCCTATCTCCAGTTGAATTCCAGTTCGATACGTATAGCTTTCGCCTGCTTTTTCCCAGTATTATGGTTGTATAACTACTTTTTCTCTCTGAAATTTTGAACAGCTCTTGTTGTGATCACGTTGCCAAAACAGATAATAATTTCGGTTTCATGAAACAAAAAGAAACATCTGCCACGACGAAGGAGTAATTATAAATCCCACGCGGGAACCAAAACATTGTGTTAAACGAACTATTCTAGAAAAATTCTTTTCAAAGTTCTTGTTTCTTTTCAAATAATTACTGCAAGGAAACAATATTATAACAGAATCGCTGAATAAATTCTTTAAATATTTTATGAGGCGTTCGCGGAGGGAAATAACTTATTTGATGTCATTTTGATCTCTACTAAACGCAATAACAAGGAGAATGTTTTAAAAGTCAAATTATACAAGTGCTATTTTATGAAACAACTAAATTTGCACCTGGCATATACGATTTTTTTTTATAAAACCTTTACCTTCGCTTGAATTTCAAAGAAAAGAAAAACACTTGAGAAACTCGCTTTAATATGTTTCCTTTTCGTTTGAGCGCACAAGAGAAAAACTAACTATACTATATACATAAATATACAAACTTTAAATCGGAGATAATTATTTTTTCTTGCGCTCTTAGAGTGCAAACAAGACTTGAAGATATGCCCGTAGCAAATACCACAGGTTGACCAAGCCCGCGGAGTTGCCTCGACAATCTGTTCCAGTCCTATTTTTTTCGAGGAAAAAAACTTGATTTCTTTCGAAACGTACAAAGTCGAAGATTTGCACCACTTTGGAACCCTACGAGTTCAGGTTCGACGTTACCGTGTTCGAACATCCATTCAAGATCCCTGTGTTACCAAGATAACCCACTCCATGGCAATGTTCGGGATTACCTCCTGGACGCAGTCTTCGACCGTGAAGTCTCCGGTTTCTTTACTGTGTGTAAAAATTCCCACAATGCTTTGGCATTGATTGTGTTCCCGAGAATCTCCGCGATCTTGGCTTCAGATAACCCACAAAGTTCGCGAATGCTTTCTACTTGGTTCATAATGGATCTGAAATGAAAGAAACAATGCAATCACTTTAATGCGTCGTTTGTTTGTAATTAAAACCTCTATCATATTGGCAGACAACCCATTTTTTGTCCAAATTTTCTGCGAAGTGTCCCACATGGAGTACTCCATACCAGACCTATATATACGTTGAGTGATGTATAGAGACTAGTCTGGTGGCCGGGTGTTCCCTCACCTAGGTCCCTTAGTGGGTCGAGTCCCTGAGTCGCTACTGAACAATTAACACCGAGGATAGCGACTGTCAGGGCCGAAATCTCTGGCGTGGGCGTAAGAACCGTACTGTCCGCGCCATACGATGCTTCAGCTCAATCTGGAAGTATGGTCCTTCCGTTTTTGTTTCTTCCAAATTTCCTTTGCTATTGGAATTGTTATTTTTGTCGAAGTTTGGAAGCCATAGGCAGATTGGACCTTGCGTATTTGCCATCATAATGAATGCCGGTAAAGTTTTTGCAGAACCGCGTACAAGTAATACTGAAGCCGGACTCACCGATAGTTCTTGCTATTTATCCCAGGCATCTTGAGAATCAAATCCTGCAATCATAAAAGCAGAAAACCATGATCATACTTTCTCTCTATGCGCTCGCATGTCTGTATAGTCATAGTTTATAGAGGGGATGGTCATGAAACTCTCTCTCTCTGTTGTACTATCTCTATGTTCACTTTCTCAGAAGAATCATTTTCTTTGTGCACTGTCACGGTACATAAGTACCAAAATTCAGCGGCACTAAGATTCATTGTGCACTTAGACATGTATATTAGATGAACCAGAACAAAAGATTGTGCACTGTCAATGTCCCTCTCAACATCCAGCCCACGGAATTGTCGGCACTCTTTGAAGTTTCCCGAGCTTTCTAATCATTCCACTCCATTAACAATGGTATAGTAAGACAAGCACCTGGCAGCCGATGTTATATCTGATGTCAGCGGCTGTACTTGGATCCGTTCCTATGGCAACAGCTGTAGCGGCATCCGGCTCTGGGTGATTAACCTGTTAAAAAATCACTTGACAATCAAAGACTTATAAACCAAAGGTATATATGAAAACCAGCGGCTCTCGCTGATAGAACCACCGTGCTTAAATAAAAACTCTACTATAGGAAGTACAGAGGGTGATGCAAGGATACTCAAGCGAATGAAAAGGAACTCCCCGTGGCATGTCAAATTGAAAATCCGCCACGAAAATGTCAAACCTTCTCCTTGTTGTAATGGGAATCACAATTTTATCAGAACGCCCTCTTTCACCTTTATATCTACTCGATTTTCCTCTCAGCCCCCACCCGCCTTGGAATCACATTAGGTTATAACACCGCCACTCAGGAATGCGTTTCCGGCACTTTCGGGATACCTCTCCAATAGCATGTAATTCCAAAATGCTTAAGGGTACCCATCATAAAATTCCAGAGATCCCCAAAATTAGTAGAACAGAAAAAAATTTCCATCTGAGCTGCGTAACAGCGGAGCTCCGTAGCGGCCAAGGCCACAGGGCGGAGCACCATAGGTATCGCAGGAAATATACAATAGCTCAAAGTATACCGTGGGCGCGTCCGTGCGTGTCTGCCTGCCCAGTATACCACAGGCAACCCCAAAACCGTCTCTCATGTTAGCGGGAAAAACTGCGCGCCCTTGAAAAAAAATGTAACCGGTAGCTCCGCTTTTAGCCAGTGGCTAAATCTATATACTAGTGTTTGGAAAGCCCATGGAAAATTCAAAGAGCCACCTTATTATACCGCAGTTCGTGTACTTGCCTTCAACTCGTCAAACAACTCAGCAGTAGCATAGGGGCTGTGGCACCATAGAATTCTAAGCTGAAAGCGAAATACCAGTATAATAAGAAAAAACCCTAGCAAATGCCAGCGAAATACCAGTATAATAAGAAAATCCCCTAGCAAATGCCAATACGTAAAATATGAGACCAACGGCCAAGTTAATAAGAAAATAAATGATACCTTTGGGAAATGGATGGTTAAAAGAGTCAGTTTCGCTGTCACATTCTGGATGGAGATTTCACTCGACAAGCTTGTCTTTGCCTGCAATAAATGACACCAAATTGTAATATTCCATATGTCATGCGGCAGTTTGTAGATGTTTACCCACCTGGAGAGAGAATGACTTGTTGGGGTCGAACTCGATCAAGAGGATGGGCCGCTTGTAGAACCTCGTCATGGATACTGCCTGGGTATAACTATACAACAAAACAGGCCCGGCCATTAGTAATGCCATAGTGACTATTTTATTAAGTGACCATGCATTTTGTTCAGAGACGGTTGGTTGGAGACCCCGCTGGAGATCCCGGATTGCTCAGATTGCGCCGGTCTGTTGTAATGGAGGTAGTGAGGGTTGGACTCCTGGCCGGAGCAAAACTCAGTTATTTACACTCGTTATGTAAACACGAACTGTTTCCACTCCCCTTTGTTCTCCAACCAGTACAACACTGTTATGCTATCAGACCAATACATCTCTTTCTCTACTTCAACTAGAGTACCTAGTGCTTCCTTGACATTGCTGACTAGACGGGCAAGGATTAACGCGGCCATTAAGCCTGGGGATTGTCATCTCCTTAAGGGGGGCCACTCTTGTATTGCTACAAAGTAACCTTACAAACTCAAAAACTTTACCTCAGGTGCAATTTGCATTGGTCACCACAGAAGATATTAGAGGGAAACAACACATTGGCTGTTGTGATGAAAACAGGAGGTGTAAATGGACGAGATAAATTTTGAAACATGTTTAGTCTGAACATGTTTCACCTCTGGTGTAAACGCAGTATTAGGCTCAAGAAAACATTATAGTAACTCACAGCCGTCCACTGTTTAAAGAACCAATGAGATCACTGATGCTTTTCCTTTCGACACACATGTCAGGGCTGAGGATATAGTCACCAACCTACATCGAGAACAACAACAACACAGACATCATCAAACAACGTGGTACGGTACGGACCACTGGTCTCTTGCTTGACAACAACTGCACAACGCGACATTATACGATACCTATGGCGGCTAGAGCTTTGGTAAACGTGGCTTTCACCAGCATGACGAGATTAGCGTTGTCATTTGACAGAATCTGAGCCACTTGCGTTACAAGACCGGATTATAGCGTGACAAAACTGACCTCTAGCGTGACTGGCTCGATGTCGATGCCTCGCCGGTGGATCAAAGATGGAAGCTCGCTGCGAAATTCGCGCATGTCCACAATAACCTGGAGAGTAAGTAAGGCAGAGGCATTAGCATGTCATGGCCAAGTAAATAGATTTGTGACATTTGCTATGGAGCTGGATTAAAGGATGACCCCCATACCTTTCTGGGTGCCTTGACCTCTTCCGCCCTTCCCCCGGCCTTCCTGGTACTGACGGCATTTGTGGCTTTTGATGGATCACGGCTGAGCGCCATAGCGGCCTCGGTCTTCCCTTCTTGTTCCTCGGGCACAACCATAGTCTATGAAGAACAATGACACGACCTAATAAATCATAACTCGGAGTACCAATTGTGCGTGGGTGTATTGTAAGCAGGGGCCGGTACGGGGGGGGGGGGGGGGGGGGGGGGGGAGCGGAGAGTGAAAACATGGGACGAAAATGTTCAAATTTCCTCCAGCAAATAGAGTAAATGTATGGGAAAATCTTCCGAGAAAGGGGGGTTGCGCCCCCTCCCCTCTATCAATCCGTCCCTGGTAAGGGTATTGCTTTCCTTTGGGGCAGATATCATAATCGTGTGGAACTTTTATCTTGAAAGAATGAGTATATGCTGCCTATCAGGCTGTTAATTGCCATCTCCAGTGATCGTTCTACAAATGTAATGACCAAACTACCTATTCATGTACATAGTAAAGTTCTAGCCATCCCCCCATACAAGCTATCTGTAACACTTACACCTTCTCTTTGATGAGCTTCTCGAATGCTTCTTTCTCCTTACGTAAAGTCGTCAAGTATTTCTGCAAAATCCAACATCAAGGCTTCCTTATTCTTCAAATAATATGCGGAAATCCATCCTCAGGAAGGAATATAAAGATTGTACTGTCTGTACAGTCCGATAAAATACTGTATAGGCTATATGCTTATGTAAAAGTCTGGCATTAATTTACCTGTTCTTCTACGGACCCACTGTAGATCATGAAATAGACACGCAGAGGAATTCCTGGTCGTGTTGCCTTGAACACCTAAACACGGAAGAACATACTACCGTAACTCCATGACACTCACTACTCAGCTCATAGTCGGATTTACTGTATAGCCGCGTTCCGAACTTTTCCAAACAACGAGTTCCTCTATGAAAGTCTATCAAACAGAATAATAGTCATCTTTCCGAAACTCATTTTGGTCTCCATTTGGTTGACCACTACACTCACGAACGCTTGGAGATAATTCAGGTATTGAGGCTTTTAGCTTCATGCAGCAGTCATTGATAAAACTAAAACGTCTAACACATAAGCCACCAAACGCACCTCCAACTGCCTGACAAATTCCATCTCGGCATCATAGAGAATGACGTAACGCGGCTCCACTTCGTAGAGGGTTTTTATCAGGCTGTAGGGGTCACTGCATGGACAAACAGCAGAGTTATGTTAAAGGAGCAGGGTCACGATTTTAGCGCACTTTTGATAATGTAAAAACATACAAATAACAAGCCAAAATACTAGTCTAGGTTTGTTAAATAGCCCTTTAACTACAAATCGATCATGATTATAGGCCTCCTTAATTGGACCTATTACAGAGCGGATGGAAACGGATTGCAACAATGAGGTTTTGAAAATTTGAATTTACATCAAAATTTTTCTTACCGCTAAAACTTGCCTGCATTGCCTATTAGGCTAATACCAAGTGATATAAGTGTTTTGGGGATGATTGCATATAGATTTAGAGCTGTATTTACAAATTTATTGAAACGACCGTGACACAGCCTCTTTAACGAGGGGTGTGAAACGTGCAGTCGTTTGGTGAAGGAAGACATATACCGTTTCCGGGATACGTTGTCACCCAAAAAGCCTATAAGCTTGGTGCGCTAGGGAGTATGGGTAAAGATTTATTTAAATTCTGTAAAATATTAGAAACAAACATGCTTGGAAATGTGCTGAAATTTAATCATTTCACCTGTGTTTGCGATAACTGTCTGAATTCAGATCAAACAGTAGCAGTTTAAATGCCCCCATCATCCTTTGCGCTTCAAGCTTATAGGCTTTTTGGGTGACAACGTTTCCCGGAAACGGTATATATAAGTATCAGAAACATATAATTCACTTTTATGTTTCTGATAGTGCTTAACAAATAGGGTTATACCAAATGCAGTGATGACGGTGATGGCCATAAATGATTCTCTCCATCCCGCTGATGTTGATGGTGATAAGATAACAAATAATGATGAAAAGGATGGTCGTAGTCTAGTTGATAATTATGACGATGAAGTCTAAAAATCGGTCAACTCACCTGCAGCCCGTTAGCGGATGGATAACGGTGACGGGGGAAGACAGTAACTTAACAGCACACCCTTCACTGTCTAATCGGTCACCAGTTTCAAGCTGAAAAGACATTTTCCAACCACCCGACATGATCGTTATCCGGATCATTTTATGTAAGGTATAGAGTCCTAAAGTGTGACGTCACAAATTTGAAAAATTTCGAATTTCAGATTTTAGTCCACGGATAATGAAAGACCAACTTCGAAGAACGTTGCACGCAAAAAAACAGGTGAATCGGTTGAAACGCGACCGAGCTATGGCCCAATGAATACATAATTTTCTTTAACAAATCACTGTATTTTGGACTCAGTTCATAACTTTATGAACTGAACCAAAAATACAGTGATTTGTTAAAGAAAATTATGTATTCAGCGGGCCATATCTCGGTCGCGTTTCAACCGATTCACCTCATTTTTGGTGTGTAGCTTTCAATCGATATGCCCTTTCGAAATCAAGGAACACATATTGCTAAATCGAAAATTTTGTTTTTGTGACGTCATCACTTTAGGACTCTAAAACAATGGGCAGTCGAGAAAAAACGCGCCCCCTGTCGAGGACCCCGGTTGTCCCTTCCCTCCCCGAGTTCCATTGAATTTGGTTTTGATCACCCTGAAATTTGTGTACAATCACCCGGGGAGTTTCAGTCTTCTAGTAGTGTACCCACCCTGGAATTCCGGTGAGGGCGGGTTGACCAATGGAGTGTATTAGAGAACAATGTAAAACGATGAAAGAGAGCAATGGTATGGATACATTTGTCGGAATGTTAGGACTAGTATGCCCGACAAACTTGATGGCTTTCTATTTATCAGTTCTACTTCCCTGCAACAACACTAACCTTCAATATAATGTTCTTTCCAGTATCTAAAAACAAAAACAAAAAAAACAAGTCGAAAGATATTTGCCTGTAATCATGTTGGCTTACAATCCAAACAAGAAAGATGGATGACCTTCATATCCTTTACCTTCTTTTGATTGTTTAGTTTTGTCGTCTTCCATTCTACGGAGCAGAAGAAACAAGAACATGCATATTCATGAATTCCCAATTTTTGCCGCGAGAGAAAAGGCTGACGAAATGAGACAATATTTCTATTGTGCAAAATAAAATAAAATAAATAGCTTTTTGCATGTAGGCGGCTGGGTTTGAGGTCCCTACAAAGGCCGTAAGGGCTGAGCCTTCACGGGAAAATTTTGAAATTGTGGTATTGTGGATTCATGTATTTTTTCTTGCTTTACTGAAGTAATAACGAAGTTGCCGGCGATTAGCAGTGAAGTAGACGGCGGTTCATCGGCGGTAGCCGCCTTCTATTGAATTCTTAATAAGGGCTAATAAATTGGGGAAACTATAAACAAATGATTGAGAAAGAAACAAACAGTAGCAAGAGCGTGGCTTGGACTCGGGATCTCCGGACTGCTGGACCACTGATGTCGTCTCTCCCCTCGCATCTCCCACGCATCTCAATTTTCTGTAGATTGGTTACAGGAGGAGAGACTGACCAAGTGTAGACTGCATGCAGCCCCTTCTTTGGCGAACGTCCGTAAATCGAGAATAAAGTCCTAGTCCTACATTGTAGTTTGTTTGCGCGCTCGTATTTCCAGCTCACGCTGGCTCGTGCCTCCGGCACTCACGCCATCGTCGCGCCTTCGGCTCCGAGACTCCCTTTCTCTCGATTTACGGACGTTCGCCAAAGAAGAGACTGCAAGCAGTCTAGACCAAGTGAACATTGGTCAACTGAAGCACAGGGAGCCCACCTTTGGTCAGTAAGAGGCTTGTCTATACGGGT
This sequence comes from Scolanthus callimorphus, assembly GCA_033964015.1. Classification (NCBI taxonomy): domain Eukaryota; kingdom Metazoa; phylum Cnidaria; class Anthozoa; order Actiniaria; family Edwardsiidae; genus Scolanthus; species Scolanthus callimorphus. Next base: position 15,581,280 of record CM066913.1, read on the forward strand.
TTGCCCCGGGTCTCTTGATTTCCCCTTCTTTCCAGCTTTACCAGCGCGCCCTTTTCCTTGTCTTGGCTTAGTACTATTTGACTGCAAAAGACAAAGTATTTTTTTAAATATTTAGTAAGAGAATCACCTAGGGTGCGCTTGCCCGTGAATCTCTGACCCCTTGTATTTATTACTCGAGTAACGCGCGCTAAATTAGCGAAAAATGCGCCGATTTTGTGAATTTCTTTGCCAAAGTAAAGACAAGATCGCAGTCTACGTACGTGATAACAATTTCTCATTCATGTTGTTTATAGCCTGCGAGTCGGCTCTCCAGTTTTTTTTTTTTTGATTTTTTTTTGGGCGCGCGGGATTCCTGTATCCTGTCCGTGACACAGGAATCCCGCGCACCAACAAAAATCAAATATCCAAAAAAAAACCACTGGAGAGCCGGCTCCCAGGCTATGTTGTTTATAGTGGAAATGTTACCAAGGATTACCCACCTTAGCTGGCGCTCCTGATGCGGCTTGTTTATCGTCATCTAGAGGCGGGAGATCTGGTAGCGCAGAGGGGTCACCATCCGTCACACCAGGGGTGGGTTGCCCAGTGAACTTGTTCAGCAGACGTGATAGCAATATTTTGGAGCCATTGCATAGAAACTGGAATGGAAATAGAGGATTCACTATAAAGCCTGGTTCACATTTAGAATGACAAAGGGTGCAGACGCAATGGGACATATTGGATCAGATCAGTATCCGTGCTCTAAACTACAATGAAAACAGCTCAAATGATGACAAGGACGATATAGTGAAGTCTCGGACAACACCGATCAGATACGAGGAGAGAAGATTAGTGCCCGTAACAAGCCACACACAAAGTGCGTACGCCAGCAGCTTAGGTAGTAAGATTCTCAGGTACTTGCGTTGGATAGCGGCCCGAAAATCATACATAAAAAGTGAAACCGCAGATATATTTCCAAAACAAGTCAAGAGAAATCTAGGTGTTCCTCTAAATGCCGTTTTAACTGTGTGATGATAATAATATAGTGACAAGTGATCATTTATATCTTACCCCTTACCCCAGTTTACCCAAATTTTACCCTCCGACGTTCGTCCATTTCTATTTCATCCAGCCTCTCATTCAGCTCTTCTCCTGATTTGTATTTTGCAAACAAATCAATCATTACCGTACCTCTTTGATTTGGTAGCACGTCCTCTCATCATAGGCTGCGATCAATACATGACCTAGACCAACTGAAAACAGGACATTTGGATCAGTCCTCAAAGGAACTTGTTTAGCCTGTACTACAGGACGACTGTTAATCATGCTATTCATGGGCAGCGGAGCCGGGGGAACTTTTCAGTAGGTTTTCACGTGTTTTCTGTAAACCCAGCTACCCCTTGGCATACATTGTCTCTAATTAGCCCCCCTCGCTTAAAAATCTGTTCCGCCGATCATTTTTTTGTTTTTAATAATATAGATTATTGTGCTCTTACATTTTTTTAAGACACATTTTTTACATTTTACCCCTACCCGTGTACTATATCCACCCTGTCCCAGGAGAAAAACAAAAACAAAAACAAAAAAAACAACAACAACAACCTCACATTACAAAACAATACGATACGAACAACAACAACAAAAACGGACTTAGTACGTTAACTCTTTGAATGCGCTTTAAAATAGGTTCTTTATTTTGTCCCATTTTTTTCAATGGAAACCAAGCTTCCGCCGATCATGCTATTTGTTCACTTCTGGGATTGCTCACACATGTTTCGCTAGAACATTTCAATAGAACAGAATAACAATTTCTCCTCTTCAGAAAATGGAACTGCCCCTCATAAGATTTACTCTGGTGAAAATGATACTCACGCTCTTTGTTTGTCTCGTTATCTGTTTCAATCTCCTTCAGTATGTCTGCCAAGATTCGCCATTTGGGACTTTCCTCGAGTTTCACACCATCTGAAAAAGAATGTTAAAATAAAGGGTCGAATGTACATGATGGCGCTAGACAAACGTTTGGAGGACGTAAAGAGCCCTATGTCAGCCACAGACAAATCCCTTGAAGAAATCAGAGGCTCAGTTAAAGAGCCTGTGTCAGCCACCATATTGACAGCATAGCAACAAACCAAGCCGGAGAAAGCATCCATTTGCATCGGCTGATTTGTAAGAGCAATTTTCTCTATTGAATCTGGTAAACCAAATCTGAAACTTTGTTTTTAGATGTTGATTTCGAGATTTTTATATGTAATTCGTCTTCTAATATCGAACGAAAACAGTTACAAAGGAGTGGCTAGCAATGGCATGATTAGACTGATCATTTCTCGGCGCCTTCTCTTTTGTTCTTTTTTTTTTTTTTTGCTTCTCCATTTCCTCCTTGCTGGTAGCATTCAACGCTCATCTAGCTAAGACACTACTTACCATCTTTCTCGGCTTTTGTCCTGGAAATTGAATAGGAAGATACGTTGTAATACAGTGTTAAAGAAATTTATGTATTCAGCGGGCCATATCTCGGTCGCGTTTCAACCGATTCAGCTCATTTTATGCATGCAACGTTCTTTGGATTTGGTCTTTCATTTTGCGTGGACAAAAATCTGACATTCGAAATTTTTCAAATTTGTGACAAATACGTGACAATGATCATCAGATTGGAAAAAAAAACCTCTCCCTCCCACATGAAAGTATTCCATGGCCTTTGACTAACAAACAAAAGGTCAAGGCGTTTAGGAGTCTTACTTGAGGAAGTAAATTTGTACAGCCGAGAAAGTAAAGCAAGTGTTTCTGAACAAGTTATCCATAACTTGCACTAACCTCTCTGACTCATCATCATCGTTCTTCTTCAGCTTTTTGCGTTTCGTTTTCTGGTAAGACGTCGAGCCAAACACGCGCTCCTTGGCATGCTGCAACACAGATGCACAAGTGACAGAACTATTTCTATTTCAGTATGGGCGACAAACGTTACTTTTCCAGTACACACACTCAGGATGTTTCCAAACTTACAAGTTAGGTACTTGTTATGAGGTAATTATTCACTTCAAGGGGACACCAGTATCCAACACCCAACCCTTCGAATTGACATGGTAGTTTCATCTCAAATTAATTTACTTTTGCCTGTTTCTAATAATCTATCAGCTATCCAACACGGCTTGATTGCCCCAGGAGTGGCTTTACTCACCACAAAAGGGAATCTGTAGCGTCCATGAATAACCACAGAGATTGGCGTGTGACATCACGTTCACTTGCCCTGCAGTATAACAATGATCATTAAAATGTTATCATATTACTTTTTTTAAATGTACATTTGTACTGCATTTTAAATATAATTAGCATGAAAAACGACCTTGAAATAAAGTGACAGAAATGTCGGCTCAATCTCGTATCTGTTTTGTCCTTTATTGTATATCTCTTTAATAAAGACATTCAATGAAAAGGATGGACCTGCCTTGTGTCTCTTCTTCGGCATTTGTTATTCTTACACATGGAAGGCATATAATATAGCCAGCTCTGTGGTGCAGTCAATTTTACAAAGTCGCATCATTAGCTATCAGTGAAGTGAAATGCAATGGTACTGGGACAAGCTTTCACTAATTGACAACATGAGATTTGAGATCCTTCTTCTTAGACATCCCCTTCAACGATATGGGAAATAAGTTTACCCAAATGCACACTACAGTACCTTATGGATTCCAGGAACTTGTAAAACGTGACACAGTCATACTGTGTGAGATAGCTGTCAAGAGATACAAGTAATAGATCAGCAAGTGGCTATTGTAGTTAATTGAAACAAACATACTTACAAAAGTATTAAGCGCAAGACTTTGAGGTCTGCTACAATCTGCTTGGTCTTGCCACTCTGCATGAACAAAAGTGCAAGCAGATAAGGAGAAATGTCCAAAGTTATACTGGCAATCACCCCCCCCCCCCCCCCCCCCACACACACACACACAGAAGTGGTCATACAGAAGGGCATCTGTGGGGGGAGGGGTGGGGTGGTCAATTTACCTTCTTTTCCATACAAACACTGTATTTTTCTTTTGAAATTCCAGGTGTGTGTGTTTGGGGGGGGGGGGGGGGGGGGGTCACTTTTCATTCACCCTTCCAGGGGGGAGGTGGGGGGGGGGGGGAGAGATGGGATGGATATTTTCTGGAACCACACAATTTCACAGTGCAGTTGGTGACTTACAAGTTGGTGCCAGACAGGGTCAAGTTGAAAACGCAGTGATTTGTTGAATGACTTGACAATGCAATTCTCCACTGTCAGCTCATCAGCATCCAGCTAACAATGAACAAAACAATGAAACATTAAGTTAATAGAGAAAACAATGGTGAAAACTGTGATGTGATGCATTTATATAGTGGGTCCGGCCCTGATTACATGGACGGGACTGGCCCGGATGGGCGGGCGGGCTGAGTTTTTTTTTCCGAGACCTTGGCTGTCTGCATAAACTCTGGAAAAAATTGACTCATGATTACATGGAAAATTTTCAGGTTTGCCAAAATCTTGGTAGTCCCCCTCCGGGATCCTGGCAAAGCGAGCTGAAAAATTATCATGTAATCGCTCAACCGGGCTGGCCCGGTCTCGCTTTGAAGAGTCATAATTACCCTTCTTATGCAGAGCACCTTTATGCCATGAATTTGGAAGAGAAGACACTACATCGCAAGCTGCTGTAGTAGAAGAGCAATAAGTACCTTGAGAATGTTTCACATCTGCCATTTTGTAACACCACCAACAAACCATGATTCATCATAGCGGACCAGCTCGGCTCATGTAATACTGGGCTGAGATTGTGTTTTCAGCCCACCCATCTGGCCCAGCCCGCTCCATGTAATTGGGCCTAAGTAAACAATTATCTCAGCAGTTGGGTAGGGATCTTTTCTGGAAACTCTACAATGCACTTACTGATGGATTAGCTCTTCTAAGTTCTCTCAGGCAGTTGTCAATCAAATCCAATAGAGCTGTTTGATTGGCTAGCATTAATGGTGTAAGTTGCTGATGAAGCTCAACCACATCTGGCTGTAAGGGTGAAACAGATTATATTTGTCAGCAGAGTTCAACTTATTCACCAGGTAATCTCTTCTCAACTGGCAGCTACTCGATTAAACATAATTTTTGTTTTGAATAAAAACCGAAGCTCCAAATCCATACCTTGTGTTTCTCCAGTGAAGCTGAAATGGTTGCATGGAACCTGAAAGAAATTATTAATCCACACCGTTTTCTGATCAAATTTAAACACTATGGATCTGGAAATATTACAAATATATTTTTAAAAAATATCCATATTCACCTTGGCCATAGGGATAATTTCCTGACAAAGAGATTTTTCATCACTCTTTCCACTTTACAATATCCTGATACAAATGATGTTGGCTGTTCTGAAAATGCTTTTATAAATCCAGTCTAGGATGAAGAAGATGACAAAACTAATGACTTGGGTGATAAGGTCACATGCAGCACAGTCCTTCCTGGATTCCTGGTACAAACCTGGATGTTGAGGGATCCACAAAGAGGGGCAGGTCCAGGACCTGGGCAGAAGTCATACATGCATACCATAGGGAATGGCAGATGGAAATACCAAGTGCTGTTGTACCCAAACTGAATAGTGATTTAGTGAGTGTAAAAGAGTGATATACAAAAACATTGCAATACTTCTGTAACTTATTTTTCTATTTCTATTTTTTATTTATTTAAACATATATATTCTGACACAGACACATACACATTTAATGATATTTTTAACTGTACCTTATTGTTCTCTCTGTACAATCTGAGGATGAAAGCCTCCTGACAGGAATCAATTATTCTGAAAAAATAATTAAATTTATTGTAATAATACACATTAGCATAATTACTCAAGGGATTATAAGAAATTCTGTGCACTGATTGGCTGAGATGTTTGCTTTCCCATGCAATGATTATAAGAAATTCTGCACTCTGATTGGTCAAGAGTTTGTTTTCTTACGCTATAATTACTTCTGGTGATTATGGCATTGAAAGGATTGGGAGTGTGCATACAAGCTTTGTTATGATCGTGAAAAAAAGTATTTTTATCTAAAAGTCACTCGTGCAATTATACTAAAACAATTAGTTGCCTTTGGTGTCAAAAACAATGAATACTGAACAAGTAGTCAGATAATTAAATATTTACTTGTGAGCTTTCAGCACAACCATTCCTGCCACAAGGTGTATTGGTAAACGTTTTGTTAACATGTCAACAACCAGTATCCTTGACGTCACAAACAAGACTCCACCCATCAAGTATATACTCTCCCTGTGGTCACACAATAGCAACTTTAATTACTATAGACCCTTTTAATAAGTCCAGTCATGCATGTTTTACGAGAATGACGTCAAAATTATTCTTTTCGATTTCTGGTCTATTGAACACATTTCAAAAGAATAAATTTGACGTCGTTCGCAGAAAAACATGCATGACTGGAATTATTAAAAGTGTCTATAAATATTTGGCTAAGGGTACTTACTTTTTACTAGCTTTTGTCTGAAAGCATTGCTTCAACCTTGGAATTTCCAAGTTATTAATAGAAGAGAATGGTTGTTCTAATTAAAATATGAAGGCAGGACATTAAAAATGGAATGGGAGTTATTAATAATGGCCAGTATCCAACTTACCCTATCCCACCCCACCTTTGAAAAACTCCATTTCAACTTTTTTGCCTTTGCTGCCCATCTGTTTATTTCCCAATACTCAAAGGACCCAGAAGTTTGGATTAGTGTGAATGGCTTGAAGCTGCGTGTAAATGTCTTCAGCTGGCATAACTAGGGTGTGCCTTGGGGTACCTGTGGCTTCCCCTTTTGGAAAATGTAGTAACCATAAGGGGAATCTGGAATAAATGGCCAGGGACACATACATTTTATACATAGGCGACCTCCTCCTCTCACCCCTTTTATCCTATACTTACCAGGGTTCATCTTACCTTTCAGCAGAACCAAATTCTGTTGTTATCACTTTTGGAGGCATCACCCCAGCAGCTTTCAGGGTCTCAGTGATATGATCCTGAAATTGAGTAAATTAAAGCAGGGATTGAAGCTCAATTTCCTGGACTGACTGCTAACTAATTTACTTGTACATCTAGTCATTCTTTGCTACTGTAATTCTAAAATTCTGTACATGAAAGCAGTTAAAATATTAATTCCTTTGATGGGTGGCAAATAGTTTCTCTGTGGGGTGCTGATAATATGTCTTAAAATACCCCTTGGTTTGGCAGTGGTACATAAAGAGCTTCCCGATTATGTTGCTCTCTTACTTTTGGGGTGGGGTGCTGGTCTGGAACTTTAGATTTTACCCCAAAAAGGTACCAAACATGCCGTCGCTTAGTTGATTTTTACCCCTAAAAGGTACCAGCAAGACATATTTTCGTCATAATTTTCTCTCGTATTTTTTATGAGGGAAAATACACCTGAAATTCAGGCTGCCAACAAGTGTGATTTGCTAGAACGGACCTCTAACAGGTACCCGTCTGGAAAAAATTGCAAGTGTTCATATTTTACCCCCTAAAAGGTACCAGAGGCCTGATTTTAAACCCTAAAAGGTATGACAAGCACCTCGCCCAAAAAATAGGAGAGTCCCCCCCCCCCCCCCCCCCCCCGGCAATCATTGCTACTCAGATGTGTTTATCTTTTACCTACTAACCTCTTCATACTTTTCAGCATTTACAACAATCAAGAGGGTCGCTGGATCACAATACAACTGAAGGAAATTGTCAGCACTCGGTATATACTTAAGCCCCTAGAAAATAAAACAGTTGGAGTGCCTTATTGATGGATTTCTTCAAGATTGGTTCCCTACCATGCCATCTATCCGAATCAAAACTTTGATAATGTTTTGCGCGGGAAACCAAAATGTCAAAGAAGTAGCACTGTTAGCCAGCATTACAGAAACTACATGATAGAGTGAAAACAAAAGCATTCACCTCGCCGTTATAAACAAGCCATCTTCCTCTTGTAACTCTAAAAACATAGCGGATTCGTAGTCCAAATGCGGGCCACTGGTGGCCGCCATATTGGAAAGCCACAAAGTTACACAGAACAGTGAGATTCCTGTGGAATGTGAAACCGCTACCCTGAATTTGCAGGCTCAAGGCTCATTTTCAATATGGCGGACAACGAAGTGGCAGTGACATGTGAAAGTTCAGGAGAAAGTTTTTGCATTTCGCTATGGAATCTTTCCTCGGGGATGCAGATAAAGTCATACAAGGGTGGTAGCTGCTCTCCGCACGGGTTTAGTTTACTGGGGGAGCATTACGTTTTGGCCGCGCAGACAAATAAACCAGTACTACACGTGTGGAACGTATCCAAGGTATCACATATGTGGTGGCGGAGATTAATGGATTGTTTTGATCTCTTTTAAACGTAATTCTGTCATTCTCAAATGCCTGCAGAATTGAATGACAATTTCTTCATTTTTTGTGCCACTGTATTCTCAGTTTTCAAACCCCCAACTACACCATACATTGTCCTGATTACATAAGTACCTGTCAACCCAACTTCGTCAAAAATCTTGAGATTCTCCCTCACGTGGCAGGTTAAATACAGAAAATGTATGAAAAAATCCAGAGAGTGACAATGCGGGCGAAATACAGTAAATGTATGAACATTTTCGCAATCATTATGTGGGTGACAGGCTTAAAACTCTAGTGACATCCGCCTAATGCAGGTGAGTTGACAGCTATGTGATTATATCCCTACTACAACAAACAACAATGATTGAGGGATGAAGGAGCTGGCTGGTGGTGGCGAGGGGGGCTCTGGCTAATGATCTAAAAATCTTTTAAGAAAATGGTTAAAACTATTAGAAATATTTCAACAGTTTTGGGGTAGACTGAGGATCTGCAAGTGCTAAATTAATTGAGAGTGTGATCAGGGGGTCACTATAAATATATTAAGAGTTTATCGGCATGTCTCTACAGGAACAAATCCACATGAAAATCATCTGCCCAGGTCGGATATCAGCAGTTGTCTGTTCACCAGATGGCAATTACTGTGTTGCTGCATCTGCAGAGAAATTCTACATATGGCAGGTACAGTTGCTGTTTGTTTTATGGTTAATAGTTTTAAGACTTAGTTGCTGTTTGTTAATATGAAAGTTACCCTGTGGGGCGTGGGTATACTCCATCAATTGTTTAGTGATGGAGATTTTGACCCGGGGGGGGGGGGACACTCCCTATATTCGAATGCTAGGGGTGACCGTCATATTTTTTAGGGGTTAAAATCGGCGATCTAGTATTTTTTAGGGGTTCGAAAATAAAAAGCGGTATGGTAAGAAAAAATTGATATTTTTTAGGGGTTCTCATGCAAATAAGGTACATAATTCCAAAACATTTGAAAGAATGATAGTGTATTTGAGACTTGAGAGGATACATTTTATGTATATTAAATAAACAGCCAGAATCTATATATTAATACCGTAAGGAAAATCGTGTTGACACTCGCTCCGCTCAGCCCTGAAGCTGTGCCTCCAAAAGAAGTTCGCAGACCTGAAGGGAAGGTGGACATCTGGACCATGGGCATGTTTTTGTTGGAAAAGATTCACCTCGGGCTAAGTTCTAATTCAAGCGATTTCTTAAGCGAGGGACAAAGCCGCCATCGCCGCCATGTTGAATTCTCCCACAGAAACTAAAATAGAACTCGGTTCGCGCAGCCGAAAGCACCAAAGACATTGAAACCTAAATGGTTCTCTTACAGATTACATACAGGAATGTGCAGGGATAATTCTAACTTGAAAGATTTGAGCTGAGAAAAATTTTCATTCAAGTTTTAACAAACGTACACACTACCTTGCTACCCTCGGAGCATGCGCTAAGTCATGCTAAGTCGAAATGACACATTTACAAGTCCGTGAGTCATGAATACTATTCTCTAAGTATAAATCCTGATGGCCCTTTCGAAAATGAAGGACACAATCCCGAAGAGAAGGAGGAAATCCCTCCAATGGGCATGTTTTTGTTGGAAAAGATTTACATTGAGCTAAGTTCTAATTCAAGCTATGTTTTCAGCGAGGGATAAAGCCGAAAAAATATAAATAAGATAAACTAAAAAAAAATTATTAGTCCTTAAAATTTTTACTTGACCTGTTTCTTCTCTCCCCTCACGGAGATATAATAAAAACACAAACAATTCCGAAGTCAAATTGCGCTTTCGATTTTCATGGGATCTTTGACCGATTTGAGAGACGGACACATGCATGATTTTGTCGCACCAAAATCAGTGCAAAAAAATCCTTTTGGGCTCACTTCTTTTTTTTTTTTGTTTCTTAAACTTTTTATTGATACACTTTCCTTATATTTACATAGGTCATACCTTTTTGTATTTACAGCCTTTTTTACATATGTCCATTTGTCATTATAACCCGTCTTTTTACATAATATGTTTTACAATATATATCCTTTTTTAACATTTTTTTTTCATTAATAAGGAATAAATGTTTTTTTTTTTTAACTGAACACTCATCAACAAACACTCTAACACATAATCAGAAACCATATTAAACATAAAAGATCCCATATTCTGTACCTGAATCTGTGGCATTGATTTACTAACAATTTTTTAAAGCCTTTAAAATGTTCTCCCATTTCGTAAAGTGAACTGTCAGCTTATTGTTTTCTTTAGCAATCAAATACTCTATTTTTTCATAGTACTTCAAAAGGTTTTGGAATACGGCAAGGCAAGGTATACGAAATTTATCCTTATTTTTTATAATGTAAATTTATATAACAAGATTATAAAAAAAAATTCGACATGGTGGGGCAGGGTACTCATGCTGATGGTAGGTTATTAGTAATGTAAATCCAGCAGTTAATGGAAGGGGGAAATCATGAACCCCTTCCCACATCCATATGGCCATTGTGAGTTTTTTTTTCGTTTTTTTTTTAAACAGAGAACACTTTAAGTAAAATAAATTTCCCCCTTACACTCAGGTAGTAAAATTTAATCTGCCAAAATTTTTGGTATTTTTAGGGTATTTTCAGACTGAGGGGTATTTTTTTAGGGTAAAAAAAATTTCCGACCAGGTATTTTTTAGGGTCAAAATTCGAGTTTCCCGACGGTCACCCCTAGCATTTTAACCTTAGAGGCCCCCCCCCCCCCCCCCAGGGATTTTGAATTGAGACATGCAAATGAAGTAATGAAGCAATGAATGAAGCCTCACCAAAGTCTTTGTCCTTGAGGCCAAACCTGCAAGATGCCTTGTCCAAATGCTGCACCCCCAGAAACAAAATAAATAACTCATACTGTTTGGTTGATTACAGTGCATGTGTAAGGGATTGATTATCTAAGCAATAACACCATGTTCTCTCGTTTTCAGGTAGCTACTGGAAACCTTTTAGCTGTTGTGTCAAGACATTACCAAAGAGTTGGCTGCCTCAAGTTAACTGATGACGGAGCTCATCTGTTGACAGGTGGAGATGACAGTATGGTAATGGTGTGGCAACTCTCAGAGTAAGTCTGGTCGGTATTGTCAGTAAACATACCGGTATGTGGCCCTGCTGTGCACATGTTATATAGATGCCAATTGTCTGACCACTCTTGTCTTTAGCATTCTTTGCCAAGTGCCTTCTTTAACAAACCAGTCAGTAACCCCACAGTATACATGGTCTGACCACACCCTTCCTGTGACTGATATTTACTGTGGGTTTGGTGGCCCCCAGGCTCATGTGTTCACATCCTCATTGGATCAGACGTGTAAGGTGAGTGAGAGATTCAGATGAGAGATTTTGAGTAAATTTGTGTATTTGTTTGTCTTGTCTGTCTGTCTGTCCTCTGTTTTGCTTCTGGCAAATTTATCCATTGAGCAATCAGGCTATGGTACATCAAATTGAGTAGAGGGATGTCATGCTGTTTGGGTTTTTTCTCATTCTGATTGGCTGGCTAGATAATAATAATAATATTTCCTATTTTTAAAAGTAAAGAAAATTCATATATATAATATAATGGTGGGGCACTGTTGCTATTCACTTTCAAAATGGTAATGGATGAGGTAATGAGATTTAGCTATGTTTGATGCTAGTACTCAAAACATTACAACAAACTAGTCAGTCAAAAGGGTGTAGAAAACTAAGATGAAGGGAAAATCGTTAACAAATTAATTCATTAACAAGTTTCAGCTTTAATGAATGGATGTGCTAGATATTGGTAGTTGTGTTACATAGCAGGGGCGTAGCCAGGGGGGGGGTTCCAGGGGTTCCGGAACCCCCCTCTCCCGCAGCGGAACCCCCTCACCTCTGTTCTAGACCGACTTACTACTAAAATTGTAAATATTTAATAGACAACAAATAAAAGCTCCAATAAAATGTAGCAAATTTCTTCAAACGCTAGTTTTTTCCCCGAGATCTATGTGGAGTTTTTTGTTTTTTGAATTTTGGAACCCCCCCTCTCATAAGTGCTGGCTACGCCCCTGCATAGAATGCACATCTTGCACACTGGAAGTTGTGGTACATTCCAAAAGGAATTTTTAAAGAAAAGGAAGTACTGCATGCATACTTACAGCTGGAAATGTCCATTGCAAAGGCTATATTTTGCAGTAGATATAATGAATGGATGCAGTGCATGGCTTATTTGTGATGTGATGCTGTATTCTCCTTCCATGTTTCAGCTGTACAGCCTGGCCTCTGGTGACCTACTGTGCTCATTCGTATTCAGCTGTGGCATCACAGCCGTCACCCCAGATCCTGCAGAACATAACTTATTCGCTGGACTGTCAGATGGAAGTATTCATCAAGTGCATCTTTTTGCACCTGTGAGTTCAGATAACACTATATTGTGTGGTTCCAGAAATTATCCATACCCCCCCTACGAAAGGGCATTGGAAATTCTGGAGGGGTGGGGGGGGGGGGTCAATTTACCTGATCATTTCCATACAAATACTGTATTAATTTTCCTTGGAAATTCCAGTGGGGTTGGGGGGTCACTTTTCAACACCCTTCAGTGGGGGGGGGGGGGGGGGGGGGGTATGGATATTTTCTGGAACCACACATGGCTCATCTCAAGTAGTGTAAGAACTCACCAGCTGCATCACAAAGCTTTCTTTGTTTGGTAGAACGAAGGTTGGACCAATAATACCTAGTAGCTAAACACAAAGGTGTCCTCAGGGAATGGTTCTTACACTGGAGATGACCCCTATATTTTACTAATGTCTTACACACACTGTGAGCCAGTGGCATAGTGACCTCCTGAATTTAGGAGGCAGACAACATTTTTTGAGGAGGCACATGCTATTGATTTTTTTTCTTATGTTATCTATGTAACATTTCTTTTTGGGAGGAGGGGGGGGGGAGGAATCTGTTTGCAGGACAATCATCAAACAATCAAAATGTAGACTTTACAATTGAGAATTTCATGCTCATGGCACACATGCTCTTGTTATATTATTATCCACCACTTTTGGCACTTTCTACAAGAGAATAAGAGTGGGTATGAGGATGAACTGGGAGCCTGTTTGTTTGGTTAACCTTTTTGATATTCATTTGAAGGCAATCAAAGAGGAAAACCACATCAATAAGGGACAAGGCTGTATATTTACAGGTCACAGGTGACTAATATCTGCTGATATTATCCTTAATGTATTTCTGTCTAGATTTTTTGTATATATATATTTTTTCTGTATAATTCATTTCTAGCCCTGTGACATTACATATCTCTTACAATTCCAGTAAACAGATAACCAGCCTGGCTGTGACAATGGATGGAGGATTATTACTCTCTGGATCGGCTGATAGCACAGCACGGACATGGCATGTTGATAGTCGACAATGTCTTAGAACTATTAACCATAAAGGTACATACAATGGGTTCTTCCATTTTGTATCTCCATTACGTCCCTACCGAGGAACCTGGAATTTCCACAGGGTTCCTTGTGTTTGACCTTTGAACTTCCACAGGGCGATTCATTTTACCCCAGAATTTCCACAGTCATTTGCAACTTTGGAATTTCCACAGGGGTCACAAGAGAAGTGGAATTTTCATAGGTGTTGTGCTGGAACCTGGAATTTACACAGCTGGAGTAGAGCAATTTTTTTAAAACTTTGGAGTTCCTTGGTGGGGGGGGGGAGTATGGTAATATTGTTTCTGTGAAATAACTGACAATAGTGTACATGTAGAGCGGATTTTACATGACTGTAGTGAAACCAATCGCAAAGTAATTACAGCAATTACAAAGTAATTACTCATGACAGTCATCTGAAATCCACTCGATCTTTGCTTTCTAAATTAACGTAATACCTCAAGGATCCTTCATGACAGATGAAGCCAGTGTTGACCAAATTAATAATGTCATGTATAACTATTTTTTATCAAAATGGGAATCCTCATTGTTCAGTACCCCAAAACCCCTAGTACTCTACACAAATATCCAAGGCAATAATTGTACCCATCTGGGAGAGGCAGCGGATTCTTATAAATGAATTACTGCTGGCTTCTTTCATTCAGGTTCAGTTACCAATGCAGCCATTATACGTCAGCCAAAGTACCTAAAGGAGCCCCTCCCACGTTCTGTGTGGCCCCCATTACAGCCATTCAAACGACACCTTCATGTGCAAGATTCCTCTGGTCGTGATAAAGAGGGTCAAGGGGAAATACCCATGGTTCTTACGGAAAGGCTTGTGGAGGTAAGGACATGTTGTGTTCCACGATAATCTCAGGAGTATAAAGGTATAGAAAAGTTTTGAAAGGCCAAAGGCTCGGAAGATCTACTTTGGATCGTTGAAGCATTTTTGTTGCAAAAAAGAATTGAAGGATAGGGCTTTAATTTTCTGACTTTGACACTTGTGCTCGAATTTGCCCAAAAAGACAAGTTGTTAACGAACGCCAAAACTTTAGTATGCAACCTATTTCAAAAAAGGCTGCTTTAAAGGGGATTGGTCTTTGGTAGTCACTCATGCAAACAATTCAATTGTAGCAACGTTTATTGAAACAGTATTGAATTAGGTGTAGACTGCTCAAGTTCCAAGCTTAGATAGTTCACAAATATGGTCGATCCAGTTGGACTGGATCAGAGCTGAATACAAATGGGGAAAAAGAAATGAAGAAAATGCAGCATAGAAAGTGTGACAAGCATGTTTTTCTCCTACAGAAACTAATATTTTTTTCCTTTTTTTTGTCGTTGCTTCTTATTTAGACGACAAAAGAGCGAAGAGACGAATATTTGGTTCCCGATATTTTAAGAGAAGTGAGTGATTTCACAGGAAAACTATTCATTTTGTATGTCAAGATATGAAGTGTAGTTATTGTAAACTATTTTTGTTTAGTTTTTATTTCCTACTACTCCTTTCGAATTAAGTTTACATTTACGTACTGATTTGAGATTTTTGTTTAGGTTTGTTGCTGTTAGCAGTGCTTTGTCTGTTAAAAAGGACAGTTATCAAATCAAATTTACTGTGCGACTACGTCAACCGGGCCATTCCGTAAAAAGTTTATCATTTAGAGATTCAAACCATTTTAAGCAAATTTAATACCTGCAATACATCTGACGATGAGTAATTAAGTGTTTTGAAGTTATTTCTGCCCATAATTTCCACAATTTTTACGAGAAAAGCGATTTTTCGGTGGCTCAGATCTCAAGAAAGTCGAGATCCTTTGTTCTGTACTCGCTTCCTGATTGGCTAACTTCTTACAAAATGGCCCGGTTGACGTAGTCGCACAGTAAGTCATAGCTGTTTCTACAAGTTTTATTCCTACAAACTTATTTTTCATACATTTATTCCAAAATATTATGTACTAAAAGTACATCGAACTGTGTAAAAAAAAGTAGCGCAACAAACTTGAAGATACTCGAAGGTAAATGTACACTGATGATGGAGTCTGTAGTTCCGAAATGTCTGTATTATATCACCATTAGTGCACATTTATAAGATCCACTTATGTATTTTATGGCGAAATGAACAAATGAGAAGGATTAGATGAAAAAGATGCCGCGCATTGACAAAAATCGACAGACGCAACTATGGACGTGACATTGATTTTGCACTGATTTGATAACTTTGGGAAAGAATGTGATTTACGAATTCTAGCAAGGATTGTAGGCTTCACCATCCCCTCGGAATCCTTCCAAAATCATGCCGTGAGGGCTTGAACTCGTCTATTGCGATTACGGAAGAACTATTTCAGACCTCAACGGGGATTGGATCTCATGACCTCCGCGACAATGGTGTGGCGCTCTGCCAACCGAACTATGAAACCAGACAGCCAACACAGGAAAAATAATATATAGATTTAGCCACTGGCTAAAAGCGGAGCTCCTGGTTATAAAATTTTCTATGTGAATGAATGGGATTCCCATGTGTACATGGTTTATATGGTTGCTTTACAGTCTTCCCTTCACGAGATGTTAATTTTTCAAGCATAGATGACGTCATCGATGACGTCATATCACGTGACCACTTTATTTCGCTCATCTGGTGGTCTAAACTACACTACCCAAGTTTGATTGTTTTAGAGTCTTCCCTTCACGTGCTATTCATTTTTTAAGCATAGATGACGTCATCGATGACGTCATATCACGTGACCACTTCATTTCGCTCATCTGGTGGTCTAGACTACACCACCTAAGTTTGGTTGTTTTAGAGTCTTCCCTTCACGAGATAATATATAGATTTAGCCACTGGCTAAAAGCGGAGCTCCTGGTTATAAAATTTTCTGTGTGAATGAAAGGGATTCCCATGTGTACATGGTTGCTTTAGAGTCTTCCCTTCACGAGATATTAATTTTTCAAGCATAGATGACGTCATATCACGAGACGACCTCATTTCGCTCAACTGGTGACCTAGACTACACTACCAAAGTTTGGTTGTTATAGAGTCTTCCCTTCTCGAGCTATTGATTTTTCAAGCATATATGACGTCATCGGCGACGTCACATCACGTGAGCACTTTATTTCGCTCATCTGGTGACCTGGACTAAATTACCCAAGTTTGGTTGTTTTAGAGTCTTCCTTTCATGAGATATTCATTTTTCAAGCATAGATGACGTCATCGATGACGTCATATCACGTGACCACCTCATTTCGTTCATCTGGTGGCCTAGACTACACTACCCACGTTTGGTTGTTTTAGAGTCTTCCCTCCATGAGATATTAATTTTTCAAGCATAGGTGACGTCATCGATGACGTCATATCACGTGACCACTTCATTTTGCTCAACTGGTGACCTAGACTACATTACCAAAGTTTGGTTATTTTGAGTCTTCCCTTCACGAGATATTAAGTTTTCAAGCACAGATGACGTCATCGATGACGTCACATCACGTGACCGTGTCACAGCACCCCCCTTGTGGCATAGACAAAATATCCCAAGTATGGTTGTCTTAGCATGTTCCCTTGAGGAGATATAATTTTTTCTTTGCATACCACAGGGTTCCCATGTGTACACGGACGGACGGACGGCGTACGCTATAGGTTTAATACCAGAAAAATAAAGAAAAAATCATATCTCCCGAAGGGTAGCTTCTATAGAATCCAAACTTGGACAAACTTTCAAAGACCATAAGGGGAACTCTACACCAAAATCACGTGCCCTTACGTCATCAATGACGTCATCAAAATGATCCATAATGCCCGTGACGTTCAAAAATCAACTCGATAGTATACTATGCGTTTTTTCCTTAGGTATGGTGCTCCGCTAGCGCGGGCCTTCGGCCCGCGCTGGAGCTCCGCTATTATTTTTTTAAGCATAGATGACGTCATCGATGACGTCACATCACGTGACCTCCTCATTTCGCTCATCTGGTGGCCTAGACTACACTACCCAAGTTTGGTTGTTTTAGAGTCTTCCCTTCACGAGATATTGATTTTTCAAGCATAGATGACGTCATCGATTACGTCACATCACGTGACCACTTCATTTCGCTCATCTGGTGACCTAGACTACACTTCCCAAGTTTGGTTGTTTTAGAGTCTTCCTTTCATGAGATATTCATTTTTGAAGCATAGATGACGTCATCGATGACGTCATATCACGTGAAAACTTCATTTCGCTCACCTGGTGACCTAGACTACACTACCAAAGTTTGGTTGTCTTAGAGTCTTCCCTTCACGAGACATTCATTTTTCAATCACTGATGACGTCATCGATGACGTCACATCACGTGTCCGGGTTACAGCATCCCCCTTGTGGCA
Organism: Scolanthus callimorphus; assembly: GCA_033964015.1. NCBI lineage: Eukaryota > Metazoa > Cnidaria > Anthozoa > Actiniaria > Edwardsiidae > Scolanthus > Scolanthus callimorphus. The sequence goes on from CM066913.1 coordinate 15,599,376, forward strand.
TAGACAAAATATCCCAAGTATGGTTGTCTTAGCGTGTTCCCTTGAGGAGATATAATTTTTTCTTTGCGTACCACAGGGTTCCCATGTGTACACGGACGACGGACGGACGGACGGCGTACGCTATAGGTTTAATACCAGAAAAATAAAGAAAAAATCATATCTCCCGAAGGGTAGCTTCTATAGAAGCCAAACTTGGACAAACTTTCAAAGACCATAAGAGGAACTCTATACCAAGGTCACATGCCCTTACGTCATCAATGACGTCATCAAAATGATCCATAATGCCCGTGACGTTCAAAAATCAACTCGATAGTATACTATACGTTTTTTCCTTAGGTATGGTGCTCCGCTTGCGCGGGCCTTCGGCCCGCGCAGGAGCTCCGCTATTAACGAGAGCAATCTCAAAATCAATTTTATGTGTCCTTACTTAGTCTTGCCTGCATTTTCAGTCGTCTTTCTCTCTAAGCTTCCACAGTGAGTGTGCATGGGAGGTGTAGGGAGAAAAGACGGCGGAAAATTCTGGCTTCCTTTGCTCCATTTAACCTGCGAGTCTTTACTTTGCGCCAAAAATCCGCAAAAATCAACTCATATTTCGCCAATTTATTGCCAAACTTGATTCATGATCGTTTTTAAATGCTTCTGATATCTTTTTTTTCTCGCGAGGTCCATTTCTCTTTGCAGTACCACAATGGGATTCTCCACTATGACGCAAAATGTGAACACTAGGGGTTACTGAAGCTACGTTTTTGATCTTCAATCATATTCGCAGTAGGATATATCAATGTTTTCGCAACAAAACTCTGTTTGTTTTGCTAACCTTGCTGTTTCCTTTAATTCCCGCAGACTGGCGTGGCGAGCCATGATGGAGGTAGAACAGTCAAGCATGGACCGACGCGACATGAGTTGAAGGAACAAGTAACAAAACTAAGGAAAATTAATGAGGACTTTTATCAATTTGCGGTAGCAGAATTATTAGTCGAGGTACAAGAATCTTTAGACAAGTCGAAAACGTAGTCAGAATAAAATTTCATAATATTTCGATTTGCGGAATCTAATATTTACTTTGATGTAGTTTGCCGGCCCGACAAAGCTTTGGATAAAGTATATGCGATTACTTCACTCGAGTTTTTATAGAATCTCGGCTTCAAATTATATTGGAAATCATCCACGTTGTGTCTGCATTAGTGTAGCAATTTTCATTCTCTGTTTATTTTCTCCATCAAAGGAACGCACTCACCACAGGTAACTCATCATCTTCTTTCGCGCGCCATTCCCACAGGCATCGGGTCATATATGCGCGCTTGGCGTTATGACGTCATAATTGCAGTGATAGCAAATAAATTTGCGCGCCGCGCGCTGGTTAGCGTGCAGTAATGATTCGTTTCAGCCACTCCACTCCATAGCGAAGTTATAAAGACTTGGGTACGGGCTAGCTCTTGGATGGGGGCTGGCTCGTCTAGCTGTAGCTCATGTGGTGGAACAAGCTCGTTTAGTAAGAAGGTTGATGCAAATAGTCGTCATGTAGGACAAGAAACCACCGATGTCGAAGTCATTGAAGTCTACAGCACCGACGAAACTGGAAATCACCAACATGGCAAAGGTGAAAAGCAAATATAAATCTTACATAGTATTATAATTCTTAAGTACTGTTTAATGTAATCCATTTTGTAAGCTTTGGCTACCAACCATACGAATATCGTAAGAGTATTTATTGTTTATGGGGATAGATAAAAACCACAACGACTGAGGGATAGCTAAGGAGCGTGTCACATCTATTTCTATAGTGACCTGAAAATCATACACACACACATAAAAAACACCTTATGGGAGAGCAGTGTCATAGTTGTTCTGGTGATGAAGTTTGTTGCAAATCATTGAATATCCCCACACGCTCTCGAGCTGTTTTTCAATCAGTTTTACTTCGGTGAAATATTTCATACCGAAAAAAATATCCAGTGTACCAATAAAAGAGTGCCTATCTTGAATAGCCAAACATAAGAATCTTTCTCTAACTTCTCATTTTAAATTTATCAGCGACTATTTAGTCAGAATTAAAACTATTTGCTGTTGAGCTTGTAAGTATTTTTGTCCCAGCCTGGAAGATTTTAACGCAATTAAATATTAATACTCAATAAGAAAGCTGATTGCAAGGAAAATCTAGAAGATCACAAATGTCAGCTGCCCGGAAGATAAGAAAATTTCCTTTCATTTACGACTGTATATCCGACAAATATTATTTCTGTTTCTGAAAGTAGATTCGCTCAATGTTTAGTGGTATTTACCACTGGCGCCAGCATTTCTAATAAACTGCTTCAGTGGCAGACATACGTGGGGTGTCGTTGATTCTGTGCACATGTATCGTATAATTTATTATTATTTTATTTCTTTGACATTTCGGTTGATATAGAAGAATTATTATCAATTCGAGTTGTAGACCAGTGAACAAGAGTTCTGTCTTGTGGTCCTAATTATGACGTTGCCATGGTATTGTGATCAACATTGTTAGTATGTTTGCAATATTCTATTTGTCAGTGATAAATTTTTTCATTCAAACCCGTCTTTGTTTTATTTCCATGGGAGGTATAGACTCAGCAGACAGCCGTCAACCACATTCAGAGACATCACAGAAATCTAAAAACAACGACCCACTATAGCACACTTCAAGGTATTAAATGAGATGGCCTTGTGTTTTGTTGGTGTTATTGTAATTACTACTCACACCTGATTTGTTGAGGATCAAAAGCGTGCATCGTAAACAATGCAAACTCTTATATTCGAACAACATTACAGGCTTCCTTTTGTATGGTAGTTGTAATTGAAAAGTACTTAGCAGTGATTAGTATCCATGAAAAGAATGCGTGGGGAGTCATTAGCATATCTTTATATCTTGTGTGTCGGCCTGACAATTTTCCCTTTCGTAAACGGTCGTTGCCTTTTGGGAATTGTAAATTATCAAGATTACTTTGGTTGATCACTAAAGTAAACGGAAAAAATAGTATAAGAATCTCCTCTGTCTCGATCCAAAACTTGCGTCCAGATTTAAAAACCCTGACAACCCTTAACACCGCGCTACGCCGAGTGAACTCGCTGGATTTTGTAGAATCTTTCATTAGCATCTATAGAACGAAATGTTTTAGGAATAGACCATTAGATACCTCCGGGAGAGGGTTGCAGAAATCCTGAAAAAAATAACGCGCAAGCTTCTGAGCTAGAAAAATAAATCCCAGCAAGCCGGTTAGGCAGAAGAATACAACAGCTTCGCCCTACAAAAACATTACTGCCCTCATCTGAGCTAAGAAAAAAGATATCCTGCACAAGAAAAACCTCCAACCTCCACCGGAAATATGTAACGGTCCGTCCTGTCCTTTGTTTCGGTCACGCATTTGCCTAATATAATAGTCCTAAAGTGTGACGTCACAAATTTGAAAAAAAAAATCGAATTTCAGATGTTAGTCCGCGAATAGTGAAAGACCAACTCTAAAGAGCTTACCTTTGTGTGAAAAACATGGTGACAGTAGCGACGTAATCGTAGGTGGAGACGTAAGAAACGTTTATGTCTCCTCCGTCTCCGCACTTTGATTTTCACACGAAAACGCAAGCTTCCTATTCAAAAAATGAGGTGAGTCAGTTGAAAAATAAGCTACAGGTCTTTTCTGAACTGCTGACAGAAACTCTGGGCCATTCCATTTCTGCATCTCCCGTAAAGAAGAGTTTTTCCGAGGGGGTATAGCAAAATAGCCTTGTCAAACCGAAAAAAAGGCTTTTCCGTAGGTTCTTCCGAGGGGGTGAAATACAAAAGCCTCTTCCGTGGGTTTTTCCGAGGGGGTGCGACCCGAAAAAGGCTCTTCCGTAGGTATTCCCGAGGGAGTAGAGCAAGAATTTCCGAAAAAATGGAATGGCCCTCTACATGTTTCTTTTTGTTTTCTGAGGAACAGGCCTTTGTGTGCTCGTGATCTAATGTCTCTATTTTCTACTTCTCATTGTAGTTCGACTAGAAATGCTGAAGCCTGTGGCAAGGGAACCGATCAGCGCTTTGACGTTAATATAGAAATATTGTAAATTATTTTGAAATAGCAGTTTGTTATGAAATATTATTATTTGGGATGATTGTATAGACGTCGAATGTTTCCTTTAGAATCAAAGGTGTAAATATAGACATCTTTTAAGATCCAGTAATAAAATGTTTAATGGCTGTTGTTTTGTTTGTTCGATGTTTTTCAATTTATATTTCTTGCTGCAGCCCGTGATTTCTAATCAAAGGAATGCCACTCGTCAACTCGCACATTTCAATCCTCACCGAAAAGAATATAAAATTATTCTTCTAAACCAGCAAACATAATCACTTCTTTATTGTAAGCTGCGCGGCGAACCACCAATTTTATCTCATTCCGTGTCCATTTTTTTGGCTTTTTCACCTTAAAAGTTACCTTAAACTTGTCTCAGTGGCGGCGACCAGCTCGAAAGCTGCTCTGGTCACCGCGCACTTTTCAACGTTTTTATTTATTTCTCTCTTCTATATCTTTTTTATGTGTATTATTCTCTCTACTTACGTACAGCGAAAGTCAAAGAAGTGTGACTTATATATGAAATGAACTTGAACTTGCTTCAGGGGGGTGAAGGGGGGGGGGGGGGGGGGGGGGGGGGGTAGCGATCACGAATCACGGACCGATTTTTCGTTATTTCACGGATCACGGAGTTATGAAAACGCTTTTCACGAATCACGGAAGTAAAATTTGAAAAACGATTATGCGAATTGTGTTTTAAGTAAATATAGTGATAAAAGTAGAAAAGCAGAACAGATACGCCGAAACAAGGGGGCGCGTACTGAGCGGAGTAAGAGGGGTGTCAAAGGTCGCGTTTACTGAAATGGCGCAGTAAAGGTTAATATCTGTGATATTTGATGGGGAGGGCCGCTAATTTTTTTTGGCTCGATATTTTTTCGCGTCCAGTTTTCCTGCTCGATGTTTTTTTCCCTAGAACGTGACTGCTCGATTTTTTCCTGATATTTCTTTTGATGGTTTGAGATATCACTTAAATTATGTCGCCATTAGCCTGCTTGCAGGCGTTGGTTTTTATCGCGAAAACCCGAGAACCCCAGAGTTCGTAGTCGTGGCCGCCAAGGCATTTCCGGCGCGCGTCCAAGATGGCGGCCACGACTACGAACTCTGGGGTTCTCGGGGTTTTCGCGATAAAAACCAACGCCTGCAAGCAGGCTATGTCGCCATCAAAACGACAATTGATTACAATTCAATAAAGTACGATTTCAAGCTCTCCTGTTCTTTTACCATTTCGCGAAATTGGTTTGCTCAAAGCATCCAGATCAGTTCAGGTTTCTGGTCACTGGATTTAGGACTTTCGCTACTATGAAGATGTTCGGATCAGTACTGAGCCTTGCTTGTATGTTTCTGGATGCGCGCGAAGCGCGCTGCGATTTTGAAAATCAAACTACGCGGTTAATGAAATTCTTATATTTCTGAGACACGCTGAAGAAATGGAGTCACGGAAGAAACATAATAGAAATTTTCCAAAATTAAACAGCCCAGTACGATGGTTTAGTTTCTAAATGCTACACCAAAGTATGCTCTTTATGCGCGCGAAACGCGCTGCAAATTTTGGACATATAAGTTGAAAGAATGGGAAAAGTCCAGGAGTAAATGAGAACTTGGTGTTTAGCAATTGCACTTCCTGACATTTGCTAAACCTTTATTTACTGTTTGCTGATAGTAAATTTACTCAATTTCAAAAAGACATTTTAATGTTGTAGATGTTTAATGTCACGGAGCAAATTTGGGGTGAATCACGGAGAACACCTTCACCCCCCTGCTGCTTCGGCTGACGCACGGAAACGTTTTCAGCTACCGTCAAGAAGAATCTTATCTCCGCAATAAATGGACGATTCCATCTATAAGCGCGCGCGCGCCCTCGCTTTAGAAATGGCTCTGGAATGTCCCACAACTACTAGGAAGCAACGGCGCGGGCGTTCCATTGTATCACTCGAAATTTTACATCGATTGCATTCCAATCCCTCCATCCTAGTTTCAGAATAGTGAGATCTAGTTCTGAAATGTTATGAGTGACGTCAAAAGCGTTAATACGCTCTTGGTGACGTCAATAATTTTTTGTCGACGCAACAATCCATGCACAGTCGAATCAACACTGTTGCCGCAAAACTTTCGCGCTCGCGCCAAGGTCAACGGATGCGACGCGATAACCATACTGGCAATGCTGTGGTTATTCAGAGTCGCTCTAATTGCCAAGTTACAGAGTTGGTTGCGTGCTATCAGGAATGCTGCAAAAACCGTTGTGGCTACCATCACAAAAGGAATTCCAATCTTGTTGAGAAGGAAATCAACTCCAAAGAAGTAAATATGACAAGTTCAAGATGCCAAGACTTTCTTACTGGATTTTGAAGTGCTGAGTTCTTCCATGGTTGGTCGCTCACGTGGCTAGCTCGGTAGCCAAACAACAATGCAAAAGGAAATGGGAAAATATGCAAAAAGAGAAATACATCCGAAAGAGCGTGCGCGGTTTTGTAACCATTTTTTGTGCCATCTTAAGGAACGATGCCGAAGATAGATAGGGAACATGCTGTTGTGTCCCTTTTCCTGGCCGAACATGAAATAATTCAAGCAGGCGGATCCCAAAGTACTGTCAGGGTGATTGTATCGTAGCTCAAAGTAAATTGAACTTGTGATTTTTTTAATTCCTTTTTCATTTTCTGCTCAATGTGCACGTTCTTCACAAAGTGCAGACCAATATATTCCCCGCATGTTCTCACCTAGTACGGTGTAGCTGTTGTTTATCTTATTTTTTCCCTAGAAGGCACGGTAACGGTATATATTAAGCCCTGGCTAAACTAGGACACATGTTGCGCACAGCATTGACACATGCTGCCTTCATGTTTTCCTGTTTAGCCACGCGAGAAACATTGTAGCCGGGACAGAAGACCAGCTGGCGTGGGCTCCCTGTGTTTTCTTTGCGAGCTTGGTTACAAAAAAAGCGTTCACGTGACCAACGCGATCGAAGCTCTTCGAAGAAAGATAGCGGACGATTTGAAACCGAAAAAGCTCTCAAAGTTCATCTCGATTCCGCGTAAAAATACTCTGCATCAGCTAAACGAGTACCGTCTATCTAACCACCTTTGTGATGTGTTTCTGGTCTCAGGTGGCCGTGAATTCCCGGCTCACAGAGCTGTACTAGCGGCTGGTGGTGGCTTCTTTCGTGGCTTGTTCGCGGCAAACATGAAAGAACAATCAGAGAGTAAGATCGAGCTGCCCCAAGTCGACCAGGAAGTCATGAATGATATACTGGGTTATATTTACACCGGAGAAATCGGGGTGAAACAAAATAACGCTGAGCTTATTATAATGGCGGCGGAATTTTTGTTGATTGAAGAACTGAAGCATCCGATCGACAAGTTCTTGTCGGACTTGTTGCAGGGGGATTGTTGTTCTCCCATTGACTGTGCGACAACTTTGCAGTTTGCTTATCAATTCGACTGCTATTTGCTGAAGAAAGTATTTCTGAAGAAGCTCTGTAAGAATTTTCAGATATTTGTGGATGAATGTCAGGAGTTATTTTTGGGAATGAGTGCACAGACCATTGAGGACATCATATCGTGTGATGACTTGGTGGTTGATAGCGAAGAAGAGGTGTTCCAGGCAGTGATAAAGTGGATAAGACACGAGAAGAAAAGAGAAAAGTTCCTTCATCACATGCTCTCCTTTATTCGCCTGTGTTCCCTCTCAGAAGATTTCATTCATTCTGTTATACTGAAAGATGCTATGATTGCTTCTAGTACCAAGTCTGTGAGCTATGTGAAGAGTGCATTAAGTATCACTCATTCACAAACAAATGCAAATGCCCCTCACCCACGAGACTGTTTAGATACACATACTGATGCCATACTTGTCACCGTGCAAGATAATGAACTTGATTTTGCTGTTGCAAATGGAGTCTGGTGTTATATACCAGCTAAAAAAACTTGGTTACACATACCTACCCCACCAGAATTTGGATCAGGCCTGCCAATGTATTATGATGGATCCCTTGTTATGGCAATTTATCAAGATACAACAGAGAAAGTATATGTTGAGAAATATGATCTAGAATCAAATTCTTGGTCTTTAGTCCTTGGACAGAGCTGGTTATGGCGTACCTGGAATTTTAAGACTGCCTGCCTGAATGGCATTATTTATCTCATTGGAGGTGTAAAGGCTACAGATAATGGTCGAATAAATGTAGCAGAACTTGTATATGCTTTTAATATAAGGTCAGGTTCAAACTCTTTTGAACAAGTTGCTTCTATGGACAAACCACGTAGATTCCATTGTGTTGTATCAGACGACAAATATATCTATGCTTTGGGTGGGTCTACTAGCTTCGGCAACTCTGGTGGTATGACAGATACCATGGAAAGATATGACCCTGACTCAGATACATGGTCATATTTATCTCCCATTAAGTCTTGCCGTGGCGAACTTTATCCAGAACAGTGCACATTAGCTAATGACAAGATCTATTTAATTCAGCAGGAGGACAGCAATATTGATGGGAAGGCTGATTTAGTATATTATATTTGCACTGACACGTGGTCAGAAATCCCTCAAGCATCTTTAAATGCAAATGTTGGACTTGTTGTGCACTGTCAAGATAAGCTGTATCTCTTAAGTGCAGGCTACTGGTACTCCAAGCAAGAAGATTTCAAAGAAGCCAGCATAATAAAGACTGTTACATACAATTTGAAGGAGAAAGTCTGGTCGGAAGTTGAGTCTTCCATAAAGCTCAAGGTGACAGAGAGATATTCCACTAGAAGTTTTAAAGAGAGTGCAAGTTACATTTGCCTTGCAGGGACAGTTCTTCGATTATCTAAGGATTTTGTCTCAGTATTGAATTCACTAGAAGACGCTGTCCCTCCAACTGGTTATGTTTCACATTAGGTTGGGGATCTTTCAGAACTTGTATTTGCAACTCAGTAAACACAAAACCTGAAATTTTAGCTGCTTCTGGCTTATACATTATTTTTATTATTATACAAAGTAAACAGCATTATTTAGGAAGTGCTACCCAAGCAGTTTAAAAACCTGTTAAATTCTGTTTTTATTTATTTCAGGGGTTTACAGGGCGTCCATAGCAATGACATAGCCAGGATTTTGTAAAAAATAAAAGGGGGTCGAAAGGGACAAGACATTTATGTTGCCAATTTTCCCAAGTGGATGTTACTGCTCTGGACCATTGTGAATGGCAGCAGGACGTTTGGCTGTTGTACCTTTCCTGGGATAAAGGACACATAATTGTTTAGTGGGGGAAAGGTCATCATTTTTTTTTTCAGGCCAATTTTGGGGAGGGTGACTTGTTTTCTAGCACATTTTTTGGGAGGGTCACGATTTGTTTTGTCATTCAATAGTCGATCTAGAGGCATCCTTAGATATTTTAGATGGCTTGAATTTTTTGTTTCAGCTTGCACTTTGTGCTTGCCATATCATAGCAGTCAGCTTTCATGTCGAAATACCATGTGTCGATCCAGACACTTCAAGAGCTTATTCTGAGCCAAGATGCTCCTTGTTCAATACTCCTTGGTTGCATCAATACTATTAAAGCAGAGCTTATCAATAACATGTGGAGCAGGGTATTTCATGTGACATATTAAGTGAGAATTTAAACTGGGTCTAGAATAAGGTACTTACATTGTTACGGGTGGTAACAGCCTAGAATGAGTCTACAAGCCCAAGTTTCATGCATTTCTGGATTTTTGAATGCTTATTTGTGAAACACTGCACACAGGGCCACTGCGATTTTTTTGCTAATGCAGTGTGCTAATCAGGAAATATCCTGTTGCCCGTGGTCGAGCGAAGGGATGAGATTAGCCAATCAGAAACGAGCGCGGGAAGATTCCTCCTCGCGTTGTTGCAGGCGAGGTTACTAATGTTCGATTTGTGCTTCGCTAGTAGATCTTCAAGATGGAGGCTCTTCGAAGTCCAGCACTAGAGAGCTTATTTCAATCCCGAGAAATGATACTCTGCATCAGCTAAACGAGTACCGTCTATCTAACCACCTTTGTGATGTGTTTCTGGTCTCAGGTGGCCGTGAATTCCCGGCTCACAGAGCTGTACTAGCGGCTGGTGGTGGCTTCTTTCGTGGCTTGTTCGCGGCAAACATGAAAGAACAATCAGAGAGTAAGATCGAGCTGCCCCAAGTCGACCAGGAAGTCATGAATGATATACTGGGTTATATTTACACCGGAGAAATCGGGGTGAAACAAAATAACGCTGAGCTTATTATAATGGCGGCGGAATTTTTGTTGATTGAAGAACTGAAGCATCCGATCGACAAGTTCTTGTCGGACTTGTTGCAGGGGGATTGTTGTTCTCCCATTGACTGTGCGACAACTTTGCAGTTTGCTTATCAATTCGACTGCTATTTGCTGAAGAAAGTATTTCTGAAGAAGCTCTGTAAGAATTTTCAGATATTTGTGAATGAATGTCAGGAGTTATTTTTGGAAATGAGTGCACAGACCATTGAGGACATCATATCGTGTGATGACTTGGTGGTTGATAGCGAAGAAGAGGTGTTCCAGGCAGTGATGAAGTGGATAAGACACGAGAAGAAAAGAGAGAGGTTCCTTCCTCACATGCTCTCCTTTATTCGCCTGTGTTCCCTCTCAGAAGATTTCATTCATTCTGTTATACTGAAAGATGCTATGATTGCTTCTAGTACCAAGTCTGTGAGCTATGTGAAGAGTGCATTGAGTATCACTCCTTCACAAACAAATGCAAATGCCCCTCACCCACGAGACTGTTTAGATACACATACTGATGCCATACTTGTCACCGTGCAAGATAATGAACTTGATTTTGCTGTTGCTAATGGAGTCTGGTGTTATATACCAGCTAAAAAAACTTGGTTACACATACCTACCCCACCAGAATTTGGATCAGGCCTGCCAATGTATTATGATGGATCCCTTGTTATGGCAATTTATCAAGATGCAACAGAAAAAGTATATGTTGAGAAATATGATCTAGAATCAAATTCTTGGTCTTTAGTCCTTGGACAGAGCTGGTTATGGCGTACCTGGAACTTTAAGACTGCCTGTCGGAATGGCATTATTTATCTCATTGGAGGTGTAAAGGCTATAGATAATGGTCGAATAAATGTAGCAGAACTTGTATATGCTTTTAATATAAGGTCAGGTTCAAACTCTTTTGAACAAGTTGCTTCTATGGACAAACCACGTAGATTCCATTGTGTTGTATCAGACAACAAATATATCTATGCTTTGGGTGGGTCTACTAGCTTTGGCAACTCTGGTGGTATGACAGATACCATGGAAAGATATGACCCTGACTCAGATACATGGTCATATTTATCTCCCATTAAGTCTTGCCGTGGTGAACTTTATCCAGAACAGTGCACATTAGCTAATGACAAGATCTATTTAATTCAGCAGGAGGACAGCAATATTGATGGGAAGGCTGATTTAGTATATGATATTTGCACTGACACTTGGTCAGAAATCCCTCAAGCATCTTTAAATGCAAATGTTGGACTTGTTGTGCACTGTCAAGATAAGCTGTATCTCTTAAGTGCAGGCTACTGGTACTCAAAGCAAGAAGATTTCAAAGAAGCCAGCATAATAAAGACTGTTACATACAATTTGAAGGAGAAAGTCTGGTCGGAAGTTGAATCTTCCATAAAGCTCAAGGTGACAGAGAGATATTCCACTAGAAGTTTTAAAGAGAGTGCAAGTTACATTTGCCTTGCAGGGACTGTTGTTCGATTATCTAAGGATTTTGTCTCAGTATTGAATTCACTAGAAGACGCTGTCCCTCCAACTGACTATGTTTCACTTTAGGTTGGGGATCTTTAAGAACTTGTATTTGCAACTCAGTAAACACAAAACCTGAAATTTTAGCTGCTTCTGGCTTATACATTATTTTTATTATTATACAAAGTAAACAGCATTATTTAGGAAGTGCTACCCAAGCAGTTTAAAAACCTGTTAAATTCTGTTTTTATTTATTTCAGGGGTTTATGACCACTGACAGCCTTTACAGGGTGTCCATAGCAATGACATAGCCAGGATTTTGTAAAAAATAAAAGGGGGCCGAAAGGGACAGGACATTTATGTTGCCAATTTTCCCAAGTGGATGTTACTGCTCTGGACCATTGTGAATGGCAGCAGGAAGTTTGGCTGTTGTACCTTTCCTGGGATAAAGGACACATAATTGTTTAGTGGGGGAAAGGTCATCATTTTTTTTTTCAGGCCAATTTTGGGGAGGGTGACTTGTTTTCTAGCACATTTTTTGGGAGGGTCATGATTTGTTTTGTCATTCAATAGTCGATCTAGAGGCATCCTTAGATATTTTAGATGGCTTGAATTTTTTGTTTCAGCTTGCACTTTGTGCTTGTCATATCATAGCAGTCAGCTTTCATGTCGAAATACCATGTGTCGATCCAGACACTTCAAGAGCTTATTCTGAGCCAAGATGCTCCTTGTTCAATACTCCTTGGTTGCATCAATACTATTAAAGCAGAGCTTATCAATAACATGTGGAGCAGGGTATTTCATGTGACATATTAAGTGAGAATTTAAACTGGGTCTAGAATAAGGTACTTACATTGTTACTGGTGGTAACAGCCTAGAATGAGTCTACAAGCCCAAGTTTCATGCATTTCTGGATTTTTGAATGCTTATTTGTGAAACACTGCACACAGGGCCACTGCGATTTTTTTGCTAATGCAGTGTGCTAATCAGGAAATATCCTGTTGCCCGTGGTCGAGCGAAGGGATGAGATTAGCCAATCAGAAACGAGCGCGGGAAGATTCCTCCTCGCGTTGTTGCAGGCGAGGTTACTAATGTTCGATTTGTGCTTCGCCAGTAGATCTTCAAGATGGAGGCTCTTTCGAAGTCCAGCACTAGAGAGCTTATTTCAATCCCGAGAAATGATACTCTGCATCAGCTAAACGAGTACCGTCTATCTAACCACCTTTGTGATGTGTTTCTGGTCTCAGGTGGCCGTGAATTCCCGGCTCACAGAGCTGTACTAGCGGCTGGTGGTGGCTTCTTTCGTGGCTTGTTCGCGGCAAACATGAAAGAACAATCAGAGAGTAAGATCGAGCTGCCCCAAGTCGACCAGGAAGTCATGAATGATATACTGGGTTATATTTATACTGGAAAGATTGAGGTAACCCAGGAAAACATCCAGCTCATAATAATGGCTGCTGACTTCTTGTTGATTGAAGAACTGAAGCGTCCTGCGGATAAGTTCTTGGCTCATTCATTGCAAGATTGTCCTCAAGATTGTTATTCTATTTTGCAGTTTGCTTACCAATTTGAATGTTATTTGTTGAAGAAAAAAGTTCTGAAGCAGATTTGCAAGAATTTTGAGACGTATGTTAGTGAATTCGAAGATATATTTTTGCTATTTAGTGCACAGATGCTTGAGGATATTATATCTTCTGATGATGTTGTGGTCAGCGGCGAAGAATTAGTGTTCTTATCTGTAATGAAATGGATTAGACATGAGCAGAAAAGAGAAAAGTTCCTTGGTCAAATGCTAACCCACCTTCGCTTGTGCTCCCTTTCGGATGATTTTATCCAATCAGTTGTCTTGAAAGATGATCTCATTGCATGTAGTTCTCAAGTTGTGTGCGATTTACAGAGTAAATTGAACATCACTCATCCACCTACAACTGTAAATGTTCCTCATCCACGAGATTGTTTAGATAAATACACAGATGCTATTCTTGTTATCCCAGAAAGAACTCGACTAGTACCTTATTCTGTGACAGCTGGTATTTGGTGTTATATACCTAGTACAACTACCTGGCTACATATACCTACCCCACAAGAATTAGTGTTTGACAAGCTAATATATGCTGGTGGGTCAGTTGTCATAATGGTGGGTGGTGAGCATGAAATTTATATTGAGAAGTTTGATATAAACACATTGACATGGTCCACCCTTGTTAATAAATGGGAAGGCCTTAATTGGACGTTAAGGAAGACATACCTCAAGGGTGTTGTTTACCTTGTTGGTGGCACAAAACCTTTATCAAATGAATTTGATGATGAAGATTGCTGTGCATCAGAATTTGTATATGCTTGTTGTTTAGCAATGGATGAAAGTTCAATCAAGCAGGTTGCATCTATGAATACACCACGGGCAGAACCATGTGTTGTTTGTGATGAAAATTACTTATATGCCTTGGGGGGAATAACAGGTTGTACAGTCTACTATGATGTAATAGATACAGATACTATGGAGAGATATGACCCTACTTCAGACACTTGGACAAACTTAGCTCCCATTGGGCTATGTAATTTGAGTGGGGATTCTGAACATATCACAGTTGCAAATGGTAAGATTTTCATTATTTTAGAGGAAAACCCCAAAAATGTCAAGAAGTTTGATTTGGTGTATAATATCAGTACCGATACTTGGTCAAGAATGCCCCCCGCACCTATTACTGCAAGACATGGACTCTTAGCACACTGCCAGGACAAGTTATATCTTATTTGTGGAGGTCATAGCAATGCAAAGGAAGAAGATTTCAAGTCTACTGACAAAATAAAGACTGTTAGTTATGATTTGAAGGTTAATGTCTGGGCAGAAGTGGAATCAGACATTAGGCTAGAAGTGAAATATAACAAATATGGTGGTTTTGTAAGTAAATACCAAGACAGCATTAATAATAGCATTTGCCTAACAGGAACAGTAGTGCGCTCGCATAAAGATTTTTTCTTCCACCAGGTGAATGTTTTTTTTAACATTTTAAGGTGATGAGGGAACTACAGTGGTACCTCTACAGGGCCCGACACTGCGACCATATGGTCACCAATGGCGACTAAATTTTGGGGCTTGGCGACCAACATTTTAGAGCAAGTCACCAAATGGCACCCCAGCTTTCTGAGTTCAGCTGAGATCCATGTTAATGTGGCAACTAAATCTTTGCATTTTGGCGACTTAATTTTTTAAATTAGTCGCCAATGGCACCTAGCAAAAAAAGTTAATGTCGAGCCCTGCTCTATTAAGAAGCCACCCTCTATTAAGCAAGCCCCAAGCCTTTTTTGGCGAGCCGTTAAAATCTAGAAAAAAAACTAGATAACATGTAATACAGTGGTCATTTTCAAGAGGACAATGTTTAATATTCAACTCTATTTGTTAACTAAGAAATGCAAAAAGCAAACAAATCTCAGTGCCTTCATAATTATCAATAATAGTATAAATTGGTTACCACATAGATCTAGCCTGCAACTTCTGTTACTCTGCTTAGTCCAGTCATAGAGATTTGACCGATTTTCCACGTTCCTTACTTCCCTCAAATTCCATTTGCAACTTCCGCTGACAAAAATGCGATTTGGCTTGACAACCCATCTCATGAATTTTGAAATGAGCTATGCAATAGTACAGACGCTCGCTTTCAAACGTAAATTTACTATATTTTATGCTAAACTTAGAAAAGTCATTATGTCAAGAAGGGAGTATGGCCAACCTTTTAGCCAACTTGCCTCATTGGCTCAGCATTATTTAATTTAATAGAAAATGGCAGAAAATACATCAAAAGGCTCGGGGCTCACCCCCAGTGGCTCGCAAAATAGCAACCCCCGGTTATAACTATTATGCATAATTTTCACAGAAAATTCAGAATATGGATTCATCTACTTCTGTGCTTTGGATGCCCACCAGTGAGCGATGGAGGCTACTGGTTGCTGTTCTCCCTTGTATGAACCTGAAACAATTCACAAGCTGTGTAAGAAAAGTTTCCTTTGTTTGAAAGGAGAGCTGAACACAAAGGTGTCCTCTGAAAATGGTTCCTACACGGCTTATTGTATATCTCCAGTTTCTTCAAGGGAAATGTATAAAGCCACTGGTGAACATGTTATTGTAAGGAAAGGGCATAATGTATGTGTTTCTTACAACCGAGAGAGCGAGAACCTTTATTTAAACAGGCAATGGCGAGACAACAGTAAAAATGCAGGTTTCCACAGAGGGGATAGAATGCAATATATATTAAACATGATTAAACTTATGCTACACTATTTGAGGAATTAATTGCCATTGGTTTTAAGTGTAATTATATGTTATTCGTAAAGAAGCTATTAAAAACTAAGGCATTGTCCACACTAACGCGTTTTCAAATGTATTCGTTTTCAAACTTATACAGAACAGAACAGAAACCTTTCAGATTGAATAAAACAACCTGTTATCAATAGGAGCCCTGAGCACTAATATACATCTACAATATAAAACATATATAAATAGGTAATAATAATTATGAATTGATAAAACTATATATGATTAAAAATCATTACGGATTCGCAGCGTGTTAGTGTGGACGGGAGATTTAGCTCCAAACAAGTGATCAATTTCTATTTGATGTTGGCGTGTGCAAGGACAGTCTGAGACAGTCTCAAATTAATGGTACAGTTGACGTTATCGTTTTGTCATTTTTATCCGGATTCGACCGTCCACACTAAAACGATATGTATACGGATTCGTTTTGATACACTTTCGAGAGCGTTTCCAAAGTTATACGGATTCGATGAAAACGATCAGCGTGTTAGTGTGGACGGAAGGTCTAAACGTATCAAAAAGTATACGGATTCAAACGAAAACGCGTTAGTGTGGACGGGGTCTAAACACTTTGCAGAGATATCCCATTCCCAGAGTTCCTTGTCTCACTAGCAGGATACAGGAACGTCATCTCCAGATTTTTCACTTCGGCTTCCGGGAAAAATTAGTCGAAAAGGAAAAAAGACTAATGCCATTTTACTGTATTTCTCCCGGGAGAATTTCAGGAAATTTCGTCACTTCAAGGCGGTCCCATAGGCTTATGGCTTAATTAACTAGGACACATGTAGCGCGCAACATTGTATCCCAATTAAGCCACGCGAGAAACATTGTTGCGCGCGACAAATTTTGTAGCCGAGACACAAAAAAATGTTTCTTCGCAAGACAAGAAACATTTGATGTGTCCGAGACGCGCGCGATGTTTCCTAGTTTAGCTACTCGGGGAAACATGCAGGACGCAAATGTTGCGCACTACATAGCGCAAATGTTGAACTTCGGTCAAAACTTCCTTTTTCAAAGGATGCTGCTTCATTAGACTTTATAGAAAAAAAGTACATGTTTTGGATTTTGGAACGGCGCGACAGGTTGTTTATTTGTTTGTTTATGTTGTTTACTTGCATGAGGTATTATATTCACAGGGTAGGCCACAGCTTGGGTGAACCACGGCCTAGGCCACGTTTTCTCCCGACACCCGCCCGTGAAGTATTGGAAAGATATACATCATTGAAATTAAAATACTCCGCTTTCAATACTTGTCAGTGCTGACGTTAGAGGTTTCATTGAATATAATCGTTTGAAAAAAAAACCTGGGTACGACGTGTGGTGGGGACCCGGGTGGTAACCGTCCGGGTCTTCATCTTTAGATCAGGCTCCTGGCCACCACGCGCTTTCTCAACCATTTTATTATATCTTGTTTCATTCATTTTATTTGTGTTATTCTTTCTACATATGTACATCGAAGATACATGTGAAATAAAATGAACTTGAACTTGCTTTGGCTGACACCACGGAAACGTTTTGCTGCCGTCAAGAAGAATCAACTCTAAGGAAGCAAAATCAAAGTTTCACTGTCGCAATAAATAGACGCTTCCAGCTATAATCGTGCGCCATCTCTTCTTTAGAAATGGCTCTGGAATGCCCCACAACTACCAGGAAACAACGCGCGCTCCATTAAATCATTAGAAATTTCCCATAGATTGCAATCCGATCTTCCAACCTCGTTTCAGAATGCGAACTCCCGGGTACGAAATAGCGAGATCTAGTTCTGAAATGTTAATGAGTGACGTCACTAATAATTTTTTTTGTAGACAACAATCCATGCACAGTCAACACTGTGCCGCAAAACGTTTGCGCTCGCGCCAAGATGTGACGCGATAACCATACCAATGCTGTGGTTTTACAGATTCGCTCTAATTGCCAAGTTACTAGCCTCCTTTGCAGCCGCTTTCGTGTCGCTCGTTTCACTGGGGAGAAAAGTGAAATGAGCGACACGCCAGCGGCTGCAAAGGAGGCTACCAAGTTACAGAGTTCACGAGTTGCGTTCTATCAGAAATGCTGCAAAACGCTTTGTGGCTACCATCACAAAAGGATTTCCAACCTTATTGAGTAGGGAATCAATTCCAAAGAAGTAAATAAGATGCAAAGAAAGATACAAAAGACCTTCTTACTGGATTTTGAAGTGCTGAGTTCGTCCATGGTTTGTTGCTCAAATGGCTAACTCAGTAGCTAAACAAAAATGCAAAAAGGAAATGGGAAAATATGCAGAAAGACGAGAAATACATCGGAAAGAGCGTGCGCGGTTTTGTAACCATTTTTCGTGCCTTTTAATTAATTAAAATTTTAATTTTAATTAATTAAAATTAAGGAACGCCTTGCCCAAGATATATATATATATATATATACCAGGAGCCCATAAGTAGGAGCTTTCATCTAACCTATATAGTTGAGGCAGCGCGTATTTCCTGACCTAGTTATTTTTAGATACGAATTTGCATTTTAAATTTGTTGCTGGTTTCGCGCCATATTTGTTCTAAAAATAGATAGGTCAGGAAAAACGCTGCCTCACGGACCCCAGTACCAAAGATGAAAGCTCCTACTTATGGGCTCCTGTATATACCCTTTCCGAGATATGGTGTCACCCGAAAAGCCTATAAGCTTGGTGCGCTAGGGAGTATGGGTAGAGATTTATTTAAATTTCTGTAAAATATTAGAAACAAACATGCTTGGAAGTGTGCTGAATCATTTCACCTGTGGTTGCGATAACTGTCTGAATTCAGATCAAACAGTACCAGTTTAAATGCCCCCATCATCCTTTGCGCTTCAAGCTTATAGGCTTTTTGGGTGACAACGTTCCCGGAAACGGTATATAGTGGTTTCAATAAAGTTTGTCACCCCAAAGACTAAAGCCTACAAGCTGTCGGTGCCAAGCAGTGTGGGTCATTCGTGCTTTGGATAACAAATATTCTCCATGAGTCAAAAATGCCGCGCGCGATGAGCGAAGTCGACCTTAGACTTTCACCTGTTTCCGAATTCGAGTGAGAGTATTGCACTGGCATCTAAAAATGTGCATTCTTAAGAGCGAATGTCTCATAAAAATTTCAGCACTCAGCAAAATTTGACATTTCACGGTAACAACCCAAAATCTAATTTCCTTCAAAATTGTTTGGATGATACAATTAGCATTCTGTGTTTATTTTGCTCAAAAGTTCGCATCTCAAAGAAATGAAATAAAGACACTTACAATTATGATAGTTGTACTTCGTTCCAATCTAATGGTTAATTGAAATTTTATTTTGGGCGCCTAGAAAGCTTTGGCCTAGCTGAAGATATATTAATTGGCGCGTTTTGAATTTCTACTTCCCTGCTAGCAGAGGCCACTCCTCTGCACACAAATGTCACAACCTCGTCCAGGATCGTGGACGTACTTGACTGGTTTGGCTGGTTTTACAAGAATGGCGTCAGTGTTTTGCTTCGAAAACAGCGCACGCTTTCACGAGTGCTTTCTTGTTCAATGACCAACAAACAAGATTTTGCTCAAATTTCTATAGAAAATGAAACGATCTCCAGCGAATTCTCAAAGGCAAACTTTAGAATGAGTATCAGAGCTGCGTTTAAGATCCTTTAAATTGAGTAAGTGAGCCATTAAAGGCCACAAAAAAGCGATTTTTTGTAAGTTGTAGAGCAGATAAATTGTGAGTTTCTTGCTCGCGCACAAACTTGATCGACCAGTTTCTCCAAGCTCACGCCATTTTCTCACACATGCGCGACAGAGAAATGACATTTGTGTGAAGAGGCTACTTTTGCGTAGTTGAAAAACACAAGAAGACATTTTAAAGTAAAAGAAAATGCAGGGAGATAAAAAGTAGCCTCTGCTCGCAGGGTAAATTTCTACGCGAGCGTTCCGATAATTTACTTTCTTTATATCTTCGAAGGTGTAGGATGACTAGCAAAACCGGACGGACGGAAAACAGAATAGAATTTGCGAAATATTTCTTTCTTTAGATATTTGTTCTACAGAATATTCCAGCGGTTTATCAGCAGTTCGGGTCTCCTGCAATCATCTCACAAAATACCCCGTCAGTATTTGATTCCTCCTTGAAAGAGGAAAAGCGTAAAAAGTAAAACAGCAGTACTGTCGTTCACGTTTAAGAATAAAGTTCTTGCGCCCACCAATTTGAGATTTGAAGTGCACTATAAATTCAAATTGCGCTGTTCCCATAAGCGTAAATCGAATTGATTTTTGATTAGCACGTGGGACAACAAATGACTCTCAAGGCTTGGCGCCGACAGCTTGTAGGCTTTAGTCTTTTGGGTGACAAACTTTATTGAAACCACTATATACTTATAGGGAACATGCTGTTGTGTTCCTTTTCCTTTTTTTACATGTTATGTACATATTTTCTTATATGTTATGTTATAGTGTCCCCATTTAGTGGTTCTTTTACTGCTATGTCAGCTGACACTTAAATAAAGTTATTATTCTTATTACTATTAAATAATTCAAGCAGGTCGATCCCAAAGATTGTCACTTTATCGAGATAGCGTTGTTGTTATCTGCGAATACGCGCGGGCTACCTGTGTTTTGCCCCAGCCCCGAACACCTGCAAATTTCGGTGGATTTTTCTGCTTTTTTCGCTAAAATATGAGGGAAAATACTTACAGACCTTCCAAATAAGGTAAGGGGGAATTCCTAATAAGGAAAGCGGCAAGTCGACAACGTTAGGCTACAAACGTCTTGATATATCGATTGTATCGTAGCTCAAAAAACTGAACTTGTGATACTTTTTAAATCCTTTTCATTTTCTGCACAATATAGCTGAATTCACACTAGAGACGAGTTTCCCGTCTGAGACGAGTTTCTCGCCTTGAATATGGTTCCCTGTTCTTCTGTGATCACGCGAAAGTTTAGACAGATAACAAGCAAGTGTTTCTGAGTAGAATTGACATAAGACAGGAACTTTTTGTGACGAGAAATTCGTCTCAGACGAGTTTTTCGTCTCTAGTGTGAATTCGGCTGTGCACGTTCTTCCCAATCCCAATCCCAATCCCAATCCCGCGCATGTTTTACATATCCATATGGTTAACCATATGGTAACTGTTGCCTATTTTTTTCCTAGAAGGCACAGTAACGGTAATTTTTCATCCCTGGCTAAACTAGGACACATGTAGCGCACAACATTGTAGCCGGACACATGCTGCCTTCATGTTTTCCTGAAACACTGATGTTGCGCGTGACAAATTGTAGCCGGGACAAAGATCAGCTAGCGCGGGCTCCCTGTGTTTTCTTTGCGAGCTTGGTTACAAAAAGCGTTCACGTGACCTACCCGTTCGAAGCCTACCTTCTTTCCTTCTTTACCGTGCCTTCTTTCCCCTAGAAGGCACGGTAACGGTATATATTAAGCCCTGGCTAAACTAGGTCACATGTTGCGCACAGCATTGACACATGCTGCCTTCATGTTTTCCTGTTTAGCCACGCGAGAAACATTGTAGCCGGGACAGAAGACCAGCTGGCGTGGGCTCCCTGTGTTTTCTTTGCGAGCTTGGTTACAAAAAAAGCGTTCACGTGACCAACGCGATCGAAGCTCTTCGAAGAAAGATGGCGGACGATTTGAAACCGAAAAAGCTCTCAAAGTTCATCTCGATTCCGCGTAAAAATACTCTGCATCAGCTAAACGAGTACCGTCTATCTAACCACCTTTGTGATGTGTTTCTGGTCTCAGGTGGCCGTGAATTCCCGGCTCACAGAGCTGTACTAGCGGCTGGTGGTGGCTTCTTTCGTGGCTTGTTCGCCGCAAACATGAAAGAACAGTCGGAGAGTAAGATCGAGCTACCCCAAGTCGACCAGGAAGTCATGAATGATATACTGGGTTATATTTACACCGGAGAAATCGAAGTGACACAAGATAACGCTCAGCTTCTTATTATGGCGGCGGAATTTTTGTTGATTGGAGAACTTAAACATCCGATCGACAAGTTCTTGTCGGACTTGTTGTCTGATTGTTCTCCAAGTCTCAATGACTGTGCGACAACTTTGCAGTTTGCTTATCAATTCGACTGCTATTTGCTGAAGAAAGTATTTCTGAAGAAGCTCTGTAAGAATTTTCAGATATTTGTGAATGAATGTCTGGAGTTATTTTTGGAAATGAGTGCACAGACCATTGAGGACATCATATCGTGTGATGACTTGGTGGTTGATAGCGAAGAAGAGGTGTTCCAGGCAGTGATGAAGTGGATAAGACACGAGAAGAAAAGAGAGAGGTTCCTTCCTCACATGCTCTCCTTTATTCGCCTGTGTTCCCTCTCGGGAGTTTTCATTCGTTCTGTTATACTGAAAGATGCTATGATTGCTTCTAGTACCAAATCTGTGAGCTATGTGAAGAGTGCATTGAGGAATATCACTCCTTCACAAACAAATGCAAATGCCCCTCACCCACGAGACTGTTTAGATACACATACTGATGCCATACTTGTCACCGTGCAAGATAACGAACTTGATTTTGCTGTTGCAAATGGAGTCTGGTGTTATATACCAGCTAAAGAAACTTGGTTACACATACCTACCCCACCAGAATTTGGATCAGGCCTGCCAATGTATTATGATGGATCCCTTGTTATGGCAATTTATCAAGATGCAACAGAGAAAGTATATGTTGAGAAATATGATCTAAAATCAAATTCTTGGTCTTTAGCCTTTGGACAGAGCTGGTTACAGCCTATTTGGAATTTTAGGACTTCCTGTGTCAGTGGCATTATTTATCTCATTGGAGGTGTAAAGGTTACAGATAATGGTCAAATGAATGTATCAGAACTTGTATATGCTTGTGATTTAAGGTCAGATTCAAATTCTTTTGAACAAATTGCTTCTATGGACAAACCACGGAGATTCCACTGTGTTGTATCAGACAAGAAATATATCTATGCTTTGGGTGGGGCTACTAGCTTCAGCATCTCTGATGGTATGACAAATACCATGGAAAGATATGACACTGACACAGATACATGGTTATATTTGTCTCCCATTAAGTCTTGCTGTGGTGAACTTTATCCAGAACAGTGCACATTAGCTAATGACAATATCTATCTAATTCAGCAGGTGAATGTTGATGGGAAGGCTGATTTAGTATATGATATTTGCACTGACACATGGTCAGAATTCCCTCAAGCCTCTTTAAATGCAAATCATGGACTTGTTGTGCCTTGTCAAGATAAGCTGCATCTTTTAAGTGCAGGCTACTGGGACTCCAAGCAAGAAGATTTCAAAGAAGGCAGCATAATAAAGACTGTTACATACGATTTAAAGGAGAAAGTCTGGTCAGAAGTTGTATCTTCCATAAAGCTCAAGGTGACAGAGAGATATTCCACTAGAAGTTTTAAAGAGACTGCAGATTTCATTTGCCTTGCAGGGACAGTTGTTCGCTTATCTAAGGATTTTATCTCAGTATTAAGTTCACTAGAAGATGCTGTCCCTCCAACTGACTATGTTTCACATTAGGCTGGAGAACTTTCAGAACTTGTATTTGCAATTCAGTAAACAAACAACCTTGCATTTTAGCTGCTTATCTGACTTGTACTAAGTAAACAAAGTTATTTACGAAGTGCTACGCAGGCAATTTTAAAAGCTGTTAAATTCTGTTTTTATATATTTCAGGGGTTTATGACCTCTGACAGGCTGTACAGGATGTCAATAGCAATGACATAGCCAGGATTTTGTATATAAAAAAGGGCTGCAAGGGACAGGACAGTTTATGTTGCCAATGTTCCCAAGCGGATGTCACTGCTCAGGGCCATTGTGAATGGGAGCAGGAAGTTTGGCTGTTGTAACCTTCCTGAGATAAGGAACACATAATTATTAAGTGGTGGGAGGGTAAGCATAATTTGTGATAAGCTTGGAATTGACAACCTCGAGACATCCCTTTGTCATGCACAGCTTCTGTGGTTTGAGGTCGAAGTCGTGGAGAACATTGTCTGAGGTAGGTGTCTGGCCTGTCTGCAGTCTTGGTGGCGGACTGGGGGAGGGCTGTGAAAGACAACGTCAATGCATTAAAGGATAGTGAGTGAGTGAGGGTCATCATTTTTTCAGGCCAATTTGGGGGAGGGTAACATTTTTTCTAGCACATTTGTGGGTATGTAATTATTTCTTTTGTCATTCAATTGTTGATCTAGAGGCATCCTTAACTATTTTAAATGGCTTGAAGTTTTGGTTTCAGCTTGCACGTTGCTCTTGTCATATGTTAGCAGTGAGCTTTCATGTAGAAATACCATGTGTTGATCCAGACACTTCAAGAGCTTATTCTGAGCCAGGATGCTCCTTGTTCACTTGGTTGCATCAATACTATTAAAGCAGAGCTTATCAATAACATGTGGAGCAGGGTATTTCATGTGACATATTAAGTGAGAATTTAAACTGGGTCTAGAATAAGGTACTTACATTGTTACGGGTGGTAACAGCCTAGAATGAGTCTACAAGCCCAAGTTTCATGCATTTCTGGATTTTTGAATGCTTATTTGTGAAACACTGCATACAGGAGCACTGCGATTTTTTTGCTAATGCAGTGTGCTAATCAGGAAATATCCTGTTGCCCGTGGTCGAGCGAAGGGATGAGATTAGCCAATCAGAAACGAGCGCGGGAAGATTCCTCCTCGCGTTGTTGCAGGCGAGGTTACTAATGTTCGATTTGTGCTTCGCTAGTAGATCTTCAAGATGGAGGCTCTTTCGAAGTCCAGCACTAGAGAGCTTATTTCAATCCCGAGAAATGATACTCTGCATCAGCTAAACGAGTACCGTCTATCTAACCACCTTTGTGATGTGTTTCTGGTCTCAGGTGGCCGTGAATTCCCGGCTCACAGAGCTGTACTAGCGGCTGGTGGTGGCTTCTTTCGTGGCTTGTTCGCGGCAAACATGAAAGAACAATCAGAGAGTAAGATCGAGCTGCCCCAAGTCGACCAGGAAGTCATGAATGATATACTGGGTTATATATATACTGGAAAGATTGAGGTAACCCAGGAAAACATCCAGCTCATAATCATGGCTGCTGACTTCTTGTTGATTGAAGAACTGAAGCGTCCTGCGGATAGGTTCTTGACTCATTCATTGCAGGAAAGCTCTCCGTGTCCTCAAGATTCTTCTTCTTTTTTGCAGTTTGCTTACCAATTTGAATGTTATTTGTTGAAGAAAGAAGTTCTGAAGCAGATTTGCAAGAATTTTGAGACATATGTTAGTGAATCCGAAGATATATTTTTGCAATTCAGTTCACAGATGCTTGAGGATATTATATCTTCTGATGATGTTGTGGTCAGCGGCGAAGAACTAGTGTTCCAAGCTGTCATGAAATGGATTAGACATGAGCAGAAAAGAGAAAAGTTCCTTGATCAAATGCTGAACCAACTTCGCTTGTGCTCCCTTTCGGATGATTTTATAAATCAATTGTCTTGAAAGATGATCTCATTGCATGTAGTCCTCAATCTGTGTGCCATTTACAGAGAACATTGAACATCACTCATCCACCTACAACTGCAAATGTTCCTCGTGCACGAGATTGTTTAGATAAATATGCAGATGCTATTCTTGTTATCCCAGAAAATGCTGAACTAGAAGTCGTGACAGCTGGTATTTGGTGTTATATACCAAGTACAACTACCTGGCTACTTATACCTACCCCACAAGAATTGGTGTTTGACAAGCTAATATATGCTGGTGGGTCAGTTGTCATAATGGTGGGTGGTGAGGATGAAATCTATATTAAGAAGTTTGATATAAACACATTGACATGGTCCACCCTTGTTAATAATTGGCAAGGCATTCCTTGGGGGTTTAGGAAGACATACCTCAACGGTGTTGTTTACCTTGTTGGTGGCACAAAACCTTTATCAGATGACCTTGAAGATGCTGATTGCTGTGCATCAAAATTTGTATATGCTTGTTGTTTAGCAATGAATGAAAGTTCATTCAAGCAGATTGCGTCTATGAAAACACCACGGGAAGATGCATGTGTTGTTTGTGATGAAAATTACTTATATGCCTTGGGGGGAATAACAGGTATCGCAGTCTTTGGCCCCAGAACAGATACTATGGAAAGATATGACCCTACTTCAGACACTTGGACAGACTTATCTCCCATTGGGCTCTGTAATTTGAGGGGGACTTCTGAGCAGTGCACAGTAGCAAATGGTAAGATTTTCATTATTTTGGAGGAAAACAAAAACAATGACAAGAAGTTTGATTTGGTGTATAATATTAGTACCGATACTTGGTCAAAAATGCCCCCAGCACCTATCAGTGCAAGACATGGACTTTTAGCACACTGCCAGGACAAGTTATATCTTATTTGTGGAGGTCATAGCAATGCAAAGGAAGAAGATTTCAAGTCTGATAACAAAATAAAGACTGTTAGTTATGATTTGAAGGATAATGTCTGGGCAGAAGTGGAGTCAGACATTAGGCTGCAGGTGAAATATAAATATAGTGGCTTTGTATGTGGAAGCCTAGATAGCATTTACCTAACAGGAACAGTTTTGCGCTTGCGTAAAGAGTTTTTATCAACTCTTAAGTCACTTAAGGTGATGAGGTGATGAGGGAACTATTGTTAGGAGCTTCCATCATCTGCACTTGGTCGCACCACCAGCACAGGAGTAGAATAATCTTAGCACTATCTTCTTTGTGTACATAATTAATGCTTAGCAAAATAAACATCATTCCTTAAATATCTGTCCTAGAGTGCTATAAATTTCCGGCTCCAGTGTCCTTTGTGGTCATTTAATTGCAGACATGCTGGGTTTTAAACTGAGATTTTCACTTCATCCACCTTCCCTTTACACACAAAGGCTTGCTTGCATACCCAGCACTGCAGTCGCAGACACCTTAACCATAACTTAATCTTCTGCAAAGATTAATAATGTAATAAGTATGCAAGGGAGAATTATTACAATTTAACATGCTTAAAATCAAAACCAAGCCATTCAAACTTCCTGGATCATGGCAGCTTTCAGCTAATAACTATTATGTATGATTTTCACAGACAATTCAGTCTAAAAAATAGATCAATCTATTCCTGTGCTTTGGGTGCCCACCAATACAGCCGATTGCGTTTGAGCGTTTTACCCTAACAGTTTGCACGTTATGTTTGAACGTTTGAAAGTTGCGTTTCTAGGATGAAAGGAGACGTTTCTATGGCGAACCAAAGAGTTCTGTCCTCTCTGATTGGTCATTGAAAAATACACATGGCGGTTGCCCTTGGAAACGTCCGACTTTTTGTCTCACAACGCAACTTTCAAACGTTCAAACGTAACGTGCGAACTGTTAGGGTAAAACGCTCAAACGCAATCGGCTGTAGGTGATGGAGGTGTATTCCAGATGCCTGGATTCCATATATATAAAACTAAGGCTGCATTCATTATGTATTATACAGGGGGGGCAGAGGATTTTTTTTGACAATGCAAAATTTTCAGATCCCCCCCAAGGCACAACATACTTTTTACGAATCCCCCCTCTTGGTCAAAAGGAACCCCCCCCCCCCCCGACATTTTTTTCAATTCATATGTCGAGGAATGTCGAGGTAGGGTTGCGTCAATAACATTTTTTCAAAAGATGCAGAACAAGGCTCAATGATAAAAAAAATACAAAGCGTAAAAATGCAAATAAAAATCCTATTGGAAATAATATTTACATAATTCAGCCTATTGGCTGCAATGATTATATTTAATAAACTATCTATCTATCTAGGTGGCTGTACTCTTTTGTTGTGTGTAGTGACTTTCTATACCAAGTGTTCCATGGTGCGCTTCTCGATTGGAACCTTACTACATAGACTGAGTATCAGTTATTTTGTATTTGATTGTTTGGTTTGTTTTGACATAAAGCTACAAGACTTTTAATCAAAAGTCCAAAGGCGTTTTTGTCTGGCAGACAAAAGTCATTGAAGAGGACCTCGAGGAATTGTGGTAAACAAGAAGGCCTTTTACAATTTTTTAAGTTTATAAGTCTTTTATGCGCGCGCGCAGCTATTTTCAACATAATAATAATAATAATCGTTTATTATTCCTCTTGCAGTTAGGACTGAATAACAGGAATAGGTCATACATTAATACTAACATCGAAAATATTATAATAAATACACACGCCAGGACGGAAGACAAGTTACAATAAATCCAAACAGTACTTTGAAGTTACGAAGTTTGGGTAGGTCTAATAAAACGAGAGGAATTCCCCCCGGGGGGGGGGGACTCCCTATATTCGAATGCTAGGGGTGACCGTCGTATTTTTTAGGGGTTGAAATCGGCGATCTCGTATTTTTTAGGGGTTTGAAAATAAAAAACGGTATAGTAAGAAAAATAGGTATTTTTTAGGGGGTTCTTGCGCAAATAAGGTAGTGTTTTTGAAAGTCGAGGGGATACATTTGTGTAGATTAAATAAACGGCCAGAATAAAATTTAATCTGTCAAAATTGTTGGTATTTTTTTAGGGTATTTTCAGACTGAGGGGTATTTTTAGGGTGGAAATTTTTTTCGACCAGGTATTTTTTAGGGTCAAAATTCGAGTTTCCCGACGGTCACCCCTAGCATTTTAACCTTAGTCCCCCCCGGGGGAGTCCCCCCCCCCACCGGGGAATCCCCTGATCTCAGAGAGTATCCAGAGGCGTGTTCACAGACCCTAGCACGTATAAGTGAATATAGAGGACTTCCCGCGTGAATCCTCTGAACAAACCTTGAGCAGGCCAGGTCTCTCCGATCGGAAAGAGACAACAGGCCTGCCAAGGTAAGCGCGCGGCAATAGGGTTTGAATGGAAACTCGATAGCGAGTGCACGCCTCTGAATACTCTCGAGCAAGTTAGATAAATAGATAGGGAGATTCGCAAAGATGGATGCGGCGTATTCTAAGATTGACCTAATGAGGGCGCAGTATACAATAACAAGGTCAGTGTAGGCGCGACGCCGCATTTCTTGAGTTGTCTCAGAGCGTAGAGACGTTTGTTTGTTTTCTTCAATATGAAGTCACAGTGGGCAGACCATGTCAAGTCGCTGGAGATGTAAATGCCAAGAAGCTTAAAAGACTTGACAGACTCGATAACGGAGCCACCGGTAGCGAGTGTCTGCCGCTGAGAGCTATCATATTGAAGAAAGCTAACACACATTTCTTTACATTTGCTAGGATTTAGTTTCATTGCAAATGATTGTATATCCTCGACAATGTGACGCATGAGTGACGGCGAGTTCCTGGGTACTATTTCAAGTGCTGTTAGATCGTTTACAAACTTTATCCTAAAGTCCCCAGTCAGGGAGGAGATCGTCGACCATGATTGCAAAAAGAATTGGACCCAGCCGGGTACCTTGAGGAATTCCACCGTTAAGACGCAGGGGAGGTGATGTATTTAGACCTATGCGCACATACTGAGATCTCTCTAGTAGGAAACTGGCAATCCACCGCACTAAACAAGGATGTAAACCATATTTACTAATTTTAGCCAGCAAAATTTTGTGATCGATCAAGTCGAAGCCCTTGCGAAAGTCTGCAAAAAGAGTCTTACTGAGCAGTTGCCGTTATCAAGGGCTTCGTAAACTAATTGGTGTAAATAAGCAAGCGCTTGTTCAGTAGATCTACCAGCGACGGCGAACTGCTTGCTATCTAAGTTGCTAACTATCGACGGCATCACTCTGGTCAGTGTAAACCCCTCCATCACCTTGGCAATCTGGCAGGTGAGAGAAATCGGTCGCAGATCATTGTCTATGTCCTTAGGTGGATTTTGCTTGGGGAGGGGGATAACCGCAGCAGAGGGAAGATATCCAGATACACTCTTTTTTTTATAAGAACGTCTAAAAATCTACTTCAGCCTGGGCAAAATCAGGTATTTTTTACAGTAAATGTATCAGAATGTTTATTAATCTTTGACCATTTTTCAGCCTTGACGTTCTTAAAAAAAAGGTTCTTATAAAGAAAAAAGAGTGTATCCACATATCAGTTGATGAAAGAGGGTAAATACACGAGAATAGTAGTGCAAGTATATAATACTTCAACAAAAATATGCATCCCCCCTTCATGTTATGAAAAAAACTTGACATCCCCCCTTTTCCAGTTGCTAAATTTTGAGATCCCCCCCCTCAACCCCCCCCCCCCCTGTAGTATACATAATGAATGCAGCCTAAATCAAAACGGAAGTACCCAAAAGCAAATCGAGAAATTTATATGGGAAAGCATGTCAGAAAGAAAAAAAAACACATTAAAGGCTGAACAGTAACGGTATCGCCTCGCTCCGCCGGACATCAGACATGCCAGGAGGTATTACATTTCAGATATAGTGCTGCTGACCTTCAAAAACTATTGTTTTATTGGCTGTTTTTTTTTTGGGGGGGGGGGCAACCTCCCTTAAATAGACCCCCTCCCCTGGGATTTCCACTCGTGAATCAGACCCCCTCCCCTGGAATTTCAAGTCTCAAAGGACCCCATCCCCTGGAATTTACATTTTTTCTGTCCGAAAAGTACCCCTGGAAAATAAAATTTGGGATAAGATGTCACTAGAAAGTCGATAGAAAGTCACCTTTTTACACGTCCCCTCGGAATGTCGTCCAAGCGTCAGGCACATCCCCTCACGTGGAATTTCCAGAGTCCAATAGAGATCCAATTGTCATGGCTAAAAGGGATAACTCAGAAGGACCTGATTAATAATTCATAGGATAAACAATAGAACGAAGCTACATTGCATAACATGGCATATGTAGGTTCGTTCTACCATGAAGCCTATGAATTATTAATCAGGTCCTGAGTTGTCCCTCAGGGATTTAGCCACTCGTACCGCCTCCCCTGGAAAATATTCCGTAGGTCCTCCACGATTTCGCAGGCTTTTGCATGCTAGAGTCGCTGTTAGCATTTGATAGAATGGCTCGTCGTTCGTCGCTGTTTTCGGAAAGGCCGTGTCGCGTTTTCAACGTAGTTCAAGGCCGTGTCGCTTGTCGGAATTTACCCTGATAGAGCCTCATGAATATTTTTGGCGTGGTCCGCTTTGCTTCCCGACCTTGTTGATTGTTTGGTCTCCCTGTGTACGTCAAATCCCAGAGGCCTTTGAGGTCGTGGCATTTGAGCCCGCGATCTCGTGACCTAATCTAATTTGCATATTGATGGTTTCGTGTCAAACTCGGCACGTGTTGGTGTGTTGTTCTGTCGTAACTTCCAAATCGGACAAGATTCTTGTCCGCAATATGGATCACCCGATGAAATCAAAGTCCGAGACCAGAGACAAATGCTTCACAGAGTGCTCCTTGCAGGTTTTGAAGGGCGAAAGTTGTCTCGCTTCTGATGAGAGGGGCGAGTGCCGTGTGCAAGTTTGCGAGGATCTCACCACTTCGACGTGTGTCGTCCGAGTTCTAACCAGTACGAATTTAAAAAATACATTCCTGATTAACTTTGTGGTAAATTGCCTTGTGAGCGGTTCTTTATTGTTTGTTGTTATGTTCAATCTTAGATGGAGATTTTTCGCCCAGTTTTCACGTCTCGAAAAACACAGGTCATTGCCAAGTTGGACGAGTACGGTATTTGGTGGATCTTCCGGAATTGAGTTGTAGTATTATCATAACATTCAGCCGTCAAGAGGGTAAGTTAAGTTTTCTATCTATGCTTGTGAACTACTGCTTACTAATAATTTAAAGTGACCAATCCTTGACTGCAAAAATGTCACTCATATCTTCGATCTGCCGATAAGGCAAACTTCCCATCAAATTTCTAGATAATTTTCGTGTATGTTCAGTATCCCATAGAGACAGAACGGTTAGAAAAGATCTTCGACAAGTCAACTGGCACAGTAGTCAAAGCCATGAGCTGTACATGAATTGTCTTAATTGGAAACTTATTGCTGCTTCTCTTACTGCTGCTTGTCATTCCTTCGACGCCAGGGAGTGTTGCTAAATATCAACTCATCACCTCGTTCAAGGCCAATATATATAAAACACTTAAAATCGTTTTCAAGAAAACCATAATTTATAAGCTTAAATGAAGAGAGGGCTAAAATTATATGCTTACTGTGAACAAATATAAATTGTTTCTCTTTTTTTTACCTTTATACAATGTCTTTCAAATTCAAATGGTATCCTGGCAGGATTTTCCCATGTATTAATGAAAATACTATTATTCAGTTAACCAAAGGGCTGGTTTGCATATGGCTTGTCTACTGCTTGTGTGATATAGACACAAATGACCATATGAAATGACTTCATGGAAACTCACTGGCAGACTGCAGTTCAGTACAACGGTCACAATTCTTCCCTGGTGGTTATATAGCCTTTAAAGATGTTACAAAAATATTAAACAATTAGTCATCTTAGGCTCCGTAAAATCAGTGAATAGTCACCAAGATGAAGCGGAGGTGACTATTTGCTGATATTTACTTATTTAAGGTGACTAATTGTTTTAGTAGAATTAATAAAGTGACTTTTTTCTTAGTATTTCTTAGGTATTTTCTTAGTTTCTTATAATAAAGTGCACACACAATCCCCAATGCATTCAATGTTATATTAACCTATAGGTGAATATAGCAAAATATGACAAGCGTTTCGACCAATCAGCACACTGAATCGCTTAGTAATTATACTAAGATAATATAACTTGATAAGCAATAAAATAAGTGGTCATATATCTGGTCATTTATCTTTAGAAATGTTGGATTTCAAGAAATCATTACAGTCATCGTCAGGCCAACCTAAATCTGAATCACAGTTTAATGAAAGAACAGAGGAAGCTTCTGCTGCACAATATTTCCAGGTACAGTATCCAGGAAATGTTGTGGTTCATGTCAGCACTGTAAAGTGCTAGATCAGAGATGGATATACAGTCATGTGAAGGGAAGTAGGGGAAGGGAGACACCCTCAGCAAAACCAGAAGAAACTCCTGTTGAAGGGGAAATAGTGCTACAAAAAATTGATACCAATCTCTCATTTTGGGAGGGGGAAGCAGGGGCTTTAAGCCGGTTTTTATACCTTCCCTATGCCCGCCTCTTTGAAAAGGAATAAAAATAACTCTGTTCTTTTATCTACAGTTTTATGGTTACTTGTCACAACAGCAGAATATGATGCAGGTATGTAAGAACAGAGGGTTAAAACACCTTACACTAAAATCATGAATTAATTTTGTATATCAACCCTTGCCTACCTTGATTCTAGTAGTTTGGAATTAAATCCTCCCTGATTTGTTCAATGGAGAACCTGATTCATACCTTTTTATAGAAATTCTCTTTTTCAACATTATCTGCTGGCAGAGGTCTCTTTCCATTGTTGGGGTGAAGCCAGATGGGAGCCCATGCCCCCTAAAAGAGGCATTTGCTTGCAGAGTTTTCCTGCACATACTGTAGTTCCACTTGAATGAATAAACATTTTGTAGCTTGACTTCTGCAATATTTTTCTTTTAGGACTCCATACGAACTTCAACCTACCAGAGGGCAATGTTGCAGAATCCTGCAGATTTCCAGGATAAGGTACAAGAGGATGTGAGGCTATAATAATGATAATGAAATTATAATACTGGGTTGTGCAAATGGCTCCACTATGTGGCTTTCCTTGGATTGCGGGACCTTAGAAGACGTTAAGGCCTTTTAGTTGCTAGTCTGGCTGGATTTGAACCCCCATGTCCTGCACAACAGCCCGATGCTCTACCAATGATGTTTTAAACCAGTCAGCTTCTAAGTTCTAGGGAAGTAATTTGCTTGCTGGATAATTGACAGTGCGAATACAAGAATGCTATGCAGTCTATCATGGTTAGGGGGGAAAACATCCCAGTACTACTATTTTTCCTTTGCATGTTTATTACAGTGTTTCACCAACTGTTTGTTTGTTTTGTTTTTAACAGATTGTGATTGATGTTGGTGCAGGGTCAGGTAAAAAATTATGTTAAGTTACTGATGGTATCCAGATTCTTGAGTGTGTCTTGGATGTTGCCCTTCTTATGCCTCAGAGTGCAAACATATCTTTTGTGCTATGTTGAAGTGATACATCTTTGGTGTGTGACTCAGATTTCAAAGTGTGGGTCTTGATATAATACTCGGATATAAAAATGACGGGGGGTCCGACATAGTTCCAAATTTCATACCCAAAAAAATACCTGAGCCATAAATTTGATACCCAAAAACATACCTGCTCCAAAATTTGATACCCAAAAAAATACCTAACTTTTATAGCCTAAAAAAGCTATTTAATACCAGCATAGACATGATGCCCCCTGTCCGATATGTTTCCGAGAAATAGCTTCAGCATAAGCAGTATCTTGACTTTCAACTAGCCTTCAGCCCAAAAAAATACCCGCAGACTTTTCAACCCTCAAAAAATTACCTGGTAGAATTTTCAACCCCAAAAAAATATGTCAGACCCCTGTCATTTTTATATCCGAGTACTCCCCTGGGGTCTTGACATTTTCAGCTTTTAATCCTTTTTTAGATGGAGAAACCCATAGACAGCTTATGAGAATTTGTGCATTATATTATTTTAGGATGTCACTAACATGTATTTTTGTAATACAATATTTGCCTAATGTGGTTTAATTTGATTATTTCTTGTCAGGTATTTTGTCATTCTTTGCCATTCAGGCTGGAGCAAAAAGAGTATATGCAATTGAAGCTAGTTCTATGGCTGCCCATGCCGAGGTACCAAACAAACTGAGTGTCCATTATCTGACTAAGTTTGAGCTTGTTTGAAATAATTGTATATTTCTTGCTCATCTTTCAGATGCTGGTGAAACAAAACAATCTCCAAGACAGAATTATTGTAATCCCAGGAAAAGTCGAAGAGGTAGGGGTGCTTGTGATGGGCAGGTTTATGTGTGGTTGTGGCTATGGGCTGAGGCATGAATTGCAGTTTTTATTTGTCTCTGATCACTTGTTGATGAAGATTCAATCAAAGCAATGCCAGGGGCCAACTCATGAGTAAGATTAATATTAGCTAAGATGAGGCCATCATTGATGTCATATCACATGGTCTACTTATTGCAGTGTTAGCTCCAGGTCATGCTAATTCCTGCACATATTATTATTGATTATTCATGACTTTATATCACATGGTGGCGCCATCGTTTTGCACCTCCTCCATTGACCTTTAAACAGTGTAATGATTCTGCTTTTAAGACTTGTTTATTATTCTATCCAAACGAGTTCGATAGGTAGCACAGTAAACGGAGCTTAGTTTTTCCTTGAAAGTCCTGGGAGTATTTACAAAGCATCCAAACCAACCGAGGGCATCTCACACTCTTTCAACTCTAACTGGAAACCTTATGTCACATCGTCATTCACACGCTCTATCTTAACTGTAACTTGCTCGTGCACTAGCACTCTCTAGAAACATAGTAACTCTTTTACACTTCTCTACACTTTTCCCTCCTACGAAAGAACTCTTTTACACTTCTCTACACTTTTCCCTCCTATAAAATAATTGAAAATAACTCTTTTACACTTTACTACACCTTTCTCTCCTACGAAATAACTCTTCTACATTTCTGAAAAACTGCTCACTAATGTTATTGATATCATTTATGTCCATAGTCCGGCATCCTAATCTACAACACACACACACATATGCACTGAGTGTAAAGTCTGTAATACAAAACAAAGGCAGATCTCGATCCAGCATTTCCTCTAGAGTCTGATTATGCATTATGTCAGTCCGTCGACATCGCCTTTACAGGAACTAGAGATCTGGGCATCATCCATTTCTGCTCTTATGCCATGACACAACTTGTGTGGGGCCTCCTCACAACTTGTGGTCAACTTCTCTGAAAAGTGCTTTTTCAGACTTCTCTCTTCTTCACAACATGATCAGAACTTTACATCCAGATAACACATTTTTTTCTTCGTCTTCTTCTTTGGACTTACTTGATCTTTCTTACTTTTTTTTCTTTTGTTTTTCTTTTCCTGTTTTTTTTTTCTTCTCACCGACGACCGGTTAGCGCAGTGGTAGAGCGCCGGGCTTATGTTCGGGAGGTTGCGAGTTCAAAAAAACCCTGGCCGGGCCAACACTCAGGGTCTTTTTCTAATAATTGAGGAGAAGGTGCTGCCTTTGCTCTAACATCTGCAAATGGTTAGACCTTCGCGTCTTCTCGGATAAGGACGTTAAACCGTAGGTCCCGTCTCTCACATACACTACACTAACCGGAACCAAAAGGAGGTTAAAGAACCACTATGGCCGTCGGAAGTTGCCCAACCTCAGTGTCACAGAACTCACAATACTAACACACACTCATGTTTATAAAGCTGGTTCTTATAGGATGAGTTATCCATTAATGTAAAGCGCTTTGAGCCGCGAGGATAAAGCGCTATATAAGCACGTTATTATTATTTATTATTTTTTTTTACACGCCTCTCTGCCCTCAGCTGGTTTGGAAACTTGCAAAATACTTCAAAGGACCCTCCCTCAGGCTTCCTGTGCACAAAACATCTCCACGATCTCGGGGCCTGGGGCGAGCTAGTCTCTTCCTCGAAAATCACCATTTTGTCAACAGCAAAATGTCTCCGTATTCACAATAAAAGTAACTGAAATTTGGTTCAGCCACCACAAGAGTCCTTCTTGTCTATTTCTGGGAATAAGTTCGACCAGTTGGGATGTTGTTTGAATGTCTGAAGACTTTGGGGTTCGGTTTAGCGATCGTTCCGCTTGGTTTCTCTCCACTCGTACAAGAACTTCATTCATGACAGGTTGGCCAATTCTTGCTTTAACTAGAACTTGAGTGATTATTTCCTTTAGAATAATTCGTCTTCCATAGTTCTGATTGCACCTTGAACCAAACTCTGTAAATCCTTTGCTCTGATGCGATTGAAATCTCCGTCCTGATCTCCGTTTTCCTGGCGCTTCCGTCCTGGTGTGGTCGCCAATTGTAATGATTCTGCTTTTAAGACTTGTTTATTATTCTATCCAAACGAGTTCGATAGGTAGCGCAGTAAACGGAGCTTAGTTTTTCCTTGAAAGTCCTGGGAGTATTTACAAAGCATCCAAACCGAGGGCATCTCACACTCTTTCAACTCTAACTGAAAACCTTATGTCATTTACATCGTCATTCGCACGCTCTATCTTAACTGTAACTTGCTCGTGCACTAGCACTCTCTAGAAACATGTAACTCTTTTACACTTCTCTACAACAGCTTTGTCAGAAGAAATAGACCATTTCTTCAGGTTTGTGCGCACAGCAATCTGGCCTTCAGGACTGGTTATCAAGGGAATCTCTCTTTGTTGGTGGCTTTTGTGTTGGTGCAATCACTTATTGAAACCACTGTTTGTTATGCCCTTGTATATTCACCAGTTAAAAAGGCTTACCTCTTGCAGCGCAGATAGAGCATGTAATTAATTGATAACAAGCTCTTGATCAAATATATGTTGATTATAATGTTTAGCTCATACCATTTTTATTGTTTAAGGTGCATATACCAGAACAAGTTGATGTAATCATCTCAGAACCGATGGGGTATATGTTATATAATGAAAGAATGCTGGAGAGTTACGTTCATGCCAAAAAATGGCTCAAGCCTGGAGGTATGGTCAAAGTTTTCATCCTGTCTCATCACACAAGAAAGAACAAAGAGAATCTGGCTGAAACTGTTGAATTTTTTCATTTATTGTTTTAAGTTGGTCATCACCAATAACAACTTTTAGCATGTGTAGTTAGCTTGCTCGCAGGCATTGGAGAGAAATTTTTAGGTTGAAAAGAATGAGCTTGCTTTCACATGGCTGCCATCTTGGATTTGGTGACAAAAATGACAAATCGGGGGAGGGGCCCTCATTATTGTCACCAACTCCAAGATGACGGCCACATGAAATTTTTTCAACCTAAAAACTGCTCTCCAATGCCTGTGAGTAGGC
Organism: Scolanthus callimorphus; assembly: GCA_033964015.1. Lineage (NCBI taxonomy): Eukaryota > Metazoa > Cnidaria > Anthozoa > Actiniaria > Edwardsiidae > Scolanthus > Scolanthus callimorphus. The sequence continues at coordinate 15,637,261 of CM066913.1, forward strand.
TAGTTTGATGCTGAAACATTGTACAATAAAATTAACTTACATGTCTTTGGATCAGCTAAAACCTAATCAAGATTATCCGCATGTGCTTATGTTGTGTGTTATTCTTTCTTTTCTCCTCAAATCCCAGGAAAAATGTTCCCCACCCAGGGAGATCTCCACATTGCACCATTCTTTGATGATGTTTTGTACATTGAGCATTTCTCTAAAGCAAATTTTTGGTATGTATGAATATGATAAATTGTGATAACATGGTCAGTTTGTATTTTCTCAAATTGGTGCTTTTGGTCGATTTATAGGTATCAAAATTCATTTTATGGTGTTGACTTATCTAATTTGCGACAAGCTGCTCTTAAGGAGTACTTCAAGCAGCCTGTTGTGGTGAGTAATGATGCTGTTGCTTCTTTGCTTTCCATGATACCTTTGAAGCAAGTAAATTTGAGAATCAACAGACATTCTCACCTTCCCATCTGAACACAGTGTTAAAAACTTAAAAAAGTTAAAGGCCCATCATCAACCCATTTTCTTTTGTTTTCAAATCGATCCATTGTTTTTCGGCTGCTCTGATTGGCTAATAGCCCACAAAGGCTGTCGGTTGATGATGGGCCTTTAACAAATAATGCATGTTTTCCTTTCCACCAAACTTGCAGCACATAAGTTGAGCCACTGTTACCTCATCAATGGGCAGTGCTTGGTTGGACTGAAGCCCTAACTAGGAGTGCATTATAAAAATATGAAAAATCACCCAGAGATATTGTTGTAAAAAAAAATAAGAAAATAATGCAGAATGTGCTTCTTTTATTCATTCAGGACACTTTTGACGTCCGGATCCTAATGGCCAAGCCTGTCACTCACTCAGTTGATTTCCTAGAGGTCGACGAGCACGATTTACACAGGTGAGTGTAAGAAGTATTCTGTTTCCAACAGAAGTACATTATTTGTATCAGCTAATGGGAATAGCTTCAGTGATGATTCCACAGCTAAATGTCTGTTCAATATTGAAAGTTGACCAGTACAATCTATGGTATGACTGAATTCAAATCGATTTTGGCGGTCTCCATGCAGCCATCCTTCCAGCTGTTATAAGCATCATAAAATATTGCATGTTTTTTTTTACAGAATGGAAATCCCCCTCAAATACACCATGCTAACAAGTGGTTCATTACACGGCCTGGCCTTCTGGTTTGATGTACTGTTCCAAGGCAGCCAGTTAGTACAATGAGTGTTTTGACAGTTCTTATGTCTGTTTTTATGCTGCAAAAATGGATGCGTGATCGTGCGTTCGGTAACAGCCAGGGTTTTATTTCAGGGTTCCAGTGTGGCTATCTACGGCACCAAATGAACCCCTCACTCACTGGTATCAGGTTTGTACCCTACAATTTAGGATTTTAGCTTACCGTATTAGACAGAAACAGGAGGTCATTAAGACGTTTTCATCCAGCCACCAAGCAGCGCGTCATTCTCATAAAGTGGTCGCCAATTATAGAAAATTGGTGGCCATCTGCAGTGGTGTGGCCAGAGGGAGAAAGCAGCCCTTTTTGCTGCTAATTTCTTTATACATTTAGAATTTTTTTCACATGTTTACTGTATGTTAATGCTTCAAAGAGGGAGGCCCTGAGTTCCCCATGTAGATACGCCCCTGATCTAACACAGCCGAAATAAGATTGGAATAGTTCCAAGGCTTGTGCTGAGAACTTGAAAATCTTGTCGCCAACAGTAAAATCTAGTCGCATTGTAGTGTTTGCAATTTTGGGTCCTGCATATTCACTCCAAAACCATGTTTAATTAAAGCCTAGTTTCCATATAGTCTTATCTGTCGCATCTGTCGTATCAGTCAACCGTGAAACAAAAGAATAATTTCAATTTCCATTGTTTCACGGTCGACTGATGCGACAGATACGACAGATAAGACTATATGGAAACCAGCCTTAAGCAAGGTTTTTCTTCTTCTCACAACATCCCAAGTTTCTTGATTAAATAAATGATCACTCAGCGACATGTAAAGTTCAGTCCAGTGGCGTACGTACCCTATGGGCCTGCAAGCAGGGGACTGCAATTTTTTGGGGGACTTTGGTACCAGAACATTACTGCATTCATGAGCTTGGCCTGTGGATTTGCAAAATCCTGCGTATGCCCGAGGCTGTGACTGCAACTTTAAAATCTTGCGTACAGACCTACTCCGGGTCCTAAGATCGCCGTAATCTTGGGCAATCTTAGGCGATCTTGGGAATTTTTTCTATATTTCATGTTGCGATCTTGGGTGATCTTAGGACCTGTGGAGTAGGCCTTGCGTAAGCCCCTGCAGTCTATCCAGTTGTGTCCTCGGAACGGTCTTCTCTTGGGTGACAAAGATTTAAACCAGTTTAATTAAACCACCTTTAAACTGGTTAAGTGGCGGTGTGAATGGGTATCAGTTTTGTTTAATTCTAACGTTACGGTGTACAGGTTCGCTGCCTATTCCAAACACCAATATTCGTGAAAGCTGGTCAGAGCGTATCTGGGAAAGTTGTCCTCAACGCCAATGCAAGGTGAGCCTGTACTTGTATTCAAAGCCTGACTGAGCCGCCATATCGAGAAAAAAGGAAAGCAATTCAATCGACACGCTTGTAAACGTTCGTGTAATATTTTCAAATGAATTTAGTAAATAGTCCGTTTCAAGTAGCGCTTCATCGCCCACAAAACAGTGGTCTCTGTTTACTTAACTACTACTTAACAACAACTCTATCTCAATAGACTGCTTGCAATTGCAGTCACTTATTTGGGGAATGTCCTTAAATACAAGAGAAAGGTCTTATGTTACGTGCGCGTTTTCACCTACCCAGGGGCGGATCCACGGGGTGGCTAGCCAACCCCCTTTTTCTCATATTTCTGGTATAACCTTTAGATTAGCCACCCCCTGGGCCTAAAATCTGTAGTATACCCTTAGTACTAGCCATCCCCGGTCCCCTTCTAAAGGGTCTGCATACGCCACTGCTATCCGCCTTATTTGGGTCTCGAGTTTCTACTCGACTTCAGCGCACCACGAGGAACGTATCGCCAAAATAATTATTTCCATTTTATTTATTTTATTTCCAAAACGAGTACACGAAAATTAGCGAGACATCGTAGCGTTACCGTTGTCGCCGCTTAATCTCCCTAGGAGCAATAAATCAGGTGACAGGGACTGGTTGATGTCCAAGCTATACTCTTTTTTTAGTATCCCATGTTGGCTCCATGGTTTCTTTACTATTTTCTCTCCAGACAAAGCTACGATGTTGAGCTCCAATTAGGTATCGACGGCACAACAATCTGTACCCGGAACGTGGTGGACCTGAAAAATCCGTACTTCCGGTACACAGGGGGTGCCCCTGCAATACCTGCAGGCTGCAATAACCAATCACCTACCGAGCTTTACTGGTCGATGACAAATGGTCATGATGCGGGTGGTGCTGTGGGTGGGCAGGACACAATGGTCAATGCTGGTGGCATCTCTTCTTCTACCGTCTACAATAATACAGGTATGATTGGTATGCTCCAGAGCGGACATAATTTTTCTGACTTGATCGGTCATATGTCCATTGACACTCTTTCTGAGTGGAAAATCTGATAATTGGTCGGACATTTGGCGATTTTTATCGGACAATGTCCGATAGTAATTTCTCAATTTCCATCTCTGTGCTCTCTGCCTCTTTCTACAGTCTGGCCAGTGCGAGAATGCACTCAAACGTGTTAGGACAGCAGAGGCTCCAATACTGGTGACTTCCACATATGTGAATCCCATATTCTTAAAAAGAACAATTAGGTTACGAGTAGTATAGAATGCACCGCGGGACGACTTGAAAGCAGGCCTACCGTATTTCTCCCTAGTAGCCTTTTCATAGCTTTCTGTCAAGGGTCGGTTTATCGGGGGCTTTGCAGGTAATCTGATGTGAGCCCATGGTGTTGCCATGGCAACCTCTTCATTACTCTTAACCTTATAAGTCATGTTTTACGATATCTATTATTTATTCTATTCATCCCATCGCACAATAGAACAAGAGCATAACACTAAGTGGCCGTTCACACGGCGCGATCTTAGTTGCGATTTGAGGTGCGATTTTTGCGGCGATCGTCGGCGTCATATCGCGCGGTGTGAACGGTCGGCGATGTGGCTCTGCGATATTTGTCAGTTTGTTGGCGATCTGAAGAAATCGCACCCGCATCGCAGTGGAATTTGAACATGTTCAAAACGCCTGCGACGTCGCGGCGAGATCGCAAGTGAAATCGCCATAAGATCGCCGGCCGTTCACACTGCGCGATATGACATCGCCATGGGATCGCCACAGAAATCGCACCTCAGATCGCAGCTGAAATCGCGCCGTGTGAACGGGCCTTAAGAACAATAGAGAACAGGCTTCCGGTTTCACTTTCCAGTCAGGTTACCTTCGCATTTTCGGGAGACGTTTACACGAGGACCGAATCTAAACTGACCAGTGTTCATCTCTTGACAATGCCACGTTCAGATTGGGTGAACTTGCCTAGACAACAGCCCTCGTTAAGACGATGTTCGCACTTCAGTCTGCTTTGCATTTCTCTTGCAGGCTCCGCTTTGGCCTGTGGCTATGGCTCGAACCAACTGTGGACATCAGGGGGGAGCAGTAGCGGTACCAGTGGGAGTGGTAGTGGGTATGCAGGCCTGTCTCCCCTCCCCACTGCACAGAGTAACATGTTTAGTGCTTCTGCTGGGTACATGAGCACTAGTTACATCGCAAGCAGTCAACCCGCTTTGTCGTTTGCCTCTCAGCCGGTTCAGTACTCAGCTGGTTACTCCAGATAGAGTGGTTCTATTCCGCCTTGGTTTGCGAAAGGACTTAGCCAATTTGTAGCTTACGAAAGCGGCGTCACTCTTGAAGGGGGCTGCTCGCTTATCGGGGATAATCCCAGACTTATCAATTTTGTAAATATGTCAGCGCTAGTCTTGCAAATACTGCGACTGTTTTATTCTTGCAACGCTCAGAGAGAAAGATAGAAGAAGCATGCGCGGACCGAAGTCCCGTGTGCTTTCGAGGAAGGGATGTCAATCCAATGACGACCAACGTACTGGGTTTTAAGAAGTGAACTAGTATGGTTTGTTTAGTATATGCCTTTCTTTTTTGTATCATTATTATAAACATATTTTCGCGGCAATTATTGGGGGTAAAGTATTGGTATCATTCGGAATCATAATTTCTGGCATCATTAACGTTATCAAAGTAGAGTCTCACGTAAATTTGATAATTTTCCCGTGTTATTTCATTATCATAATGCTATTTATTAACATTTGTTAGACGATTGTTAAGAGTGCCTATCATTTTCCCAATATCTAGCTGATTTTTAAAGCGTCGCGCGCAAGAGTACATTCAGATATCAATATAAGCCCTTTTGTAAAATTACAACATACCATTAGTCGATACAACCAGATTGTATTTACTTTGGGTATTTGATGGGATATCAGGTGCATACATTACGTATGTTCATTGCCTGCTGGCCAATAAGGCCCTGGTTTTATAGCTGTCAACCCTCAGAGTTTAGAGATCTTGAGCTTTTGTAAGAAATGTACCAAATGTATAAGAAACATCCAAGAAAGTTGTGCAGGAGAAATACAGTAAATGCATGGGAATGAAGCAAATTTTAACCTTGAGACAAGGCTCAAGATTTGAGACTGCCGCGTAATGCGGGAGAGTTGACAGTTTTGTGGTTATATGGAGAGACGTTGGACCGTCTGCGCCCCATCGAGCCAACTTGGCAAGCGTTTATGTGACGGAAGCGTTGCTCTGGAAACATCGCACAGATTTTGAAGTGCCGGGAGTCATTAAAGAGAGGGTTAGAAAACATGAACATCTGCTGAAAAGTGGCGGTGGGGCGGGGCGGAGCTGAATGTATCGTAAAAGAACGGAACTAGTGTTTTCCAGGTTTTCAAACACCCATGAGTGAAAGTTGGACCGGACAGCCGAGCCGCAGTGTCCATATGGAAAGCCGATTGGCACGCGGGTGACCCGCGCCGAGCAAACTTTGTTCATTTTCTCATGTAAACAGTCCGTTGCGCTTGTAGAGAAATGTACATACACCTATTTCAAAAAAGGTTGCTTGGTTTGGTTGCTGGGCACTCGGGAGGGGAGGGCACTCGGGAGATAAATTCCTTTTTTTGTAGGAGGTTTGGTTTGGCTCCTTCAAGTGAAATTTTGACACTGAAGGCCTCAAGACTATCATGAATAATTTTACAATATTTATACGTCCGGTGCGTTACTTGTCCGTCACTATAGGCAGTTTATATTAAGTTTTTAAAACATCTTCCAGTGGCATTGTCAGAATTTTTTCTCAACAGGAGTTAGAGATGGTATTGCTTTCTAGTTTCTCCATACATTGGAAAGGTGTGACAATGTTATGAAATTTAGATCGACTTATTTTTGCTTTTATCTCATTAGCATAGAGTTTTATGGGCTACAAAACTATGTCACGCCCATCAGACAGGGGGCTACACCCGTGTTCTTGAACCAGTGTCGTCAAGGAGGGTACAATATTATGCATTCGGTTGGTTTTCATGCTCAAGGACAAGAGTGGACAACAAGATTTATTTCTATATTTTTATTGTCAGGCCTCAAAATACAGATTATCAAGTCAAGTATATTGGCACGTGTCACAAGTTGCAGGCTATGACTAAATACAAGGGGCAAGAACAGCAGCCGCTGTTGCTGACAAAGCATAAGTGAAATGATTTACCAGCAACAAACGCAGACAACCTACTGCAACCAGTGCAACATGACAATCCTTGACAAGCTATGTGTCCTTACAAATTGCACGTTATGAAGGGAGTATAGTGCAAATGGAGCCCTGCAGGGCTTTATTGATTTATAACGGTTCGGCTGCTGATTCTGGCTCTGCCTTTTCCTCAACTCCCTCAGTCTTGGAAGGCTCATCAAAGTTCTCAACAAGTTCTAGAAAGTAAAATGCGTAATGTGAAAAAATTACTAGTGACAAATACAACTTATACAGTCCCAGATCCACACTAGATTATCACTGATGCAAATACTCTGGTGCAGGGGTATAGCTAGAGGGCATAGAGTGTCAGTGACTGCCCCTTTTGGAACAAAGAATTAGTGAACATAAGGAAAAATGGTGAGAGTTGAAGATACATTTATAACCCCAAATGCTGGCTACACCCAGTGGTGAACAAGCTTTCCAACTTGGCAACATGAACAGGAGCCAACAGGGAGCTTGGTGAAATAGTTTATTTCAGACCCTGAAAGGGTGAATGAGAATCCCAAGAAAGTCTTCTTCTCACCTGGCACTTCATCGTCATCCGCATCCTCAGCATTGACTACCCCTGACCCAACATCAGCTGAAATTTAACAACAGGCTACCTTAGAATCTCAGATTAATTTATTTGACAGGAACATACACAGAACAATGTATGTACTTACGACGAGGGAATTTCTCAGCCAATCGCTGTAGATTGTTCAAGCTGTCACTTCCCTGTTAAAGGTAATGGACATTAGTAAAAAGGGTGGAAGCAAAAAATTTCAAATCTTTAAACATACAAACAGCAAAATATGTCAAGGCTCACCAGCTGATTTAGGATTCCTGGCAACATTTCTGCAATTGCTGTAAAAAGAGATGAAGCATAAACCCAAAATGTTTTGCAATAACACTGATTTTTCAGGATTCAGCATTATTTAGTAAGCAGGTAGCCATTAACCTGCAAATTAAGACAAAGATTTAACTGTCCCTTAAAAACGTAAAGCAGGATGTGAATAATTATAGACAAACGGTTTTCTGCTCCATCTTGAATCTTATAACATTCTTTCATTAATAATCAATGATTTTACAAAGAAATGTATGGGCAAATACATCAAAACAAGGAACGACCTGCATTGATGTCCATCCAGCCTCAACTTGATGTACTTTCCAATACATTTCTTTGTGAAATGTAAGCCAGATTATGAAGTTATGAAGCCAGCAATCTTCACCACACTTTGCAATTTTACTAATATGGATGTGTAGAATTGAATACCAGGTTCTGTTTCCTGATAAGTATTAGATGATATCAATCAATATTAACGTTATCAAGGCTTATTGGTAGCATTACTTTATTTGTAACATGCTTAAATGTACTGTTTAGTTTGATCAACAGCACATTCTTAATTTCAACATGTTTGAAAAAACTTACTCTTTGTTTCTGCATGGCCATTGACGGCAAATGTGTTGGCACCTAGAGAAGCTTGCACTGCAAAACCAAACAAAACAAAAGAATCAGATAGCTTGGCAACTTAAGTGAAGTTTGGAGGCAGGAATACTGAGCATTTCTCATATCCACAACTACAGTCTAATTTACACTTGTGCACATTTTGCTGATTTGGCCATGTGCTATGTAACAACACCTGCAAAAAAAACCTCCTGGGAAATGTCGCTATTCAAGTGTAAGGCATGACCAAGAGAGGCCAACCTTTGAAAAACAGGCAGCAACTCATTAACCAAGACCTCAAGGAGCATGGTGCCAAACACAAAGTCATTTGGATTAAGGAAGCTGTGGGCCCATAAACTGGACATTACTGTAGAGTGAGTGACACTTACCTTTAGGGTTATTGAAGTGAATAACTGTGCCATCTTCTTTGAACATGTTCACCTGGTGTCAAACAGAGCAACAAAAATCACTTATTACATTTGTCTGTGATGGTAAACAACACAAGGAAACATTGTAACAATCTTAAATTGCAAAAAGGTGAGTCAATAGAGCAGATTCTAGATGACCATCGTGAAAGTAAACGCAATTGTGCAAACACTAGCCAATCAGAAACAAGAGTAATTACAACTTGCTGTTGAATGGTTTCCAGCCCAGCCAATCAGGAGCCGAATCAATCGGCTAGTTATTCCTTGCTTGTAATTAGTTTGCAATTTGATTGGTTGATAGAAATAAGCAGCCAATGAGAAAGCAAACCAATCGCAAACGCAATCAAAGCACGACAGTCATCTGAAATCTGCCCTAGTATACCTCCTCAATTCCTGGTATAGTGTTTACAGATAATTTCTTGAGGGTGTTCTGTGGAAAAATAAGAATAACTGGCATTAGCAGTTACTTTACCAAGTGCACTGTCACTGTGGATCTGGTAGTCAATGGCAACTAGATTAAGGATTTGGCAAGAAAATGTTTTTTACCATAGTCAGCAACTTACCATTCTAGACTGTAGGTTTCTAAAAAAAATTCCCTTCTCAAAATTAGCTGACAGATTTCTAATATGGCAACCAAACTTCACTAATTGGTTACCAGAATTTTTTTATTTAGGCGCCAATGGCATTTCTGTAAAATGTGGACATGTATTTGTATGCAGGGCTTTTCTAGAGTGAGCCTGGCTAACCAGGTTGGTGTGAATCATATTAACAGGCCCTGAGCTCACTATCACATTTCCAGGACACCCTCATGCCCCTCTTGTTCAATGTACTGATTCCTGATGCCAAGGCTTACAGCTTTGTTACCTGAAGTTTCTTGTCATCTGTTGTTGCAGTCCTGTGGACAACCTTCTTTTTCCTTCTTGCAGTACCCTGTATAACAGCAACAAGATCTGGTCACATCATGGGAAATTTGGAAGATTCAATAAGTATCCTCCACTCAATAAGTGCATTTGAAAATTAGGCTTGAACTAAGTGTCCCTCAGATACCATACACTTTCTAAGTGGAACACCAGTCTGATAGTAGTTTTGCCTAGGGTCTCTGCTTAAAACCATAACTTGACTTTCCCTACATAATTTAAAAATAAATCCAGGATGTTGATCTGGTCAAAATACAGATACATACATACCTTGCCTCCTATCCTAACTTGTGCCTGAAGTTTCTGTAGCTTTTCTTGATTCATAGTGACTAATCTACAAAGATATGTGATATCCTCAAAAAACATGCAATATTTAACAATTATTCGCCGAAGGCGAAGTGAATAGTGGCGAATAGTCCCCGAGACCGGAGGTCGAGGGGACTATTCGCCACTATTCACTGAGCCTGAGGAGAATAATTGTTTTAGTATATACTTCATGGGAACACTCCAAAAAATATCCGAACGACACTAAATGTGGCATTTGCCGACATTTTGTAGCCTCTTTCTGTATGCGTGACGTTGTCACGCACGTGACATTACGTCAGACTTCACTACAAGCATTCGGCTACTGAACACATGGTGGAAACTTGCTGCTGTTTTAGAGAAGCAAAAACGCTAGAAAACACTTGTTTTAAAACCTTAATATCGACTACGATAAATGATTTAAGTTTGTAGAAGGTTGCAAGGATGGATTCGAGGGATAAATTCGCATTTTGTGCCTTGGATTATGGATTGTGAACTGCAGAGTTGCTTCGCTGAAAACACACTTTGCCTTTGCTCGCCATTTTCACCACCGATAGATGACTATATTATTCAACCCGCTGGCAGAGAAATTCAAGATTCGATTGCAATATTCAAACAGAATTTGGGAAATTAACCTCTTCAAGCTCTGGGACAATGAGGAAGACCTTGATCATAAAAAGAGATACCACTTTAAATACGTTTGATGTCGGATGGCTTGTGATCAAGCGAATCAACAAGTCGACGGTAAGCTTAACTGAAATTCTCTCTTAAACTGCACTCAATGACTGGCTTCTACGATTTACTGTCCCTTCCAACCTTCAGGTACATGTAAATGTTCGGCAAAGTATAGATATGTTTTCGACAAAATGCCTTAATTAATATGTTGTTTTGAATGTAATTCGTCTCTCAAAAGTGCCGTGAACGAATCATCGATCTCTGTGATTCCGAAGAACTGAAAAACAAGAACAGCACATTTTCGAAGTTCAAGAAATACATTCTCTCTCTGATTCACCTTGAAAAACTAAAGAGACAACATAAGTTAATTGAGAAGGATTTTTCCGTTGCATTTCGAATCAGATAGTTCCTTTAGAAAGTAAAAATATCCGAACCACTTGCGCTCGGGCTTCTCAATCTCGGGATAATACTTTCGATCATGGAATATTGTGGCAATATCCCGAGATAGCGAACCAATCAAAACGCGCGATCTATGGAGGTTCCCGTGTAGTATATACTAATGTAAATGTATAGGTTGACATATGTGGTTGAACTGCAGAATCCAATGGCACATTCATAAAGCATCATTATCTTTGTTTTCTGTTTATGCAAATGCACTGGATTCTACAATTGTTAAGTAATTTCATGTTAAATGAAATTACTTTCAGTTTACTTGACTAGGAAGTTTATAAGCTTATTGATTTGGGTTCAGCATGATAAGTGTGTTGAGTGAAATTGAGTACAATACACTTTGGCTACGACAAAAGTACCTTCGTTCCAGCCAGGAAGGAGAAAAAATAAGAATGCCATATTTCCTTATCAGATTAGCACTAATGCCAAGGCTGGGATGTCCAAAATAACTAACAGTTTTAATGGAAAGGAACTTCGCATTGCCGCATAACTCATCATACCGTTTGTGAAAGTTAAATACTAACAGAGTCCAATAAACTGTGTTTTCCTCTCGTAATTGTCAAACAGATGGCGACATTCCAGGCAACCAAGACGTAAGGAGAGCTTTATGGTTAAATGTATTTGTTGTCGTGGTTTCTGCAATGGCTTTTCCACAGCAGACCAGTTTCTATTTCCGAGATCTGACACATGCACACAATGTGGCGTTCTGTCCACCCCAGTCGAACTCGCATCATTCGCTAAATACAACCCTTATCGACAATCTCGCATCTAATAATTCAACTGTAGATATCATTCAATGCTTACCCGTGTAAATGAAGGACTTGAATGGTGTTTTGAAGGCCTTTTTTCGCTATAAAAGCATCAAGGAATCTTTGATTTTCCTACCACGAGGATAACTTGATGGCAAAAAAGGGATTGCTCAACTGCGCATGCTCATTTATGGACGCCCGCACTCGAATTTCCGGCATAAGCTCGGAGAGTGCTCGGCGTATTCGGCTTCTCGGAGGATTTCGGGGATTTCCGTATTATAACCGCTGACCAAATATACCGATTTATTTACAAACACAAAATGGCGGCATCAGAGGAAGAAGACATTGACATCGAAGGTTTAGAAGACGAAAATCAGTGGACAGATTACAAGGTTGGCTTAGATAATGCAGAGAGCAATAACATGTAAGAGTCAGCAACGGTTAGACATGGCAATTTCATCATTAGACATGGAACATCCACATTCTCAGACGTTTACGTGATGTTCATTTCATTTTCATTCTTTTCAAACCTGTGTTCTGTTTTTCTTATACAGAAAATCAAATATCCAAACTACTGGAAGCTCATATTTCTCAGATTACTGTGATTCGAATTCTTGGCTTTTGGATTCGAATTCGGTAAGTAGAGACGCAAGGCGTCTGTAACCTTTGTATAGCGCTATCTGGTTAACGTATTTTTCACACGCACTAAAACCAATACTATTATCCTCAAGGATTTCTCGATGAGAATTTATGAAGTAAAAATGTTGCATTTCCTAGATCATTAAATATGGATAGGCGTTTTTGACTTTTAGGTTTTTAACTCAAATGTTTATTTATGTCGCACTGGCAGGTGTAATGTGAGTTCTTCCGGTGATGACATTCAATATTCAGCAAGCAAGCAAAATAAATCATGATTTTATTCTAATGAAGAAATAGAGCAGATCACCTGGGTTTGCTAATCAATCTCCTTGATAAAATTGTCAAACTGATTTGCCAGACATTATTCCGTGGGTTCTATTTATCTCCCCTATAATTTAATGAGATACTATGACCAAGTTTTACTTCCACCTTTTCAAAAAAAAATATTGCAAGTTCAAAGGGTTTCCTAGAAATTTAAGGCAATTAACACATTCTTTAATGTTTTTTTTTTATAGCAAGTAGGAAAAAAACACATCAAATTTGGTCAAAATTGCACAATTGAATCTGACCATGTTTTCCAAACAAAAACAAAATAATATTGGCTGATCCAAGCATTTCCCCCTACGATACTTCGCTAAGATCAAGGATTAACCTATTTTGTTTTTCTTCTGACTAAATTGTGAATGTTCCTTATTCCAATCACTGATTGTGAAAACTGTCTTCAACTAGAAAGAACAGAAAATTAAGTGCTTTCAACAAAATGTCAAGAAACAATTAAAAAAAAAGTGTTGTTGCACTTTAGATGTCAGGGGCATCCATCAAGAAATTAGCACAACAACTTTGATTAGCATTACTGCAACAAAAGTTGTGAATGTTTCAGCTGTTGAGATGGCTTTTGAACAGATATTTATCAAAAAATTACATGCCCCTAGGATGATGTTAATTGAAGAGAAAAAAGAGTGACATAAAATGTGATCAGTTGTCATCAATCTTTTCAGGTTTGGTCTCTAGATAACTGTGAAGATGAGAAGAGTCGAGCAGCAATAGAAAAAATGATATTAGAAGAAGAGTATCCTTTAACTGTAAACTCCTTTTATTAATTTCACAAAAAGCAAAGTGAAAGTACAGCCTCTTTTTCAACATTTTTTATTAAATCCCAAGAATTACAAAATTGGAAAATTTTATCTGAAAAAACAAAATGCTGGACCAGTGAAAGCATATTTAATACCATCCATGGTCTGTATAATGATTGCTGGGGTTTTGCCGATTACCAATATTCTTATTCCTGATTGCTTTTTGGAAGGAGAAAAATAATACCCTGTAACTTTATTTTCCATTAATGGAATTCGCCCAGCCTTAGGAATCAATGGTTCCAGTTGGCTTCCTGGTTTGAATCTGCTTGGGGTTATTGTGAGTGAGTTTTACAGTATTTTGCTGGGCTTTGAAGGTTTTTCTCCAGGTTCCCTCCAGGCTTAAATACCGTTTTGACCTTCACTTTGCCTGTGATTGATTTGTAAGCAGCTGTAATTTGTGCCTCTACATGCTTGTAATTCAGTCACCTCTGTGATTTTGACAGGAGATTGTGAGAGAGTTGATGCAGGGGTTTCAATAAGTTTTGAGAAGTAGCAGGCTAGGTTTTGGAAGAAGGCGGCTGTTTTTGGGTTTCCATGCGAAGGCTGTAAGGGGGTACTGGAGCATGCCCCCAGGAAATTTTGAAATTTCGGTAGCACAAAAATTAAGGCCATTTCCTGCATTTTGAGGGCAAGATAACTGGCATATTCATGTATTGAGAGCAAATAAATTTATGTGGTTTCGAATTTCCCGGCGGTCAGCAGTGAAGTAGACGACAGTTTGCCACTGGTAGCCATCTTCTATTCAAACCCCTGTTGATGAGTGACCGCAAATTTCATTTAATTTAATTTCTACACCCTCCGAAGCACCTCTTCAAATGCATTAATGACACAACAAGAGAAGCTAGAAACTTTCTTGACAACATATTTTAGATTGTATTCCCATGGTTATGGCAGGATGCTTGAGGTACCCACTACACCAGCTAACACTCAGACAGGTAAACAGATCTTCTACACCCCACCTACATGTAACAACAAAGGAAGCTACAGTACCTCATATGACTTGGCTATGACTATGTTTACTCTGCGCAAATGTTATTTGAGAAAAATGTATTTGAAATTGCATTTTTAGTTTTCTGCAAATGTATAATATCACAGACAATGGGAGACTATAAATAATAATCTCAATTATGCATGTTTGTTCACTTGTTTTATGCCAGATTCATTGCAATTTACAATAAGAGGATGCCACAATTTGAAGATATCCTAGTAACTTATTAATCACAATATATCTTCGCTAACATGTTACAGGAAAAACAAAGAGTTCTAACAACAAAAAGTGAGTATTATGATGCATAACAACATAATTTGTGTTGGCTGGAGTTATAAGAGAAGTGGTACATTGAGAGGGTAACTGACATTCTATGCTCAATTTTCAGTCCACTGCTGAAGACAAAGAACAAGTCTGACGATAATCCTAACCCAACTCACAGGAAGCCCTGGACGGAAAAGGAACAGGAACTGTTTCATGAAGGCCTGGTGAGAATAGAACCTGTGATTATTGCCCAGAGGGGTACTCATGAAAAAACATGACGGGGAAGGGGTCCGACAGAGCTTTGTCTGACCTCCTTGTCATGTTTTTCTTGAGTGCCCCTAGGGGTTAGTGCTTGACATAAAAATGTTTGCAGATTTAACTTTTAATCTTATTGTCAAGTCTGTCAGCTGGTAGATCCAGCTTAAGTAAACGTTTTCAGTTTTTAAGGCATACAAGTTTAAAAATCTATGCTATGCCCCTGATTCTATGTGGGGATTCAATTCCAGAAATTGTATGGCAGAAGTTGGACACGTATTGCCTCAATGATTGACACTCGCACAGCATTGCAGGTCAAGAACTATGCAAACCAATACTTCAAGAACAAGGTATTCATTAGAAATAATTTTATACTGTATGAGTGTGGAGAAAGCTGTATGTAGCACATAGCCATGGCATTTAGAAAAATATAATATCTGCCCAATGATTATTTTATGAGCAAGGACGTCAACCGCAGGACTTCAAAAATCTGGAGACTGCCTTGAAATAGCAAAATTTCTGTTAAATTTTCCTTAGGCAGGGGTGCTTGTCGTATCTTTTAGGGGTTAAAATCGTGGAATGCTGGGGTAGAATCACAAAAGCCAGGAATTTTGGGATCTGCTATCTTTTAGGGTGCCCAATCAAGCAACTTGACCTTCAAATCAAGAAAAGAGTGTTTTGAATCACTGTAAAATTCTGTCAGTATAATTGAATTGTATGAAGTGTTGGGAAAAGATTGGGAAAATTGACATTTTCCATTTGTGTTAGATATGATATCTTTCAGGGTTTAT
Source organism: Scolanthus callimorphus (assembly GCA_033964015.1). NCBI lineage: Eukaryota > Metazoa > Cnidaria > Anthozoa > Actiniaria > Edwardsiidae > Scolanthus > Scolanthus callimorphus. Next base: position 15,653,026 of record CM066913.1, read on the forward strand.
TATGAAGCTTGGCCACACCCATTTTTGTATCTTCCTCCTGACTGGGAATTACTGGGAATAATAGCGTAGCCATCATTCGAATGCTGCTGTTAGGCCCCAATCATTTAAATCCTCACTTCTTTTCTAACCACAGAGTAAAACCAGTGCTGCATCAGAAATTAAGGGGATATCTGATAAAACAAGCCTAGAGACTGTGGCATCAGAGGAGGTTCTACCATCTGTACCAAGTGCAGCATCCACAAGTAGATGTGTGTATCATTCGGCCAGCAATGCTGAGCCACTTGCACATCTCTCTGGGGCTTGTGTTCACATTGAGAACACCAGTGATGATGAGGAGATCGACATTGATGGAGATGACCCTGGTCAGTATCATTAAAACAAAATTTATATTAGAATTAGCAGGCCTTCTGGAATTACGCGCTTGTGCGGAAACGCGTAATTTGCCTTTTTCCGCGTAATTCGCGTAATCCATCAATTCCCGCGTAATCCCGCGTAATTCAGTCCTGTTTCTTGACAAAGATAGCTCAAGTGCCATTTTTAACTATTGATTTGTGGTTCTGAAAGATCATTTTCGAAGAAAATTGCAGATTTATTCCCTCAAAATGTCGAAATATGGGAGAAAACACGTCCAGATCGAGAACGGCATTCCATGAAAACCGTGAGGGACTAGTTTGTAGCCTATAGTATGCCCCATCTTATTGGTCAATTTCGGATTAGAAAAGCGTTGGTTTGTTTGGCTCGAAAAACTATACGTAGTTCTTGTAATACTTAAAAGTGAGATTTTTTGGGGGTTCAGAAATGAGTTACTTTATCAGAGAATCAGCAGATATTATGTTTCCAGACGCCACTTAGTTCCCGCTCATGGTCGTGTGCACTAGTTTCACAGCATCGCATAATACTGTACGGAGATTTTGTACGGAGAAGTTTTTTCCTTCTAAAAGAATACGAACATAGCTAAATTATTACGCAATCCCGCGTAATTTCCCGCGTAATTGACGATTTTCCGCCCTCAAATCACGCGTAATTTCGGATTTTTTTTCCAGGGCCCAGTTCCTAGAAAGTCAGTTAACACCCAGGGCCCAGGTGACTGTGTGGCCTTGTGCCAGGTCAAATAGAGAAAGGACCAATTCGTTTGGAGTCTCAGTGCCAAATATAAATCAGGTTTGAGAAATTAAGGACATTCTCAATCAAAAAGAAATAGATCCTATCTGATCCTATTTTGCAGGCAAATTTGGAACACCTTTTTGTTATTGAAGCTGTAGGTAGCTTTTGAGGTGAACAAAACTATATTTGTTTTTTATTATAGTGGAATCAGTCGCAGTGGATGACATTTATGAAACATTAGTGAGAAATGCACCAACATCAGAGGTAAAATGTGTTTGGCAAATTGCATCTAACGTTTTCAAAACCTGTACCATTTATCCTTCAAAGCAAGTACTACCACTTGTACGATTTAATTTTATTGTTTTCTGCTGTTTTCGTAGGAGCCTTTATCCGTTGATGACGAAGATTGGGACAACGAAGGTTCAGCAGAACAACAAGGTCTCCCGACCCCCTGCTCCAGTGCAGATAATTCCGCCACCCAAGAGTCAAGAAATACAAACTCAGATTTGCTCATAAGACAGCAGGGTCTGAATGAGGAATCTACAGTTACCGATGAAACGGGTATTACCGTAGCATTGGCATTCGACACCGAAGCGGATAGTATTGTATGCCCTACTGAAGAAATTACACAAGACGCAGACATTTTACATGAAAATGAATTACCGTGTGTGGATGTTCTACAGGAGCAAAAAGTGCGAAATGAAAAGTGCGCCTGGACTTCAAAAGATCAAGAAGTTACGCCAGATGGCTCAAGCGTGGTAATTTCCAGCTGTATTGCTCAAAGTGCTTCACCTCTTCGAGACATTGTTTTGTGTGGTAATCCAATTAACGAGCGAGAAAATGGGCTTGGCTCAACTAACCCGGTTTCTATTGGCGAAGTTACTTCAGGCCTTGCAACCATTGATGAAGTCACTTCTAATATTATTAAGGAAAGAAACCCATTGGAAGTCGCCGAAAATTCTGCTAGCGACCTAGCAATACAAATCGACAGAAACAAACTTCTTGATGAAGAGAAAATGTATAATCAAGAATTCTTTATGGGTCGCTCTTTAAAAACTCCTGAACGATATTTAAAGATACGGAATTACATTTTGGATGCGTGGGACAAGTGTAAACCAGAGTATCTTTACAAGACATCAGTCAGAACGGGGCTTCGAAACTGTGGTGATGTGAACTCTATCGGCCGTGTGCATGCATTTTTAGAGGACATTGGCGCCATTAATGTTGGGTGTCCTGAGAGGCCTAGGCCGAGATTCAGGGCCATTAGTGAGACTGGGCCCGAGAAAGAGGAAATACCGCCTCCTTTGGAATCATGGGTAGATTTTCTGAGGCCTCGAAAAGACGCGCGAAAGACGAGCTGGGAGAATGGATCGATGAGTCAGAATCTGAAGGTTTTACAATCACTGTAAGTATGGAAGCTTGATATTCATGGCACAGGGCAAACAGGGGGTTCGTTCTCCCGATAAAGCGAACAAGAATATAGAAAGTATATGAGATGATTACAAAACGGAGGAGGATGCGTCCCGCAGTCTACGAGTACTACCCATGCAGATATGGCCATTGATATCTGTCATATGATGAGCGACACTTGTGTTGAGCTCCTAAAAAATGCGAAAAAGTAAATATTTTCTGGGATACTTTTGTGTTCGATTTTGCAGAATATCGTCTGATCGAGCCGACTCGGGACTGCTTCCCTGCATGCCATTCAGACGATATTCTGCGCAATCTCTCAAGATAATGGTTAAACTAATGCAATGGAAATTGCAGAGCAAGGCAGAGCACAATATTTTGGATGAGTAAGGACATTAAAGTTTCTTTTGGTTTGTTTCTCCTCATAGCATTTGACACCTAAGGAAGAGCAGAACGACAAACCCGTAACGCGAAAATCCAAGGTTCCTAGAACAAAGCGCTCGTACGACCCCTTCCAATTAGTGCCTTACCGAACTTCCCGTCGAGCAGCGCGACCCCATTCAATGTTGTTGTCCAATCAGATGCCTTAATAGTAATGGACGCGCATGCGCACTTATCGACAACTGAAGTGATTGGTTTGCTGGGTGGGACGTACTCGGCTGGCCAGCGGTTTTTACAGGTGAGTTAGGTCAGGCGCCCTTAAAAAGTCCAACAGTGATCAGTTCATTGCCTGATTATGCTAGTACAACTTTAGATACCCCTGTTTCAAAGTTGCCCTAAAATCATGCTTCATAGAATTATGGAAGCACTAGGCAACTCAAGTAACCTTGTTTCTTTTTCTGACGTGCACGCGAAATTTGATATGTGCTTGAATTTGAATGTTTAAAAAGAATTTTATGAACCGCTACTTCGGTTCTATGCGCTCACGCACGAAACAAATCTGCCAACTGATAGTAACGCTATTTTATTTCCATGTTTGATCGCGAATCGAATCATGTTCGTGTGGTGCACGTAAGATAAGCTATGACTTATTAGAATTTCATCTTATTAATTGTGAAAATTCATCCTGTATACATTCGACATTTACAGAATCATAGAGCAGATCATAGAACGCTTTACAGAATCATTGCATATTTACAAGAGGCGAGATAAATCCATTCAAAATCCACATAGTATTGTTTGCAATCTCTGCACTAGCGTAACCAAAGCATATTTCCACTATCAGCGACCAGCGAGTAACGCTAGCGTTAATCACGGCATCATAAATCTAAATTCGGCATCATAAATCAACACTCGGCATCATAATAAAATATCGACGTCATAAATCAAAATTCGGCATCATAAATAAAAAAAAAATAGTCGGTATTATATATCAAAATTCGGCATCATAGATCAAAATTCGGCGTCATAGATCAAAATTTGGCATCATAAATCAGAATCGCCATCATCATCATTATCGTCATCATAAATCAAACATCGGCATCATAAATCAAACATCGGCATCATAAATCAAAGTTAGGCATCATCACCATTATCGTCATCATCATCAAAATCACCGTCGTCGTCGTCACCTTCTTCATCAATCCTCGTTGTCTTCAAGCCAGGCCTGTAAGTCGAACTCATGGGCCTGTAAGCTGTACAACCTTGACGAAGACGCCCTGTAGCCATTGTTAATATAACAAGACTGCTCTTCCCATGTGTTGCGTGACACATCATACCCCTGCAGCTCATCAGGCATGCCGTGCTCCATGGGGCCTCCAACAACAATGATCTTACCCCCAAGCACGAAAGCTGATTGGTTGTTAGCTAGGTCGAGTGGCAGGTCGGCCATCTTGGACCACTTGCACGTGGCGGGATCGTATACCTCGCACTTGAAGACTGAGGAGTACCAGTCCTGCAGGCGGCCCCCTAATACGTACACCTGCCCCCCAAGATACAAGGCAGTGGCTCCTCTTCGAGCCTTACGCATGGATGGCAGCGTGCACCACTTGTTAGTGACTGGGTCATACTCTTCTACGTCACAACACTCCTTGCCGTTTTTGCTAGATTTAGGTGCGTGACGCAACCCTCCTACCGCGAGAACGCGTGACTCAGTAGCGATCAGTGTCACGCAAGTTCTTTGTGCCTTGAGTGGTGGAAGCGTACACCAAGAATTTGTTGCCGGATCATAAGATTCTACGTTATTCAAGCGAGAAGCAGACTCCTTATTGCCAACTAAGTAGAGTTTACCGTTCAATACAGTAATACTGGGCTCCCAGTGGGTTTTCTGCGGTGACGCGAGTTTTTTCCAGCCAGAGAATTGGCGCGTCTCGGGCGCCTCGAGTAAATACGCGTATAGGCAGTTCACATCACTGGACACTCCCACTCTGGACAGTCCCACTTTGTCTGTTTGGGTGCCGTCACCGAGAAAGTAAAGCACTTTACCTATCGCTGCTACACAGTTGAAATCCACGTTCCTGGGATTCTCTGGCAGCTCAATGCTCCTGTTAGAATCCATATCATAACAGAAAGCATGACTCATCATGGATACGTATGCACCAATTACAATGTCATGTTTCTTTGTAGAGATTCTACCGGTGACCTTCGCCGCGACGAGCTCGTCAGAAATCGAAGAGCAAAGATCTCGCTGTTCTTTAATGCCCTCTCTACTCAGTCGCTCCTCTAGGTTGGCACTTGGGATTAAGTGAAGCCTTACATGTGGTAGCAGACGTGGTAACTCTGCCTGGCGGGCGTGAATGTCATGTTCGACCCAGCGAATAAGTCCGTCTAGCACCTGTACTTCCTCCTGGACTCGAAGATCATCACTTGCTAACAAATCACTCAATTCCCTCGCTGACAGCTTTACGAACTCTTCATTACTTTTCACTATGTCACAAAAGTTGTTCCTGTTGAACTTCTTGACATTATCCAACAGAAGCGAAGCACCGTACATGGTCGCAATGTGCTTAGTGCTAGTAAAGCAGTTTTCCACATTGATTTTCTCAGAAAGTAATTTCTCACATGTTTTCTTTAGAGAAGGAAGTAACAGAAAGCTCGAAGCCTCCAGCATTTCTACAAGAAGCTCGTCCTTTAGATTTATCTCTTGTGTGTAGAAGAACTCTAAAATGTCGGGCATCACTTTGGAGGGCACTGCAGGGAGCTTTAGACATGGAGACCGTGAATCTTCAAGTCCACTTCTGAAAATTGTCTTAAAAAAGTCCGAGTTTGCAGCCAAAACACAGCGATGTGCCGGAAAGGTTTCATCGTGAACCTCTAATTCGACATCGCAAAAGCCACCCTCTCCTTAACTTCGAAATGAGTTCAAGGTTTTAGTAAAGTCTTGCTCCCCAGGTCGTTTGTATCTGCTTGCTTCGATATTTTCGAGTATTTCGATGGCTTCTTCGGATGTTAGTTCAGCTGAAGAACCCTTTGATGTAACACCGTCTGCCATCTTTGATAACTATGATTATCGCTCTATATATTGAAGCAATCTCTTACAGAACCTCTTTTCATCCACTCAACGCTAACAGTACAAGTTTAAAAGCCAAAGGGATCGAACTTCACGATAAAACTTGTTTAAAAATTTCGAGAACAGGCAGTGTATCCCGCCGATGATTACATAAGATTGCCTCGGTGAATAAACAGTCCCAAAATGGAGAGTAAGACTCAATCCCTTAGCCTTTGACCGCGCGCCACAGGAAACCTGTGGCATCGCCGAATTTAAAATTATCTTCTAGTTATTCGTGTGACATTTTTATATTCACGCTGCATGTTTTACATAATTACTCATTGCGAATGGATTGTTTCTGAACTGAAGGTGAATAATAATTACATACGCTTGATTTCACCTGAACAATTCTCTATTTTCACTACCTTTAAAGGTAGCCAAAATGCAAATCCTGGACACTTTGTTTTTCATTATGAATAATCGGAGAACCCCTTATATTCGAGAAGAAACAACCTTTTTGTATTTTAGCTGCAAAGTCTATGTTTTCGAATTATCAAGCTTGATGTCTCTTTCAAAGTGACGCAATATTACCTTAAAAATCCATAATATGACTATTTTTCCTGGAATTCATTTGATAGAGTCCTAAAGTATATTGCTAAAACCTCAAGTGACGCGTCAACTGTTTTCCTAAGCTTCAATTCAATAGCCCATTCTTTTCTATTGCGAGACACTCATTTTTTGTAATCGTTTTTATTGAAAACGATTTTATGAAAAATTTTACGGCCACAAACATATCATTGAATAATTGTCGTTTTTGCCGAATGCACTTGGGAGGACTGGGTCGAGTCGCGCGGGCTAGCTGTGGGCTATTTTAGCGTGGTTACCAAGCCAAAATCAATGGTGGACAGATCGAGAACTCGAGTCTCTGTGATTCCTGCAAGTTTTCATTCAAAATTTCACAGTTTTCTTGCTACATTTTGCCGAAATTCTTATCAAAAGAGGATCTCCTGTCACTTCCTTATAAGGTAAATGATTCCAAATATGGTTTTGGCCGTGAGGTATTGAAAAACGACAATTTTCGGTTGGAGATTGTTTCATATGTTGTGAAAAAAATGCGCCTTTCATCTCCACAGCCTAATATTTTACTAAAAAAAACTCTCAAATAGTTTTGCAAGTCATTTCTTCGTGACTAAAATCCTACAAAGTGTGAAACTGTGCAATATTAGCGGAGCTCCTTAGAGCGGAGCACCATAGGTATCGCAGGAAGAATACAATAGCTCAAAGTAGAACTCAGGTATAACTACTTCATTTTTCATGGTTCAGCGGTATTCCCATTTGGGTATCGCTGGCGCGTCCGTGTCTGCGCGCCACCACACAGGTAAACCAAGACCCCAACACAGAAAAATATGTAACCGGGAGCTCCGCTTTTAGGCAGTGGCTAAATCTATATATTATCTTTGTTTGTACCTAACCACTTATGTGTGTCTATAACTAACTGTAGTGTTGTGTTATGTTGCGATTGACTGGTGTATGTTTCTAAAAAATGTATTGAATCCACAAGATGAAATTGTATATGCACAAAAATAAATTTCATGCCTATTATCTCAAGTGCAATAAACTGTATCTGCACAAAAATAATTTTTGCCTATTTTTTATAGTGCCGCAAATTTTATTCAGTACAAATTTAAATTCTATATTTAAGCAATAAAAGTACTTTCCGCGTGCTCTCTGCTTTCTTACAAACACGAGGGGGATGTTGGGAGAACTGATCAAAACTTGAATCAGTTCGACCAACATTCCCCGAGTGTTTGTAAGAAACCAGAGAGCACGCAGAAAGTATTTTTATTGCTTTTAGAAAATAACATACACACGCGCGACAGCGTTGCGTGACAATCGTGTTTCTCAGGTCTCTTACAAACACGCTTTTTAACCAATCAGAATGCGCACATTCACAATACAACATAGGTGTTATTTTCTAAATATTCATACAAAATTTTCAAGGTAGTTCTTAGTTAAAATACAAGAAAAATTTAAACTTCACTAAAATGAACAACTTCATAAGATAGAGCAATCTTTTAGTTTTAAACGATCTATAGGTGATTGTGATAGCATAAATTGCGACGCGACGAAAATTTTTTCCATAACTCTGGTGTTCTCCCCATTCGGTGTGGACATTTCAAAGGCGCGTTGCCTGAGCGGTGTCAACTAATCTCTCCAAGTATACCAAGAATTTTATCGAGGAAAATATTAGTGAGATATTAGGGGGAAGCACCGAGTTTATACTAACTTCGTCAAAAAAACCGTCAGATCTTGGGTACTGCGATTCGCTGGTTATAACATGACCGCACGCCAGGAACATTGGTATTAGTATAATTACTCACGTGATTATAAGAATTTCCGCGCGCTGATTGGTCGAGAGGTTCGTTTTCTCTCGCTATAATCGCCTACAGGTGATTATAACATTGGAAGGATTGGGAGTGCGCGCGCGAGTTTTGTTATGATCGTGAAAAAGTTCAACAATACAATTTTTCTGTCTAAAAACGTTATGAATCACTTGAGCAATAGTCCAGTTTCGAATTCTCTACTCTACCGCTGAATAGGCATCGACGGCGCATAAATACAGTGGGAGCCTCAGTTTGAAGTAGAAAAAGTTGTGAATACCGACGAGAAACTGATGAAGCTTGAATGGAGACAATAGACAAAACATTTTGGACTCGTTGGTATTCAAAATCGAGGCTCCCACTGTATTTATGCGCCTTTGATGCCTATTCAGCGGTAGATTAGAGAATTCGAAACTGGACTATTATACTAAATTCGTCTCGGTGATTATTCGCCCATAATCAAGTCGCCTTCGGCGACCTAACTGTTAATTATTGCTGAGTGGAGATAAGGAATTAACCTTGTGTGAAAGCTTCTGAGCATTAATTATTGCTGTGTGTCAGGTTTCATTAAATACCCAGGGTCGGGAGAGCTTGAATGGGGAGCGAGACTTAGACTAATCCCTCATATACAGAAGTTAGAAGTTGTGTTGTCCTTGCCTGCCTTGATCTAGATTACATTCTAAAATTTCACATTCTAAAACCACATTTTAAACATTTTCCAAGTTTCCGTCACTCGTGTGTCGCGGCTAAATGACTTTCTCTCTATCCCAGGTAACCATGGCAACCCCCTGTAGAAGCCTGAGCACCGGCATGCAATGCGAGATGGACCCCGTATCTCAGACCCAGGCCTCGGAGTATCTTGCCTCGAAAGGACTTGCCGTGGTGGGCTGGTACCACTCGCATCCTACTTTCGCACCAAATCCTTCTGTTCGCGACATTGAGACGCAGACAAAGTTCCAGGTAATCGATTCCGAGTGTGATTTATACTCTAGTCTGGAGGACCGATAACTAGGATATTTGTAGTTTTTGAGAAGCTGCGAAGAGAGGGCGTGAATAAAGCGCTAAACCATGCAGTAGAGAGACGTATAGACGGCCTAAACCCCTATTGTGTTTGCTCAGTTTGTCCGCTTATGACCAAAGTCCAATTTCACACCAAATGTCTTCATTTCTAAATTGTTATGATCTGTTTGTTGTGTCGATCTAATCCGGTAAAAAATATTTTTTTTAAACGCCATTACATATCACACATCACACTGGGTCGAAATTCCATAAGATTTGAGTTCACTGCTTTTACCGTTTGTTCATAGGCATAGACTTTTATGGGCTACAAAACTATATGTCACGCCCATCGGAGGCGTGCTCTTTTTAGCATTGACTGAAAAATGAAAAGTGGTTTAAAACAAGGCTGCCTCTTTCATCGCTAGACTAATCGATATGAGATCTGCGCAATGTACATCTTTTTAAATACGCTCATTAAAACTAACTACATTACTTCTTTTCCTGTCAGGAATGGTTTGCAAAAGGCGGCGCTCCGTTTGTGGGCGTGATCGTAAGCCCATACAACTACGCGAACACTTCCAACCAATCCCAGATCCGATTCTTGACAGTCAGTGAGGAATGGGCGACCGCTGGTCACTACCGACTGCCGTATCAGTTTGATTACGAGATTCTCGATGAGCCCACGAACTCTGTAGATGTGGCCAGTTGTATCGCTGAGCTCGAGGCGCAGTACAGAAAGTACCGATTGTAAGTAGTTGGCCTTTCACTTTACCGGTAGGGCAGAGAAGACTTCGTGTGACTGTGAAAAAGTTTACCATGCCTTGTCGGCGGTATCGTTGTCTGCGGGTTTTTCGCCGCCGCATTCACATCGAGCGGGATCGAGCGCAGCCCCAGCCCAGAATGAGCTAGTAGTCAGTGGCGGGGATTCCGTTTCTTCTTCGCTCCTTCGAAGACTGATACGGGTCATATATTTTGGACTGTCAAGGTATCACAATAAAATCCTCATTGTTCTGATGCTCAAGGAGGGTTCCGTGGAACACGTGGAACCCCTTCTGGATCCGCCACTTTTAGTTCCCTAATTTATGTGTTCCAGCTCTTTACTGATGCCATCTTGGTTTCTTACTATTCTCTTTTTTCTTGATTGTTTAGCCGCATGCCGCTGACTCGTAGATACAGTAGCTCGACGTTCACGGCGCTTGATAAGCTGCTGGATTCTCTAGGGGCCTGGTACAGAGGTACAGTGCGAGACAGACAGGACTTTAAGGACGAAATTAAAACTTTATTTATTGGTGATCTGGAGTCGGCTTGGGATATCGACGAACGCCATATTTCTGCACCAGTAGAAGACGAAACGGCAGCAGATGGTGAGCAAGTTGGCACGTGTAATGAAGAGGGTGGTCATGGTAAGGTTACTGAGCCTGTCGAGCGCGACTCGGATTGTTCGAGCGAAATGACTCAAATCACTGGATCTAATGAAATCGTCACACATGGGGTACAGGATAAAGGGGACTTGTATGGTCACTCCCAAGCTCGCCCACATGATAAACCGGACTAACATGGGCAGTTGGATATCCCTCGCACGCTCGCCTACATGATAAACCGGACTAACATGGGCAATAGGAGTAGGAAAACTCGCACATTCTCGACTCTCTCGCATCCCGAGATTCTTAGACCGTGAAAAAGATTACATCTACCTCCAGATTTCCAAAGACCTGTTTAGGGTACACGAAGTTGGTTCAAGGGAATGGGATTCTCGCGACAGATTATTAGATAGATGTCAAGAATACATTTCAAACTACCTTGGAGAGAAGCCGGCTTTCAGTACCAGGCAATTTTGAGAACGTCTCGGGCCTACTAAAACGATTGAGTGTTTACGAAACAATAATTTGTTGATTTTCCAGCGTCATGTTTCTTGCACCCAGTCACTGATCTATTGTATTCTGCTATTCTCGTTGAAAATGCATGTTACGGCAATTTGATAACAGTATATTACAAAGTCGATCTAAAAATAGCCCAGTTTATCAATCAATAGCTCTGCCTATATCTGAGTTTGTCTGCACACGTTGTGCGAGAGACTGCCACTCTAGAGTTGGACTTTCCAGGCAGTATTCGCCTTTGTCACACGGCAGCCATCTTGGATTTTTTCTTACAGAAATGACTATACGTGGGTGAGTTTACACGCTTGGCCTCGGTTTCATGCCAGCTTCGCTGTATTAGAAAATCCAAGATGGCTGCCGTGTGACAAAGACACACGTCTAAATCGAGGAATGCTCACTGGCACTTAGAATTTTTTCTAAACAAGCGCTCACCTACAGAAGTGAAAAAAGAATTACGAAAATCATCAGGTTTCGAACCTGTAACTCTCCAGTTACTATACCCTAACCCTAACCACTACGCTACGAGTGAATTTCGCTGGTTCGGACAGCTCGTTTTATTGGTTACGTACCTTAATAGTATTAATCTTTAATAGAACGAGGTATATACTATAAAAATATACTAAAACGATGTACTAACCCGTATCCTGACTAGAAGTCTTGATAGTTCAAATATTTTGAATGTTTTTAGGTCAATTTGAAGTAATATTGTCAAAAATATCGTTAAATTTTCATGGTGAGCATTCCTCCATTTAGGAATGACGTGACAAAGGCGAATAGAAAGTGCAACAGCAGCTACGCCTGCTACTCCATCGTATTTAGACGGACGGACGCCGATGACCTATCAGGTCGTTTACACTCCCAGTGGTGGGGACTCCTAATTTCTGTCTGAATGATATACTGACTCTTGGTCGGAACGTCTAACGTTCCCCAAAGACGGGGACAGTTCTATAAGAAATGGCTTCAAAAACTTGTCGTGCAACATTTCTGCTGAACATCATGCGTCATGCAAGAAACGGAGCAACGAAACTCGTTCTACTTTTTGCATATAGTAGTATATCAAAATTGCAACACATATTTCCATGATATCTACAGTGCTCTGCGAAAAGCTTGACCTGTAAACCACAGTCAGCTTTTCTGCGCATAGAGCAAGATTACTTTAACATACCGTGTTATCATTGTATCGGAAAAACCGAGCAGCTGAAGTGCACGTGTGTTGGGCTGACCACAATCGACAACCAAGTCATTAACCTTCTAATGGACTTGAGGTTTGCGGATAGTAACATACTCATAATGAGGCCTAGGTGGCTGAAATGCGGTCGTCTGGAAGAGAGAATATTAAAAACCTATCGTGATATTAACCTATTTATGTAGCCAGAGTGTAAATATTTACGGAAACTGAAAAATTAAACATTTAGGGGCCGACCATTTAACTTTTGAGGGGGGGGGGGGGGGGGGGCTTTTTTGAAAAAAAATATCTTGCACGGCCCACCCCCCCCCCCCCCCCCCCCCCCCCCCTCAAAAGTTAAATGGTCGGCCCCTTAGCGAAAGATGTTGCGGTTCTCAGATTTTTTAGAAATAATTTGTCGATATTTCGATCGCTCTTTGAATGCGGTGTTCCGCCTGATTAATTCAGTTCATTTGTTGCTCTCATCCTAGATAATCTTCAAGTATTGTATCTTTGTCTGGTTTTGGCTTTTTTATAAGATTCTGGAAATACAAGGCTATTCGAATTGATTCAGTAAGAGTAGCTGTCTTTTCTAGCTACCCTAGTCTTGGTTAGTTACCCTGCCTTGGCAAAGGTTTCAATTTTGTCTAATATCCTAGCAAAGATTGCCGTAGAAATCTTTTGCTCCAAAGATTGTGGCTGCACTAGCGCGAGATATGTTTCCCACCGTTTTTTCATTTCTTTTTGACTTTATCAAGGGTTTTATTTGATTGAGAGCGCATTCTATCGTTCCTCATACAAACCTTTGTCCAAAAATGAGAGATCAAGGGCTTTGCATTTTGGTGTGCTGGCAAAGTTTTAGTTCTCCGCAAAGTGACGGTCGCATTAGGAAATTAACGTTTGTGGGAAATCCTTGCCGCAAAATCAGAAGTTTGCCAAGTGTGACCTGTTACTTATTCACTGGCAAAGTTGGGATTCAGAGTATGTCTCTGGCTAATTTTCATGGAGCAAATATTGCTACCCGCTCCTTTACCAAATATCTCAAGCAAGCGCTGTTTTTGTAACCACTTATTTCTTCTTTATAAAGTGCTTGACAGTTGTTTCCGATCATGAACAGAATGCTTGTTTCGTCTCGCTTGTAACTATGGTGATAATTCTCAATGTGCACCCGTAAAACGATTTGAAGACAACGATTTCCGAAAAAAATGTGTTTTCCATTTCCGTTCGACCTTCTATTGGATAATTTAAAGGCAGTTGTTTACGTTTTTCTAGCTTTCACCTCTGGTTACCAAGACACCTGAGAATTTTTAAAGCAAATGAGATGGTTAAACCGTCCAAACCATCTGTATTGTAGGAGAAGATCTAAAAGTCATTGTTTTTGAGCGGTAAGTGCGCTCGAAACGCGAGCCTTGTATCCTATGTTGAAGTCATTGATACTTAGACATTTTCTGCAGTTGAATCAGCGGAGATGCCTAAATAACTTTTCGTCCTAAATACTTTTCGTTAAAAGATCACGAGTCAAATTATCTGACTTGCGTTACGATTATTTATACAATCACACACATGAGTTGACTAGAGCCGAGTGAATATGGTATGATTGTTATCAGTCCACGTCTGCAATAATGATCCCCGCCGTCGGAGCCACCAGTGCGCGACTCGAGCACGATCAATAAATTATTCATACGTTCACATGTTCGTCTAAGTGTTGTTTATGTGCTGCGCATATAGATTCTGCTACAAGAAGAGTCATTTGAAAAACGCACGCCATAATCGGCTATGGAGTTGCTGTTTTATGTCAAGATCGCCCTCATTTTTTGCCAAACATGTTCTCTGTGGACAATGCCCTCTCTTGGTAAGTGAAGATACTATTTGAATACTTAAAAACGATATAAATGTTTAAATATACTGCGCTAGAATACAGTCAGGCAGAACAAAGACAAGGCCAATACACTAACATCTTTAGAATCATGGTTACTGGTACAACACTTTAGCATGATTCATAGTTCTTTTGATTTTTGATCTTTTAATTTCGTACACATGATTTCAAGTTTTGACTGTTTTCTCCATTACTCTGATCTTTTGACATATTTTTTTTCAATTAGTTTCCTGTTAATATCAAGATAGAAGTTTATATTTTTCTCAAAGTCACTGACGCAATCAAATAGTGAACTTCACTGGCCTTGTCGCTGACCGGAACGCGTTTTTTAATTCATGAATCGGCCACGCAAGCTACTACATCGTGGAGATTGTCGCCAGAGATGGAAAAGTAAATACACTGACAAACGGAGATGAACTTGATAATTCCAGAGTTCCAGGTGTGAAATTACATTATGTAAATACATTCAGCAAAGCGCATGGTTTTGAGGGGCTAACTCCATTTATTTTCGAATGTACGTAATAGGCGTATGCTGTAATCATGTATTATTCGTTATTAGGCGCGCGCCGTGTGACTACTGTATGTTGTTTTTCCATTCGTTTATTAGTTTATTGATGCAAAAACTATTTCCAAGTAGTTTCTCTACACTGTAGGTGGGCGTTGAGAGGTTTTGCATACAAAAATACAAGAACTCGAGCAGAAAAGCTATCTTACTTTTGTACATTCACAAGAATGCGATTTTTCGCTGTTGCTGGTAAAAGCTCTTTCAAGCAATTTGGCACCCCGTGTGCCGTCTAAAGTTAATAATTGTCTGCGAGAGACATTACTGTCTGTAAGACTCGAAGACAAAATATGATCTAGCGCAGCTAAAGTGTTCCCTCATTAAACCCATCAGGGTACAAGCAAAACACGGACAATGATTGGTTATTGTTTCTGATAAATTACGTGATGTTGAAAGAAAGGGCCACTGTCCACTTGAAGGTGTTCTATTTGTCACTAGTCATCATACATCAGCATAGCTGTGGCGGCTGGTGTCCTGTTTATAATGGCATTTCTTGCTAATGAGGTCAAACGCACACATCAAATGTGATCTACAGTATATTAAAGCAGATTTCAGTGGAGTGTCGAAAACGTAACGCTAGGCAAATACACTTAGCCAATCAGAAACGAAACCCATTCAAAAACCAACCAATCAGGTTGCGCCGACAGAACCCAAAAACGGTAAGATTTCTACCATAAGGTGAGGTAAAGTCAGATAGGCTTGATTCTTTGCATAGAGAATCCTTATACAATAAGAAACAAAATATCAAATATGACTTTCTAAACTTTGGTTACTGCATCGTTTTATGGCAAAATTTGCACAATTCTACCATATGAAAATGTCAAAAAGTGCTGCAGCAACAAAAGTGTAACCCCTCATAAGACGGATCCATTAGAAAAAAGTCATATTTGATATTCTGCTTCTTACTGTATAAGGATTCTCTATGCCAAGAATCAAGCATATCTGGCTTTACCTGACCTGTAATGGTACAAATCTTGCCATTTTTGGTTCTGCCGGTTGCCAATAAAACAAGAAAAAAATATATATACAACAACCAAACAATCACATAAAATATATACACCTTTTAGTCAATGAATATATTATATAACTCTGGCCCGCCTCGACTGGCATTTTGCTATTTGCGGGTCAGTGTGATTATTATTAATAAGATTATAATAGAAAAGATGATGATGATGATGATGATGATGATGACAAGAGTCGCGGTGTGCTTTTTTCTTCTGGTGCTGACTAGACAAAAATCCAATAGTCTGATTTATTATTGATAGCCATCTGAAATACAATGGAAACTTATGTAGACTTAGGGCGGAAATGGTAAAATAAATGTATGTTTATAACTTGAGAAGTATTGTTTTTAACATAAATTATTTGACCCATGAAGGTTTACAGCAGTGTACCAATGTGTATCCGGTTGGCGTGGCCAACTCGAGTGTAATTCCTGATGTTGCCATGACAGCATCCACGGCGTTCAGAAAATCGGTCGACTACCTCACGGCCAGATATGGCCGCTTACATAGCAAAAGGGCCTGGTGTCCGTCCACTACAGACGGCGGCAACTGGCTTCAGGTTGATTTGGGATCCCTGTACTATGTATGCGGCGTGGTTACACAGGGGAAAGTAATGAGCACGGACGAATGGGCGACAAATTACACTATCACGTGGTCACGTGATGCAGTCACGTGGGTTAACTACACCGAAAATGGACAACTAAAGGTAACAACGTTGGTCATTTGATCATTTATATGTCTGCTAAAGGTACCCGGAAGAACCAGAGATCCTTTTTGATTTTCCTGTAAGCTATTTTATAAACTAAAATGCTTTGCAACGATTTCTGCCGCTGGGAAAAATGAAAATCTGATATTTTTTTGTAAATGGAGCTTGGGAATAATATTTTTTATAACAAACAGAATAATACATGGACACTGGAGATATGAATTTATATCTTCTCGTGTTTACATTTAAAGGCACCTGTAAGCACTCAAAGGTAAATTCCACATCTCCACATGCAACCTTATTATTATTTTCTATATCTTATATCTTAGAACCGGATCCTGAAGAAAAAAAAGACGGCAAAAAATGACGCTGTGGCATCCTACAAGTTTCTATAGTATCTGGCGTCACCTTGTTTATCCACATGGGATCGAAAGGGGTGGCATTCTTTTTTGCCTGCGATTGTCCTTGTATAGGAACAAATTTAGGAGAAAACAGTATATAGTGAAATAAAATGATTATCTGACAAAATGGGCTGAAGAATGACTTCCAAACTTGTTCTGCTTTTATATCATCCTTTAGTACAGTCTCGACAATTCCGTTATGCTTCTTTCGCCAGGTTTTTGAAGGGAGCAGGAACGGTCCTACAGCAGTGGCAAATTCCTTTGCCGGTAAACTTTGGCTACGATATATTCGCTTGCACCCTATTGGCTACCACTTATGGCCTTGTTTGAGAGTCGAGATAAACGTGGAACTCACACCATCCACCATCTCAGTCAAACCCGCCAAGCAGTGGCTCGCGGTGGGAGATACTCTTCTGTTGAATTGTCTCCCGAGCGGCTCGCCTCTACCCGAAGTAGCGTGGACTTTGAACGGAAACGAAATTATATTCGGAAGAAAGCTGGGCAATGGAAGTCTATTGGTGCCAGCAGTTGAGAATGATAAGAATTTCGAGGGACTGTATAAGTGCGAGGCGAAGAGTAGGGTGTCAGTAGCGATAAGCTCTGCTGAAGTCTCTATACACGGTAAGATCTGTGAATAATACTTGCCACCCACTTAGGGAGTGGTCATTATTTACCGGGGGGGGGCAAATATGTGTGTGTGTGTGTGGGGGGGGGGCTTTGATTTTTTGGGCGCCGATTTAGGGGGGGGGGGGGCTCAAATTTTTGGGCTTACGTTTGAGGGGGGGGCCAAATTCTTTTGGGCGCTGATTGTTAGACAGGGTGACATTGATGGCTGCTTTTAGGGTACCTGATGCCTTTATAAACAGAGTGTTTTTTGGTCGGCTCGCGCTGCGCGCTCGCCATCTACAACAATAAATAACTTTACTAGCCTTGCGCGCATAAAAAGCGGATGCTCGGTGTAGTACTTACAAACTAAAACATCGTAGTGGGCTATGATTAATTTTGGCAAATTTCTATGATGTGATTTTCGTCTCCCAGAAATAAGAATTTCATTCACCTCGTAAATCATACAAGCAAACTACGCGCGCATCGGGAAACATACAAGCAAACTACTCAGTTGGTCAGCCCTCGCCACTGCCTGAGGCTTGAGCAAAATGAAAGTTTACAAATCATTATTAAAGATGCTTCGACCCGCGCAATCTTAGAAGTCTCTATTAACTATTTTGAAATTCAACAATTAACTTTGGAAATAGAACAACTGCGGTGGTTAGTAGGGTAGGACAGAGTGGCGAAGGGGTTCTCCGTGATTCACCCCCAATTTGCTCCGTTCGTGAAAACAGGAAAATTATTGCCGTGATCCGTGAAATCTCATGCCCTCGTGACCCGTGATTTTACGAACTTCTCTTACGTGACTCGTGATTACAGGCCTAGAGATTCGTGAAACGTGAAAGCTGGTCATTAGGGACGGACCATTTGATACTTGATTGTCTCCTGACTGCTTTTTAGGGACGATAGACTGTTTTTTTTTTTGGTCAGCTCGCGCTGCGCGCTCGCCATCTACAACATTAAAATGTTTTTTTTTTTAAATTGAGTAAATTTACTATCAGCCAGCAGTAAATAAAGGTTTAGCAAATGTCAGGAACCCCAATTGTTAAACACCAAGTTCTCATTTACTCCTGGACTTTTCCCATTCTTTAAACTTATATGTCAAAAATTTGCAGCGCGCTTCGCGCGCAAGGAGGATACTTTGGTGTAGCATACAAACTAAAACACCGTACTGGACTATGTTTAATTTTGGAAATTTTCTATTATGTTTCTTCCGTGACTCCATTTCTTCAGCGTGATTTTCGTGTCCCAGAAATGAGAATTTCATTAACCGCGTTAAGTTTGATTTTCAAAATCGCGGCGAGCTTCGCGCGCATCAGATTTTTAACAAATTGTGCAGATTTTTAACAAACTCTGTACTGATACACCAAAGAGCGCTTGGATAAGAAATAGAATCCTGAATCCGAATATCTTCATAGTAGCGAAAATCCAAAATCCCGTGACCAAAAAACCGAACTGTTCCGGATGCTATAGTATAAGCATCCGTCCGGGCCGTCCCTAACTGCATAGTAACACACGTTGATAATGTCCGATGTACAAGAAGGAGGAATTGCGACATCTTTTTTCCACGAATCCTAATACTTTAGTTCAATGGTGATTATCAGTTTTGCGTGGATCAATCAACTCTTTTAAGAGTTCGAAAAAAATGTGATTTTTCTATTCACATGGCATAACAGTAACACTACAAGAGGGTGGGGTCATATTTTTTTGGGCTAGCATTTGAGGGGGGTCTAAATTTTTGGGCCCCGGGTTTGAAAAAAATGCCCCCCCCCCCCCCCCCGTTAAATAATGACCACTCCCTTAGCCCACCCAGGGAATTGGCCCAACCTAACATAGTTTGACCCGTAAAATTAAAGGAATGTGTCAATTCAGCGGAACACAATATGAGTGGCAGAGAGCTTTACAGACTGGGGTCTTGCCCTTGGCAGGTGCTATTATGTCGGTCTGGTCTCGGGGATAGAGGCAAGAACCTGGTCCTCCAGGTTGGGGGTTAGGCGGGGGGCCAACAACCCACCACATATAAGTCAACCTCGTCCCCAGGGGGTCTTCTCGGTCGTTTTTTCAAAATGGCGGTTGACTCCAGAGCCCTGGGGGAGGCTGAGTCACATGACCGTTTCGAAACAAAGGACAAATCTCGTTCTCATGTCCTCAAACAATAGTCACGTGACTCAGCCTCCCCCAGGGTCTTCTCTGGAGTCAACCGCCATTTTGAAAAACGACCGAGAAGACCCTTGGGACGAGGTTGCATATAAGTGTACGTTGCACAGATACAGGTCTATTTAGAATTATATTTCACTTTGCGTGAGTAAGTGAGCACAAGTGTCAAAATAAAGCATCGAGTGCTGCTTTCTTCTTCCCCTTTGTCATCAAATCTTCCGGTTAAGGAAATTTAATGCTGGAATACAGAATATCTTGGATTAGAGAAAAGTGGAAAGTCGATCGATACCTTTGGCTGGCTACTTTTTTTCTTTTTTCTTTTAATACTTTAGCAGGACCGTTTGCAAGGGCTCACTTCCTCGTTGGCTCATGTAGACTCTGACTCTTGTGAATAATAGTGTTTTACCAAAATAGGGCGTTTTAATAACAAAGAACTAAGTCACTTACTGGAAATTTTGTGATGAATTACGCGCAACGGTACAACAGGTAACAGGTAACTGCCGCTCTGTCACGCGACACGATTGTGTTACGTGAGAGCCGGCTCTTGGCACTCCTCAGGGCTCTGTCCGACGTGTGCGAGATCTCGTGTGCCTGATTGGCCTGAGTGCGAGAGGGGTCACCCCATTCTCGACCCTCTCCCAGATCGCCCCCTAGTTCTTTCTTATTATTCGGTCTACTGGATTATTCTGATAAAGTAGAGGGTTATAACTAGTTGCTGTGTTCTTGTTTTAGCAAAGCCCGTCATCTTGAATCCCTTGCCGCAAACGACGTCAGTTCTTCGAGGGAAAACTATTGCACTCTCATGCTACGCCACAGGGGACCCGGCACCTCGTATCTCATGGTACAAAGACGACGCCATCGTCCCGCGTGCCCGTATCCATAGCAACGGTCACGTGCTCATTATTCCTAGCATGACGTCACAGGATGCTGGAGTTTATAAGTGTAAAGCTTCTAACTTTCTCGGTCGTCCTATCTCATCAACCAACCTCACCATGTTAGGTAAGGCAATCGATTTACATCCATGATATTGTTCATACTAGAGCAGATTTCGTATGACTGTGAAAAGTGCCGCGACACGGTCGCCACACTGTCGTGGTCGCGGCACGGAACCTGAAATCGCGCAGTCGCGGCACCGTCACGGTCGCGGCACAACTTTCTCGCGACACTTTTCAGTCATACGAAATATGCTCTATACGCACATTCTCCGTCTTGATAAAAAAGTCTCTGTGTGGCGCATCTGTCACATGGTTGTACTGGAGAGCAAACAAATTGAAACATGGTCGATCTGTAATCTTCACCTGTTGGTTAAAAACAAAACTTGTTGAATCTATTCGAATATGCGGACTATGTTGGGAATCACTAGGTCTTCTTATGGGCTTGCAGCGAAATAACAAGCACATCAATGACAGTTCAGCTGCACTACAGGGCCACGGAGGTGGCGCGTTTTCGATTGGTGGGGATTGTAAGTAAGAATGTAGCACAAAATGGGGAGCTAAAAATAGAGAGTATGACAATTTATGGAAAAGTGGCAGGGCTATAGCTCTACCAGTTCCTCTCACGCCGTAGGGTCTAGGCTGTTCAGCATCCTAATCTTCTATTTTCTACTATGATCTTGTAGATGTACCAACCATCAACACTATCCTGACGCCAAAAACTGTGTACGCCAAGACGAGCGAGCAGGCCTCTATTGGGTGCTACGCAGAGAGTGTCTTGCCACTAAACTACTCATGGTCTAAAGGAGGGGTGACAATCACTGCCAGTAGCCATGGAAACAGTCACGTTATCGTCCAGGGCAACGTCCTTGCGATAACACCTAGAAGCGACGAGGACTTTGGGACCCACACGTGTGTGGTGTCCAATGCCGTGGATAGTGTATCATATGACATCAAGTTGGTTTCCGTGGAGATGGCTTGTGATGACAGCCTCGCCCTCGAAAGCGGCCGGGAATGCCTGAGGAACCACCTCGAGATTGTTCTTCCTCTTATGTTCCTAATCTTCTTGTCGGTAGCCATCAACTTCTACTTGGTTTATCGCTTGTGTCGTACGGGTAAGGATCCTGCTAACCATGGCCCAATACAGATGAACGCTTTACGGCAGCAGGACCGTCCGGGCTCCCATTTGATGAAGGACACGGAGATCGCGTGGGACAATTTGATCCCCGAGGAGCCATTTCCTGACGGGGATCCCCGCGGGGACGCCAATTGTGAGATCAACCTTGACGAGGAAGGACGAGGTTACCATGACGACGAGGGTGATAAAGTGCAATTGGTACGCCCTATGGCGTGACCAAGGGGTCACCGATACATGTTGCGTGACTCGAGACTGAAAGACCTGCTATAGAGTAGAATCTATTGCGTTGTGACGTAAGGGAATGAACTAGACCAAGTATTGCTTCAGATCTAGCAAGCGATGTAGGTGCTCCCTAGAAACGCGCTTTTGCCAGTGAATGAGGAAGACCCTCTTTAAGAAGCTGATACAAAGCAACAAGTGCTAGCTGATGTTAAAAGACAGTTATGCTATAGAGCAACATTCCTGACACTAAGCATGCTCGTCGTGGATAAAAGCTAGACCAGAGCCGTATTTATTTGTGCGATTTACTAGAGGAACAATTTGCTTCACCAGTAGAAAACTCTAAGAGAAAATCTTTCAAAGAATTGTGGCAAAACGATGAAAATGCTTTATCGAAACGTCTTTCACCTGGAAAAGAAATCATTATTTTGATGGCGAGGGCGTAATATTGCATATAAAAATCTTTTAGAGCGGATATTGACTGTCGAAAGTACATCGGACGTTTTCTATGGCTTCCTATTGGTTGATATCTATCCCAATGGTATTGGGTCCGCATGCGAAGAAAAACCAAGCACACGACTCTTGTTTTCTTGGGTCATTACAAAGTCGTACTTACTTACTTCATCCCCTGATTGCCTAGTTGTTAATCTGTTTCCTTTCTGATTGGCTAGTTGTTAATCTGTTTCCTTTCTGATTGGCTAGTGGTTAATCTGTTTCCTTTCTGATTGGCTAGTTGTTAATCTGTTTCCTTTCCTGATTGGCTAGTTGTTAATCTGTTTCCCTTCTGATTGGCTAGTGGTTAATCTGTTTCCTTTCTGATTGGCTAGTTGTTAATCTGTTTCCTTTCTGATTGGCTAGTTGTTAATCTGTTTCCTTTCTGATTGGCTAGTGGTTAATCTGTTTCCTTTCTGATTGGCTAGTGGTTAATCTGTTTCCTTTCTGATTGGCTAGTTGTTAATCTGTTTCCTTTCCTGATTGGCTAGTTGTTAATCTGTTTCCCTTCTGATTGTCTAGTGGTTAATCTGTCTCGTTTCTGATTGGCTAGTGGTTAATCTGTTTCCTTTCTGATTGTCTAGTGGTTAATCTGTGTATTTCCTTTGCATTTAGTTTTCGACACTCATCTGGAACCGCGTTGCCACGAAGCTGTGATAATAAAACACGCCCAAACAAGCTACGAGTTATTTTCTTTATTTCTATTATTTCCTAGCATAACACATTTCGACATCCGCTATCATCTAGCTTCTTTACGTCCAAAGACGTTTGCAAGTGCGGCGACATTATATATTTCCAGGTACAAGAAAGGTATGATTTGATGTGCATGAATACAGTATCGCCCTGAATACCCCCTTGGTTGCAAACTTATTCAAGGATCTTTTGTAGTGAGCTGAAATTAATTTTCAAGCCCACATAACTTTCGATACAATGAAGAGATGAAATCATCACCAAGGTGCAATGTTTTTTCAACTGTGCTTCGTTTCCTTGACCCTTCGGAGTAGAGCCACGCCCAGTTCATTATTTTAAAAGAGTTCTCTAAAAGATGCAGTTTTAAAGAGGTTATATTTCTTTTTGTGAATTTGGACCGGCTACTCTAATCAGTTAAAGTGGATTACTCTGTTGCTTATGAACTATACACGAATTTCTAGTCACACGTCTTGTCCCTGGCGTTTATGTTGTCCTTAGTTGATAGTCTGAAAGAGAAAATAATAATATAAAATGATTAATGAATCTGAAAGGTTTATTCTTTATTTAACGAATTCAATCGAAAATATTGCAGTACTATCTCTAATCAAGGAGGTTTTTCTCACATAAAACCTCCTTGCACTAACCAAGCCGATGGGAATGAATGCTTTGATGCTTTCGGTATGTTGCTAGGCTGATAAAATGGTGGCTGATAAAATGGTGGCTGATAAAATGGTGGCTGACTGAGGCTCTTTATCCAACTGACTAATCAGGTGGCATCAGAGACCTAGCCAAATGCATTGTCCATACCACAGGGGACCCAAGCTCATATTTCTGACTGGAATAATTGTAAGAAATTGTTCATAAAAATCCAAGAAACTAGGGCAATGAAGACAAACACCTCTAACAGCCAGGTGAGTTTCGTGGATTTTTATTGACAATTTCTTACAATTTTTCGAGCAGGAAATAATAGCATTTTGGGTCCCCTGTGTCCATACTAGTAAGGGTTGTAAAGCAAGCACCCTGTTCACTCACCTCCGTTCTGTGTGATGTATCGAACCCAAGGTAGCGCTTGATATCCACTCTTCTCTATGATTTAAGATATCGTACCTACAACAATAATTAGGGATGATTAATGATTAAGATGGAGTATCCTTAAGTTCCATAACAAACAGAATGGTAACTATGATGTATTGTGTACCCTACTTGAAGGAGGGTATCCATAACAAATAAAACTCAGACAATGATTTTAAGATAGACACCAATATTTCGCTTCACATTATAGAACCTTTTTTGCCCAGAATATTTTAAACAAATGAAAAAGAATAATCATGCAAGCATGCGCTATTGAACAATCAATGTACACTGTGCACTCGCCTTCTTATTTTGTGAAAGAAGTAGGTAGTAACATGTATATTACCTGAATCCCTGAGACAGTAAAATATGGAATTTCAAATTTGACTTTAATTGGAGGTCTTCCTTGGGATTCCTCTGCAAAGCAAAAAGTCAAACATTCAGTAATGTATCAGCCCAAGGGACAGCTTGGGAGATGTTCACACTACAGTCAAGTTGAATCAATCCAGTCTGATGGTCTAATTACCTGACTCCACACTTGGCAGGTTGAAATGTGCCCTCATGAGAAATTCTTTTCCTCCCTAACAAACAATGTACAAACAATCATTTAGTTTACCTTATGCAAGGGGATTAGGACTTGTGCTTGCAAAATGAATTGAAACCCCACTTGTCACTTTGTTTTCCACTTTGTTTGGAGCATCTCATTGCTCTGTTTTGATTGGATTGACTGCTTGTTATGCTGTGATATCTTATTTCAAGCTTGTGATCTTATTTCAAGCTTGTGCATGCTATTGCAGTGCCACATTGCCGCACTTGGCATCCTTATAATTATTGGCACCTTCTATAGTGCCAGTAGAGCAATTAGATGCTGCAAATCTCAGCAGAAAACAAAGTGAATGAGTGAGTTTTTCTTAAATTCCTAATGCCGTTGCCATACTGTGATTGTCATAATTCTTTGCCATATAAATGTCACTTATCAGCCCCTCAAATTAGGAGGTCGGTGGACAACTAGCTCTTTTCACTTTCAGCCCCAACATTGATGGAGAGGTAGCCAACATTTTGTCATTAATAAGGACTCAATCCATGCCTACACTATAGGCTTGTCTCATCTGTAATACTCACAGGGAAAGATTTGATGTTCCAGATGACCATGTTCTTCTCTGGTGCATACTTTACATTTCCTACAGTTGTCTGGAGAAACAACAATAATAGTCTGTCACTATTGTACTTTTTCCTCAATCTACGCCATTACAATCAGTCATAACATCACATCTTGTACCGACATTGTAGGGTGTAATTTATCAAAATATAGGCATACATATGTTAGAAGAACACTACAAAAGCTGTAGTTATTTAACACAGTGAAAAACATTAGGCATAAATTAAAACAAATTTGTAGGCCTATTTATACCGGTAACAGTTGACATTTTGAGCCCTGATAATTATTATGCTTTCTAGAACTTCCACTAATTTTACCTTGAACTTGGGTGAATCTGCATCTGTGGGCACTGGAATCAGAATCTCCACATTGTTTGCAGTGGATCGCCTTTTAAACTGACTTTTTGCCTGTTAAATCCATGAAACAATTCAAAGTTAAATAAAAGGATGGGTAAGAAAATAGACATGCTCTAAAAATCATTTACCTTGACCATGTATTCCACACGGCTGTGTGAATGACGCTCAATGACAGATTCTATCCAAATCAATGGTTTTACCTGTTGAACAAAATTATAAGACATAATAGCTGGTTGTTTTACTTATAATTTTATGCTGATCAACTCTAAAATACATGTGTGTACCACAAAATCCATAGCATTCTTTGTTTGCTTGTTGTATTGTGTAAATTGATTTCCTTTGTTGTTTCTATTGAATAGACCTCCTCATTG
The DNA here is from genome assembly GCA_033964015.1 of Scolanthus callimorphus. Lineage (NCBI taxonomy): Eukaryota > Metazoa > Cnidaria > Anthozoa > Actiniaria > Edwardsiidae > Scolanthus > Scolanthus callimorphus. The sequence continues at coordinate 15,679,129 of CM066913.1, forward strand.
TAATGTTTTCCCATTTCAGATCATGTAACATTCCCATCAGTATTCTTTCTTTCTTTTTCATTGCATTGAAAGAAATATAAATATTGAAGCATCCCAAACAAAAAAAGAGAGATTATTCAAATGATCACCCATGATGTGATATGAGAAAATATTATGCCCAAGCTGAGGAGGTCTTATATATTGTAGCCTTTGTCCAACACTTGTGGTCCATACAGAAAGAGCCATTTCCCTAGGCTAGAGGGGGTGTATCTGGTATTATGGGTCGCTCTACAACTTACATGTGTATTGAGTCTGTAAGACATGAGCTCAAACTCTCCATCAGGAGGAATGAACGAGATGGTGCGATCATTCTCAAACCGCGACAACCGCACACACTGGTGAAACTTGACATCCTCTAACTCTACTGCTTTGCTTTTGCCTCCTGTAACACAAAAAGGTAAAACAAATTATATTATAGTAACTAAATATCCATATCAGAAGTATGTACTTTTCACCAAGAAACACTTACTTCCTGTATTTTCAAACAGCACTTTGTCATTGAGCCCCAGTCGTAGTTCTGGCATTCCAGTCAGGTAGCATCTCATTTTCACTGTTCCATTTATTTCACTGCGCAAGACATTTCCAGAAGTACTAACCTGAAACAAGATCAACATGAAAAATACATGCATTATCTCTCTTTTGAGGAAGCAGGAATTTCATTATGATCAGTTCTTTGGTGTTTTACTTTTTGGTGCCTTGGAAAGTCACAGCTTGTAAATCTCTCATGAAAACTTTTGCTAATAATGTCCAGAGATGTCAGAATGTTTTGAAGTAGGCAGCTGCTAAAAAAAGTAGCTGGTTGCAAAAGAAAACCTGATGGCAGACATGCAAATTTCATAACTTTCTGCACAAGTTAGTTTCCTCGCTAAACCAACTAACACAGGCGTAGAGATGGGAGATTTTTTAAAAGGAAATAGAATTTAATGAGGTGAGCTTCAGGCTGCATTTAACAAAGTTCTGTGGTTTTAACTTGTTTGTGTCTCACATTCAGCAGAAAGTAGCCGGCGATTAAATTAAATGTGATCAGAAGTAGCTGCTGAAGCTCCGGCAATCGTCAGCTTGTTCTGACAGCTCAGAGTTCAATATCTGACCTACAATAAGTTAGTTATTTGGCTTACTCACCATTAGATTGACTGACTCAATAACGTCCAGGAAGACCTCATTCTTGCGATATTTAATGTTATCTCCTCTCCAAGATACAGCATTTGTGAGTGCAGGAGGTGGCTTGGGTGCAAGCTCTAGCTTGTGGCCCTCCTGGGTAATATATCTAGAGATATAACAGAGAAGATTATAAATGTTGAGACCTCTTGCCATTACCAATACAGTATTTTGTGACTTGTATGGGTTCTTGAAAAAGGTAGCAACTTACTCCTGCAGAATCTTGGTCTCTGTGAACTGGGGATAACCAAAGTCTACAAGCTCATCCATCAGCTCGTAGATGATAACAAAGTTATCTCTAATGCTCTCCTCCTCCAGTTCCTTGAAGTAGTCTGAAAAAACCTGTAGTGAAACAAAACATGCAACAAGTGAGTTTGGTTCCTCTATCTCTAACTGCATAAAAAACGTTTATTAAAAAAAACTTGAATATAATCATAGATACATTTAAAGTATCAAGTTTCTAAATTCAATCAAATAGGGAGATTTAGAAATAGGACATCATCATGTACCCTTATACTAGCAAATGCTTGCATGCTTAAGTTTATACAGGCCAATAAAATTTCAGATTCATCAATGTCAGTGCAACCTGATGACTAGGTCATCTACACCACGTCCCTTTTCTAAAACTCCCATATGGCCTGTCAGTTGACTCACCTGGACCATTCGATGAAGGAATACAAATATGAGGGCAACATTTGCATTCTTTTTTGTTGTACAAACAACTGATTAGCTAATTAAGGAAAATACTATGCTTATCTAGTATAAAATATAGTTGCACAATGCATACCTGTCAACCCAACTTTGTCAAAAATCTTGAGATTCTCCCTCGCATGGCAGGTAAATGTATGAACAATTATTGAGAGTGACAATGTGGGTGCCCGGTCTTGTCAATTGATAATTATCGGTACTGATTTACCAATCGATAAATCGTTACCAATCGTTAAAGACTTATTGATTTTTATCAATTGTTTTTAAAAATCGTTAAAAATTGATCGCACTTTAAGAAAACTTATCGATTTTTATTGATTTATTATGATTCAACATATAACACCAAGCACATCAACAAGTTAAGTAGCCGATAACAAATGCTTACTGTTCAGTGTACAGGATTGTATAAATATGCTATCCTTAGCTTTGAGATCAGACTCGAGGTCCGTTGCTTGTGCAATCTGTTAGCTATCCAAGTGAGCAGACTGTTGTCATGTACATTTCTATTTTGCCTTTGACAATTCAAAAACCTCTAAAGAGAGGGGAAACCAATTGATATAAAAACGTTTTCTTAGTTTCCGTTAGAAATCGATCCATCCGGAAAAATCGATATTAACGATTTACTTATTTTGGCTAATGTTTTTTAAAGATTTCATGGAAAAATCGATAAAAAATCAGTGATTTATATCAATTTTTTATTGGTATTGATATTTATTGATTGACTAGAAGTAGACTGGGGTGGGTGACATATAGTAAATGTATGAACATTTTTGCAATCATTATGTGGGTGACAGGCTTTAAAATCTTGTGACAACTGCCAAATGCAGGTGAGTTGACAGCTATGCAATTGAACAAACAGTTGGGCAAACTATTATTTCAAAATTTCCAAAAAAGGGGGAGTGTGCAATGTGCTTTTGATCTTTTAATCTTTTACACAGCTAGTCAACTTATATTGGGATTCAAACATATATAGATATCCAGGTAGGTTTAGCTATCGCATGAATATAATCATTAGTCGTGGGCGTAATCGACAAACAGGATACGGTATAGGTTATTGTGCTTGATGTACACAAATGTAACTTCCCCGTGCACGCATATTGGTGACTGTGTGTCTCCCTCTTCTTCCTTCTCTAGTACAAGCGGCATGAACTTCTCGATCATGGAAGTCTCGATGTCTCCCCGATAATTACGTGAAATTATCACCTAGAAACATAACATAATTATAACAATGCTAAAAGCAAACGAACAGATACTCTAGTTTGATAATTGGTGAGAATTTGGAGCGATTAACTGGAGTTTTTCAGAACTTTTTCGGTGCTAGTTTGACTGACCTTGCCCTTGATGTCTAGAACGTACACACCAGACATCGCCATTTTAAAGGAGTTCACAGCGATAAAACACGTCTAAACACAAATCAACTGAGCTCAAGACTTTGTAGACCAATAACCCTTTGCCTTGGACCTTGATATGATTTCAGAAATGCCTAAAATCTCTGCTGAGATGCGAGAGATCGGCAAAGCAAGCAATCGATCTCAGTTCTCCTCACTGTGAAACGTAAAGGCAACAATCGAAACCTTACTGGGGACCGGGAGGGGTAGAATTTGTCACTTTTTCACGGCACTTTTGTGCACAATTTTCGTATTTGCAGGAATATACATTTTTTAAATCCTCCAATGATTTTTATAAAAAGCTAATTTTTAATACATTATAGTGTAATAACATTATTCTTTACTCTTCTTGTATGAATATCGAAGTTAATTTTTGCCATAGGCATCCCTCCCTAAATGAGTCTTTTGCGTGCATTAAATCGAGGCAACTTGGTAACCTTCCATAATTTGGTAACAACAAAATGGCGGCCTGTATTTAGTTGTTTATTTTGATCAGCGAAATAATGCTAAAAATTGTAGCCATCTTAGCAACCGATTTCGTTAGTTTATTTCACTTCTAGTAGATATATTTATATTACTTCAAGACAGAGCAGTTTTGTTGAAAACAAGCCAATGCTATGTCGATCCAAGGTAAAAAGTTTGGTTCAAATTCTAAGAAAAGTTCTGCCTCCAAGCCTCAAGAAGATACATCGGAAAAAGTTCGCGTAATGAAAGAGCGACAAAGTCAGTGGATGAGACAGAGAGAGGAAGCAAAGGCTGGGATGTCATTCTCGGCGAAGTTATCGAAAAGTGCAACTTCTGTTGACAGCCTAGGTAGCAGAAGTAGAAAGTCTGCTGCCTCAGATTTTGAGTTTGACTCTGGAGTCAGGGACCCAGTTTCTAATCCGAGGAGAAAACCGCTATATGAGCCTCCAAAACGAGATCATTCAAATATCATAACATGGTCAGGAGCTGGGGACAATACAGCAAAGGCAAAAGGCCTCCTTCAGCAAGATCACAACATAAAGAACCTGCTAGCTCAAGACCCAGTAAATTAGATAGCAGCAGAAGTAATAGGTCTGATACAACCAGGAACAAGCCATATGAACCGTTAAACTACGGTGGAAGCTCTAAACTTAACCCACCAGAACATGTTATGAAAAGTGCACAGGCTCTCTATAACCGCCTATCAGAGCCGATAGAATCCAAGCAGGATAATGGGTTGTTAAGAAGCGAGGAAGCTGATTTAGAGCATGTAGAAGTTGGCGAGAATAGGAAAAGTGATTCTTTCACAAATCTATAAATACACATCAAACACATGGACTTGAGAATCATACCAATAAAATGATGTCAATGTCAAAAGATCTTAACCCAGACATGATAAATGCACTGGCAGAAACAGTGGCCCAGAGGCTGAAAACGACATTACATTCAGGTAAACATGAGAGGAATACGACTACAAGTCAACCGACACAGGAGGGTGACATGTCAACCCATTTATGCCCTTATGTAGGACCCTAATGTCAGGGGCTCGCCACATACCCACTGCTCTTATCCCCTGTGGGCACACATTTTGCCAGGTGTGTGTTCGTGACTGCAGAAAATGCCCAGACTGCCAAGCAAGAGTCAAGTCTACAGCTGTTAACACTGTCATACAGCAGATTATTGGGGATTTTAAAGCACAAAAAGAGAAAGAAAGGTTACAAAAACTTGAAGAGCAAACCAGAAAATATGTGGAGGAATACCAGTCATTGACATTAAGATCAAATGCTCTAGCAGATGAGGCAGAAACTATATTAAATGACATGGAAGAAACAACAGAGATAATTTTCCAGGAAAAGAAGACTGTAAAGAAACTTAAGGTGGATGAGGAGGAAATACAACAAAAGATCAGTGAGCTACAAAATCAACTGACAAAGAATAGAACCAGATTGTTGGATAGCCAGGAGAAAAGTAGAGAACTGGAGCAACAATATGAAGAAGAAAAACAAAGACTTTCTTTAGTTGAAGATACCATCAAGACAATTACTCAGAGTAAAGAGAGAGTCAAGATGTTGATCCATAACTTTGCACCAAATCTTAACTTAGACAATTTAGATTAGCTCAAACTATATAAGAGATTCCAAGACAACCTTTCCCACCCTGGAAATGTGAGGTTGTCCCTACCCACCCTAGACTTCCTGTGATTTATCTCAAGAAATTATGTTTACCCACAAAGGAAATCCATATTTTTGGGATACCCACCCTGGAATGTTGCACCAGTGCACCCTTGTTGCACTGGAATTCCAGTGTTTTTGATGACCACCCACCCTGGAATTCAGAGGCTATCAACAAGGGAGTGCAACTGCCCATTGCAAATTCCAGAGGGCCGTTGGAGTACTTAGACAAATGCTGTCCATGGTGGGGAATGGATCTTTTTGAAATTCCAAAACATATTAATCTGTGACAGGGGTAAAATGTGGATTGCAAAATGTATGCTGAAAGCAAAGATTAGTAAAAAAAACATCTTTTTATAACTCTACCCTTACTTTTAGACTTTCCTAACCAGTAGTAAAAATATAATATGATTTATTCACCCCAGGGTGGGAAATAGTTAATTAAGATTGCGCCTTTCTTTTAAATGTTTGACAGAAATGTAATGTCAAACATATATTTCAGTTCTCTGTGAAGAGATTCCTCAAATTTTGTTTTTCTATATTTTTGCTGTTTGAGTCCATTACAGAAAAGTGTCGTTGCTCCTTGGCATCTGATAACATGTTTCAACTTCAACAGTTGGACAACATAATAATTGGAAGCATCTAACGACCAGCTGGCAAAACATATGTTTGGAATAGCATCTATAAGAATTTTTCCCAAGACAAACAAATTTTGGAAACCAAAACAGAAACTTATTTCAGAACTTTTCTGAAGGTGAATCGACTTTCTCGACCCAAAGAAAAAAAAAGAAATTGAAAGTCATGATGTTATTTTCTGCGAATGTTTTCCGAAGATTATTTTTCCGATATGACAGTGCCAGAACTTTGCTAGCTTCTTCAGTAAATTTTAATTGACTTTAATTCCCAGAGAAAAATACTCTTCTATTCAGAAAAGTTCACGTTGCCTGTAGCCCATGCAGTCGTTTGCCTGCATGAGAGAGAGTATCAGAAAATATTGTTTGTTGCTCATGCTTGTTGAGGTCAAAGGTTTGATTGGGTATTTACAGTAAATTTGTTTTCACGCACTGGAAGAATTTAATATTCCCAGAACTACAAAACTACGCCTGATAATCAAGTTATACTAAGCTCTGACAGGTGGAGAATTGGAACCCCCACAGCTAAAATTGAATGGGAATCAGTGGGATACCCCAAAACAAGTTCTATTTGTTATCCCCTATCACGCACAAAAAGTGCTGATGGAACTTTTTGAAACTTTTTTTGAACACACCCCGGCAAAAACCATTTTTATTCACAAAACCAGTGCAATCGACAGTGCAATCATCTGATTGGCTGATTGTTTCTGGCGCGGGAGACTGAAATCCAGCTATCGCGCGGAGACGTAGAAGCAAAGCACGCGAGGTGAAACTGGTCGAGCAAAACGTGAAAACTTTCAAACAAACTTCTTCATTTGTACTCCAAATCGCTAAATGATTGAGATGAATAGCTATTCCGACTGCAGCTCGCTCAATGGAATGTTTGCAGGGGCAAAAAGACGACGAACTGAATGCGAAGAGAACAACAACCAGCACGCTCGGACAGATCAAGCTGCGGCGAGTAAAAGTCCTGTTCTTGTAGGAAACAATTCCTGTTGCAGAAGGTTTATACCGATAGAGTCACACGGGGACGTTTTCCATTCGGAAGCTTTCGAACCTAAAGGGGAAACTCTTTATGTTCCTGTAAATGGAAGCATATTGGTGAACACGCAAAATATGGAACAGATATCGTACAACGAGGGTTCGTTCTTCATCGGTGACGAGTCTTTGAGGTTTTGTCGTATAGCGCAAGGTATGGAAAGGTTATGAAGCTAGTCGATTTTACAAAGAAAGGGCAGGGGGTAGCGCCAATAGCATGGTTTGCATAAGAAATTGAGGTGTCTATTTAAAGTGGCTCAGGGGAGAATTTACATCGAACCCCGGACTGGGCATGCCGCTTGGGAGAGGGTACTTGACCCAAACGTTGGGTTGGGGTGTTCCGCACAAGCTCACAAAATATGGCCCTGTTTATGACTGCTAGAAAAAAAACCTGCTAGATTTTCTACCATAGGCCATTTTTGAGATACACTGGAAGTCGCGAATCATAATGCATTGTGGTCTAGCTTCGGTACAAACAAATCACCAAACAATGGTCAGTTTTTTCCCAGTGGAATTCAAAATGAACTCCACTGGGAAAAACTGCCCATTATTTGGTGATTTGTTTGCACCGAAGCTAGACCACAATGCATGACGATCCGCGACTTCCAGTGTATCTCAAAAAAGGCCGATGTTTATGAAATATCAGAAACTCAGAAAAATGTTAATTTGTTTTACCCTGTTTAGCAGATCATCTTTATATAGTCAATATATGGTAAGCCCCCCCCCCTCCCCCCTCCAGGCATTGCTGCACTCTTTCTCCCAACAGCCAAGGCATATAAGTCACATTTATCATGCTTTAAGGTAACTGCAGATAATATCCTTAGCATATTTTATGCATTGATATGATTTGTTGTCTGTATGTATCTATGCCCTATGGAGCAGATTTCATATAATGAAAAATTTTAAGAGACATTATGTGACATTCCATGCCATGTCAAAGCATTTTGAATAGTTGCTCAGTCATTTTGCATTTGGCTCAATGTTCTCAAGAGGGTGTGGTTCCATGCCCTGTGCTGTTACCATACCGTGTTCCATTCCTTTTCAGTCATATGAAATCTGCTCTAACAATAGTAATAATATGAGGGCTTTACATCCAAGCATATAACCATTTTTGTGTAATTTATTTCCAGGCCAGATAAGGCAGGTTATTTTAAACTGTGTATGGAGGAGCAAATTGGGTTTTGCAAATTACAAATTTCACTGTGATGTCATTTCAGGAATTTCCCTTCACATGTGGAGATACAGTGAAGCAAACCAAAAACTGTATATTTCAAGGTCATTTCTCTTCACTAGTGTTCAGGTAGGACCTACATTATGAAACAGGATCCTAAAGAAACCTGTTGGATGCCACAGGATCATTTTTTGCCACAGAATCCTGTATATAACATTTTTCTGCAGGATCTGGTTCTAAGATATAGAGAATGATACAAGGGGACACAGAGATGTGAACAAGAGAATATAAATTTCATGTCTCCAAGGGTCCATGTATTATTCTGTTTACTATATGAAAAAAGATTATTCCCATGCTCCTGAAAGGAGGTTTGGGGCTCAAATTATATAAAAGGGTAGCGATTTCACTGTATAAAAGGGTAGCAAATCATTAGATTCAAAGTTAGGGCTTTTGTGTTGCAGTATAGAAAAGGGTTTCAATATTGCTCTACATTTTGGAGCTTTTAAAACGTGTATTTAACACATGCATTTTTGCAAGAATTATAAGAAAGTGGTACCTTTTTCCTAATTTGACTGTGTAAAAGGGTAAGGGGGTCCAGAGTCCGGGTGGAGAATCCCGTGCATCTGGGTGGAGCATTCCCCCCCCCCCCCCCTTCACCTTTGATAACCAAATGAAACATATGGCAAGTTTTTTGATTTGAGGATGTGGGCTAGTAGGGTGGTAGCTAGTTTCTCTATGTAAAACAATTCAGGGGTTCTAGTAGCAATGGTTTGTAATTTCATCTATTTCCACTGGTTTTCTACTCAATGTTCCATTTCCATTTATTGCAGTTTGTTGAAATTTTTCAAACTCTGCCACCTGCCAAACTACCTTCTGGTCTATGTCAGTCAAATGTCTAAACAGCTTTGATAGATTTTTATTATGGTACTACTCTTCCCAGTAGACCGTTACACCTCTCGGTTTTTCAGCCCGCCGGCGGCTGTCTAAAATTGATCGCGTGGTCACTTTTTTTGTACCACGTGATGAGTTGCTTATGTACCACGTGATCAATGTTTGTGGGCGTAAACTTTGAGAGTTCATTGTTTTTCTGCATTCCAACGAAGTCTACGCCCAAAATGGTTGATCACGTGATACATAAGCAACCCGTCACGTGGTACAAAAAAGTTGATCACGCGATCAACTTTAGACTGCCGCCGGCGGGCAGAAAAATCGAGAGGTGTAACGGTCTACTGGGAAGAGTAGTATTAAATAATGTAATGCCATGTTGTACTTTCAGGCCTTTGAGAAAATCAAGAGACTGCTTGATACTATGTAGATATGTATTTTAGGCACTATAAATCAAGGACAGAATGAAATACTTTTTAAAATGATAAAATAACATATGGCTAGCACAGATAGATAATATTATTTGCTCATATCCAGCTAAGTTATTTGTTTTTATCAGCAAAAATATAGACAAAACGATGTCAAAACAGGGTCAGACGGCAGATCTAGGAGTGGGAAGGGGCAACCCCATAGGTGGAGCAAACCTCATAAACACTTCTGACTTAATCTGGTGAGAGGTTCTTCCATAGGCAATTATTTGTGCAGAGTCTAGCTTCAGAATTTTTAAAACCTGCGTGGATCATTCAAAACTTAGTGAAAATCGTCAATGCGTTCTTCGGAATAGTAATTATTTGATCTTGAGCAATTTTATTACATTTTTCAAGACTTGATTTTATTGTGGAGCAGGAAGCTCATTAGCCCACATGTTTCTTGCAAATTGAGCTTCTCGCCATGCGCTCATAATTTGAGTTACAAACGTCAAACTTTCTTACGATTCATTCACCAGACGCTATTGAAGATCATTTCTTTTGTGAACGAACCAAAGAAATGGTTACATTTTTTGGTATAAATGTTGTAACATTTTGCGAATTTTAAAAGAAAAAAATTAGAACTTGTTGTCTGTTGAGCTAGCATGAAGGAAAAGTTGTTTGAACTGAAGTAAAATGAAAATCGTTTCGGATGATGTTTATTTAGCAACTTTCTTGTGCTCTATATATGTAGTTTTTCAGTCACGTTATTTTCACTGTCTTCAACATTTTTTTTTTTCAAAGATGCTTTAATTTGTGCCTTGCTGCAAAATGACTTTTTAGGCTTCGGCCAACCCATCGAAGCGGCGAAGAACACAGGAAAGAATTGTTGCGCGTTGTTTAAATGTTCGACAGTCTTTCAATTGACAATACCCCCTTCTGGGGTTTATCCAGGTTTAGATTTTATTTGATTTATTTTGTCGCCTTGATAACGTCTTTTACAACGTATAACATCAAATCATTTTTCATTCTAGTTTTTACCAACTAATCGTTGTAACGTCTCTAACATTGTCACCAATATTGTTATATATTTTAGCAACTTAATTAACAGCACTCTAGAACTATGACACATGCACATGGACTCCGCTGATATTTGTATAACGGTTGTACAGGACTGTTAGAATCGCTTTGTAACTCATTGCTGCACCATCCACTTCCTCACACACGCATCGCATGCTGCAAAACATGCACTTGCCACTTGTAACCAGAATCAACCAATAAATCATTCACTTTGAACCAACCCTAATCTGAAGCTTTGATTGGCGTATCCAGCTAAGTATTTCATAGCGGTTCCATGCGAAACTTGCTGATGTCGAACGGCAAACATTGACAAGATGCAGAAATGTTAAGCTAGAGTTAGCTGAGTATATTGGTTCGTCATTAGTGGTGGGACAATTAACTAACTAGCTTGCTAGGTAGAGAGAATCCAGAGCGGCAGAAGAGACCTGAGTTGACATGACAGATTATCAAGTCTTCCTTCTACTCCTGAGCGCTGTTATGCGCGGAGTTTCTGCGACATCAAGTAAGTGTGCCTTTTGTTCATTCCTCCGGTACCTTGGAAAGTTAAGTACAAATGTGCCTTTTTTTAACTTTGAAACGTCACGTCACATCCAAAGTCTTTTCAAAGCTTTTCACAACAAAACAAAAAAACGAAATTCGCTGTTACGGCCCGTCTACACCCACTTTCTAACTTTATATCTGTTTCAGTGAAACTTTCAAATGAAGCTGATTGTTTCTCTTTTTAATGTCTTTTACATTATTCCTTTAGTTAATTATTCATTTAAATGTGGTTTAGTCGATGACGAATGTATCTTTTTAAAAAGTCTGTACCATTTCACCGCTTCTGGAATGTTTTGGCGAAATATGGTGCGGAGTGGCTGTTTGTTTGCTGTAACTATAACAGTGTTGATTGAAGCTCATAACAGCTTTGCCATAACTATTCAGATCCTAAAAATCCTTTGAATTACTTGATAAATAGAACTATTATCCACCTTGTGCATAGATGGCTTTTGTGTAACCCTAACGTCAATTTGATTGCTGGCGCTTATTCTGCGATAAATATTTTTGGATCTGATGATAATATATCCCTCTCTGACCCTCTAAATTTAAAAATTGTTTACATGTCAAAAAGAACAACACCGAAAAAGTGGACTTGCAAAATGTGAGAGAATTGTAACTCTTAAAGTCAGAGCGCGTGTACCCTGCTACCTTGACATTTCGCTCTCTCGTTTTGTTGTTAGCCTACGCGGTTTTGCTGTCGCGCGTTGTTTTCTTTGTTATCTCGTCCCCGGAACTGCCTCGTACCAAGGCGTCTCGGGTGTGTCAAAAAAGGGCAAAAACCCGCGGCGATTCGCGGAAGGCAAAATCTCGATGCGCGCAATGCATCATGGGAAGATTCGGGTGCTCTCGCAAAGGACCACTGGAAAGGCCAAACCAAAACAACTACGCGAATGCACGACACGCGACTAACTTCGTTTAATGTTAGAAAGAAAGCTCTGCTAGCAGGAAAGAGCGAGTGTCATAGCAGAAGTATGATGCGGTTTGAATGTACGGCTTTATTTTATTTCCCAGATTGCACCACGGTCGATGTATCAGACCGAAGTAAGATCCCGGATGCAAGTGTGACAGCCTCGTCAGAGTACAGTACACTAGTGGCCACGGAGGGGAGACTGGGGAACACCAAGTGTTGGTGCACCAAGGAAAAGGATCCAGGTAAACACGAGTGGCGTACACATGAGTGGCACATCGAGTGTTCACGAAAACAGAGTTTTAGTAGCTCGCACAATGTTGGCGCATTTCCATTGGTCGAGAGTGATCACGTGACATAGGGCCCACTTTTGTAGGCGACTATCAGCCAATGTTTCCAGTGTCAGCTTAAAAAAGCATGGACGATCAGTAACTCCTAAGAAAACGCCACAGAAGGCCTTTTGTTTTGTCATGACATTTTGTATCCCTCAGAAAACATCTTGTTGCCACCCAATTCAGATCATGTGATGATTCCTTTGGGTGGATACTTTTGTTAGTTCTGCACATACACTCGTGTACTCGGTCGAGTGAGAAAAAATTGGCAATTGTAACGCTGTAACCACCCAAATGCATACTCGCATGATCTGAATTGGGTGGCAACAAGATGTAAACACCGTTAGCCGATTTGGTCTATCAAAAAACTAAAATTGATAGTATATCTGCTGACTCGACCCTTCTCCGAGGCAAACCAATGGATAACGTTCGTCACAGTAGTACCCAGTTCCTTTCCTGTGTAGATACACAGGGTAACCCGAGTACAGAGTACATATTGATCCGCTCTTTCTGTTTCCTCGTAGCAAACCAATGGATAAAGGTTGACCTCGGTAGTGCCCAGTACCTTTGCAGCGTAGACACACAGGGTAACCCGAGTGACTATTCTGGGGATCCCAAAACTTATGAGTGGACAACTGAATTCCAGGTATCGTACTCCCTGGACAACACCTTGTGGGAGTTCTACCAACAGAATGGCGCAAATAAGGTACGACATATTAAAAATCATTGAGCAAATCGTGTGCAATCAGCGTCACAAAACTATTGTTGTTCGTTGATAGCGCAGTTGCAGGCGGGCTGGGCCTCGGACGTCGGAGAGATTTTCGGGTTCAGGGACTTTTTGGATGCAGAAACGCATAGTTGAACGAAAAAAAATCGCCAGTCGGAAATATTCAAAAATCAATAAAATATTAACGGCGCGCGGTAAACACATTTTTCTTTTGTTACTGTTCCTTTGGATAATGGATCTTTTTGATGAAATGTAGTTGACTTCTGCCTTTAGTGGTACTTTAATAGAAACTTCTAGTACATTTATAATTTTGGAGATTCTTTAAATCATTGTGGTGCAATTGTTGTTGATGGTGTCGTAGCAGACGCGTCTGGTATGGTAAAACCACAGTAATATCTCCCACGCCATACTAATCTGCTAATAGATGTGATGAAGCTATTTCCTGCAATTCAAAATAAATCCTGAGGAAATATTTTTTTAAGGAAGCCGCCCCTTATCAGTAACCGTTGTTTTTGCCACAAGCGAGGGAGAGCACATCCCGTGTAAACTTGATAACTAACCGCGTGTGTTTGCAAAGTCATTATTTCGCCGCTATCTTAATGGTGTTTAAACAGGAACTTCATGGCATCTGCTTTAGGGACCATATATTTTTTTATGGGAAGGGAAAAAGGAAGGGGCGGTCAAGTAAGACAGCACAGATGATTGATAGCTTCAAGTAAAAGCACCGGTGATTCTAAGCACCATATATGATCAACACTTTGTTATCCTGCAGAAATCATGCGCGCTCGTCATAAATTTATGGCATTTTCCAGATATGGTATGGCAGTAGTGATTTTTCGGTTTCTGATGTACGGACTGTGTAATAGACGTTGTGCTCTTTGCTGTGATGTTTTTATTACCCCCCCCCCCCCCCCTCCCCACACACACACACACCACACTACGCCATGTGGCCTGTCCCCACATTTCTGCGCGTTTTTTTTGGAGGGACTCCTTGACGCCTTTTCCCACTAGTCCTTGATTTCGATTTCTGTGCCAATTCCCTTTGGTTCTGAAGGCCGGGTTTTCTTTGTTTCATTGATGTTGTTGTTTTCGTTCTTCCACCACAACTATGTTCTTGAGCTCTGTTGACAAATATTTGTTTACATGGAAAGCAACTTTGCGCTTTTATGCGCGTTTCGACCGTGGATCAGTAAGATTCAAATTTCGACACTGAAAGTAAGAACATAATTAAAGTATAGGCGTTGATGCATTTTGTATACGTGAATGAATGGGGTTCAAGAATGGCATGAACAGAACTTCCTTATCATCCTCTCATCTTTATTTAGCCCTAGAAATCAAGTGTTTTTATCTTCTAGTAGAATATACAAACGCAAGAAAGGACTAAACGACAAAAAAATGATGATTAGCACCCTTCAGTACCTTTACAAAAACAAAATAAAATAAATAAGTGTCTGTAGTTCTTATGCACAACATTTGAATGAGCCGACAAGAACTTCTAACTGATTCCTGGCCGCTTGACGCAAACCACCCATACGCCACAAGTACAAAATAGGACTTGCAGTTGAATTGACTAGTACAATTCCAAGGCTAGTCTTCCTTGAGTTATGAACACTAATGTGACGAAGAATCTCTGGAACCCAGAAGACAAGCGTCGAGACCCAAATGAACAGCACCGTGTAGAGTGAGCGTTTGTATCTCATGATGTTAAAACCACCAGCCGCTTGTAACTGCCGGTGATATGAAACGGATGCCGCAATTTGTGTTGAAGCCTTTCGCAAATAGTAAAACGCCAATAAATTGAAGACGACGAGGAAGAATAAAAACACGGGGCCGAGTATTGCTTGAGTTAGAATGGGATTAGAAGGGGAACTTATTCGGGAAACCGCGGTGACCGTCATACACAGCATGAACACAGAGACGAAGCTGATTCGAAGTTTTTTTCGCGTCACAACAGCTGTGTAGGATGTTTTGAGTTTGACGGCGAGAAAACGATCAACGCACATCAGTAACAGAAGCAGGGCTGAAACAATCAAGATAAAGAAAGTTACTCCATTGAAACTCACATAGAAAATGTTATATAGAGGCGGCGAAATTGCCGCACTTCCAGGTAGAATGAAGTGGACTGTTGCGTAGAAGGGATACAAGAAAAGGCCAGTTATCAAATCACAGAAAGCCAAATAGCACAGGAGACTTCTAGATGGGCTGTGCAACGAAGGCGTCTTGCATATAGTTAGAATAATTAGAGCGTTCAGAAAAACCGCCATCACTCCTGCCATCACCATAATACATGCTAAAAGGACATCACCAATATCCATGTTTTTGGTGGTTTCTCGTCAGTTGGGCGTCGCCGGCTTGGTTCGCTTTGGCGTCTTTCGGAAAGGGAAACAAAGAAGTTGACTCAGTGTAGCAAGAAGTGTTAGTATCAGAAGTAAAGGAGTGATAATACTTCTTTATAAATACTGACTGGCGATGTAACTTGTCAAGTAGACAGCTTTTTTCATAGCGCCAAAAGAGCCGAACACTTGGGAAGCGAACTAATATTTGCCAGGTTGGGCTAGTGTAGAAAATCATTTTACATCCAGCAGTCACACCTGGACATACATCTTTGCAATTAGTTTTCTCATAAACCTTTATTGGCCAGAATTCTTATTTTTATTTCACAATTTTGAATAGGTTGTACGAAATGTTTGCGCAGGATAAAACCGACAACTATGAATCAATAAATGACTACCGAATCATTAATTTCTAAGATCATACAGTCTGCACTACTGCGTCAAATAGTTCTAATAGATATGAAAAGCGTTGTCCTGTGCGAAAAAAGGCCTGTGCGCTCACAATTTTAACCGTCATGATTACAAGCGCTGAGTCAATGAGGGATTCATGTGATAGACAAGTAATAAGCTTAGTGTGCTTGATCCTCTTGATTGAAACTTTAACTATTGGTAAGCACTTCAAAGATTTGATCGTATAAATGCGTAAATATTACGTAAGCCCTTAAAAATACACGTACATGTATGGACCCCTCTTTCAATTCTCTGTAATGAGTGTAAAATCACAGGCAAGGATGGGTCTATCAACGTGGAATACCATGAATGTATGCACGCTGTCGATTGGCGCTAAAAATACGAAGCTACGTTCAGGTTTGACCAAACATGTTTGATCATCAAAGTAGAGCGCGCTTTTACTGATGAGAAACTTCATGAACTACATAGAAATAAATGAAAGAGAATGTCAAACATGATGTCAAACTGCATCCACTACACAAGTTCGTTTTTGTCCAGTTCATTGGTTCTGGGTCTAGAGTGCGAGAAGCGCGAGAAGCGTAACCGAGCAAAAAAGGTCATAATTTACACCCGTTTCAATTAACGTTGCTCCTAAAACCATGTATCATGAACCATGCTTCATAGTTGGAAATGATAATTCGTGCCTAAATCGCAGCAATTTATTTCAAATTATCTCAAAGTAGTAAACAAAATGCCATTGAGTGTTTTTAGTGTAGTTTGGCTTGCCAAATTAGTAGAAAATACGAGAAAAAGCCTCTTCATTACGATGCATGGTTCAAGGTTTTACGTTTTACGGAGCAACGTTAATAGAAATAGGTGTATAAGGCGTTAAATACATCAAAACGTATAACTTGGCTTTGTGAGAGTTATGTATGAACAGTAAAAAGTGTCCGAATTTTTTGTCCGAAATGACGGAAAATCTTAACGTCAGAAATTTTAGCGTCCAAAATGTTTACGAGTAATGTAAGTAAATTTTGCATATTTAAGTACGTAGTTGCCCGGTGTCCCTAATATTACAGCTATAAGCCTCTTGTTTTTATGACCACTCGTTCAATTTCTCTTCGATTCAACTATTTTATCAGTAGGGGTTTCCGGTTGAACAAAGAAAGTGGGCCCCCTACCCTAACACCGCGAGAAAGCTAAATTACTCTGACTAAGAACCCACACTTCTGTTTTCACATTTGAGCACCACATTGCTCGCATTGGACATTTTTGACGCAACAGTTAAGTATCACGCTTAAAGGATTTAGAGTTACTCTCTGAGAACTGCATTAACCTTTCAGATAAAGCCATCTAACACGTTTACTGGTACTAGAGAGTTTTAATAGGTCAAGCTCCGTATTAACAGATCGGCTATGCATGGCGCTAGAGCCGGCGTTTGGTTCAGTGGCTTAACGTTAAATCAACTTTTCTTTATTTGTTTTTTAGGCGTAGAAGAGGGATTACTTTGCATTCCTCGCCCTCTATGGGCATGTAGAGGGATTTGCGTTCACAATAACTGAGGACACGATGCAATAACGAAAAATTACCCTCGATTTCTTTGAGACCCTTTGATAATGCTCACGTTTTAGCTCATCACAATGAAAATGCTTTCGCCTTTGCGGAATGAAGATTCGCGAAACTCGATCCTGATATGTATTTTGTACCCAAATCCAACGTTTTCACAGATATTAATTCCAGTTGTTAAGTTGTTTTTAAACGGAAAGCTGCTGCAGTCGCGGCCCACGTCACAACCGACCTTGGCGTGCGTTGCTTCTCTCAAGTACAACAACAAACCACGAGGATGGCTAAACGTGCGGATTTCCCGTTGTCATTTCCTCGCACACCGCTTGGTTTATCTCGCCCGTAGCGCCCCTGAGGTTTATTTATGTAAAGCATTCTGTGCTTGGCTGTCTTGGATATTGAGCCAATAGTCCCTCATGCGGCTGAGTGAGAAGCATAATGATCACTGCCATGTGTGGCTGTGTCTATTTGATTGATTTTTGCTGAGTGCTATTAAATAGCGACGAGAGAGACCTACACAAATAGATCCTACTCAAATCAAGATAGCCGCATTTTTGTTGGCTAATCGAGGACCTAATGGTGTCATTAGGAAAGCTGGACCAGCCTACGGGTGAATGAATTCTAATTGCTGTGACATTTCAATTTTCAAAACAGCGCAGAATGATTTAGGGGATTTAGACTGCGTTTGAGTTACATAACGGAATGACTACAGCGATCTGATCGCCAAATATATACTCCATAGTGTACACTCAAAACGTTATACAAACAACTTGAGTTCGTTGTTTACATAGTGTAAAGTTGATCACGCGAATTGTGTATACGTATCTAGGCATATATAAGGTATATAGAGGCGTTTATAGAGGCGTCTATAGGCATATATAGTATAAATAATACATTCATTTATCTATTCCTCTTAGGGTATTGCATGTCTCTCGCTTCTGTGCTTTCTTCCCCAGAACAAGAGCGTGTTGAGTCCTTTTCTTAAGTCCGAGCTCATAATGTAAATAGCAACAGGGTTGAACGCGCTGTTTGAAAAGAACACCGCAATGCTAATTGTGAAGAGCGCATCTGCCGCCGGGTTTTGCGGGTCGATCGAGAAAAACACTATGACTAAGGCTAGGATAACCAGTGGTAACATACAGATCCAGAACACAACTACAATGATGATCAGCATTCTGACGAGCTTTGTGTTATAGTCATGATGACGACGTTCCTGCGCCTGGTCGCTGCTCCCGCTTGCGCTCAATCTGCGCTCCCGCAAACGACGATTCTGTCTCCGCATCGCCCTTATCATGATCATATACGCAACAGCCGTAATACAAAGCGGGATCACAATAAGCGCGCCTATGAAACACGTCTGGATCTTTAACACAATATCCGAGGGCCATTTGAGCAGGCATATGAGGCGACCGTCAACTGTAGTGGTGACTTCCATGTAGAACGACATAGGGAACCCAACACAGAGATAGGAGAGCAGCCAGATTAAAGCGATGGTGATCTTGCCGCCGCGCGAGCTGAGGCGCGATTTGAAAGGCGCGACGATAGCTCGGTAGCGCTCTAGAGTTATAACCGTGATTGTGCATATAGAGACGGAGAATAACACATCGTTCATAGATATCACAACCTGACAGGCTAGCTTGCCCAGTGGCCATGAGAAGTAGTCACGGTTGATGTGCGCTGGCAGTGAAATGAGCAGGATTCCCAAATCGCTGATGGCCAGATTGAAGATAAAAAAGTTGGTAGTAGAGCTCATCTCTTTGCGCAAAAACACAGTCAAAGTGATGTACAGGTTTCCAATGACGCCGAGCGTGAAGATAAAGGAGTACCAAGCAAATTGGATCGTGATATAGGATGGGAGAGCCTTGATCGGCAAGGACGAATTCATTTTTCCGGCCTGGTCTGTAGCTTCGCTTGCATAGTAGTGTTCGTCGCTCAATTCTGTATCCATTCTCTTATTCGACACAATTACTGGATTAATTTAACACTAAGACAATGAGCGATTGAGCGCAGATCAATTACGGAAGGCCTGTTTTCCTTTAACTACTCTCCCAACGGTCAGTTCCAGTTTTTGCGGTCTATCAAAGCTTAGTCCTTTCTTGTTATCACACTCTCCACTAGGTTTATAAAGCGTTTAAGATTTGGATGATATTGAGATAGGCCCCAGACAGCAGCAGCTGTATCCAGAATAATTAACACCAACTCTGCATGGACTCAATCCACAAAAACTTTCCCATGTGTCTGATGCGTGATTCTGGGTTCATTTGAGGGTTTTCACGGAAGGCTTGTCTTGCAAGTCCGTTTCTCTTGAGCAACCTTTACAAACTGGGTTAAGTAGAGTGCTACGTCAAGCTTTTCACTGACAAGCAGGGTCGGCTGGATCTGATAGCAAAAGGATTGCACGGAATCCAATTTGAATTCTAATCAACACAAGTCAACAGATTTGATCTGCAGATCGATTACAATAAACTGTCAACGATGAAGCCCTCGGAATGCACTCGACATACACTCGGAACACTTCCGAAAAGAGCTCGGAAACTCACGACATATTTTGGAAGGTATACGCGAACTTAGGGTTTGTTAGAATGCCAAAAGAAATGCAAAGTTTGCATCATTCGGATAAACAAAATTACGGCATTTAACTGATTTAGAGATTTCAAAGGGATTTTCGACATCTTGTGATTGCGCTTGATATTGTGTGTTTTGGAGATTAACTGTTATGGTGATTAGTATTTTGGAATGATTATTCAAAAAGGTATGTCTTAGAATAATTACAAAATCTCCAACCAGCCGTCTAATTGAAGATTAATGTTTATGTGAGTCTAAAACAACAGACTAAGCGCTACCGCCGCCAGAAATAATACGCTCTTTGATATGAATAGCCGCAATCAAAACTGCAGACAGCGAGTCCGAGTATTTTTTTTTCGTCATCTCTTATTATGCTCCACCTGAATCTTACTTGACCCGTGAATCTTCTTTACTCGATGCTGTACTGTGATGGATTGTACCAGTTGAGATTACGTAAGGGTTATTGTCCTCAGTCCCCTCGACACCCCGTACCCCGGCCCGGGGAGGGGGGTGGGTTCTGGGACGATCGTCGTATCTTTTAGGGGTTAAATTCGCGGGGTCTTGTCTCTTTTAGGGATGATATTGTTCTGCAATAACATCAAAGAGAGAAAGGCATAGTTAGGGGAGAGAGAAAGTACTTCATGACAAGACGATAAATTAGACAATGGTTCGTGGTTTTTTATTTCAATCATGGCGGATAGACGTGTTTCTGTAGCTCCTGCAACAAATCGTTGTAAGTCACCTAAAATAGTATCTGGCCTACGCAGAACCGCTTCTCTATCGAATCTTGGGGATGTAGTATCAACAAGTACTAGCAATTTGGCCGATGTAATTGTAATATCAGAGGAATCTACAAAAAGTTCCAGTGCTCAAGAACCTTTCTCGACACGTGAAGAACCAACGGTCATTCTCAAGAGAGCCCTAGGACGTGATCTGGAATCGCTGAACAAGGTCGATCTTAAAGCTGAATTAGTGAAGAGAAAACTATTGACATCTGGAGTAAAATCTGCTCTGGCCGAAAGACTGAAGTCTCATATTCTGGAAAACGAGAGTGACAATAACAATGGCGTTTCCCGCCAAAATCTAAAAGGCAACGGATCTCATGCCCCAACATCAGAGGCTTATGAATTAGTAGACGACCACCACTCAGGCTGCCTTAGCTATGACCACTTTCGTGAATTTTCCGAACAAATAAAGCAGGACTTGGTAAGCCTCAAAGAAGCGGTCTATAACAACAGACAAGATTCTGACGCAGTCTATAACAACAACAGAGATTCCGAACAAGAACTGCAAGAGTTGCGTGAGCAGAACAGACTGATGCGGAATCGCGCGTTGGAAATGGAGGAGAAATTTATTGAATTGAAGGAGGAGAGGGATAGTCTCAAACTTGTTGTGTCGCTTTTGGGCAAAGATTTGTACCAAAGTACAAGGAACATTTCAAATGCAAATAATATCTCTTCTACCGTCACGGATCAAGGACTCATTTCAAAGCCTCCTACCGTCACGGATAATGGGCGCGTTGCAAAGCCTAATGATCCCATTGAATCTGAATCCCAATCATGGCAATCGGTAAACAAAAGAGCCAACAGGAAAGCCAACAGAAAACCTGACAGTATTAGTACTCGCAATCACAAAGCAGCAAGTAAAGAAAGTAAAGAACCTTCGGAGACTACAACTTCTGCCGATAAATTTACCACTCTACTTATCGGCGACTCGATGGTTCAAAATCTTCATGGCAGGAAAATCGGCCAGGAGGTCGGGCATCGTGTGGTAGTAAGAGCTATTTCTGGAGCGACAACGAAGGCTATGAAGGACTACATCAAACCAAACCTAGAGCTACAACCACAGGAGGTAGTCTTGCACGTAGGGACAAATAATTTGAGAACAAATTCGCCCCAAGAAGTCGCAGATGGAATTGTAGATCTTGGTAGACAAGTGGAGGGGTCATCCGAAGCTCAAGTGGTTATCTCATCTCTAGTAACACGACGAGACCAGTTCAACGACAAGGTTACGGAGGTCAACAAGTTATTGAAGAGATACTGCAGACAAAATGAATGGAAACTTATTGAACATAATAACATTAATGAGAAGGGATTGAATAAAGGTGGACTCCATCTTAACTTTGAAGGTAACAAACGTTTCTTCAATAATTTCTGTAAGAGTTTAGATTCGCCTTGAATTTCTGATTATTCTATGAATGCAGTGCCCATTGAGGAGGGAGGTGATAAGGAATTGCTGGGTTCTTTACATCAAAATTGCGATGAACCAGCAGAATGTCAAATGTTGAAATCAAATGAATCCTTAGCTTTGCCTCCGAGAAGGGGCTTGAAATTAGCCTCACTTAATATTAATGGTTTAGAAAGCCACCTAGATGAGCTAAATATCTATCTTGCTGGAAATGATATTGACATTCTTGCAATCAATGAAACAAAACTAAACAATCTAGACAAAAATGAAGTTGTAATGATCCCGGGTTACGAAATTGTTAGACGGGATAGAACCACTGACAAGGGTGGAGGTATTTGCTTCTATGTTAAGCAACACATTAATTTTCTTGTGCGGGAAGACCTTAAAATGGAAAATATAGAAAATCTCTGCATAGAAATTCGTAAACCCCGCGCAAAACCGTTTATCGTTGTGACATGGTATCGGCCACCTAATTCCCTAGTAGAAGTTTTCAGACCATTTGAAACTCTACTGAGTAAACTTGATTCCATGGATACTGAGTATTTTATACTCGGAGATTTGAACTGTAATATGGACGCTCCCGGTGACAACGATACACGTAACTTAACGAGTATAACTGATGTGTATGGTCTCCAACAACTCATCAAGGAACCTACTAGAATTACTGAAAAATCTGCAACTTTGATTGATTTAATTTTCACTAACTGCCCGGATAAAATTGTGTGCTCTGGTGTCCGCCATATTGGCATCAGTGACCATAGTATAGTTTTCGCATACAGAAAATTATCTATAAATGGCTTTGATAAGGGTCATACTAGCATAACTTATAGAAATTTTCGAAATTTTAATCGCGACAATTTTCGTCGAGACGTTGAAACCCAAAATTGGGATTCTCTAAATAACCTTAGGTCTGACCCAGACCGCATGTGGCTCGCGTGGAAGGAGACTTTTTCTGCCATTGTCAATAAACATGCTCCACTGAGAACCTCGCGTGTCCGTTCGCGTAGTTCTCCGTGGATCACGTCAGAGCTAAAGGATATTATGCATAATAGAGATATTTTGAAAATTAGGGCGATTAGAACAAAAGACCCAGATGATTGGGCACAATTCAAAACACAAAGAAACAAAGTAAACAAAGAAATTAAGTTAGCCAAGCAACTATATTATCAAAACACCTTAAACAAGTACCAGGGTGATTCAAAGAAAACGTGGCAGACAATAAATGAAATAACTTCCAGGAAATCTGGTAGAACGTCTGTGAAAGAACTTAAAGTGAATGGGCAGTCAATAACAAACCCAATTGAATTGGCAGACGAATTCAATAACCACTTTGCCACCATTGGCCCAAAACTTGCGAGTGATATCCCTGCGCAAAGTAAAAATAGCCATTTAGACTTTCTTACTGGCACAAACAAAAGGTTTCAGTTCTGCCAAGTCACTTCAAATCATGTTCTCTCACTATTAAACAAACTAAATAAGTCAAAGGCCACTGGCCTTGACAAGATATCAGCTAGACTCATTCGTGAGTGCGCTGATCTTATTTGCACTTCACTCTGTAATATATTCAACCAGTCTCTCAGTCTCGGTATATTCCCTGACGACTGGAAAGTGCCCGGGTAACACCATTATTCAAGCAAGGAAATCGTGATGACATGAACAATTATCGCCCAATATCAGTGGTCTCAGTTATAGCCAAGGTCTTTGAAAGGATAGTTTATGACCAAATATATGCCTATTTGATTGAAAATGACATAATTTGTAAATACCAATCAGGTTTTCGCAGTCTCCATTCGACCGTCACGGCTCTTCTTGAGGCCACAGATAGTTGGGCGTATAACATTGACAAAGGAAAAGTAAACGCTGTTGTTTTCCTAGATTTGAAAAAAGCGTTCGATACTGTTAATCACGATGTCCTTCTATCAAAACTAGACAATTATGGCATACAAGATATTGCCCATAACTGGTTCAAGTCGTATTTAGACAAACGCACACAAAAATGTTCCATTAATGGCTCACTCTCTCAAACCTGCCTATTAAGCTGTGGAGTTCCACAGGGTACAATTTTAGGGCCATTATTATTTTTACTGTACATTAATGACTTGCCAAACTGTTTGGATAATTGTCAACCACGAATGTATGCTGACGACACTCATTTGACGTATGCGGGTTCCTGTGCCGACAATATTCAATCATGCCTAAACAAAGACTTGGCAAATGTCAACAATTGGCTAATAGCAAACAAACTAACTCTAAATGCGACTAAAACCGAGTTTATGTTGATTGGGTCAAGGCAGAGGCTATGCACGTTTACAAATCTTCCCCAGCCAGAGATAAATGGCGCGCAAATTGATCTAGTGACAAAAGCAAAATCACTAGGAGTGGTTATCGATGAGAATCTCAATTGGTGCGAACATATAGATAAATTAACCAAGAAAATTGCATCTGGTATTGGGGCAATCAAACGAGTGAGGCACCTTGTTCCTCAGACGACTATGCATAATATTTTTCGTGCGCTTGTACAGCCACACTTTGATTACTGCAATGTCGTCTGGGGAAACTGTGGTGTTACACTCCATGATAAACTACAAAAGCTTCAAAATAGAGCAGCTCGTGTCTTGACCCACTCAAGCTATGATGCCAGTGCTAGCGAACTTTTTGAATATTTGGAATGGAAAAATCTAAGCTCCCAACAACAGATTGCGCGAGCAACAATGGTTTATAAATGTTTGCATGGACTGGCACCTGGCTATCTTTCCAGCAAATTTACGACCCGAGAATCGATATATTCCCTAAGAGACTCGGACAACAAAGTCAACGTTCCACTACCGCGAACCAATTATTATAAAAACAGCTTCAGCTATAGCGGTGCTATCACATGGAACAGTCTTCCTAGCGAAACAAGACAAGCCGAGTCTCTTAGGAAATTTAAATCATGTATTAAATAGGGCACGGCATTCATGGAAAGCAGCTCGGGGAGGGTAGGGTGGGTAGGGTAACTAGCGTAGATAAGGGTAGTGTATTATATTTTATTATTTCTATATTATTATAATTGAGCTGATGAATTTTTACCGTGGATAAATAAAGAATATCTATCTATCTATCTATCTATTAAAGACAGAAGACAAGTACTTCATGACAAGACGATAAATTAGACAATTAAAAACAGAAGACGGAAATTTCTTGATAAGTATCTTTTAGGGTAAAAAATTATTTAGTCACACCTTTTTGGTATCTTTTAGGGGAGAAACTGAAATTTCCAGACGATCATCCCAGACCAGATCAAAGAAATGGGAGTCCCCCAAGGGAATTTCTGATTATTGAGCTTCATATTAACCCTGAAATCGTGACACAAAACAGACAGACAAAATAAAATTAAAGTATTATTCAAGAGTTTCTTAAGAATTTGTGTGTGATCCTCGGTACATATGTTCTGACAAATTGGTTCTGATAATTAACAAGGCTTTAGCGCTTAAAATCTGATACAGAGTTTTTTAGACGAGGCAGGGCGTGGGCCTTCTGTAATTTTATCGGGGACATCCCGTCTACTTGTTGACCCCGGTGTTATTGAGGAAATTTCTCGTCTTCATCGGAAATCCTTTTGATCTTTATATTCCACTTCAAAAATGCAATTTATCTTTACTTATTGTATAGCCTTGACATTGTGCTACTGACTACAGACTCGCAGGCGTTAGGAGAGTAATTTAGGTCAAGCTAGAAAAACCGAGCTTGCTTTAGACTGCTTTGGCACGTCTAGACTGCTTGCAGCCCCTTCTTCGGCGAACGTCCGTAAATCGAGGGAAATGTTTTTTTACCCGCGGCGCGCTTCGATTTGTTTACAAGTGTCGAGTTCCTCAGGAGAGGGAGAGACGCGCCACGGGGGGAAACGCGTCTCTCCCTCAGGGTGCATGAATACGAAGCTCTGTATTTTGTGGAGGTACGAATTTGGTTTCGATCCGCCCCCTTACCTCCTGAGTAACTCGACACTTAGTAACTCGTAAACAAATCGAAGCGCGCCGCGAGTAAAAAAAAACCATTTCCCTCGATTTACGGACGTTCGCCGAAGAAGGGGCTGCAAGCAGTCTATGGCACGTACCCAGAGAAGCGCGCGAACCATCTTGGATTTGGTAACAACTTTAAAGGCCAGTTTACACTTGAAATTTTTGCTCTGCAATTTCTGTCGCGCGAGTCGTGGCGACTTTTTCTCGCACGTACGCGTTGTCAACTCAAAATCACTAATGTAAACTAGGTGCAACTCGGCGTGATCTGCCGCGATGTCGCGGGGATTTGAACATGTTGGTGCGTTTTGAAGAAAAGAGAGCACAGAAATCACACCGGATTTGCATCTCGTTTACACAAGAGAGTTGGAATTGAAACTCGCGCGAGAAAAATCGCACGACAAATGCAACAAGTAGATCGGCGTAGGGTTGCACGCCGCACACTTCTCGTCGAATGGGCGATCGCGCACACCGGCACAAATCCCACAGGAAACCCATATTTGATACTAGTGCCCAGTCCCTCTCTGCTCGGAAATTAAAAATGGCGGTGAAAAGTGCAAACCTCGTGTAGTCTAGAAAAACTCATGGAAAACAACGAGAAGAAAGCAGCTTCCGATGTATCCAATGACCGTAAACGAAAGCAGTTGACAGTGGTTAACGGTTGGAAGCGGTCTTGTGAAGAAGGTTTTTCCTGGTGGACTTCTTTGCTGATAGGAGTTGAACCCAAACAACAACATCCAGCTGAGACCGTTACTGTGCGAAAGGTCAAACTGTAATTATTTGCTGTTATTTATTACTTTGAAGACATTTTTATGTCTTCTTTTCCAAGCCTACTTCGCTTTATTTATGAGTTTGTTCATTTTGATATGAGGTAAAGTTGCTGCGAAAGTTATATCGAATATTCTTATCTTAGTTATAAAACTTTTTTGATAAAATTGCATAGACTTTTAAATAACTTTCCATATCCCAGTGTATATAACATCCATCCATTTCAAAGAGGCAAATTATTAAAAATTGTGAACTATTTTATAAAATGGGAAATATTTTGTCCAATTTTAAAGCTTTATAGAAACTTAGAAACTTTATTAAAATGTCAATAAAACCACCTAGCTGGGGAGAAATCTCCCTTACTAATACGGGGACATTATAAACAGAAAAATATTAAATAAATAAATAGATAAATACTAATAATTGATAAAAGCTATATAAGATAGATACTAAGAATTGGTAAAAACTATATACAATAATATTACTAAATCATGTTTACGATAAAATATGGCTATGTACAATAAAAATTACTTTAAGAAGAGCACAGGCCGCAACTCCTACATCCATCATCGATAAGTTTGCTTAAGTCAAGTTCTCTAATATATTTTTTAAAACAGTTTAGTGATGCTACGTCTCTATATTTCTTGGGGAGTTTGCTCCATAACTTTGGGCCTAAAAATCTAAGAGAATGTTTACCGTAAGTTACAGAATTAAATCTTGGTAATGTGAAGTCGGATTGCCTTAGGTTGTAACCATTAGAATGTCTGCTAAAAATGTCGCATATATAAGTGGGGCAAAGCTTGTGCTTAACCTTATACATAAGAGTGCAGAGGTCTTGCAAGCGCCTATTTAGTAGATTTAGTAGCTTTTTAAAAAAGTTCATAATGTTACCTGAAATGTAGTAGAATCTTTTTAATTTGTGTAGCTATTAAAAAAAAATTAACTCAATGTATTTTTGTAATATGGTGTATATATGTTATTAAATATAGACTAGTCACTTACAGGCAACAGAGTTTAGCATACTGTAGATTCAACAAACATGAACTCAAGTCAACATGAATCCTACTCACAAACACCTGAGCCTCCAGATGAGCCTTTACCAAGTGACTGCTGTGGTACAGGATGCATTCCATGTGTGTTTGATATTTATGAAGAAGATCTGAAAAGATGGAAAAAAGAATGTCAGAGATTGCTTGGGAATGGTGATCCTTCATCCCATGCACAGAAGTCTGGAAGTGTTCTAAGCACTTCAGAATTTAGAGACTTCAAGCTGGAACATATTCAACAGGTTACAGCTGATAGTTTTGTTTATCGGTTTACCATTCCTGGTGAAAAGTCATTGGGACTCAAAGTTGGACAGCATCTAATTCTTAGGTAAGAGTACATGTTATTCTGATTGTCTGGATCCAGTGAATCCTCATTCAGAAAGTTCTGAACTCTACAGAAAGCAACCTTTCTTGGAGCACACACACAGGGTCTAGTTCTACACTAGAGTTACAACAACAACAACAATCTTGATTTGACTCATACAGAAATGATATAAAAATTTACAATAATATTTTTGAAGTATCTAGGGGTAGTTACAGTAACAGAGAAACTACAGTAGTAAAAAATGGTCAGAGTTACGAAGACATGATGCATTATCTTTGAACCATTGGTTTTAGTCCCTATAAAACCTGAGGCCAAGCAATAATGCAACAGCAAATGGAGTGAGCATTCACACCTGTGCAGCCTACAATATAACTTGTTGGCTACCATGTGAAGCTCATTCTATAGAATCTCCTGTATAATTATAGTGTATTATAAATAGATTGACAAGAGGATACTTGCATGCTGACCAGAAGGAAACTACTTTTTCAGGGGAAATGTTGATGGGAAAGTTTTGACAAGGCAGTATACACCAATCAGCTCATTAGATTGTACTGGCTCCTTTGAAGTCCTTATAAAGGTAACTACTGTCACATTTCTGAGATGGTCGCACTTTAACAAATACACTCTTTTTTTTATAAGAACCTTTTTTATAAGAACGTTCAGCCTGAAATTTACCCATATTTTAAGAACATGCTAAGAACATGCCTGAGCCTCAGATAGGAGCAAAATAGATTTATTTTCAGTGATGCATTCTAAAATCCAGAATCAAATGTGTTAATAATAATGACCTTCAAATATTGTAATTCATAAACTCCATTGGTATGTATCCTTCTATAAGATCTATCATATTTCAGGTTCCGACGTCACTGAAATGTAAGAACATCCATAAGAATATTTCCAGCCTCAAACTGCTCCAAAAATAAGAATGGCCCAGACTCAACTGAAAATTAGACGTTCTTATAAAAAAAAAGAGTGTATCACAATTCAGGCCATATGCTAGGGGTAAATTTCAACAAGCAAACAGATTGTAATCCTGGTTGCTGTAAGATCTTATAAGGCCATGCTCATCATTATCATTGTTGCTTCCAACATGGCATGAGATTGACCTTTGGGCCATGACTGTTTGTAACAAGGGAACCAAATCTCCAACATCTTGACTTAAGTCTTGTCTTCCTATCATTGCTTTAAGTGCCTGCATATTTTCACCAGGGAAGAGGCAAATATAGCATTTTTCAAAATTGCAGCAGACAACCTTGAATTGTACAGTAAGAATTCACTAGATTGTTATGACCAAGTATCCTGTTGATTTCCTTAGATATATCAGCATGGTAAGATGTCTTGTTTTATCAGCACATGGAAAATTGGAGACATAATTGAGTGGAGGGGGCCTTTTGGACAATTTACTTACATACCAAACAAGGTTTGTTATAAAATGATCTGCAAGGGTGGATCCAGGGGGAAGGGGTATTACTGGTATAAACTTTAGATTAGCCACCCCCTTGGTCTGAAAACTGTAGTATATCCTTTGCACTAGCCATCCCCCTTCTAAAGAGGCTGCATCCGCCACTAGTCTGTGTTAGAGAAGATTTTGTATGCTGTCACAGTCGTGGCACAGAGCCTGGCCTGCTGTAGATACAGAATGAAATCATGTAATCGTGGCATGGTCACGTTGCGCCACAACTTTGTTGCGGCACGTTTCACAGTCATACAAAATCTGCTCTAGAATATAATACTGCAGTAGTATTTAGGGTCTGCAACAAAAATAAGTATTTTGTGACCTTAATGTAATGATATCAAAGAAAGTTGTAATAAATAAACTGTATTTTTTTTTTGTTCTTTACTCTTGTTTTCATTTTCGTTTTTTTAGTTCACACGCATGTGCATGCTTGCAGCAGGGACAGGGATAGCTCCCATGATACAGGTTATACAGGAAATACTAGATAATGATGAGGAGGACACTTCAATCAAACTGTTGTATGCCTGTCAAACATATGATCACCTGCTTCTCAAGGACAAGTTGGACCAAAGGACAGACCACTGGAATTTTAATGTGCTGTATTGCATCAGTAAGGCAAGATGAGTTTACACTTCTGTATTATTCTGTCAACAATTTTGCTGTTGTTGAAGAAAATTTAACATGTTATGCAAGAGCTTCAAACTCCTCACAGGGAGTGTCTGAGAGGTGAAACTATCTCCATAACCAGGTTCAAGATTGATCTTTTAAATGAATCCTAAATTATTAATTCTATTAATACTTTAACAGCAAAAAAATTCGGTTGTAAAAATTTGGACAAAAAACTTTGGACGATTTAATTTGGGACGCTTTTTAAACTAATTTTGGACATTTTCTTCAATAAATTTCGGACGCAGAAAATATAACGATTAAAATAACTTTAGTGCTGTTCTTTGATACATATATTATTTCTTAAAGATTAATTGATACAATGATAAAGTAGATAGTACTGCTAATAATGATAACATTACTTGCTTGGATCCTTTGCTTAGTAAAGTAAACTCTTACTTTATTTCAAAGACAATGTTAGGTACTTTCGTGCACAAAAATCAGTCCTCGGCAACAACAAACACGAAAAAAATGTTTGGAAGGTAAAATGTTCGGACTATGATTATATTTGGACAGAAAAATATTTGGACGTTTTTCTTGTCCGAACTTTTTTCTGCCCTAATATTTTCGCTGTTAAAGTACTACTGTTATGCTTTACCAGGAAGATGGCCATGACCAGAGTAAGGTGCGATATGGTGACCAGGTACATTATGGTCGTATTGACCAGGATCTGCTGGCAAGAGAGCTACCATCTCCAAGTGATAACATCCAGGTTCTGATATGTGGAACCAAATCTTTTGACAAGGATATGA
This sequence comes from Scolanthus callimorphus, assembly GCA_033964015.1. NCBI lineage: Eukaryota > Metazoa > Cnidaria > Anthozoa > Actiniaria > Edwardsiidae > Scolanthus > Scolanthus callimorphus. The sequence continues at coordinate 15,710,322 of CM066913.1, forward strand.
TCAAGTACTTACTAGCTCTCGGCTTCTTGTCATCCATGTATTATAAATTTTGAATAATTAGGTCACAAGTGAGAAAATTACTGTATCATAAAATGTATTTTTCTATTTTATTTGCTAAAGATGGAATCATAATATGAAATAATATTGTGTCCTTCTGTCTGTCATTTTAAAAGGTTTCCTGGAAAATATTCAGTGAAAAATACAGTGATTGTATAGGAAGATATATTGATCTCCCCAACCCATGGAATTTCCAGTTCCCTATGTGGTAGGGGTATGGATCTAAGTGAAGGTGGTGGTGGGGGGGGGGGCTGCCGCACGCTTTGAGAGAGACCCCGTCCACACTACATCGTTTTCAAACGAAAACGGATACTTTTTGCTCCGTTTTCAAAAAGATTTGCGTCCACACTTATCGTTTTCGTATTGTTTTAGCCGTTTTCGGTGATCGTTTTCGGCGTTGTAGTGTGGACGTTGGGCGTATCCGGAGCAAAAAGTATCCGTTTTCGTTTTCGTTTGAAAACGAGTAGTGTGGACAAACATTTCGCGCAATGAATGCTGGGTATGAAGATCACGTGATACGATATTTTGGGGTTCAAGAAGAAAATGAAAACATGGCGTCTGTAGTGTTCAAAAGCTTAGCTTTTACAGCGCTTTTAGCGGCCGTGTGCTTGGGTCACGAGTCTTCTAGTGTCACAGAGGAATGCAAAAAGAAATGTGAGCGAACTTACCCTCTTCATACTTATCCAAAGGTGAGTTTTATCGACTTTGAAGTTCAGATTTCTTGTCAATTTTCTAAAAAAACACCTTGAATCGTGGGTAATGAAGCGAAATAAACACCTAAAATATAAAGTAGCATACACGCAAACATGGTGAGCTTGCCAAATATTGTTTTATTTTGTGTTATTCGTAGTCTGAGCCAAAGAAAGCGTGCCTGAGAGGATGTAGGCTCGCCGCCATAAGTCAGCTCTCGACGCAGAAAAACCGAAGCCGTGGAAACGCTACCCACGTCTGCATGAAAGGTGATGATTTAGCTTATTTTGCGAGCTTATTTTATTCCATTATCTCAATCTTCATCCGTATGGATTGAATTATCAGACTTATCGGGACTGTAGAGTGATGATACTTACGTATTTCTAATACAACTGTTGCAGTAGTAGTCACGAATTGGATGTGTCAACTTGAGAATTACCAGTGTGGCTGAGTGTTTCTCCTTTGAATGAATAAGTAATTAAAACATGTTCAAATTTCATATACTCTGGCCAACTAGAACCAAGAAAAATTTCTTTTGTGTGGAATTACTTCTTCCGTGCCTCATGTCGAAAACGTGCCCTATGCTAATTCCTACCCTTTTCTTTGTTTACAAATGAAATTATGCTTATTTTTGTTTTTGTTGTTTACTTGCGAAAATCATGGCAAACATGCATTATTTATCATGTATCCCTGTTTATAGCCCAGATACACTAAAAGTTAAAATTAGGCATTTTTAGAGGCAATGCCTGGTGGTGCACTTGTGACATAACGACATAAGAAAAATATCACATAATCAAAATTTGGTGCTTTCAAAACGTTGAAGTCCACAAAAAAATAACATAGCATTGCTTTGGAAAATATTCATTATTTCAATTATTTTCCCATGTTGTTATCATGGCTAAAATAAAATGTATAATGAAAATTTGACTTTACTATAATATTGGCCCTGCCAAGTGAAAAGGAACACCTTAAACCAGCATTTCTAAAAGTTCTGTTTTGAAATTGTTAGGCAGCCGATAATTGTATCTAGCCATTGAGCAGTTTTTTTTTCATCCAAAGTGGAGATTTGGCTATCAAATTTATATGCCCTACACCCCTTGTCTTGATATTTTGCTCTTTGAGTTTGTCTTGATATTGTATTCTTTCATTGTTTACACATCTTACATCTGATCAAATATTATAGGCTTTCTATTTTTGCTACCAAACAGGGGTTCTTTTTTCCAAGAAATCACTGAAATTTAGATCAAAGCTGTAAACTACTGCTGGTCACCAGACATTGTTTGATAAAACTGATAAACATCAGACCAAAATTGTGATAAGGTTGATCATAATGCCTGGTCAATTTAGGGGCCCTATTGTCACATTTCTGTTTTAAATTTTTGTAACAAACAAGATCATAATGTAAAACCAATTTTTATAAAGAGTATAATATTTTGATCAATATCAAGTAAAAAGAATCAAGCTCTATAAAGAATTCTGTGATTCCAGAAAAAATCCAGAATGGCCCTCACAGAAGGGTTTGAGAATGATATGACCCTGCACTCCTCTAGAATGTCCAGTGATAGAGATATGACCATGAACAGAGATTTCCTATGATCACACATTATCAAACATGTAAAGCTAAAAAATAAGAGCCAATTTGAAAATCTAACTCCTTTTGCATCTGAATCAGTAATTCTAGATCCTAACTTGTCCTTCCTCAGGTTGTGCGGAGAGTTATCCAGATAATGACAGCAAGTTTGCTTGCCATGTTGGTTGCAAAGCTGAACCTCTAATCCCCACAGCAGAGACCATGTACAAGGTTTGTGTGAGACTCTGCAGCTGGTGTGTCAATATTAGATTGCCATGATTTTCTTTTCTAAAATCACAGTAATGCTTTTAGACATAACAAGGCTATGGACCCCAAAGGGCTTGAAATTATGACCATATCAGTTGCAAATGTGACCAGAGTTTCCACTTTTCAACCAGAAAATATCAGTTGCAAAAGATTGACTAGTTTTGAATATATTTCTATATTTTCTTAAATTTTGGCTGTCAATTGTGTGAATAAATCCAAAGTCGCTAAATTGTGACCATTAATCTGTTAATCTGTTACTGACAATAATAAATCTGATAATAAGTGAATTGCTCTACTTTAATATGATTCCAGAAACAACTGTCGTTGGGTATCTGGTCACTTCGTGGTTATACAGATGCACACCCGGTCATGATAGCACAACAGTATTGCCATGGAGTGCTACGTAAAGTGACATATTACATGGCAAGCTCCACCTCCTATTTCTTTGGAAATAGTCAGGGGGAGGCACTTGTCATCAGGATCAAAGAGAGGCCGCAGGTTTTTGCTAGCATCTCTGAAGTTAAGATGGCTCCACGCGAAGATGTTGGCATTAAGCTTGACAAGAGAGAGAGTGGTAAGTAATATTTTAATAGACCAATTTCAATATATTAATTTTAAAAAAACCACATTGGTTTTGAAAAATGAAAAAAATTATTTTTTTTTTGTTTCATTCCCCTGACCCTTGTATGGAATTTTAATATATCAAAAGTGGTCTATAGAACATGTTGATGACGAACATTTGGGCCTTATAGCAGGTATGAAAAAAGCCACCAAAATGGTCACTTTAAAACAACATTTTGTCATTGGGAAGGGGGCTGATTCCTCACTACTCCCTACTGATTCCCCACTGGGTATGCTCTGAGTTGCATAAACTGTGCTATAACCTCTCTTCTAAAATTGTATGGCCTCAAAATTATCAGAATAGACTTGTTTTAGGTGTTCCATTGTGGCAACTGCATGGAAAATTTAGTGTGAGCTTTTATTTTCTGCCAGAAACACATATTGGGCTGTTCCCAAAAATAGCTGGACCCCCCTATTGAGGAACTCCAAAATTTTCAAACATTGCTCTACCCCTGTGGAAATTCCAGGCTCCTGTATAGCCCCTGTGGAAATTTGAAGAAACCCCTGGGAAAATTCCTTATTCTCTTAATGTGGACCTAATTCTAAAGTTGCAAATGAATAGCCTGTGGGAATTCTGGGGTAAAATAAATGGCCCTGTGGAAATTCCAGGGTCAAAAACAACAACCCCTGTGGAATTTCCAGGGCCAAACACCACAGCCCCTGTGAAAATTCCAAGTTCCTTGATAGGGGGAACGGATATAAAATGGAACAGCCCATTCTCAACTTTATGTTGACTTTTTCCTTGCAGCACATCATGGGTATACATGGAAAGCTCTGCATCGAGGCCAAATGTGGTTAAACTGTGTGTCACATCGCTCTGGTTTGCCATTCTGGCTTGTTACCTCAACTCTGTTTTTAGCTGTGTTTTTCATGCTCTGGCTTTGCTGTGCCACTATCACTACTTCATCTCCAACAAAAGACAAAGAAAAGGTACTTTATAGTTTAATGTTCTACTACACAATGATGCTTTTCTAGTCCTTTGCATATTGCTAGACCTTAGTAGAGTAGACTGAGGCTCCTGTTGATGGATTACTGTTTGAACTCCTTTTGTACTTGCATAACAGGATGTATCAATTGTAGCAGCAGGTGTATCAATTGTAGTTTTAAACTGATAATTTTAGTCAAAATATATTTTAATTTTTATTATGATAATCATATTTTTACTGTTTTAGTGGTTTTTATTGTGTATCAAATTGTTTATACCAGCTTGTTCTTTTTATGGATTTAAAGTAAAACATATATGTATAGCTGCTATATAAATTATTATTATTATTATTAAAAGATGCTTCTACAGGTTATTAATCTACGTTCTGCCACAAATTCATTGTTGTCTACCTGTGGAACTTGACGGAAAGCTATTGTTGCTTGACAACACAATGTTAACTCGTAATCATGGTTTCTTTGTATTTATTTCAGCGATTATTGGTGGATGACTTGATGTTATTGACAACAGATGACTTAGAGAAGAAGCCACTGATCATTTCAGATGAGGCAGGACCACTGCCTGTCAAGGTCAACATCTCTGCTACCACCATCTAATCTCAATCTTCATAATTTGTTATCATCAATTTTTTTCACTTAATAAATAGGGGCTTAATAAGGGATATTCTATGCACTTGTTTGGTGCCAGCTGATCTCAACTCACAGTGGCGGTGCGCAAAGGATTGCTTTTCAAAACAAAATGTTCCTACTGTAGGTACGGCGATAGAGAAAAAAAATAGATTTAATCATTGTACAAGTAAAACCAAGTTTACATTTGACATAGGGCAATAGTTTTTTAGGAGATTGTAAAATTTTTTATGCTCAAATGCAATATGTTTACTTTTAGAACCTGTTTGGAACGCTTTGCGATGCAATAAAAATCGTTGTGATTGACTGATTTCCAGGCAAGAAATCAGCTGGTACTAGATTAAGATTGTGTTCATGATTTGCATCAGCACTTTTCTAAATTTTCTGAATTTACAAATGGGCATCACTATATGTTGCATAAGTCATAAGCTTCATTCACTGTACCAACATTCAAGTACACAATAATGTAGTTATTATAATGCTACAATAGCATTTGTATCAGGAGATAGAACTGGATCTTGGAAATGGGGGAGGGGTTGAAATTTAAATGAATGACATGGAATGGGAATTCAATTGATTATTTTGGGTTTGGGTTGGTCTACTGCTCTGGGTATGAAGACATATCTACTGGGGCTTCAATTTTTGGCACCGAGTGATTAGTGGCAAAGAGGAGAAGCCATGAATCCTCTTTGTTCAGCCCCACAAGACTGGTAGGTGGTTTTCAAGCTACAATCCGCGCCAAAACTAGTTGACACACACACTCCATTTAGTAACGCTAAAAAATTCTCGCAAGAACGATCACAGACAGGACAGCATTAATGCACAACCCCCTCTCCCCCTGTGCAATGTTGAAATCACAACTGCACCGCACAAAACTCCGATGATATCCCTACAGGAACAACATTGATTGGGGGGGGGGGGGGGGGGGGAGAAAGAGCTTGTTGGCGGGAGACACTTGCTAAGGAATCAAATTTTAAGAATAACGGTTCAAACTATGAGAAATGGGTCAACAGTTTTGGCGGGGATTGTAGATATTGGGTTTGGATTGTAGTTATACAATTAGAATGTAAATAGCATCAATGGATACGTAGTGTGAGTTATGAACTGCATTTTAAAACGTTTCACAGTCGTGTGAAATCTGTTGTGAGTGATAAGTTTTGTTATTTAACGTATCCTTGGTTTTCATCCACTCGTGAAACAAAATGCCTTTTTAATGAACTCCAGTTACTGCGGTTGTCATAATTCTGCGAACTCTCGCTAACGATTTCCAACCGTCAAGCCGCCTTCTGGCTTCCGTCAATCAAACGCCCGAGTCTTTTCGCAGTTTCTCTTTGTGTTTTTTGATTGGCCAGCACGTAACGTTGTTGTCGCGACAGGAAGCCATTTTAGCACTGCTTAGGCGCTGGCCAATCAAAAAGCACAAAGAGTGACGACGAAAAGACTCGGGAGTTTGATTGACGGAAGCAAGAAGGCGGTTTTACGGTTGGAAATCAATAACGAGAGTTCGCAAAATTTCGAAAACCGCAGTAATGGCTTGTGCAGTCAAAAGGGATTAAGTCAAGTGTGATACCCTATTTCACGAGATCATGAAAACTACACGTTACTACACGCGATGGAATAAAAGAAATTTAGACAAAAAAATGTTGTATGTCTTGTCTTGGTGATGAAGACCAACTTTGTGTTTGTTGCTTGTTTGTTTGTTTTACTATAAATATGTTAGTGGTTGGTGTTTGTATAGAAAATAAAAAAATAAAAATCTTCACGCTTATAACGATAATAATTTTGTTTGCGATTTGCGAGTGAACAAACGGCCGTACTGCGTTTGACTGAATAATTTTTGTACAGTTAGTGACTACTGATGACATCAACATCACCATGTGGCAATATTATCGGCATCCCTGTGACTTCAACTCAAATTGGTTGTCTCTTGTGTTAACTCGCTGAGAGTTTGTTTGTCCAGCTTTGGCCCGGACATCTTGACATAGGGTACAATTGAAACTTTCTGTTTTGTTTCTACCCTTGTGGAAATTCCAGACTCCTGTACAACTCCTGTGGAAATTTGAAGCAATTCCTGTGGAAAATCCTCATTCTCTTGTGGGCCTGTGGAAATTCGACAGTTGCAAATGAATACCCTATCGAAATTCTGGGGGTAAAATGAATGGCCCTGTGGAAATTCCAGGGTCAAAATACAGACCCTGTGGAAATTCCAGGGTCAAAATCAAGAATCCCTTGATAGGGGGGTAACGGATATAATGGAACAGCCATTTGCATTGCACCCTCGAGATAACTCGTTGAAGACCCTGCGACCGATGGGCGTGACGAATTCGTAGCCCATAAAACTATGCTAATGAGGTAACGGTAGAACTAGTGAACTCAATCCGTTTAAATTTCGTGGAATTTCCATCCATCCTTTGGTCTAAAGCTGATTTATGTGATACGAAGTCATAGTACAACAAACTAATTGTGTTTGATAGATTCTTACCGTATTAGATCAACACAACAAACCAATCATAACGCGTCTCTCCCTCTCGTAAACAAACCGAAGCGCGCCGCCGCGGGTAAAAAAAAAAACATTTCTCTCGATTTAAGGGCGTTCGCCGAAGAAGGGGCTGCAAGCAGTCTAAACATTTACACTCCCATCGGACACAGGGTTTTTAAAAATAGATGTTTCGCTGTATAGGTGAAGGACCTAGAAAGGGGACTGGTGAACTGGCCGAAGATAGAGACGGCTTAATTTGGTTCACTTTTCGCATACAGCGAAAAATGAAGCGTAAATGTACCCCGTGGTCTAAATACCAACAGAAACGCCGTGTTCCGAAGCCCTTTCTTTATTGGATATCCTGTGATAAGTCGAAGCCGAGTCAGGCCTTTATTATAGGGCATGCATGTTTCAGATACTCTTTTCTATAAGAACCACGTCTGTAAGAACGTTGAGGCTGAGATCCCCCCCCCCCCCTCCAAAGAAAAAATATATGAGCGTTCATGTGTTTATACTACCTATATATTCAGTTTCCTAGAATTGTAAAGGCTACGCCAAAACGTCGCGTATCAAATTTTACAATATTTTTTTGCATGCCTTTGTATAAGCAAAACCGGTCTTATTAAAATTCCCATGCATATACTGTACAAAAATCCTTATTTTGACCCTTTTAGACCAGGCTGAAATCAGTCTTAATGTTCGTATAAAGAAGCATGGTTTACTCCTGCAGCATTCGTGATATTTTTGAATAGAAATCTTACTGAGGAAAACATTCAATCAGGCCTTAATTTGGGTGAATTAAAGATAGGCTTCTTGTGTTGATATGATGTCATAGACATCGTCATTCTTGTTAATTTGAGTTGTTGGTGTTTCCATGGGAACCAAATGCTAACCTTTGACCTCCGTATTAAGAAATTAAATTTCAGAGCCTCCGCAGGTTCAGAAAATTCGCACCACTCATAAAACCACCAGATGGAAATGATAGGGAATAATGTAGTATTTATCACTCCAATTTCCGATCTTGCACAACATTTTTAATTTCGAAGTTATTAAAGGGTATCAAATTTCAAAGTGTCCTAAAATAGGATTCCTAATGAAATGGTCACGTTTTCGAATTGGATCAGATATACCTGTGATGGCCTTAAACACATCACATTGTTAAATCCTCAGAGTTTGAAACTTTTCCCGGCCTGCCGAGGGCTTGTTTGGAAATTGCTTTAAGGTAAGGTTCAAAGGTCGCATTCCATGTTTCCATGGAAACAAAACATAACATTTACTTGTTTCATGACCGTTAACAACCTTAACCATGTTTGACTGTGGAAGTAGCAAAGCCACTGAAGACAGACCACCCCCTAACGTTTTTGATCCGCCATTTTGAAGGCAAATGAGACCCAGGCCTTAACTCTCCTGAGTAAAAATGCTCGCACAACTCTAGCGTTATCCACTGCACTATACAAGAAAGACTGAGGTCTACTTTGGGGTGAAAACTAAATTAATTAAATTATCTCTCTGATGACTGGAATGTGGCAGGTTTTAAGAGGGTATCTCCTTTGCCTTCACGTTCTCGATCCCTTTCTTCACTTTGTTGATGTCTCCCCCGGTTGACTTCCCCATCTGTTGAGAGAAACCAGTTTAGACGCATTCTCGTACCAAGAGCTCCCGGACTCGTCTGCTCGCGGGGGAGGCTCTGCGGACATCCATTTGTCGAGGGCCTTCGCAGATTCGTTGACTGCTTGCAGTCCCTTGCTCGGGGAACGTCCGTAATAAGAGGGTAAAAGTGCCTAGTACTGTGCATTTATACCGGGGTCACGGCACGATAAGCACGCACCACAGAGTCACGTCACGATAAGCTCGCACCACAGGGGGATTCACCCCGAAACAAGGGGTGAATCCCCCTGTGGTGCGAGCTTATCGTGACGTGACTCTGTGGTGCGTGCTTATCGTGCCGTGACCCCGGTATAAATGCACAGTACTAGGCGCGCGCGAAGTAAGACTTTTACCCTCTTATTACGGACGTTCCCCGAGCAAGGGACTGCAAGCAGTCAAGCAGATTCGCCATTCTCGAACCCAGAGGGTGACAGCTATTGACAGCTGCGCGAGATTTGATACAGAGCCGTTGAGAGAAACAACTTCCTGCGCATGCTCCAACGTTCGAAATCAGCGAAGGTCAAATGGATGTCCCCAGAGCCACCCCTGTGAGCAGACGAGTCCGGGAGCTCTGGGTACGAGAATGCTGATTCGCTGGATTTGAACGTTGGGACATGCGAAAGTTTCTCTTATGCGTCAATGGCTGTCCCCCGCGGGGAGCTCTGGGTTCGAGAATTGTTTTCACGAGTATGATTGGCACAAATCAATGATCGAATCGTGTCGTCAACGTACCTTTTTTCCGCCTTTGTAGTAACAAAATGCTGGCAACATTAAGATCTCTTCTTGAGAAGCAACATCCTACAAATGCAAGCGCATGCATGTTTTAAATTTGGTTCGTCGTGCCTCTTCGATCCCTTAATAGCAGCGTCCACAACGCGTCTGAAGTTTTGAAAAATGGAGAAGGTTTCTGTTTTGTTGTGGAAAAAGAATAATGGATGCAACTGTGGCCGTATTACCCAATGGACCACAGGAGGGAATTTGGATACGAGAATGCTTGCTTTTGGTATCTGCATCTCGGCAAAACGGCCAATGGGCCTTTTTGGGCTTTTTTAAAGTTACAGCTAAAGTCGTTTCGCGCTGCGCATCTACAAAACGTCGATTTGTGTTTGGGATTTTGGGTTTTCTGTTCCGCTAGTGGAACCACTCTATAAGCCAATATAGTCCTTGCCTTGTTTCATCTAGTGCAGTCACCTGGCTTTCTGTCGCGACGAGAACCCAGTTGACTGCACTAGGCGAAACAGGGCAAGGACCTGATTGGTTTAGATGGTTTGACTGTAGAAACGGATCCCCCTCCCCTCTTCCCGGTTTTAGTTATAAAAAACACAGATGACAGTGGTGCATGTTTTCATTTTGTTATTCTCACCGTATTCTCGTCGACGTCAATATTCGCGAAGGCAACATCACTGATTTCCTTACACAGTTCCTGAAAAAAGAGGTTTTTATGGCGTTGTATCACTAGACAGGACCCTACATCTGCTACATGTGAACCGAGTACGTGAGCTAGAGGTTGGCACGAGTAGCATTCGTGGTTTATCCATCTCACGTTCATTGGGTAAGTGATTCTACAGTAGCATAAATCATAAAGCGGGTTGTATAAATTAGTGTATAAAATAGTGTAATAGAGCCATATTGATTTTACAGGTCCTCGCCGAACTGACCGGAGCATTGGGCGAGCATTCCATGTAGTTTACCTGGAAGTTTGTCTGGTAAGTCCTCATTACCTTTGGTTTGGAATGTCCAATCCTGGGTACCAGAGTCCAAGTTTCATTGGCACGTTTTGGCTTGGAGCTTGGAGCTCTGGTATCAAGGGTAGGTAAGTCCCTGAATTTTGGTTGGCAAGTTTTGGTTCGAAAGACACTGCATTCACTGGAATTTGGGTTAGAAAGTCCTGCGTTACCTGGAATTTGGGTTGGAAAGTGCTACAGTATCTGGAATTTGAGATGGAAAGTCCTTTATTGTCTGGAATTTGGGATGAAAATTCTTTCATTACCTGGAATTTGGGATGGAAGGTCCTACATTACCTGGAATTTGGGATGGAAAGTCCTACATTATCTGGAATTTGGTAAGGACAGTCTTATTAACTGAAATTTGGGATGGAAAGCCTCTCATTACCTGGTTTGGGGATGGAAAGTCTTACATTACGTGGAATGTAGGATGGACAGTTTTACACTACCTGAGATTTGGTATGGAAAGTCCTGCATGAACTGGAATTTGGGATGGAAAGTCTTATATTACCTGAAATTTGGGATGGAAAGCCTCTCATTACCTGGTTTGGGGATGGAAAGTCTTACATTACGTGGAATGTAGGATGGACAGTTTTACACTACCTGAGATTTGGTATGGAAAGTCCTGCATGAACTGGAATTTGGGATGGAAAGTCTTACATTACCTGAAATTTGGGGTGGAAAGCCTCTCATTACCTGGTTTGGGGATGGAAAGTCTTACATTACGTGGAATGTAGGATGGACAGTTTTACACTACCTGAGATTTGGTATGGAAAGTCCTGCATGAACTGGAATTCTGGATGGAATGTCTTACATTACCTGAAATTTGGGGTGGAAAGCCTCTCATTACCTAGACTTTGTGTTGGCAAGGCTCTTACATTACCTGGAACTTTGGATGGAAAGTCTTACATTACCTGTACTTTTTGTTTGCAAGGCCTACATTACCTGGAATTTGCGATGGAAAGCCTCTCATTGCCTGGACTTTGTGTTGGCAAGGCCTACACGGGGGGCCTCATTACCTTGAATTTGGGATAGAAAGTTTAACATTACCTGGTTTTGGGATGGAAAGTCTTATATTACCTGGAATTTGGGTTGGAATGCTCTACTTGGTCCATTCCATGCGGCACTGAAGTATATGATTGCGACTCCTGTATTGGCCTTTAGGAACTCCTCATACTCTTCCTACAAAGGTAAGCCGTGTAGATAGGCTCAACAAGCAATTTAGGTTGACATACAAGATCTGCTGTGTAGCAGTGGACCCGCGTCTAGACGCGTTTGCTGTTGTTTTGGGTTTGTTAGTTTTCTGTTCCTTCACTCGGCCGTCTGAACAAGTCCGAGTTCCTTGCCCTGTTTCTCCTTTACTGCTGGCTTCCATCGCAATTTTTATCAGGCTTTAATCGCAGAGCAGAGCAGGGCAAAGATTTGCATTTTGATCGGTTAAAACGAAATACTCGAAATCGAGCGATATTTTGTCGTGACACAATGAACAAGGTAATGAACAAGTGTTCAATGATAAGATGACCATTCATCATTCATTGTTATTTCCTGTTTAACGACTGATTAAGATCAACTGAAAATTAGCTGTAAAGTTGTACTTATGAAAGGATTTTTTAATGGTTTGGCAAGTTGATACACGACGCGCTCTCTTTGCGCTTTTGCGCGCCCTAGCATTTACGATACGATGAGAATAAAGCAGTCCAAATGCTTGAGGCCAACGGCTAGGCGCAGTCGAAAGGATAGGATTCACAGCCTGTAACGCACAACATACATATAGAAGAATATAAAAGAGCGAGGCGGAACAACCAATGACTGTTGTTAAGAATTATATTTTGGACGTTTCTGCCTTCGTATTTATAAATGTTTCCACCTGTTTCCATTGACGTCAGCTCAATCACCTAGCATTTACCTACAGTTAGCACGATTTGAAATGCAAAAAATGGTATTTCTGACGACACAAATGCATGCTCTGCCGATAGTCAACAATGCTGGTGGTCGTTATCCCTGGCTTACCTCATCAGATTTTATATTTTATTTTACGTTGACATCCACTTAATGTTTAGCCCCTTAAAATCCCGCCAAAGCATTAAAGTTGCGTTTCCACTCTAGGTGCTGTCTTGATTGATTCATACTCAAAAACACAGAAGTCTGTTTTGCGTTTTCCTTTTTTTTCTTTCTTTCTCGCTAAGTAATGTAACGACGTTATGTTTCCGAGAGCGTGAGTGCTTATTTCCTAGCAGACGGATAATATAGAAAGTGCATGAGTTGTCCCGAAGGTTCCGATTCAAATGGCCAGAAAATATAGAAAAGAAAAGCGCGTAAAGGAGTAGAGTTGCCAATCTAAATGTATATTCCTGGTATATTCGCGTAATAAGAGCAAAACTCTCAGAATTAAAATCAAAATATCAGATTACAACATATAATGTTGGTATATCACTGCACTGCGAAGACAGATTATATCGTATACAACACATTACAATATATTACCTGATTGTCTTAACAATCAGACAACTGAGTGACTTATAATATATAACGGTCATCGTGTTTTAAAAATAAAACATGGAATTTGTCATCGGCTTGATATAATTGGATTGATAATTACCTTGTTTTTAAGTCTCTGCATCATATCCTGTAGTATTTGACTTACGGATCCCTCCCTGTGCACCTAATCAAAGTTTCGTGAGTAGATTAACGCGTGAAAAAGTGTGAGAGAGAAATCGGTGGATGAACTAGTCACGAAACGAAAAACATCTCGATAGTGATGTAAAAGCAAGAAAGGAGGGCAATATATATGTGAACATAATGCGCTAATATTGACCTGAGTGAGAGGTGTCAGTAGGATCACCAGCCGTGAAAGTACCTTCTGCATCACGAACCAATCATGTCGTGCGCTCTGAAGAGGGGCTTCTAAAGAGTAGCTCGGTCACGCTCATTCACAAGAACGAGAGCATAGTCTATTTTTATTCATCCAAGTTGCCTTCAACAAAATAACGTTTGTGTGTCACTTTGTGACATACCCGCTTTGGCATACAACAGTGTTTATGGCGCGAAATTGAAGCCCTAGGTGGGCTTTGAAAATAAATGTTGTCAATCATCCAGTACTGATTAACGAAGCAAATCTAATACTGGAATTAAGTTCTTACTTTAAATAGACGTTTCGATCGAAACCATCGATCTTCTTCAGTGACTTAGTCACGTGACGGCAGAGGGGGGGGGGTCTCACTATCGCACGCGTGGGACCGGGCCCTCTCCTCTGTTCTTCGACGACTGTCACGTGACGACATGAGTGACTTAGTCACGTGACGGCAGAGGGAGGGGCGGGTTCTCACTATCGCACACGTGAGACCGGGCCCTCTCCTCTGTTCTTCGACGACTGTCACGTGACCACATGCCGACAGTCACTGAAGAAGATCGATGGTTTTGATCGAGACGTCTATTTAAAGTAAGAACTTAATTCCAGTATTAGATTGAATATTTTGCTTCATAGCTATGCTTTTGGCGTAAAGAAATTAAATTATTGCTTGTCAAGTCAATTATAATTCTTGTAAGAGCCTTTGTTTATAAGAACTCCAAGTTGGATGAAATCAATTTTTATTGCTCAATTTCCCATTGTTTAGTTAGAGCTAGTGTCTCGAGCTCATTTGCATTAATAACGGCACTATCTGCCGTGCCAACGCCGCGCTACTGACGCTCTAAATTACGATTTTGAATCCTTCCAGCGCTCCTTTCTTTTCTAAATCCGCACATATAGTTTTTTAAGAGTCAGAAGTCCAGTTGTTGTTTTTATTTGCTTTTCAAGATATGGGTACTCTTCTATTTATAAAATAAATGAAATAATTATTATAAATATAACATGACCCTATGAACGATCCCTGAATCCAGCCATTTTCCTGGAATAATTTAACGCTGATTTTAAGAAATATTCGAGGCTTGTTTTTTAGACACTTACCTTAATATAGGGAATTAACAATGCACTTTATTAACGCGATTTTACAAAAATAATGTACGTTAATTAATGTCGATGTAAATTTGATGCACGTTATTTTACAACATTGTTAATTTGAAGCACCTTAATTTTATTACAAAATCTTATCTATCTTTACTATTAATAGGTACGCTGTGTCCGTCATACATCGAGCTTAACCTTTATCGTCCGATTCAATATAAAAATAATCGATCCGAAATACATATGCTAATCAAGCTCTAGGGTCTAGTTTAGGCTTCAAACCCACTGAATTGTCGGTATAAAAACAACTTGAAACAACCGTAGACATGTCTTAGAACGCTTGATTGGTGGAAGCCAAAATGCAGCTTATCGTTCAGTGCGAGTTGGTAAAATTATGAAAATCACAGTAAATAAAGTAAGAGGGTTATTGAAAAATTCGCGTTAATTAAATGCATGTAACCATAACTTTTGGGAAAAACGCGTTAATGATATGCATATAAAATTTTGAAAAACTCGCGTTAATTTAGTGTAACGTTAATTTTCGTCGCGTTGTCAAGATGTATTGTTAATTTCCTATATTAAGGTAAACAGTTTAACGTTACTGCGCGATCATTCCAAAATATTCCTTCGAGTCCAATTAAGGTAGCCCATGGCTAATTCACTGGAAAAAGTCAACCAGAAAGTTTGTGTTTTCGGACCTGAATATTAGACATGAGGCATCTTACACTACTTATGTGAGCGATATATTATTTTTTTTCCCCTAAAGCTTCGTTTGTACACGATCCAGCTGGTTAATTACATATATATTTTTATCTCAGTATATGTACTTAACATTGCTCTGATAAGCCCATAATGGGACGTGTTAATATTTAGTTATAGGAAGAAGCCAAAACAATGGAACTTCAGGTGTCTAGTTTATGGGGTTACCCACCCGAGACCCACCACCATTTCGATTTTCCCTAAAATCTGATTTTTAACTCCAAATCAGAAACACATAAGTGAGTAAGTTAAAATGATCGTATTAAAAAGATAGGCCTACCATCACACTCAACCGAAGCCGAGCAAAAAAAACTTGTATGACTCTATACTAATACGTGCTTCGAGAAAATACACCTTGAAAATCAGGAGGTTGCTGGTACCTAAGTGATGTTCTATTGTTTTGGCCTGCCTCCTCCCATAGACTACCCTGATCTAATAAAATAATACAAAACAAATAACTCTATTAGAGCGGGTTTCAGATGATTGTCGTGAGTTTTGGCCGGTTCCAATTACTTTGTAATTACTCCTATAGGTTTTGTTCAGAATTGGTGTAATCACTTTGCAATTGGTTTCACTATTGCTGTCATGTGAAATCCGCTCTATATTACTTATCCAAGGACTGAAATAGACCGTTTGTTCCCCGGACAATGTGAAATAGACGTGTTACTAAGTATTGGTATAA
The DNA here is from genome assembly GCA_033964015.1 of Scolanthus callimorphus. Lineage (NCBI taxonomy): Eukaryota > Metazoa > Cnidaria > Anthozoa > Actiniaria > Edwardsiidae > Scolanthus > Scolanthus callimorphus. Next base: position 15,726,330 of record CM066913.1, read on the forward strand.
ATAAGAGTAAAAAGAATGCCACTTTGATAATAGGTTCAGCTAGTTCCTTTTCCTTCTACTTGTTCTTTTCGATGGCTTGGCGCAGTTTTTGGACGTTAGCACCAATAACTTTATCAACCTGTAAAGAAATTTGTACAAACCAAATTTACTGGCCCGAGCCGGAGGCCCGAAATCAAAGGATGCTCATAGCAAATCAGAATAGACCTCTTCGGCTTGGGCGTAATGTTGTCCCATTTCAGATCACGGATCCCATTAATTTGAATTATGTTTCTTTGTTTTGGTTGCTTCCATTGCTCCGGTGCGTAGCATAAACAGAAAGAAAGAATACTCAGGGGAATGTCAGTGATCTGAAATGGGAAAACATTACGCCCAAGCCGAGGAGATCACGCAGATAAACAACACTGATGACGACCAGATAAACTCTACCCGGATTTGAAAACAAAAATCCTCTCTGAGTAGGATTTGAACCCGCGGCCGTAGAGGTACTAGACGCCGTCTTACCAATTGAACATCTTGTTGCCACCCGATTTAGATCATGTGATGATTCCTTTGGGTGGTTACAATTGTCAAATTGTTCTCACTCGACCGAGTGCACGAGTGTATGTGCAGAACTTACAAAAGTATCCACCCAAAAGAATCATCACATCAATCTGATTAAAGTGGATGGCAACAAGATGTAAACACCGTTAGCCGATTTGGTTTATTGGAGTGGGTAGAGTTTATCTGGTTGGCATACTTCCTGAGTATGATTTCAACACAGGGAGCTCACCTTTACAGTTTAAATCAAGAAAAATCTTTCCATTTTTCGCTGAATAAAACGAAAGGAAATCTATTTTCTTTGCCCTGCGTTCTGGTCTTTTCTGATTGGCTAATTATGCTTTGCCCAGACTCCCCCACTAGGGCCTCATTATCACGAAATGGACGGAAGCCATTTCGTGGTAATGAGGCCCTAGTGGGTTTGTTTTTGTAGAGCACAAATGTTATAGTTCAACTAACCATTTTTTTGTTTTTGTAGAGCACAAATGTTGGCATGCAAGGAATGTCCAGCTCCTCTGCAAGTTGCTGCAAGAAAATTCACCAGGTAAGCAAAACATGACCATCAGAATATCAACCTCGTGCCGTTGTTGATGTTGTCTATTTTACCCTACGTTTTACGAACATCGGGCAGACGCACAAAAACACCTATTTTCAGTTGCCCTACCCCCCTGGATTCTTATTTCTACATAGCCAATTCATATTACCTTAAGTGCAGATGTATAAGTATTTATAATAGAGTACTCAAGTGTGACGTCATAAATTTGAGAAATCTTGAATTTCCGATTTTTGTCCACGAATAATGAAAGACAAAGTGGAAAGAGAATCGGATGCAAAAAATGAGGCAAATCGGTTGAAACGCGACCAAGATATGGCCACCTGAATACATAATTTTCTTTAACAAATCACTGTATTTTGGACTGCGTTCAAAACTTATGAACGCAACCAAAATACAGTGATTTCTTAAAGAAAATTATGTATTCAGGGGGCCATATCTCGGTCGCGTTTCAACCGATTTGCCTCAATTTTGGTATGTAGCATTCATTTATTATGCTCTTTCCAAATCCAAGGACAAATATTGCTAAATCGAAAATTTGTTTTTTGTGACGTCATCACTTGACTACTCTATATAGCTACGATATAACGTGCGCTCTGATTTGTCCAAATTATGCTCTATTTCACCGATAAAGTGATGGTTCTCCCCCGCTTTGTCATAAGAGCATTAGAGCACAACTTTCTATGACTTTATTAGTCCGGCGGATTAGAGCAAATTTTCGAGGAAATTGCGCATTCTAGGCTAAAGCTCCAATTTTTTGCCAGGTGATAGTTTTCAATGTATTTTTAAATCGTAGATATGGAGGCACGCTAAAATTCTCTCGTAGCGAAAGCTAGGGAGGTTTCAGAGTGAACTATTGTTTAGCTCAATAGCAGCCATTTTGAATGCTTTGTTATTCAAATGAGGTTTAGAACTTAGCTTTGCGAACTTTCAAGTTGTTCTCTAGACTGCACAGCCAAAGCAGCTCATCATTTGCTAATTCTGAACTATGGACTTCGGTGGAACGTCTCCTTAGAGTTTTGGGTGATTATTAAATGTCACGACCAGTTTATTGGGAATGTTTATAATTTATATTGTAAAACAATAGCCTGACTGAGATTTGATAAAATGTTTCAAGAATGACCAACAAATTCTAAAAAATATCAAGATAATTGGTACCATGTGTCGAATATGTAAAAAGAAGCTTGTCTCTGAAACTTTCACATGATATTTTCTACCGAGTACTGTGCTATACTCCATAAACACGGACGATAGAAGATTTCAGTGCCGCAGAGCTCATGAATAACAAAGGATTCAAAGATGGCTGCCAATGGCAAAACAATGGTTCACATTAAAACTGTTCTAGCTTTCGCTACGAATAAGATTTAGCGTGCCTCCATATCTTATCTTCAATAAACTACTAAAAACTATTGACATGCAAAGTTTGGTGTCTTTAGCCAAAAGTGCGCAAATTTTACGCTAATCCGCCGGACTATATCGGCAAATAGAGCACTTGTGATGTTAGGAGGCACACTCGAAAGTTTTAACGTTCTCGTGTCTCTCCCAACATCACGCGTGCTCTATTTCGGCGATAAAGGCAGTTTTCACGATGTTCCGCACACAACATAAATGGGATGAGAACAATGCTTGTCTGTTTTGAATAACAAAAGCCGTTTTCTCCAGAACGAGTCAGGGTATTGTTCTCACAACATCGTGAAAACGGTCAATTAAACTTCGAGTACCCTGGAACTCTTGTCTATTTAACAATTTTAGAAAGGGGCAAAGACATTAGCCCAAACTTTACCTCAAATTCATCGACATCTATCTTGGCGAATTTCACATTGCTGAATTCCTCTGCCATTTTCTGAAGTAAAAACAGTCGAAAATTAAATTGTATATCTGTCTATTAAATTCTGTCTACCATTGAAAAGTCGATCATTCCCTATTGAGTCTCCGAATTACTTATAGACATTCGACCAATTTTCGCTGACAATTCAAAATCTATAATCTAAAAATAGATTCATCTACTCCTGTGCCTCGGACACCCACCGATAGGTGGTGTATGCTCCGGCTGAATAGCTCCTGGAATGCATGCAAATCGAAAACCAATATTTTTCTACTTCACTCTGTTACTTGTCATGAAAATTCAAAATCCACAATCTTATAATAGACTCCAACGCTTTTAATCCTGTGCACGAGTGTCTAGACCGAGTGGAGTAGATGGAGGCTCCTGTTGATGTGCTCCTGTGAACATGTCTAGACCGAGTGGAGTAGATGGAGGCACCCGTTGATAGGCTCCCATGCTGTGCATATATCTAGACCGAGTGGAGTCGATGGAAGCTCCTGTTGATGGGCTCCTGTGAAGCTGTCTAGACCGAGTGGAGTAGATGGAAGCTCCTGTTAATGGGCTCCTGTCCGAGTGGAGTAGATGGAGGCTCCTGTTAATGGGCTCCTGTGCATATATCTAGACCGAGTGGAGTAGATGGAGGCTCCTGTTGATTGGCTCCTGTGCATATATCTAGACCGAGTGGAGTAGATGGAGGCTCCTGTTAATGGGCTCCTGTGCATATATCTAGACCGAGTGGAGTAGATGGAGGCTCCTGTTAATGGGCTCCTGTATATCTAGACCGAGTGGAGTAGATGGAAGCTCCTGTTGATTGGCTCCTGTGCATATATCTAGACCGAGTGGAGTAGATGGAGGCTCCTGTTGATTGGCTCCTGTGCATATATCTAGACCGAGTGGAGTAGATGGCGGCTCCTGTTAATGGGCTCCTGTGCATATATCTAGACCGAGTGGAGTAGATGGAGGCTCCTGTTAATGGGCTCCTGTGCATATATCTAGGACGAGAGGAGTAGATGGAGGCTCCTGTTAATGGGCTCCTGTATATCTAGACCGAGTGAAGTAGATGGAGGCTCCTGTTGATTGGCTCCTGTGCATATATCTAGACCGAGTGGAGTAGATGGAGGCTCCTGTTAAGGTTACTGAGAACCTTCGCGCACGTTGTTCGGAAAAAAAATCATACACGTCCTTAGTTTAATCAAAATATGACAACCTATATATCGTTGGAAAGCTTATAAAATTGACTAGCGGGCTATGGCAAAAAGAAATCACTTATCGATACCTGTATTTTTTCTTAAAGCATTGATTAAATATTTTGGTGTGCTATTTTCACGAGCTAACGCTGTCGAACTGCTGGACCATGACTCCCAAGTAACATATTGTTTTAATCCTTAAAGGTGTTCCTCAAAAACCGTGTCTGCGATTTTTTAAATTTTGTTTACTTCAAAAGTTATGAATTTTTTAAATTTTTAGAGCGTGAAAATTCTACAAAATTTGACCTTCCAAATTTAAAAGTTCGATAACTTTTGAACAAAGCAAAATTTAAAAAACGCAGACACGGTTTTTGAGAAACACCTTTAAGGGTTGAAACAATGTGTTACTTGGGAGTCGAGGTCGAGCAAATCGACAGCGTTAGCTCTTGGAAATCTCACACCCGAATTTTTAGTAAAACCTTTAAAAATTTCTAATTATGAAAAAATTATTTCTTTTTGCCATAGTTCGCTAGTCCATTCTATAAGCTTTCCAACGATATATAGGTTGATATGTTTTGGTTAAACTAAGGACGTGTATGATTTTTTTTTCGAACACGTGCGCGAAGGTACTCAGTAACCTTAATGGGCTCCTGTGAACATGTCTAGACCGAGTGAAGTAGATGGAGGCTCCTGTTAATGGCTCCTGTATATCTAGACCGAGTGAAGTAGATGGAGGCTCACTGTTAATGGCTCCTGTATATCTAGACCGAGTGGAGTAGATGGAGGCTCCTGTTGATTGGCTCCTGTATATCTAGACCGAGTGGACTAGATGTTAATGGGCGTCTGACATTTTACACTAGGTTTCCAGTACGGATTCTTTTTAAAGTTACACTATCCTATTTGCGAGAGTCGAGTGTATCTTATATCTCCCGGAACTTCTTCATGACTAAGGCAAATGGAATCGCTTATTTTTTCGTTGCTTAGTGCCTACTCTTGTACCGATTACCGTTTTGAGAATGTTCGTGTTGTGACAGCCTGTGCTATGATTATTCGGAACGGTGTGTGACAACTACAAAGCTCAGAATGGATTGCGTGACAAGCGATGTTCGAAATTAAACGTCAAATACATTAAAGGTCATGTAAACTTGTTACCGAAAATTGAGGCTTGATTTGTTTGCATGGACCGCACCACTCTGCATGGAAATCGATCACGACGAGCACATCGTTCTTGCTTTCCTCTACAATCATATCGAAACCGTCCTGTGAAATAAAAACACATTTGACATCGAATTTTCAAATGATTACTCGGTATATTGCTCGAGAAAAAGGAGTACCGAAATGAACAAATGATCATGATCAGTTTTCGTCTCGGAGAAGAATTCCGTAAATTTCCAGTATATGACAAATCACTAATATATAATAAATGTTGTTTTATTACAATTCTCACGATTTTTTTCTGAAGAAATGTAGTCGGTATTTATTATCCATTGTTTAAACATCAGGTTCCACGCTGGTTAATTCTACTCATTCATCTCAATATCATCTACATTAGAAACACATTGAGCTACATGACGTTTGAACTTACCATTTCTTCGATTTCACGTATTTTATTTGGCATTTTTCGTGTAAAAATTCGACGGGTTTTGTCTACCTTCTTCTTCCTGTGTTTTCCCCTTCACAGTGAATTCGGAATGTAAATTTCGCACGGCTGCTCAGCTGAAATTGACAAGCCACTGTCACGCAACGGTTCTCGTGTCACGGTGATCCAAATATGTTTTTTTTGTTTTATTTAGTTGTATGTTTGTAACGTTTTTATCTACATCTGTTTTTTTAAGACGAATTATCAACGAAGGGGGAGACTTTTTAAAAAGATAATAGAAATTAAATTGAAATTTAACGTTTGTAATTTCTTGAAACGATTTTAAATAAAGTTTGTGTCAAACACTTTATCTGATTTGAAATTCAAAATTGTTTACCACCTGCGGGTGTGAAGAGCTAAGTATAATGCCCATCATGTTCATTAACTTTAGTTCATTAGTTCTCAAAAACGCACTCAATATGGCAACAACAACATGTAAAACTCTTGTCATCACATTGCATCCCAAGGAGATCGGGACAATCTACCGAGGCAAATGACTTCCTTGCCTCGAAAATGCTATTTTCCAATTTCACTTTGGGTTGTTTGTGCAACAAAATCGGTAGCTACAAGCAGTAATGTTTGTCAAAAGAAATTGAAAACAGGTGTTAATTGTAGGCCGTCGAAAACTCTAATAAATTATTCTTAATATTCCAAATTCATTATTTGTTGTCTTCTTTTTTTTCTTATTATAAATATTCAAAATTCGTTATTTGTTGTCTTCTTTTATTTTTTGTTCTTTTTTTATTCTAAATAGCCCAAATTCATCATTCGTTGTCTTCTTTTTTTTCTTATTCTAAATATTCATTATTCGTTGTCTTCTTTTCGCTTTGTTTTTTTCCTTTCGAGTATTTTCCATCAGTATTAGCTTCTGATTACATATAACAGATTAGTCACTTTGGCTTGTAAAGTGCCAGTAAGATGACGTACCGTTCACATTTAGCCGCTCATCCGTTTGAAACGCTTTTACGTAAGAACCTAGAATTTAAGAACCTGTTAGGCTAAATTTCCCTGTTATACACCATTTATATAAGAACTCGTTTAGCCTAAAATTCACGAACATTTGTAATAAAATCATGCATTAGAACATTTCTTGATATCAGTACGAAAATCTTTTACAATTTATAATTCAATTGAGAATTACTTTAATGATTGTAGAAATAAAGGAGAAATGGGATATATACCACTTTGCTGAAGTCTTGACATTACTATTTGGGCCATAAGAATAAGAACCTTTTTAATTAAGAACGTAGATAGCCTAAATTTGCACAATAAGCACCATTAAGAACCTGTTTAGGCTAACTTGGGAAAATGTAGGTTCTTACTGACGGGGTTTTACTGTCAATGCCACAAAAGTTGAGCTTTTTAAAATGCGTTATGCAGCTCTTAGAATGAACTTGCATCTTCCCCGTCTACAGGTCTAAATATAAACTAATGTTTTATTGTAAATATATCATATAACTATATGACCAAGCAAGTGGGATGGAGTTAAAACCACAGTGTTACGTAACAAGGAAAGCTAACTCAAAGACGCATGCAAACTCATACGTTGCATTGCCCTGATTTTGAAAACAGATTACAAGTTGTTTTTATACTTAAAAGTCGTTTTCGTCTTTCTAATTAAAAAAACACGGCAAAACAGGATGTTCCGCAAAATAAAATAATCAAATGTATTGGTGTCGCCCACGGCAAATGGACTGACAGCTTTTGTACTGATTCCTCCAGTTGGTTACTTTTTAATAACATTTATCATGAAAGACACTCTCACACAAGGGAACAGGATGGAAACTTGTCTTTGTCACCAGAGCCTCCGAGGTAACGAGCCGGAGAGCTCTGGGTTCGAGAATGCCAGTGAACGCGAGATGACTAGAGCAATGTGACCAATGTTTACCGATTTTTGCAATGTCTGCATTTCTTTTTAATGAGAAATTCCGACGTTTTACTAATCAATACCATAAATTATGGCTGATTTGTCGCTAAGTTTGATTATTTTTATTTTGAAATTTAATAGAGATATCCAAAACTTTCTCTCGTCACAGCTCATATATTTCACTGTTTGCTTTTCATTTATTTCTGATTGAAGTATTACTCAAAAAGGGAGGCTGCGATGAATAACGTAGAGATGGCAAGTTGTATCAAACGAATTTCACATGAAATTTTAACTATATAAATTTACAGTTTATAGTCGCAATCGATACCTTCTAAGAACCAGCTAAAGTCTGGGTGGTCTTCATACCCCGTATCGGCTGAAGGAAAAACATCGGACCCCGTATAGCAGCACATACCCGCATAGCTCTTCCCCCCAATCCCCCCCCCCCAATCCCCCCCCCAATCCCCCCCCAATCCCCCCCCCCCCCAAACTGGACCGTTATCGAAGACGCCCCCCCCCCCAAACTGGACCGTTATCGAAGACGCCTCGACTGAATTACTGAGTTTGCCATTGTCAATTAATTATGTGTTGAATGGATGTTATATCTCGTTTGGCATCCCAAAAAGCTTCAACATGTTATGTCGTTCAACATGGCTCACCCAACACATTTAGCGTTTGCTTTAGTATTTTCACGGTTTTTTGTGTGTTTTTCTACCTAGAGCGAACTACTGGGATCGTGCGACTTTCTTGTAACGCCTATTCCAAAAACCTAAACCAAGTACATGCGCGGCTGTTAAGCTCGATTGCCTATTATAATGTATTAAAAAACATCCATTCGTTAAATTCGTCAATTGTTAAAGTTCAAAAACCACCGTGTTTCTAAAGTGGGAAGGTTATTCAAAAGCAGCTGAGCATTGTGGAAAATTTAAAAAATCGGCCTCATTTATTGGCCGAGTTAAATCTTTGGCGTCATCTGTCTTTTCCCACAAATCCTTGCACGGTGTGAAAGTAAACAAACTGTTCCGTAAACATTTTACAAAGCATAAATAGATATTTTATTTCTCATGGCTCATGATTAGCACGGCCTGGACCGTGGACTTTTACACGTAGCGGTACTTAAAAAAATAATCACCCACTTCCATTCAAAAGCCGATTTTTTTTTATTCACTGGGAAGTTTATTCAAAATTTATTTATTTAAGTATTTATTTAAGTGACCAAGTGAAATCTTTGGCGTCATCTGTCTTTTTCCCTTCAATCCTCTGTACGGTGTGAGGCTTACAGTAAACAAACTGTTTTCGCGAGTATTTTACAGAAGTATTTAGGTATGATCATATGATCTATTTCGCACGGCCTAGGGTTAACACGGCGTTTACATTCTAGACCGGGGAGCAATCAAAATCCATAACCCACTTCCACCTATATATATTATTACCCACTGTCCCACCTATATATATTATTACCCACTGCCCCACCTATATATATTATTACCCACTGTCCCACCTATATATATTATTACCCACTGCCCCACCTATATATATTATTACCCACTACCCCCCCCCCCCCCCCCCCCCCCCCGGGTAGGCACAGACAGATTCTGCTCAAATATTCTTTAAAAGTTGCCGCAAAATACCCTCAAAAGTTGCTCAAATTCGAAAAAGTTGCTCACAGAATCAAAAAAGTTGCTCCCCAAAAAAGAGCATTTCTTCACGCTTGTCGCCTGATTTATTTAAAAAATGATAAACGAATCACTCAACTCAACATCTCCATATAAGATCAGGCAATTATATTCTAAACACCATATGACATAATTATACTAATCAATACGGTTGTTTAAAAAGAGACTCACTTGCCGCCATTCTGTTGGCTTAGTAAAAAAAAATGGAGAGTTTGTAGTATCAAACTCATACAATAATAGCTGCTGCTACTATTTTTGAAAGAAACTATAAGGAAGCCCTTTTAGGTTATGTCACCTCAGCCCCATTTTCTCTAGCAATTTGAATAGGGTCTTCCGCCATTTTGCTTCTGCTCTATATTTGGAATACCCAACGAGACATCCATATCTTGAAGATACCTCTGAGCAGTGAGCACCCAGGTGAAGAAAGTACTTTTTTATTATCTTTTTAGCAAGATTTTTCATTCTGTGTTTGATTTGAAACATATTGGGAAATGTATCACAAATTGCCATTTTGTTGTAAAAATTCAATAGGAAATAGCGGAAATGCGAAGAAGTCGCTCATAGTTGAAAAAAGTTGCTCAGAATTGAAAAAGTTGCTCAAAATTGAAAAAGTTGCTCAAAAGTTGCCGAGCAGAATCTGTCTGTGCCTACCCCCGGGAAATCTCAGCTCCAGTGATATTGCAATGGACAGGGGCAAAACGTGGATCTGTTCCGTAATGTTTTGCTCGGAAAATTGTTTTAAAGTTTTAGGGAGACAAATGTCTAGTTTGCGAAATTTCTGTGCCGTTTTCGCTTTGCTGGAAATGAAGTTCTTTCTACAAACGTCTTTTCACTTTTCAGATATATCATACAACGTTTTATATTTTTCTTCTGGCTTATAAGACGTTATCTACCCCAATGCTAGCTGGGAAAAATTGGAAAGTTATTATTATTCGAGGTGTCTCCCTGCAAAAACGGAACAGATATGCATTATTTGCCAGCAACTTTTAAGAGCGCCTGTCTGTAAATATCACAGATCGGCGTCAAAATGCGAAATTACAAAATCGCTCAAATTTGGTCAAAAGTTAGGCCTACGTGAAGGATTTATGCTGTGAAAATTTCAGGTCGATCAGATAAATATTTTTCGGGAACGACGACTGAAGTGATTTTCCCACTCGCTATTCGGGGCATGTTTCACCTCATTCAAAAGAAAAACTCCAAAAAACTTGGGGATGTTCGTTGCATGCACCTGGATGGAGGTCGAAGCGCCAGTTCATGTAGAAGCTATCGGAAAACCTTATCCTATAGGACTGATGCACCTTAGTGAAAACAATGGAAACACAAGAATAGAACGAGAATACAATAGAACAAATAGAACAAATAGAACAATGAGTTGCATCAAGCCAATAGCGTTAGATCTTACGAGCAGCTGCTCGAAGCGCGCGCAGCTGAGTCGAAGCCGAGCAAGCAGAGCCGGTAACACGGGCTAATTTTTTTTAAGTACCCACCAACGCTCCCTAAATGTAAAACTGATCAACTCAGGAACACTTTCATTAGTATATAGTCATATATAAACAATTTCCTATTTTATTACAACGAAGCTCGACCGTTACACATATATTTGTTTATACATTTAGAGTTTTAAAGCAGCAATGATTGTACTGTAACAATTTTCTGATTTTACTTAAGCATTTTGCATTCATTGCTCTGGCGAGAAGCACCAGAGCTATAAATTACCTTCGAACGCAGAAACGCACAAACCGTCGGTGTTTTGCCTTATTTGGCAGATTTAATTGGTCGATGACCTCACGACGACACAAACGGTAATATAAGCCTTTTGTTTGCTGTTTCGACATATCGATGGAGTTTTTCATTTTATTTGCTCGGAGTAACGTCCTTGCTCTTCCACTCTTACAATACAACTTGGAGCAAATAGCCGCCATCTTGGATTGATAACAGTGTAAAAAACATTGAGCTACAAAAAGGCTTTTTACCCAGAGTTTCCCACACACAGATTAAATTAAATAAGTGTTTTTGAAGTAGATGAGATGGATTTTTGGGTTCGGTCACACCGGGAAGCACCTTTAATTTGACAAGTTTATGTTGCCATGTGGAGTTTGCACTTTCGAATATAAACAAGATGCTTCACAAGGCTCTTAGTCATGCGTTATTCCGAATTACAGTGGATGTTCTAAGTACTTATTGTCCTTAGTTACTATACCCAGGGACGTGTGAAGAGGCATACGTCCCTGCTATACCCCATGCGATGATCATAGATCATCACGCTTAAGCTACGGCTGAACTAGGACACATGTAGCGCGCAACGTTTGTGCATGTTTCCCCGAGTGGCTAAACTAGGAAACATCGCACGTGTGTCTCGGACACATCAAATGTTTCTTGTTTTGCTAAGAAACATTTCTTTGTGTCCCGGCTACAAAATTTTGTCGCGCGCAACAATGTTTCTCGCGTGGCTAAACTGGGAAACACAAAGGAAAGATGTGTCCGGCTACAATGTTGCGCGCTACATGTGTCCTAGTTTAGCCAGGGCTTTAGGCTCTTGTTGGTAATGAAAAGCTGCAAGATTATTAAGATGATTAGATATATACACTGCTCATTTTTACATTGTTACGGTATTATGTTTTCCCCTTTACTTCCAAGTTCTCTAGTATATTTCTAACGTTCTACCACCAAGAAGAAAAAGATCATTCACTTTAATTATTTTATCTAGGAATTGAACGAGTTAGGAACAAGTGGAATAAATCGTCCAGGTGAGAGCTGTTGGAAAATGATGATTAATTTAGTCTGGATTCTAGGAAAAGATGTAAAACATTCATAGGATAGACATTTTCCGATAGGCTTTTAAAATTCCATTTGCGAAGTGTGAAGAGAATTTGGGGAAAATTAGGATTGAAAAATCAACAAACACTTGAGAATTTTCAATTAATCTCTCGGGGAAGGTAAATGACTAAGTATCAATGAAATATTTAGTACATATGTCCGACTATGCCCTTTTTGTTGTTTAAAATGGAACGTTAAAGATAGAAAAAAACGACAGTTTATTATTGCCAGCCATATATATTCATTAAAAAGCACTTATCCAAGTAAGGAAGGCCGGAATGACTTTACAATGTACAAGCTTCGGATTGTTACACATATCAGTTGAAGGAGGAAGCATTAATTAAACATAGTATCTGTCAAGTTTAGAGCACCTTGTTGGCGCTATGTTGGTGTATAGATGCGAAGATTAGGGGGAATTATTACCATCACTAAGAAAATTCAATATGGTTTATTAAACAGAAATCAACCACGGAGTTTGAATAACACTGTCTGCATTAGAAATCTCCAGCACTGCGTAACAAGGTATGTATCGAATGTCTTTCTGGCTTTCCTGGTCCCATTGTCCGGGAACTTTAAGTTTAGAAAAGGCAGGGTATTGAAAAATCATTAGAAAAGCTCATTGTTAGAACTTTTCAGCTGCCATTGAAACCCCTTATGTTTGTTTTCATCGTCCAACCCTTGAAATATAAAATTCCAGCTGGTGGGTGAATAAGATTTTCCAGTGTGTTGCCGTGTAGGTTTTTCCCGGCATTTTCTACGTTTCTTGGTCCTGGATTTTATTGTATATCCTTGTTTTGAAATTCATGTTATTCCACCGTGTTGAAAAGCTTTTCCAGTTTGTGTTACCGTGTATGTTAGTTTGTACATGGCATTTTTACGGCGTATCTTGGTCCTGGATTTTATTGTACATCTATGCATATAATTGCAATAAGCTTTTCCAGTTTGTGTTACCGTGTATGTTAGTTTGTACATGGCATTTTTACGGCGTATCTTGGTCCTGGATTTTATTGTACATCTATGCATATAATTACAATAAGCTTTTCCAGTTTGTGTTACCGTGTATGTTAGTTTTTACACGGTCATTTTTACGGCGTATCTTGGTCCTGGATTTTATTGTACATCTATGCATATAATTACAATAAGCTTTTCCAGTTTGTGTTACCGTGTATGTTAGTTTTTACACGACATTTTTACGGCGTTCCTTGGTCCTGGATTTTATTGTACATCCATGCATATAATTGCAACAACACCAGTCGACAGTTTGAATGCAAAGAAAGCCAAGAGTCCAGCAATTGTTTCATTATAAATATCTCAACGCTTACCTACGGTAACAAAACAAGATTTTCTTTTTAAAAAAATTCGTTATGAGTCTCTCCCGCACAGTCTTGGCAGAGATTCATAAATCTATTGTATGACATAAATGTCTTTTTAAACGGTCATTTACTAATAGAGAAAAATATCCTTCGTTGAAGAGATGCTGTGGCTTGTGGCCATTTCCCCCTCGATTTGTATATAAACGCGAGATAATTTGGCGCATCCAAATCACATGCTTCGTTGTTAATGGTGAGGTCAATTCTAACAATCTATTGTCCGTAAGAATGACGTCACTTCCGCATATCTGAGAAGTATTGTCTGTAGGCATGATAACGAGAGCAGCGACAGGTAGCAGTAGATTAAAATAACATTTGTCCAGAATGAATTAGCAGCCAAGGCTGTTTGGCCCCGCCCCATGGTTTACCATTTCTCAGATTTGTCTTTAACAGCAAGCCTGGTTTCGGGCATGGTTTCTGCGGCTTTGCTCTCCATGTGATCACGAACTGAAATCTATCCGTCTCTCATCACCCGTCTCTGGAGTGGTCTTAACCCAATCGGTGCTCTGTGGTCAAGACAGACGAGACAAAATAGATTTCGTTTCCTGATTCATCTGATAGATTTGCGATAGAAGCAGAATTTCCGGCATTACAAGTGTGGGGGTTCGTGTTGAAGCTGTGTGTTGCATTCTACAGATGGCTCCAGTCATAAAATTTAGGTTCGCTTTCTTGTCGTTATAACAGACATTCCAAGAGCACTTCACTCAGCGCAAGACTCACTCGTAAGTCTTTAACCCATGGTTTAATGATCATTAACGGACCGGGCTTATGTATCGCTGTATCGCTTGCGGCAGTTAAGATTTAAAGATTCATGAGCGGACTAAAAACCTCCATCCCCTCGCACATTCAATGTAGCGTCATCCATTCGAATTTCCTTTTTCAATTTTCCTCTTTGTTAGAATAAGAGCTGCTCGTGTTCTCGTTCTCATCTCGTGAGCCTTCCGTGACCTTCATTCCGTGTGACACTAGGAGTTTTAAAGCTGTTGACAAGGATGACCATAAATCTCTCAATTACTTTAATACTGTACTTTTTCTTGTTGTTACAAGGACCCCGACGAAAAAAAAAACAGTTAAGAGTTTAAATATTATACTGAGTTTAAGTAAACAAAATCGAATTTGGGAAAACTTCATACGAGATGGGAAATAACAAGAGAAAGCCGAACTGTCGTTTGCAAACAGGTATTCTTTATTTTTGACCAAGCGTGCATTTACTTCAGATCTTCAGCGAACATTTTATTGTTTTATGTTTTATTTTATTATTTCTTTTTGGTAGGTTATAATGAATGCGAATTATGGACGCTATATGGTCGCTCTTCCCATATTTGTTTGACCAGGTGATCAACATGAATTTGTTTTTCGGTAGTAGGACACCGCTGCAATCATAGTATACCGTCCAGTATATGATAACTGTCGGCTTAATTTGTTCTGCAAGTTGGCTCTAGCTGCATTTGCCCCAAAGGTTTAACGTCCGTTGGCGTGTCTTTGATTGTCTTATCTCTTTCTATATTCATGGTCTCTCTCCCGTGCTAAACATTTTTTTAGAGTTCAATAAACAGGAAGTTTCGGGAAGTTTCCATTTGGCTTGAAAGGGGCTTAGCCGCGGTTGTTTAACAAAACTCATAAAACTAGGCCAGTGGTCTAAGAACCGTTCAGCCTGATAACAAATAAAAAATGGCACTTGGCACTTCATTTCCATCTGCTTGCATAACAAACCAAAATGCATCAAATTTGTGCTTATCTTGCAGTTGAAAGGTTGCTTACAGACGGTTATTTTCCTTATCTCTCGCGGATTGATCTTCACTTAAGGTTTTCCCGGCACATCCTGGAAAAACAATCATACGCCTCCTAAGTTTAACCAAAACATTTTTAAACGTATTTATCCTTGGATCGAAAGCCTATAGAACGGCGTTAGCTCGTTAAAATGGCACAACAAAATATTTAATCAATCCCTAAAAAAATTATAGTTATTAATTAGTTATGATGAATAGACCATGAGGCCGAAGGCCGAATGGTCTATTGATATCATAGCACATGAGGACGAGAGGTCTAATTGTTTTAGTATAAACCAACTAGTTGGTCGGTTTTGGCAATGAATGCCATTATTTTATGTTGAAAAAATCAAGTTTTCTTGCAAGAAAGGTGGTGGTTTTGCCAGGCACGGTCTATCACTAATAGACCATTAGTAGCTCAGCCAATCAGAATGCAGGATTTGTAATAGACCATTAGTTGGTTTATACTAAAGGTTGACATGTTTTGCTTGAACTAAGGACGTGTATGATAGTTTTTCCGAGGACGTGCGAAGGTTCTCAGTAACCTTATTAAATTGTGAGCCTAAAATTGCGACATTCTCCCTTAACTCTCGAAGAACTCTAATATAGGGTGAAAAGTCCTGTCTAAAGTGGCCGTGAAATAGAGATTTCTTCCCAGCCGGCACTATCAAGATACAACAATACTTTATTTTTTCTAAGTAGAAAATATCTCGTAGGATCAGAAATGTCTAGACACAAACGTAAAAATGGATTCAGTTTCCACGTCTGACATATTTTACCATGTTATAGTGTATGTATTATTGTAAATTTTCCGGTATTCAGCTTTTTGGCTGCCAAGGATCTTTTAATAAAGCTATCTATCTACCTATCTATCTTGCCAGCAAAAAAGGCAAGCTGCAGAAAAGAATTCCCCAGCAATAGAACAACTTGCGGTTACTCGATTGTTTGTCTGTCAAAAGACTGAAGGAGGCGAGTAAAATGTTTTCAGCATAATAATGTGTGTGCACCAAAAGAAACAAAGGCAAGCTGCAGAAAAGAATTAACTACCAATAGAACAACTTTGCGGTTACTCGACCATTTGCAAGTCAACACGAGAAATAGGCGAGTGACGTGTTTAAAGAGTAATAATGTGTGTACGAAAAACAGCCGAGAGAGGCAAAGAAAGTCCTGCACAGATCCGTTTTTTTTTTCTAATCTCTCATTTTCATTTTCGATGATTTCCGATTTTGGCACATTTTGGTGCTGGCACCCACACGTAGCGTTTTGGAATCGTTTCTGCCCGTCCATACGAATACGCGGTATCGTTTTTGAAAACGCTAATAAGCCGTATTGCGCATGTGCAACGAATGCGCAGCGAGACTCTGACGTCATCGTTTTCGGAAAGTTCCGTTTTCAGGCGTCCACACAGGAATACGCTACAGTATAGTAAAGGAAAATTATAATGGACGTAACCTGAAGTTGAATAACCGTTTCGCCTTGCAAGGCCTCATCATCGACTTCGTTTAGTTAGGTACGAATTCCTGGTTGCTGAATAATAAAACAATTATGAATTCGGTTTTCGCATGATAGTGAGATTTGTCAACGCCTCGAGTTAGTGTTATCTGCCTCAGCCAATAAGTGTTAATTGTCAGTAACGTATTTCTGACACGGAGAATATCATAGCTAAAACCCGCATTGTTTTTCGTTGGGCATATTTTGTTTCGTTCCGCCAGTCAAATGCAAACCATGATCTAAACCAATCAGCTTCTTGCCCTGTTTCGTCTAGTTCTTAAGTGTGCAGTCGACTGGGTTTTCGTCGCGACAGAAAGCCAGGTAACTGCACTAGGCGAAACAAGGCGAGCCCCTGATTGGCTCAGTTGGTTTGAATGGCGGCAAAGAAACCCCCAAAATCCCAAACTCACAGCGACGTCTTGAAAATGCGTAGCGCGGAACAACGGTTTATAAACTATAAGCGCGAAGTGAATGGACGCATTCGAAACACCATTCGCCCTGAGGGCTACATACATACATACATACATACATACACGTTTTATTTATACACGGTAAAAATCTTCAGTAGTATACAAACATGTAGTGGATAAAACAAATACATATTAATACTGATTTACAAGATTGCCGTGTGGGAGTCGAATAGTATGTCATAGGTATTCCATAATTTTTCGTTTGAACTGCCCAAGAGAAGATGCGGTACGAATATCGCAGGGCAGAGAATTCCAGAGCCAAGCCCCGTCGTAGCTGATCGCCCTTTTAAGGTAGTTTGTTCGAGGCTTGGGCAGATTTAATTTGGTTTTATGGTCTCTTAGTGTATACGGTGTGGTTCGGTTAATGAAGAGATCTCTTAAGTAAGATGGGGCAAGGTTATTTAATATTTTGAAGATTAGGATGGATTTGTGTTTTTTCCTTCTTATCGATAATTTGTCCCAGTGTAGGCTCTCAAGGAGTGCAGTTGCGCTACAGTCATAACTGGATTTGGTAATTACCCTTGCCGCCCTATTTTGGAGTTTTTGCATTTTGTCGGATAGTTTGGCACTACATCCATCCCACACAGGACTACAATAGTCAAAGTGGGGCTGGATGAGTGATTGGTAAATTAGGGTGGCTGAAGCGGATGAAATGAAAGAACTTATGCGTTTGAGGGCACCGATAGCTGCAGAGATCTTTTTGGATTTTTCCTCAATATGATTGTCCCATGAAAGCCGGGTGTCAATTGTTGCACATGAGAGTGGTTTACTTTTTTTAAAACGGAAGGCAGACGCGCCTAAATTTGTCTGTTATGAACTGCTGGCAGATTCTGCTCCGGAAGAGAGTGGAGTTTTTCTTCTTTCCCTTTTTTCCATTAGCAAGTAGAGGATCCAGAACTTTTATCAGTCAGGAAACGTCTGAGTAGATTGAAAGAAACCCTTAAAAACCTGCAAAAAGAAAAAAATATATAATCAGAAAACTGAAAAATTTACGCGACAATTTCTGTTTTGTTTACAAAAAATAATGCCATCCAGCCATTAATTTGAGAGATTTAATGAACAAATTCCGAGGAGGAAAATGTACTCTGGAGACGTCTGAAAAATTCACAGCAATTTCTACACTGTGGAATTAAAGAATAAATACATAATAGTATATTTTAACAGATATAATATATAATTTCAGACACCTTTCTGCACACCAAAAGCAGAAGCCCATTGTTTTCAAAAATTATGCCATTCAGCTATTAATTTAAGAGGTCTAATGTAATTAGAGGTAAAGGTATCACGCCACAGGAAAAAACGAAATCTGAAATTTCGCCAGATTTGCAGTTGATATCAAATTCCTCTCACCTTAAAATCATAACCTCCGGCAAACTTTCGAGACATCTCAAGTGTGATTACTACGAATATATATCAAACCGTTTATGTTTCAAATAAAATCCATTATTTTGTTTGTCTAGAGTCTAGTTTATGTTGCAACATATCGGCTTAGTGAAGCCCATAGGGGATTTATATGAGAGATGAGGGTGAGGATGCTCAAAATTAAATTATAACTTTAGCAAAACAATAGCCTTTCCATTTCTTTGAGTGAGAAACAATCCGCTCTCGACTGTTCTCACGTACCAAACGTGTCGTTCGCTTTGAAATTTGGAAGTTTTTTTTTTGCTATTTTGTTTAACAGACATATTTTACCATGGGCGTTCCTGGGCATTTTTGGCCTTCAAGCCTGCTGCTCGCGATTATTCTCCCATTATTCTGAAGGACGGTGGTTTGCAGGCTAAAAGAACATAACACTGCACTGTGTAATAGATAGTTACTGAGGCCGGCAGCAATACGAGATATATATAAATACAATACAATATATAGATTTGAATTAAAAAATTTGACAAAAACTTCCATAACTGTAAAAAAACTTTATTGGACGTTTCGGCTATTCAGCCTTCTTCAGCCAAAAACAAAATTTGTAAAAATTTAAAAACAAATACATAGTTCGGCTAAACTATATATATATATAAGTGTCTTTGCTTCATGAGGGCGTCGCCAGTGATATGCGATATAGTGCAGAGAGCGAACAATGGGATGGGGGTGTGAATAGTAGATATTAACAACATATTTTTGTTTGGTATAAAAATATTTTACAACACAGATTAGTGTTCGTGCTTTGTACTTCTGTCGAACCAGGCGCCATTTCATTTTAGACTTTTATCAATGCTAATTTAAAAAAGTCTCACTAAAATCTTTTAAGCCCGTGCTTAACTGGCTTATAGTGAGGTACGCCCCTGGACACTTGCGATATAATTTCTTTCATGCACTGACAAAAACTGATTCGTTAACAAATTTTCCCATGACGAAAGAAATAAAAGCTGCATTGAGTCCAACACTGCAGCAAAACGCATTTGCCATGCGCAAAAGAATTACTTCGTGTGAAATGAAAACAAAAGAAATAATCTACATAACAAAAATATTTCGAGTGCTACCTTGGAAATTTGCGGAAAACGTAAGCTCCAGACACAAAACGTAAGGCCAAAAATTGCAGAGCAGCTAGAATATGATCATATCTTTCTCTGAACTTTTACACCTCTCACTCTTGCACCCGAGGCGTAAAATACGGTTTAAAGTCAAAATTTATCGTTCGCTGTTGTTACGTAGATTTTTTCAATTGTCTTCATTTCACAGTGCCAGTGCATTGTCGAACCCAGATCTCCTCGGCTCGTTACCTCTCGGGGGAGGCTCTGGTGCATTCTCGAACCCAGAGCTACCCGGCTCGTAACCTCACGGGGGAGGTGCTGGTGACAGCCACTGACGGATGTGCGAGATTTAATACAGAGCCGCTGAGAGAAAGACCTTTCAGCGCATGCTCTAACGCTCAAAATTAGCCAATCAGCGACGGCCCTCAAATGGATGTCCCCAGAGCCTCCCCTGCGAGCAGACGAGCCGGGGAGCTCTGGGTACGAGAATGGCTCTGGTGATAACCATTGACGCATGCGCGAGATTTAGCAAAACAATACAGAGCCGTTGAGAGAAACAACTTTCTGCGCATGCCCTAACGTCCAAAGTCAACCAATCAGCGAAGGCCAATGGACGTCCCCAGAGCCTCCCCTGCGAGCAGACGAGCCGGGGAGCTCTGAGTACGAGAATGAGGCCAGTGAATCTTCAGCGCATTCGCCTTTGTCACACATGCGCCATCTTGAATTTTTCAGTCGATTTATTCAGTATGGAAACGAGGCCAAGCAGGGCGCGGGTTTTGCTCATGTTGGAAAGCAAAGCCTGATGCTGGGATTGATGGTACAAAAGTTGACCAAACTACCAAAAGTACTCCTTATTTGTTTAAGAACCAAAAAGTTCATTGGCTCATTGCTTTTTTTCTGCTTTACCGGGTCATTCTGGAAACAAAATGGCGGCGCGTGACAAAGGCGAATGTCGCGGTGTCATTGAGTCCTAGAATTTTCATACAAAAGAAACGCATTAAGAACGTGGCTTTGTGTACATATCACCACCTAGCCACTTTCACCTAGCCAGACCAATCATTTCGCCTGTTTTGGCTTTTTCTCGAAATCAGATGGGTCGCACGCTTTTGAAAATGTCCAGCGTTCATCAGTCAATCTTTCAAACTAAAAAAAAATTCTGAATCAGATGTTTTTACGTGAGACTACGAAGTTCAAAAGCTGTTAACCTCAACAAGGTAATCACAGCTCGCGTCCATCCGCTCGATTTTACTTTGGTTTGAAACTAGTGTACGAGTTCAACGTGATGATGGACGCAGAATTTATCATAAACTCAGGTTTCTTGTCATGGAAATTCATATATTTCCCACATTCAGTTTAGATTCGTTTAGATGCTACCGCCGTCTAACAGCACCAAGAATGAAGGCTTGGAATAAGTCAGTATCTTCTAATGCAAGAGCTTATTTAGAGACGGTGACGTCTCCACGAGACGCCCAAAATGTGCAAAATTCCAGATTAAGCGCAAAAACTCGCCCGATATCTTGCCTAATCGAAAAAATCTTCAGTATTATATATATTGTCCTTGAGTTGCAGGCTTTTTACATGATTATGAAAAAATGAAATACAATAGTATTCTTGTCCTGGGAAAAACTACTATAACAACAACAACAACAACAACAAATTTCTTTATTTACATATCAACACTGAACATTATATACAGAATGAAAAACAAAAAAACATGCGCTGGATATGATGCTGCCTAGAAAATAACTCACAAGCTAATCGAGCTAGGCAGCAGTGCTATATGTACCTTTAAATGAATAAGTCAGACGAGGCACAAATACAAACACAAAACAATAAATGTAATAAAAACGGACAAAAAACACATTACGTCGGTGATGAAAGAGAAAGCGAAATGGGAGAGACTAATATGAATTTATAAAATTGAATTTGATAGAAAACTTAAATTTGTTTAGGTTAAGAGATTTGAGTGATTCATTGATGCTATTCCAGATTATTGCTCCTTGGAAACGAATGTTAAATTTACCATAATTAGTACGAATTGAAGGCAGAGAATAGCTTGACCTTGAGGCCAGCCTAGTATTGTATTTGTGCCTTGTTCTAACGCTTGAAAAAAAGTCATCAAAAAGAGAAGGTAAAAGACTTGCATTGAATTTATACATAAATATAGAATTACAATAGGAAACTATATCACAGAATTTGAGAATATTTAGCTTTTTGAATATAGGAGAGGAGTGTTCAGTATATGAAGAAAATGTAATTATCCTCACAGCTTTCTTTGAAGTACGATAAGCGGTTTTAAGGTTGTTGGATAGGTATTCCCCCAGACTAAAATGCCATAAATTAGAAACGGATAAATAAGAGAGTAATATAGTTGCAAAAGGATATTCTGAGGGACATAGTGGCGGAGTTTAGATAAGATTCCAACACCCCTAGATATTTTCTTTGATAGCTGACTTATGTGCTCTTTCCAAGTAAGGTGGGAATCTAATATTACTCCAAGGTATTTGATGTTAGGTTTTTGTTTGATTGGTTTCTGGTTTATTGTAATATAAAGAGAACTTGATAACTTCTTTTGAGGTGGATGAAAAATTGCAAAATTTGTTTTGTCTATATTGTTTTGTCTACTATTGCGATACGATGTCTGTGTTACTAAGCTGACATGAGTATCAGGCGGAATTTTATTTTTCCGAGAAAAAATGAGGGAGGAAAAATAGAATTTACGCCTGATACAATTACTTGTCGCGCCGCCTCGCCGGGTGGCGGCTGTCAAAAAGGAATCGCCATAAAGCCAAAGGAATCGCCATTTGTCATAATCAAATCAAAACAATGTCGAGCGCAATTGTTTCTTTCGTTTGTAAAGAAGATTTGTAGGTTTAAATGTGGCTTAAAATCCGGATCGGTGCAACTATTTCCTCCAGCAAACAGTCCAGTTATCATAGGAAAGCATGGAGTTCGGTTGATTATTTGAGCAAACCTGCTTGAATACGTGAGAATTTCGGTGAGCGGGTCCTAATGTGTGGACTGCAAGAAGTGCGTAAGGAAAATTGTAAACTACACAGCTGTGCGATCTTCGAGTATCATATGCTTCATATCGCATTCAGATTGTTTGTTTTCACTATTTCGGGATCCCAAGGAAAATTGTAAACTACACAGCTACCTATTACCAGCTCTAATAACCGTTTCTCGTTTGAAAAGTGCTAGCAAAAGCTTCCGAATCCAGTGGGAAGAATTGCCAGCGCAAAGTCTCTGCGATTTACGAGTATCATATGCTTCACATCGGACTCAGATTGTTCTGCTTTCAATTTCTGGATCCAAAAGTCACCTGAGGCCTTTTCCAAACCTGACTAAAGCCTAAAAAACCACCTGACATGTTTGTAAACTATTAATATTTCCCAAGCCGCAAAGCTTTACTTGAAATGACAGTAAACCCGCCATGCACCTGCCCTGTCGCTTAGTACTAAGCACAGTCAACTGGGTTTTCGTCGCGACAGAAAGCCAGGCGACTGCACTAGGCGAAACAGGGGGCAAGGAGCTAATGTCAATTTTCTATTGTTCAGTTAGTTAAGGCTATTGCTTCGGGCTCTTTTGCATTAGGAACTCGAACTAGACTCAACTAGAGTTGCACATAATTGCTACTTCCAATCTTAAAATCAGACTTGTTACCCCCTTTATTTTGCACAATATGTTGTTTTAAGCTGTTGCTCCTATACCCTTCGAAATTATTGATTTTTGTATATCAAATAACAGAAATACAGCAGAATAAATTGGCGCGACTAGAATTAGGATCGACATTTGTACTAGGCCCTTAGATTGTTTAGACTTCAGGAACATAAAAACCCGAAGTACCAATGTCCCAAGTGACATTTTCAAAATACGCATCGCGAACCAACGACTTCAACTATAAGCGTAAACGTTTTTTCGGGTTGTTCGAGTCAAGACAGATCGAAACTAGCGTTTTTGTGGCACGTGCTAATTCAAAACGTCGTTGCCTTCGGAACACAATTTTGCAGTATATTGTTTTTTGCTTTCTTAAAACACCGTTACACAGCATCTTAAAAACGAGGCAAAAAGACTATTACGGGTCTTGGAGAATGATTAGCCCGAAGAGCAAACAATTAATCGAGGTCAAATGTAACACTTCACATAATTGATGTACGTTTAGTGATTTTCTCAAAACCCCTGTCGGGTTCGGGAGCTATGTCTTGTTCAAGCGTCTATGTACACCAAATTAACAGGTTTCTTTTCTTCTTAAAATAGACCCCACTACCGTTTGGTACCTCAACAGCACCGTGAACGTGCTGCCGATATTTGTGATAGCGTCATGTATCATGCAGGAAAAACAACGTACTTGTTGCCCTTGGAATTAAATTTCCCGCGGCTGCAAGTGGCATATTGAATATGAAGGTTTCAATTGCTCCACTTTTCAAATGCTTGTTAAAATCTTATTTGGAGACTACATTAGTTATTGCTCAATGATTCGTTCTTACATCTTTTAAACATCTTTTTCATTCTGTCTACTTAAGTAATAGGGTCTTTTAATTTAAATTGTAGTGAGTTTTCAGCCGATAGGAATAGCACTAAGTAGATTCACTCGACTACAGGATAAAAGGATTAAAGTACGTCCGTGTTATGGGCGGATATGCGATCTCATGGCCATCACAGTATCTCCATATATAAAGCCTTACTCATTTGCGGAGCTGAAGATAGTATTTCCATTTGCCGACTTAGAAAAATAAAACGGGATCTTTCGCAAAGGCTTGCGAGAGTTTTTTTTTGCTTGGTCGAAAATGGTTTGAGTGGGCACAATTCTTGGGAAGCTTCCGTTGTCACGGAAATTACGTACGGAGTAATCCTTACCGAGTTCATGAAGACTTTCTAATGGACTCTATATCAGTGATGCGAGTCTGATGCCAAGGGTATGTGAAATGCAAGTGAATAAGTGCTGGTGGTGAAAAACTGCGCGTATAGAGAAAGCTCACTTGCTGTGAGCTTAGAGCGAATCTAGAGTGTTCTGTTGCTTAATATTAGGCGTAATATCTTTTAATCCCCTCTCCGCCCTTGGGG
Organism: Scolanthus callimorphus; assembly: GCA_033964015.1. Classification (NCBI taxonomy): domain Eukaryota; kingdom Metazoa; phylum Cnidaria; class Anthozoa; order Actiniaria; family Edwardsiidae; genus Scolanthus; species Scolanthus callimorphus. The sequence continues at coordinate 15,751,063 of CM066913.1, forward strand.
CGTCTGCGTCTATATTTGTATCGATGACGATTCCACCTGAAGTCCTAAGTAAAGCTGTGCGGCGTTTTAGATACATTTGCATTGCAAAGGGAAAATAGCGAAGCCCCAGGAGATAATATGTAAGTGGAATACAGCTTTAGTTTGTACATCTTCCGTGCCTTGTGCTTGGGCTATCGGGATATGTTGAAGTAGCCAGCCTGCTGTGGTGGTACACACCGGTAAAACCTACTTTACTCCTCTAATGCGTTTTCACATTAAAACAGTTCACGAAAACAAAAGTATGGCTAATTTACCTTTTTGTGCATTTGGAAAGACATTTTAATCAGACGTATTTGTGCAGATAGTAGAAATTGGACCTGTTAATCAATACTAGAGAAGTTCTAAATATAAAGACTTTCAAGATAAGGAATCGCTGGCTTACTTTTCTCGATTTGCATATCGTGCCTTCTCCCTGCGAGGACTCGTGAAATCATGTGTAACAAACTAAGATCTGCCGGTAGATGTGTTTGTCTAGTCGGTTAACATGCCTTAGTTTTCCTTTCAGCTTTATTTACTTTTTGTCGGAAACAAAACTGTATTTATGGTATGGGACTTTAACTCCTGTACATGTATTTTTTTTTTTTTTTGAACTCGTAAAGTTGAACGTTTTTGTTTTTCTTCACTTCAGGAGATGGGGTTCTCAAACGTCACGGGTCATCAATCTACTAACTGTGACCAGACGTTAGGACGGAGCGTGTATTCCACCGCATCGAAAGTCTTCGCGTATAGCATAGTGTGGCTCATAGCATTGATTGGCAACACATGTGTGATTGGTGTGGTCATACGGAGCCCTCGCCTTAGAAAGCCCATCAACTACCTTATCGCCAGCATGGCCGCCTCGGATCTCGCCGCACCGTTGTTTTCCATTCCTATTCGCGTAGTCGAGGAGCTCCATGGATCAGAAGAGTGGATGATTGACGGAGCGACCGGCAACGCGTTGTGTAAACTCTGCTACTTTTTCACCGACTTGTCGCCGATGGTTTCCGTGCTGACGCTCGTTATTGTTACCGTAGATCGATTCCGAGCCGTGGCTCGTCCTTTTCGCGCTTCTACTCGTGCTATGTCAAACAGAATGTGTTTTATCGCAATAGCTGCCACGTGGATCTTTTCTATGGGCGTTTTCGCGCCATATTTCTATACCTTTCGCCTCATGGAACGCGACAATATCACCGTATGCGCCGGGAGCTGGGAACCAGCTTTGGATCACGTGAGTGCACATACATTATATGTGACGCTAATATGTGTGCTGTTGATTATCGTGCCGTATATTGCGCTTATCGCTCTGTACTCCCGGATGTTATGCCATCTAAGGACCACCTCAGCTTTAGGTGCGTCAATGAAGTCAAGGCAAAAGTTACACACGGACCGCAAGCGGAACAAGCGTATCGTGTGCATGGCGCTAGCTATAGTGATAATATACGGTTTGTGTTGGATGCCTTTTACTTGCTATTTATTGTTTTCATTCCACCAAACCTGGCGACCACCACAATGCTTCACGACAGTGTTCTTTGTCGTCCAGTTCCTCTCGCTCGCCAACTCCGCAGCTAATCCAAGCGTGTACTTTGTGTTTATCCGGAGCTATTGGCGAGAGCTGAAGTGTTTGTTGATGAATTATCAGAAACCCCTGGGTGGCGCGGACTCGGCATCTAGATCTAGTCCTGCAAAAGGTCCTCGCACAAGTAAACTAGATTCTCCTCCGAACCATCGCGATAAAAAGATTCACGAACAAGCGCGGTGTTGTGAAGTGCAGTACTTGACGTCTTTTAGTTAACGAGTTCGATCAGCTGCGCCGTTTTGTCGGCCGAAAGCGAACAAACAAACAAACCAGAAAAAGCATCCATTTCCTTCTACGAAACGGGATGCTGTTATGTACAGTACGAGACATCTTTAACGAGGTCGCTTTGCTGCGCCTTTTTGCCGGCCAGCAAATAGCCTGCATAGACATAGACATGTTTTATTCGTCCGTACAGGCGTTGCCGGTTTTTGGCTTAAACACGAGGTTCCGGTATAAAAGGGATAACCCCGGGGCCCGAGAACAATCAGTTATCAATCAGCTGTCAACGAGTGAACATCTCACTTCATCTCTCTGTACCGCGAAATTCAAAATTTAGAATTCAAAACCGATGCAAAAGCACAAATAAATAATTTCCTAGCTCTTTAAACCCATGTGCCTTTTCATTTATTGCAAAATAATTTTATTCGAACCTATTTCTGACCGAACAAAAGCGATGTTTTATTCTCAGCGGAGAGCGAGACTAATTAGTATTCAAAAGAGCGAATAATATTATGTGCTGTGAAGAAAAGCGTTTTTATCCGAACCAAATCAGGTTCGAATAAAATTATTTTGCAAGAAATGAGAAGGAATACAAATTTAAACAGGTAGGAAATCATTTGTTGGCGTTTTTGCTCGCATTTGAATTCTAAATTTTGAATTTCGCGGTACAGAGAGACGAAGTGAGATGTTCACTCTTTGACAGCTGATTAATAACTGATTGTTCTCGAGCCCCGGGGTCACAAGGAATTCAAGCCGTACATCTCTTCGCAAACAAATCTTGAGCTGAGCCCTCAGTGAAGCTGCTGACCTGCTGTTATTTCGCATGCGCAGTAAGACAAAATAACCCCCCTCCCCACAGTCAAACTCTGAAATTGAGATTCTGTTGGAAATGTGCCGAGGCAGACAACGGAGTTTTATAATTATATTTTAGCTGATCGGAGACACGAGGAAAGCTGAAAACTTCAACTAATCTTGATCAGCAACTGACCTTTGCATCTAGCACAATTATGACGCTTTGTATTCTCCCGGGGTCGCGTTTTAACTCACTGAATATTCCTGAGATGTTTTCGCAAGATGACGCCATGGGATTCGAGAGAGGAAATTTTGACGTCTCATTCCTCGAAAACTGAACCTAGTACCACGCTCGAACTTTCGTATACCTTCAATTACCCTAAGAGGATTCAAGAAAAAGTGGAAAGTCTTTTGGAATTTGTGTCAAAGTTCTTTAACTTATTTATTTTCTTCGAGCGGTCGTTTCTGAAGAAATTCCTGTGTGAAATCATTCATTCGGTGTTCTTCGCTGATCGGAGGCCCGTCGAAAGCAGTAGAAAGTCGCATGGAATGCTGCGAGGTGTGGAAGATAGGAATTAGCCAAGAAAAAGCACCACGGAAGTGTATTCTGCAGAAATTCTTGTTTAGTGCTTGCCATCTTGAAATTGACAATGTTGTAGCAATAATTATTCAGGTCAAAATTAAATACTTTTTTGTGGAAAAACTGAACCTAGTACCATGACGAGAGTCGGCACAGACATTCTACCATTTACACTCGTTCGTATTGCCGTGGAGTTGTTCTTGGAATTTGTGTCCAACATACTGAAAATAATTATTTCATTGATACGAGTATTCTTCCTTCGGTGTTGCAATGTCATTTTCAAGAACACTCGAAAACAAGTAATTCAGAGATCTTCGCGGATCCGAGGCTCGATTGAAAGCAGTTGGAAGTCACATGGAATGCCTTGGAGCATTGGCGATGTGAAAGATTTGAATTATTCAAGAAAAAGAATATCGAGATTTCAAGTGTATTCTTCCCTTTCCATCCTGAAATTGACAATGTTGTAGCAATAATTATTCAGGTCAAAATTAAATACTTTTTTGTGGAAAAACTGAACCTAGTACCATGACGAGAGTCGGCATATACATTCTACCGTCTACATTCATTCGTATCGACGTGGAGTGGTTCTTGGAATTTGTGTCCAACATACTGAAAAAAATTCATTCAAATAAGTATTCTTCCTACTACAGTGCAGCAATGCCATTTGCAATTACACTCCAAAAAAATCATTCAGAGATCTTCGCTGATCCGTGACTCGATTTAAAAGATTTAAAGCAGTGGAAACTGAAAGTCGTCTTGAATAGAATGCTACGAGGACTTTGACGCATTGGAGATATGAAACATTTGAATTTTTCAAGGAAAAGCATATCGAGATTTCAAGTATTCTTCGCTTGCCAACTTCAAATTAACAATGCATTGCAAGTAATTATTCAGGTGAAAGTTAAATATTTTGTTGTGGAAAAACTGCACGAAGTACCATGACGAGAGTCAGCACAGATATTCTGCTATCCACATTCATTCGTATCGTCGTAGAGTTGTTCTTGGAATTTATGTCCAACATACTGAATATGAACGAGAAACATCAATAGAAGTATATGACCGGAAATGGCTAGAGTCTAATTAGTAGCAATTGCTTTTCGAGTTAGGTTCCTAGTATAGCCAGCGCCATAGCGAAGCAGATTTAGGGAAGATTATATAAAAACATAGCACTATAAAAACATAGCACTGATGTAAACGGATTGATTTGCAATAAAAAAGTTTCATAGCTGGATGGCTTGCGAAGTTATTGTCACCAGCGGTGATGAAGTCATTGCCTGGAGTGCTGGCACTTGAAAGGTTCAAAGTATTCTCAACTCCCTATTTGTTTGTTTCCTGACATTACGTAAGCCGCATTTTCAGTTGATTAGCTTACAAAAATCCAAGAAATCGTCTCTAGTCTTGGCCGCAATAAATTTGTACAAGCGCAGTTTGCACCAAGCGTAATTATAACCATATTATCGGCTCTATCACAAAAACATTCAGAAACTTCTAGCTATAAAGAGTGCGCACATCAGAAAATCGCGGACTTTCTGAAAACATACACAATATTTTCTTTTATATTAATACAAATCAAGAGAAAATAAATCATTTTCTCTTGTTCAAATATGCTATTATCGCTTCGGAATCATTCACTCGATGTGTTATCTGAATCGTAAACACTATTCGAATTCTCGCTTCGCATCGAAAAGATCACGCAATTTGGAATTTGACGGCAGCTTTTATACAAGTCAGCTGTACATATTGATTTTACAATGTGGGCTCATGAATAAATTCCAGCGCGCGCATCTATTTAGGCAGGATACGAGTCCGCACAAGTTTTGCTCTTTTCGATTAGATTTCCGCTCGAATTCCTTGTGGGGTGGGAGGAGTTATCCCTTTTATATTGGAACCTCGTGTTTAAATCCCCTCCCCCTGGCTTTGTCACTCGCTCTAGACCATTTCCTCCGCACGTCCAAGATGGCGGCGAACGGCGGACGCGACTACACGAGTGGACTACGAACTTTACGCCGTAAACAACGGCAAAAACCGCAACGCCTGCGTGCATGATAGCCAGTAAAATGAAATATATAAAAAAGAACAATAGAAACATCCATTTCCATCGACAAATTTAGAGAAGCTAGCACTGTATTTTCTATTGAATTCTGTAAACCAAATATCAAACCCAAGTATCAAACTTTCTTAGTAGGAGGTTATTTCAAGATTCCTGTACGTAACTCTACCTTTAAGAAAGGAGTGTTTGACTAAACCCTTTGTAAAGATATTCAAGGGTCTTAATATAGATGAGAGTGTGTTTGTTCAAAATGGAAAGAGTAATTTATTCACCCTATTAAGGGAATCAAAGAGCTATTCGGAATGTGGATTCCAGCATCTGGATTCCGGAATCCAGACTGTTTTTGGAATCCCGATTCCAATAAAAGAAACGATTGGACTTGGATTCGGAAATCCAGAGACCAGATTCCAGTTTCCAAAAGCTGGATTCCGGATTCCAAGATTTCAACAAGTTGGATTCCGGATTTTCGTATATGAAATAAACCAATTACGGAGCACCAGAAGCACGGCAACAATAGAACAAAAGACACGAGCAAAGACTTAAGATTGAGCAAGAGAAAATGATTTTTCTCTTGGATTGAGACAATGGAATAGAGTACAAAGACCTCGAGCATCAAAAACAAAGCTCCAAGGAATACCGGATTTTGCGATAAATTTTTGCTACTAAATAACTTGCCCGGCTAATCACAAAACATTTCCATCAAGCTCAACTTCATTTTACCGCTACTGCATAACCGCATTGTACTGACACGCAGTAATACCCCCACTCCACCACACACCCCTGCTATTTTGCTAACTTCTATCTGTATGCGGTTTAATGTCTCCGAGATCAACCCTTGCACTTTAAATCTTGCAAAAGATCGCTATTAGAGAAGTGTTCTCCTAAATTTTAAGCATTTCAATCTCAAGTTGACAGATACGCCAGTTCAACATGATGTAATCTTGTCGGCCCAATGTAAAATAGACAATAGGTCTGAAAGCAAAGCCCCATAAATAACAATCTGACTCATAGCATTCTCCCTCTGCTGTTAACGCAAGGTGACTCATGCAAAAGTCAGAGCGCATTTCGCGAAAATATATTTTCGTCTACAACTTTAAGAATGTACTCGCTATGAACTTCAATCTTGGAGAATATAAGCAGGCATCTTTTGGCAATATGTACGCATTATCAGATCTCCATTAGCGTTAATACTTTTAATGATATCTGCGCTTAAATGGACCCCTTCCTTGAGAGATCAACCCCGCGCAAAACAAAAGTTGCTGGTATTTTTGAACGAAACTTTTTGCGCGGGGTTGATCTCTCAAAGAAGGGGTCCATTTAAGCTCAGATATTATTAAAAGTATAACGCTAATGGAGATCTGATAATGCGTACATATTGCCAAAAGATACCTGCTTATATTCTCCAAGACTGAAGTTCATAGCGAGTATATTTTTAAAGTTGTAGACGAAAATATACTTTCGCGAAATGCGCTCTGACTTTCGCATGAGTCACCTTAAAGCTTGGAATGCGCTAGGAATCAGGTAAACAAAAGTAAAGCAGTGCATTATGGGTAGGGTGGTCGGCCCATTAAATTAGAGTTTGACATTTGTTTTACGATACCAGCAAGGTCGCTTGTTAAATTCGGTTCTTGTAGAGTCACTTAATATCGAATACCTGTTGTATTCGGATTTCAATTAGCGCACTCTCTATTGTAATGTACCAAGAGTGGATTATTAAGAGTTTCCATATTTACTATGTACGCCCGAATCACAGTCAGAAAAGTGTCTATTTTTAGAACTGGATGCCCGCGAAAATTCGTCATCCACAGGGTTCCCACTTTCTCGCCACGCGAACAGTTGTGAGATCCAGCCTAAAATTAAATCGCAGATCAATGGAAAAACCGTTAAAATCGCAAAGATAAGGTAGGATATTCTCCATTTATTTGTTGTGTATTGGGTATACGAGCATTCGAGCCTGAGCATTCGAATCTAAAAATAGACACTTTTCTGACTGTGATGTGGACAAATACAGTAGGGAAAGATTCTAACTCTTGTTAATCCACTCTTGAATATACCTACGTTCCACAGTGCGTTTGTGAAAATGCCTTAGGACGTTAGGGGACATGGATTCAGGATAGCATCCCAAATCAAGTTGAACGCTGCGGTGTGACAAAATCATTTTGTAAAAAGGTAATTAAAGTGAACAATAAATTGTTAAGTCAATTGAAACAGGTTTTGCTAAGATACTACTGTCAATGCTGACAGACCAGCTAAGTGTTCTTTATCAATCATTTAGAGCAGGCTTTCAAAATGTTTTCCAAATGAGTATCGCATCTACACCCCTTTTCCGCTGCCCCGTCCATCTCCTAAAGTTGCAGATCCATTTACACCTCGCATGACTTCGCAGGATCGGCAGAGGAACGGACTCAACGAGTACGATTTGGTCCTTTTCCACAAAGAACGGTATTTATTCTCATTTCTTTATTGTTTTACCTTATGAGTGGTTTTCTTTGCACTACAAGTGGTTTTAGTTTTGTAAGAACTCGGTATGATGCATGGTTTTTACACCATTCTTTTTTTTTTGTCGCGTATGGGGATTTATTGAAAGTATGGAGTAAGTGGAATGCACTATAAATGAACCGCGCGTGATGAGTAATTAGCCTGCTGTCCTCAATAGTAGGTTCAGCTAGCTCTTAAAGGACAACTGAAGGCTAAAATCGACCAAATTTGAAGTAAAAGTGGAAACTCTGACATGGAAAGAGGGTAAACAGACCTGGTCATGAGCCTTCAGTCAGAAGATAATGGAAATTCGAACAGACAAATCCAGTTAGCTACGGAGCTTCGCTAATGAACCTCTGAAATGCGTTTCTCCGCAGTGTGCGATGCGCTTTTGGTGTTTCCATATTTTCCCAATGACGACTATATTATGGCACGCAAGTTTGATCTGTGGGAGGACAGGAAAGGAGAATAGAGACTATCTCAGCAACTCTGACCGGGAAATAAGCGCAGAGCACTTGAACGAAGAGCGCAGAGATCCAAATACGTCACCTAACGACGTCATTATGCCTTGTGCCACTGATGACGTTGAACGAGTGATGGACATCGTCAGAAAGTTGAACCCAGACGGCGTCCCCCCTGGTCTGAGGGTGGTGTCGGCAACAAATAAACAGAAGCAGCCAATTCTCTCCGGTGGAGATTTTCAGTCAGTGAACGTGAATGCCTCGCACAGCATGAGAGAGAGGTAAGTTGACGAGACACCGAGCAGTGTGCACTTCATCATTGTACGGTACTTGTCATGTATAAATTGGCTATCGAGTGGCCAGCATAAAACGCCTCTGCCTTTAAGCCGGGGACTTTACGAAGCACAAAATCCCTTGACTTGTCGCGCAACATTGCTGCGTTGCAAGTCTAATGTTTGTTGCTCGTCTTTCATCAAATTCACAACTTTTCGCGCAACATTTTGTTTTGATGATCACACATGCGAGCCCAAGGCGGATTTTGCCCTTAGCACCGGCAAAATGTTGCGCGACAATGTTTTTGTTGTTGCAAATGTTTTTGTTGCGTGACAAGTTGTGGCGCGAGATAAAAACGCGCAACATATCGATCATCAACTTGCAACGCAACAATGTTGCGCGACAAGTTGAGGGATGTTTACCTCGTCTTTTCCTGGTCGTAATGTAGCACCGCCCTAGCCTCCTCCGCAGGCGTCTCGTCGTGTTTTGAACACCTATTTCGGGCCTACTTCGACGCGCTTGGCTGGACTTCCTGTGGTGTGATCGTGAAAGGGCCGTGAGGGACTGAGGACGAGGGGAGGGAAATCTCTTTTCCTTTTGTACTCTCCCCTCTTTTCTCTTCCGCTTCCGGTTTGAACTCGTTCTCAGGTTCCGCTCTGCCAAAAACGCCAACGAAGCGATGCAAAACGATGCCAAGCACACGGAAATCACACGGAGGAGGCTAGCACCGCCCCTACATTGTCTTCATTAGCTCCCTAAATGACAATTATGTAAATTTAAACATTAAAAGCCTTGAGCAACAAAAGCGGGACTCCTGGTCCGACTCCAATGCTCCATGAAGACCCGCTTTCCTCTCGAGGGCCTGAATTGTAACATCCCATGGAGCCGTCCGTACCTATTCTTCTTTTACTCAATTTTCACAATTCTGCGAACTATACGCCAACTAACAAACCGCGGTTTGGCTTCCGTCAATAAAACTAGTGAACAGCTCTGGGTGATTTCACTCAGGCTTTGAGAGGTTTTTTCGAAGGCTTCAAACCCAATTGTTCCACCACAAAATTCAAACAAAAAATAAACGGAAGCCGAAACTCAGTGCGTTGGGAAAGGTAAAGTTATAAAGCTCGCAGAAATATGAACATAATTCCCGTGTTTCTTTGTTTTTTGTTTTTAAATACCAGCGGCGCTGTACGGAAGGGATTTGATAATGACATCTGTCCGGAGGAATTCAACAAGACGCTATCTTATGCGGCGACATCAAGTAAGAACCTTTTGTTCCAGATAAATAGCGTCAAGTGCAAGAATAAACGTTGTGAGCACAACGGCCGGACGTTTGGCAGGTGTTACGTCCGCGAGCAGAAGTTGACACTTTACAAATACAATAATGGAGCTCGCGTACCCAAGACGTTTACTGTGGGCGTGGCTTGTGAGTGTGGCTTCAAAGGATAGCATTTTGAACTAAGGGACGGACCACAGGACAAAAATCCATACAGAGAAAAACATTGAGAAAAATAATACATGCAATGCGATGCAATGTCGCAATTGTATGATGACGTGCCAAGTTTTTGATATTCTGAAATGCTTTTCCATCAAGTACAAACAAAGATATGTATCTAAAAATGCTGTCTATATAACATTAAAATTAAAATAAATTCGTTTACATGGCCTATTCTATCTTTATGGCATATAGCCGTTACAACGTTTTGAAGTACGTACGATTTCCCGCAATAGTCACGCGAATACGAGCGCACTAGCTAATTTGGTTTTTCCAACACCGTATTATATGAACCGACAACACACTCTAAGTACCACACCTAAGAAAGACACTTAAGTGGGTTATTATGCAACCGGGCCAAGGCTCCCATTAAGCACGGGTTTCGATTTATAATGTAATGGATGACGGGAAAATATTTTGGGTATTTACAAACAAAAGGAAAAGATCTCGCGAGCACTTGTTAGCTTTCCCTTTGACTTCCCCTTTCTTTCCTATTAGTACACGGTATAGGTATATACCGTTTCCGGGAAACGTTGTCACTGGAAAAAGCAACAACGCTTGGTGCGCTAGGGAGTATGGGTAAAGATTTATTTGAATTTCTGTGGCAATATTAGGAAAAAACATGCTTAGAAATGTGCTGAAATTTAATAATATTACCTGTGGTTGCGATAACTGTGTGAATTCAGATCAAACAGTAGCCGTTTACTAGATTCCCCCATTATCCTTTGCGCTCTCAAGCTTATAGGCTTTTTGGGTGACAACGTTTCCCAGAAACGGTATATACAGTCTATCCAATCGTCATTTCGTTTTACATTCCATCTTAGAACTTCGCGATGCATCGACTTATGCCAAATAAGGGGAAAAAAGGAAACAAAACACATGGTCGTTCCATTTAGATTTCCCACATGTGTTCCCCTTGTGATAGACACATCTAATACGAGTGGGACTGGTCAATTTCTTTTTCAGTGCGTGCTGGGTTTATAGAATGTTAGAAGCCATGGGTTGCCTGTGTATTTCAGTTGTCGACTTCTGCTTGATTGATGGGTTCCCTGTGTTGTCTTCTGCTAGATGGATGGGGAGACCGATAGTTTCGAAGGATGTTTTAGTACTTGGCGAATTCGTTTTATAATGTTTTGGCCGCGACCTCAGACAACCGGGCCAGTTGAGTTAGTAGGGCTAGCCGCTAGCCCGCCGGATATAAACTACCCTACAACACTGAAACTGAGAGCTAATCAGTGCTTCTTTTTTTTTTTACTTCGGATGGAAAAGCTGAGCAGATTCCCGAGGGCGCGCCAAAAGCGCAAAACTTTTCTCACTTCAAAGACGCACCGCGCCTGTACAAGCTAATTGACATCATTTGAAACACTTAAAAGGTTTATATGAGTACTACACCAGTACGTCACAATTACACCTCCCAATCAGCAAACAGATTTGTTACTTGAACAACAACAACCAAAGGTTGAGATTTATGTTAAACGCCGTGGAAAAAATGTTGTTTTGCTGACGTTTCGAGCGTTAGCCCTTCGTCGGAGCAAAAAAAGTTTTGTTTGTTACTTGTAGCCTGGAGTGAACTGTTGTAATATGAGTCGATCATTGAAAGTGTACAAAATCATCTTGCATCAACAAATCTTGTTCTCGTTCTCGTTACTTAAAAAAACGTGAAGCCAGGTGACTCGTGACGACAGACGTTTTGTGCGAACCATTTGTTACCAGTTCAGCACTCTTCATCAATCATTTAGAATAGCTTTTAAAATTCTTTCTAAATGTCGACTGAATTTTCCCACCTAGTAACTTGTGGCATATACTAGATCACGTACTTACAGCATATCTCAGCTCTCGCCTCCCACTTAGCAGGGCACAGGCTCCAGGTAAATTGAAATTGAACGACTGCAGGTAAGTGGAACGACTGTATGTGCAATTTTACAATTTTGTATTTTCGTTCATCGAGACTCTTTCGTTTCAGTTATAATTTAGTTTGAAGGAAAGCAAAGGTAAGGATAGGATAGTTAAAGGTGCCACTCAGCAAACCGTGACACGTTTTCAATGATGTTTTCTGTGTTTTCAAACGGATTAAAGATTCGATTGGAAATCACACCCTTTGTTTCACTGACAAAGCAAATCCAAAGAAGGCAGTTAAAACGTGCAGCCCGCGCCTAAATTTGCGAACTGGGCGATTGAAAACCAGAAAGGGACGTGTATATCCAAAGCAAGCTGTTCTAGGTTCAGCAGCGCGCGTTTGCTGCAATATTAAACATATTGTTCAGATATGATACCGTTTGCCTTTTTCTATACATCGCAACCGTTTGCAACTTGGCATCGAAGCGCGCGATTTATGACTCTAACGGTTCAATTCGCCTGGTGGAAAGTAAGGTTTTTAATGAGCTTTGTATTTTCTAACTGCATTGGTGATGTGACCATAGTCAGTCTACTAACTAGGATGCACGTGACCATCTACAGTTTGCGATGCGCTCTCCTCGTCTCCTGGTTTTTGCAATGATGTGGCATGCTTGTGTGAAATGAGGAAAAACTGCCGAGAACGGGCATAATCTTCACTCAGATAGTACTGGTCCCTTGAGCAAATCGTGGAGTGGAAAAACAAACGCACATCCAGACGACTGTATTCCAAGCTCTGATGACGGCAGCGTAGCTCGCGTGATGGAGAGAGTCAGAGAGTTGAACCCGGACGGGGTCTCTCCGGGGCTGAGAGTGGTAAACGGAACAAATGAGCAAATACAACAATTGCTCTCAAGCGCAGATTTCCACTACACAGTAGTGCACAAGAACGATTCCGATATAATAGAGAGGTGGGTACGCTATCACCCGCAGATTTCGAGCAAATTTCGTAGAAGTTCCGGGACAAAGTTGTGCCGCGCCGCGCGCGACCGTGACCGTGCCGCGACTACGCGATTTCATTCCGTATCTACAGCATTGCAGGCCGACAGCAGGCCCAGGTTCCGTGCCGCGACCGCGACAGTGCCGCGCCGTGTCTCGGCACGTTCACAGTCATACGAAATCTGCTCTAACCAAAACCTCGCTACAGTCGTACGAAAAACTCTGTAAAAGGTGTTCCCATTCTATAATCAACAGATCCGCACAAAAGCGATCAGGCGACCTCTGTCCTCGGATGCTTGACAAGACCGAAATGTACTTTGCCGCTACACCAGGGAGAAACGGCAGCCTTCTATTCCAAGTAGATAGTGTCAAGTGCAGAAATAAGTTCTGTAAGCCCCGAATCGGTCGGTGTTACCCTCTCAAACACAAGATGACATTGTATAAGTATGTCAAGAATGGCACGAGATGGACAGGCCGTGCGAAAACCATCACTGTATTTGTGGCCTGTCAGTGTCGAGCCTGGATTTGAACTATAATGCGCTCACTGAAAATAGAGTGCAGACAGTATAAGTATGAAAATAAATCCCTAAATTGTACTATTTTGTACTATTTACTAAATAGTGAATAGTCTGTTTCACTAACAACAGAGTCTGGATGGAGGTGGGGGGGGGGGGGTGTCTGGATGTCGGTAGTCGGTTAATATTTGCGGTCTTTGTTGGTAATCGGTAAAACTAAAGTTAATAATGAACCTCGTAAAGTTAAACTATGAGATTATGACAGTCCGGTTCATTAACCAGTTTTGGTAATATGTTGTAAACAAACCGCTCGGCCAATCAGATCACAGAACTCTCCCCCTCCCCCCACTGTAGTTCCATGTACTTTCAAAACAAAACTGGCAGCGCTTAATAAAACCGAACAGGACTCACGGAAAATCATCCTCGTTACCCGGCCTTAGTATTTTGACAGAGAAGTAATGTATTTTAGTTTGTAAGGCAAGAACAGACCCTTGAAACCAATTAAACGGTCTCGGCTGTTATCATTCGAGCGGGTTTTTGGCATCGCCCCGGGGTTGCTTTCACTTCGCCCTTCACGGCTTTATGTGTCGTCCTATCGAGGAAATTAGTCTCATCTGCAATGGAAAACAGAAGACTAGGTGAACAGAAAACTCCTGGCTATTCAGTATCCGTTGTTTCAAGGCTTGGCCGTTGGTCACTGCATGGCGCAGTCGAATATCCCTGCCAAACTCGAGTGCCCGGACGGTTATATGGCTTTAGGGCTTTGTTTGTGTTTAACGATGCTGAAACCGCGGACTTTCGCTTCGAGTTTAGTTGGTCAGTGCCTTATAACTTTAAAAGGGTAGCCATATTTGTATGGGGTTTTGTATTTACCCTGTTATAATTTGGGTCATTTGTCGGCTGGTGATAATTAAGCTTATACACGCTAATGCGAGCTCTCGGGTCCATATCAAAACCAAAGACGATGGAACTGAACGCAGAAACTCGTTTCCTTGCTGATCTTTGATGAGCTCTTCCCCTTGCCTTTTTCCTCTGGTAGTTATTATCGACTTCACGAGACCAGCACATATAAACGGCTCGACTTCTGACGTGGCGTTGCTACTCGCTTCGAGTACATCTACCGATGGCGAAGAGATTTTGACTTCACATCGCGAGTACCCCACGAAATCGCCGGGTACCCAAGTAATTCTTGTATATATAGGAAGCAAAACTACTATATTTTCACGCCTATGGGTGCATTTTTTGTAAATATGGGTGGAACCTACTTCAATTCGGCCTTTTCCCTATACGATCAGGCAAAAATAGTGTAAAAACTTGATAGAGGCAGCAGTAAATCTTCAAATATTTTCGTACTTCGCTCCGATTTCGTTAGTTTCGCAAGCAATATGGAGTTCCTGTTGCCCTTGTCATGTCTTTCAGGCAAAGGTTCATGGGTAGGGACGTTCTAGAGGAAGAAAAGGTACATTTTATGAAGGGTACGCTAACATCAGCTACAGCCGCCATTTTGTCCTATTATGCATGCGTAATGAGCAAAATTGATATTACTAAACTGGTAATGAACCGACTGTATGAGGTCTAGCACCGAAAAGTGTGTATTCATTATTTGACTGGAGTGCTGCCAGTGCACACGCATGACTAACCGCTAGTCTGCCTTTCTTTGCTTCTTTTGGTTTGTTTGACTGAATGGCTTCTGATGCGCTAGAGATTTGAAATGCGCTCTAATATAATTAGGTGTATTTCTTGGTATATTTAACAATTAGACTACGAGTTCGAGCTTTCTATGAGTCATGTTTGACTCATAGAAAACGAGAAGGAGTTGTCTAATTGTTTTAGTAGGAGCCTACTTGCATACTTCCTTAGAGTTGTTGCTAAAACGTATTTACTTTCATGGTTTTAGAATTTTTTGCGCTGGCGCGGTTTTCGCTACTCACTATAGCGAGAAGCGGAGCCAATCAGATTGCAGAATTCGTGCTTCGCCTTTTGTTATTTGTGATAAAATGATGGAAATAATTTTGAACTGCTTTTGTGAGTCGTGCAAGTAATATAAATCATTTGCCTGTCCACACCAATGCAAATCCAGCATTTACTAGACTTGAGGAAAAATAGGACCATACTTCCAGACAAAGAGCTGAAGCGTCGTATGGCGACCGTACGGTTCTTACGCCCACGCCAGAGATTTCGGCGCTGACAGTCGCTATCCTGGTGTTAATTGCTCAGTAGCTAGATACCTATGGGCGAGGCCCGGCCACCAGACCATATAAGGACGCCCCTTGTACCGTTAGTGAACAATCAACACTAATTACTTATGGATCACCAACATATTTATAGGCCTGAAGAGTGTGTCAGAGATCCATGTGGGGCACGTTGTTGGTTTTCTTTTTAACTAGTAGTAGCTTATATCACGATAATACAGAAATGTTTTTCAAAGTTGCCGTTTAGCATCTTTTTTTACTCATATTCCATTGTCCGTTTGCGCATGCGCACTCACAAGTCATCTTGTCTAATTTTATTTGGCCGTGAACAGACGACCATCGATCCCCTGAAAAATCATATAAGGATGCCCAGAGTGTCAGTTATATCTATTGAAATTCAGTAATAATCTCTGGGAATTTGAAGCTCGGGAAGTGTGTCACAATGGAACGGAATTCACCTGGTCTACTTTCAGGCGCTGAAAAGTCCAAAACACGCGCTATTTCTCAGAATAAACTTTAATTTAATTGTCTGGCTGGAATAATTTGTAAAAATGTCGGTAGCCGGTAAACATTTTTTTGTCGTTTAATCGGTATTTCTTATCCAAGTTTGTCGGCAGTTAATAACTTTTATGCCCATGTGTCATTAGTCAGTTAACCCCATCCAGACCCTGTAACAAAATAGCGTGGTTACGCAACGCAACCGCCACAGCCAGAAAGAAGGAGACAAATGAAAGTCAAAGTCACTCTTTAACTATTTCACTAAATTTAGTGGTGGTTCATTTCAACTATTTTTTCACTAAGGGAAGTGCTCAAAACATCTGTACTCGAATGGGACCCGTGGGGTGGTGCATGCCGCAGCCACCTTGTTTTAGGAAAAAAAAATCGCCATTTATTTTTAACTGCGAATCTAGTAAAATAATAAATGAATACGAAAGACAGGCTCAGCACCGTCTTCTTTATAGCGCGAGCAACACATTCATGCAATAACATCCAACATCCCTTACTCGAGCATGGAAATGGGCATCAAAAAACAGGTGGATAGGTACAACCCGGGACCTACCACCTCCCGTGATAAAATCGGGTTCCGTTCGAGTACAAATGATTTGACCGCTTCCCTAAATTGTATACAAAATATTTGTTTTATTTATACTTCGCCATCAAGAGGTTCACCTACAAGAGAAAATGTGACTTTAACGTTTTCATCGTCTACGTTTATTATTTTATTGTCTAACGTTTTTTTACGAGAAACCATTACTGCGGTTTTCGTAATTCTGCGAACTCTCGCTATTGATTTCCAACCGTAAAACCGCCTTCTGGCTTCCGTCAATCAAACTCCCGAGTCTTTTCGTCGTTACTCTTTGTGCTTTTTGATTGGCCAGCGCCTAAGCAGTGTTAAAATGGCTTCCTGTCGCGACAGCAACGTTACGTGCTGGCCAATCAAAAAGCACAAAGAGTAACGACGAACAGACTCGGGAGTTTGATTGACGGAAGCCAGAAGGCGGTTTGACGGTTGGAAATCGTTAGCGAGAGTTCGCAGAATTATGAAAACCGCAGTAACATATTTGAATCAACCCGCAGGATAGCCTGATTGAGAAATTTTAGTTATAACAGATACTGTAGACTTGCCACAAGTAATGGACACTAACCAAAAGCTAAGCGAGCGAAGCGAGCCGAGATGAGTCGCGAAGCGACGAGAAGCGAGCGCAGCGAGCTTTTGTGAGTCGCGAAGCAACGAGCGAGCGATGACCCAACCAAGCACTAATTTTTTTTAAAGGACTTCGAGAAAGTCTACACTGATACTTTTGCATGTCGCATAGAATGACACGAGTCTTCTTGTTTTTGGTAAATAGCTAACTCGCGTCCCGCGGGAGTCCCGTACCCCTGCGCTAGGGGCCACCCCGCACACTCTTTGTTCTTTGAGGCGTCGCTTGGCACATGCGCTCGTTGTTCGAGTTCTGACTGAGCAGCCGCCATCTTTGTCCTTCACCGCGCACGTCGAGGGAGCAGCTTCTTTGCGCAGATTCAGAACCTTCCCCCAGTATTTCAGTTCCAACGGTGAAACCAGGTATTTCTGAAGTGTTGTTATTTAGATTGGGGTATTTTTCAATGATTATGGAGTCCCGAATCGTATCAGGAAACGTAAGTATTTAGTCAACGCTTATCTCATTTTAGATGAGCGAAACGTGGTAAAGGAACAGGATTTTGGAGCAAAAAATCGCCATGTTCTGGGGCTCACTTGATGTTTTGATCGGAAACGCCGGCTTCCAAGCGCACTGACCGTTAGTTATACCTCTAGACAACCGAAGTACGACCAAAAAGAGCCAAATTTTCGTGTTTTTAGGTGATTATTTCGGGTTTGAGTGATAATTCCACGAACATGTATCGCTTGAAAATTGAATGGCTACGCTTATTAAAAGCTAGTGTGGCGATGTTGTTTAGATGAAGGCGTATTATGGTCATCGCTCCCCATTTGTTGACCTTCACAATGTTTATTATTTCCAGCAAACTGGCTCAAGAAGTTGGAACAATGCATCATTCTGGGCTTTCGCCCAGCCTTTCCCAAACCATGAGTCAAGCTATGTCCCACTCCATGAGCGTAACACAGAGCCTTTCGGATGATGAGCCTTCTTCTCCCGAATCCACGTTCGATGGAACGGATTTGCTCAGTACAGCTGTCAATGATGAAGTCACAGCGCAATTAGCAGCAGCAGGGCCTGTTGGAGTAGCGGCTGCAGCAGCTATTGCCACTGGAAAAAAAAGAAAAAGACCCCATTCCTTTGAAACCAATCCTTCTATCCGCAAACGACAACAGACACGCTTGCTTCGGAAGCTTCGTGCGACCATAGATGAATACACAACAAGAGTGGGACAGCAGGCAATTGTACTGTGTGTGTGTCCTGGAAAACCTAACCCGTTGTACAAGGTATTTGGGGCTGTTCCTTTGGAAAATGTCATTAGAAACATGAAACAGCTTATTTTACAAGATCTTGAAAGTGCTTTAGCTGAGCATGCACCCCCTCAAGTAGCAGAAAACCCAGAAGTGCACACACTCCCTCCACTAGTGATTGATGGAATTCCAACTCCAGTGGATAAAATGACCCAAGCTCAACTAAGGGCCTTCATCCCTATGATGCTGCGGTACTCGACAGGGCGAGGCAAGCCAGGATGGGGAAAGGAGTCCACTCGTCCTGCATGGTGGCCTGTTGATTTGCCATGGCAAAATGTCCGCAGTGACTGTCGTTCAGAGGAACAGAAAGCCAAAGTGTCCTGGACAAATGCTTTACGACAGATTGTAAAGAATTGCTACAAATACCATGGCAGAGAGGACTTACTACCAGCTTTCAATGACACTGAGCATGTCCAACACCACCAGTATGCTCCACACCCACAACAGATGGTTCACACCATATCAAATGCCGATGGCACTGTCTCCCTCATCCAAGTAGATGCCTCTGGTGCAGTCAGTACCATTGCTGATGGCTCCCAATCCCAGACAGAAGCAACTCAAGCTGTTGCTACCCTTGCAGAAGTGGCTGCTGCCACTCAAGCTGAAGTCTGCCTCCCACCTGGTACTCATCACCAGACCCTAGATCATGGTGAACTATCTCACTCTGAGGCTGCCGCTCAAGCAGCTGTTGCTACACTAGCAGAGGCAACACTTGCCGAAGGAGGACAAATTGTGCTGCCAGAACACGCTGCTGCTGCTGCTGCTGCACTGGCTGGGGTGCAAGATGGTATGAACACGTCCCAGATGGTCACTATACCTGTACAGGCTGCTGCATCCCTCATGCAAATACAGGGTCATACCATGTTGACAAATGCACAAGCACAATTCATAACTACTTCAGTGCCTCAGGTTGCCATGGCACCACACACTATTGTCACGGTAACTACAGCAAACCACCATGACTCCCATCATCACATTGTGGACACTTGTGAAGGAGTTCCCGTGGCAACACAGGCTGTGGAGGTTGTTACTCTAGAAAATGCCCAAGATGCCATGACATGAGCGAAATGTGTGGCAAGTTTGTTCTTGTTTTATCAGATTACACAGAGCTACTTTTTAAAGTAAAATGTGGCTGCAAGAAAACTCCAGAATTTAGATGACATGGCTTTACAGAGAACAAGTATGTTTCATGACTGAAACTAAATGGTAGAAGAAAGAAGGTTTGTCTGGAAAATGCTCATGTCATAAGGTGGCATTAGTTTCCAATTACTTAGGTTTAGAAAACCTGAAATTACTCTTTTACTTGCAGAAGTGTAAGCAACATCATAATTATAAACTCTTTGTGGAATTTTGAACATGATATAAGTAGTATTTAAAGTCTGGAACCTATATGTTTTATCGAGCTTTGTATAACAAAGTTGTTAAACCCAGATTTTGGGATACTATTATCACTTTAAAGAGCTCCAGTCTGTCACCATTTTTCAGCTTAGTAAAGTTCCAAGTCAGAAAAAGCATCCATTTCCATCAGCTGATTTACAGATTATGTGTATTATTTTCAGTAAATCAAGTTTTAAACTTTTGTAGATGCTTATTTTGCGATTTCTAGATGTAATTTGTTTTCTAATATTGCAGTAAACAAAAACAAAGGAGTGGAGCCATCCATCACTGCATTCAGGCAGTGCTGTGAAATATAATTTTGAGTTCTTTTTTTAAATTACTTTATTAGTTGAATTCTTATTCCAACAGCATTTTAACATTTCATATGACTGCAGTTAAACCATTTGCAAAGTGCTTGCACCAATTTTGAATAAAACCTATAGGATTGCAAAGTAATTACAATTTACTCACAACAGTCATTTTAAAATCCACTCTGCAATGTTTGATCTAACATGATGGTGAAACCTCACCTCATTTGGACATTTTCTGATTTTGACTGAAAAGTGTCTGACAAGTGGCAGTAAGTTCCAGCTCTGATATGAGTTATTTACTAATTAGTTTCAGCATCCAAAGTTTTAAGCCCTGTCAATTTTATGATAATATGTGTACTTAAATACACTGTTAATCTAAAAAATTGAGATCATTGTGCCGCCATCCTTTGCAAAGTATTGTGTGTTTCCAAAAAATATCCATACCCCCACCCCCATGGAAGGGTGATGAGAAATGACCCCCCCCCCACCCCTTCTGAAATTTCCAAAGAAAAATACGGTATTTGTATGGAAAAGATCAGGTAAATTGACCCCCCACCCCTCTGGAATTTCCAATTCCTTCCATGGGAGGGGTATGGATATTTTTTGGGAACACATTGTGGTTGGTGGTGGGCCTTTGAAGAGTCCTAGTCAAGCACTCCCTTGTTAATATTGTTTGTATTTATTATTAGAAGACAGATTGTGTAGAAATCTCCAAATAACCACCTATAAACAAAATTCAATTGGAAATATCGCACTGCATTCCCCATATCAGCCAATGGAAATGGATGCTTTCTCTGACTCGGTGTGTTGCTAGGCTGACAAAATGGAGGCTGACAGAGGCTCTAATAATAATCCACAAGGGGTCAAGAGAGTCTGCCAAATCAGACTGGTATGGTCTGCTTCCTAAAAACAGATACAGATGTTTTCTTTCCTGACTGGTTTTCTGGTTATATTTTTAATTTATTCTACTTTAGTACCATGTTCTCATAGGTTGCTTTTTTCCATTATTGTACATGACAGCATTGTGATTTAAGTACAGTTGACTGAATATTTAACGTTATTTATTTTGAATATTTCCATTTCCTAAAATGTGAATTTTTCTCATGTCCAGAAGTTTGTTGTTCAGTCATTGTCTTGCAAACAATATTGTTATTTTACCAACAGTAGAACCATTATTGTACTTTATTTTGAAGTTGGTTCACAGCTTCTGTTGATCTAGTTTTTAAATAATTCTCTAGCGATGAGGTCAAAGATAATAATGAACATTTGGCAATTAAAATTGCCATTGTATAGTTTATGTAAATGTAACTGGATGTGAAAAATCTAATAAATCTAATAATCAAAAGCCAAAGCTTATGAAGTGTCTCCCAAGGTTTGAATATTTTGATTATATTTTATTCGACAGTGTCAATCATATAACTTCAAAGATTATTATCTTTGAAGGTTGAAACTGTGACCAAGGGGTGGAAAATGTTGACTGGGGTCTAACCTAAAGCCAGTAAATATCATTATATTTATTAATTTTTTCCAGCTCTAAAATTTGATTTTTTGATGAAAAACAATCACATTTAAGCATTAGAGCACACATTTCTGATGTTGGGAGAGGCACTAGAAACAAATGATTACTGTGACCTAGTGCATGCTCTTGGGAGCTTTTCAGAATGCAGAATTTCCTACATTTTTTTTAACGAAAAGTACCAACCAGAGACTGATCATTTTATCATGTGATGCCCTCATATGATGCCCTGGGTCCTTGAGGATTTATATCAGCCCTTAGCGACTGTTAAGTGGGAGAAGTCAGGTTCTTTTTTTTGTACAATTTTTCAGGATATATTTTTTGCCCCAAAAAGAGAAGAGAAATGGATGTGCTTTTACAAGTTTGCTATTAATTGAAATGATTCAACAAGCAGTTCAAAGCAGCAAAGTGCTATTGTTTCCTTTTTGTCTAAAAATTATTGGGGTGGGTGTGTCTTAACATGAAAACCATTCTGGGGCAGCCCAAGATATGTAACATGCTACCAAAATGTTGTCATGTTCAGAGCTGAGCTGGAATCATTTAGGGATGGATCATTAGAAGAGTGTTGTGGGGTTAGGTGGGAGGGGGGAATATCTGAAGGGAAAACATTTGAGCAGGCTTCTCATGGAAGAAAAAAAATCCTGCAGAGATGGGACACCCCCAAAAATATTCTAGCAAATCCCCCCATCACTTTTCTGATGGTCTTTCCCTTAAAAGATCAGACACACACTAGTGGACTAGTTTCATGAATTGCTTTGGGACAAGCCCCTTGGTGTCTCAAACTTGTGCCTGCAGTGACTAAATTTTGGTCCCTGGGACTGTATGCAGGAACTTGTGTGTCTTGGCTGCAGTGACTAAATTTTGGTCCCTGGGACTGTATGCAGGGACTTGTGTGTCTTGGCTGCAGTGACAAATTTTGGTCCCTGGGACTGTATGCAGGGACTTGTGTGTCTTGGCTGCAGTGACTAAATTTTAGTCCCAAGGGACAAGTCCCACAAATAAACCTGGACTGATTTGTGGTTCTAACCACAGGGCCTTGTGTGTCTTGTTCAGAGACTTGTGCGTCTCCTGTGACTGGTCAGAGGTCATGTGACCTGGTCTCCCTTAAAATGAGCAGCTTTGCCCAAATGATGTTCAGAAATGAAAAGAGCATGGTGATTTGAGTAAAAAGTAAAAAACCCGAATTTCAGCAAGGTTCAATGCAAACTCAAATGGAATCAAAAATAAAACTAGCTTTTTTAATAGCGTTTGTATGGCTCATACAAATCCTATTAAAATAAGCAGTTTTGTTTTTGCTCTCTTTTCACATATGCATTGTAGTGAAACTGGCTTTTTACTAAAATCACCATGCTCATTTCATTTCTGAGCACCATTTGAGCAAAGCTGCTCATTTTGAGGGACCAGGTCACGTGACCTCTAACTGTAAAAAGGCCTATTGTAGATAACTGCATATAACTGATAGAGGTAGGCTATATCTCTGATGATTTTCTTTTTCTATAAGATGATGCCAAAAATCTTGCAACTTTAGGGGAATTATACCTGTTACTGGTCCCCAGTCTGAACCATTTACAGGGATTGGGAATTGTGACATTTGCAATATAAATAAACTGATTATATTATTTTTCCATAAGGAGATAATTCCAAAAATCTCACAACTCCTCCCCCTGCTCCTCCCCTCCTTTATGTAAACCACCCTTACACACTATAAATACAATACAACTTCCTGAATTTATAAAGTGCAAGACCTCTTGCAGAATACTTTATTAACTTATACATTCAGTTTATGCAAAAGAAAAATGACCTACCACTAACACCCTAATCGGAACTATCCTAAACTATTGTACTTTAAAGCAGATAGCTTTCATTCTAAAGAATTCGAGTTTGAAGGGAAAACTTGTTTGTGCTCACTCGAGACAGAGAAGAAAGTAGGCAATTTGAGCTAAGCATCCTTGTCCTCAACCCTCCGTGTTTCTCTTCCCCTGTGAGCAGTGGTAGAGCATGGCAACAACTGCTCCAGGCCTGTATAATTCCTATATTAGACCCAACACCCCTTCCATGAGGACCCTAAGCACTACTCTGAACAAGCCCATTTTATTGAAGTAGCCAAGATGGCCAATATGGTATTGGTGTGAAAATAATTGAAGAACTCAAACTTTTAAAATGAAACCTCTGCAGTTGAACATTCACAGGATTGCATTCAAAGTATGGTCACTAAAGTGATCCATTTCTAACTCTTAGAATGCAGATAATACCTTCAGAAAAAATTTAAAGCTGGTTGCCGGCACCATTAAAACATAAGCATAATTAATAATTCTTATGCTAATAACTAAATATTTTTTTTATTTCAAGACTGAAATTGTTTTGAATTTTTTTTTTTTGCTTGATTTTTGCCATGCTTGCAAGACCTCTGACCGACAAGAAAAATATACACAGCAAAAGATTCATTTCATTGCACACACAACGTGAAGAAATATGTAAAAAATTTGATCTAACCCAAGAGGGGCACCAAATCTAATGGGGAAAGAAAGGGATACTTAACTCCCTTGCAACCATTTAAATATCAGGTCAAGGGAATGAAAGTCATAGCTGATTTGCATCCAAAAAAATTCAAAACACAGGCAGCTTTTTTTCATTAGTCATTATTTTACTGTTATGTATGTGACTTACTGTTGTTTCAGACAATCAACTGTCTTCAAGAAAAGTAGGCCAACAAAAAAAACCGTTTTTTTTTCTGTTGACAGAGTGAAATTTTATGAAATTATCACTTTTTGTAAAATAATGACACAACTACGACTCTCATTCTCTTGGCCTGATATTGTGCTAGATAAATCTTAATTTCTATTTCCTGATATGCACAACCCAGAGGTTTTGCAAGCATCATTGCTGGTGACTTGCATTGTCTAAAAGTATGTCTTCTCTAATAACTGATCATCAAGAAAGGCTTTGCGTTGACAAGCCTGGTGGTAGCACATGTTATTTACATTTCTTATTGATTTTCAAATAAGCCCCAAAGCTAATGCAGCGTACTCATCCATTTAAAATAAATTAAGCTTGATAAACAGGGTGAATATTCATGAAATCAGTCAGCATGTATGTTTTGTGGGTATTCCCTTTGCAATGGAGATGTTTAATTTCAATATACAAATCACTTTTATGCATTGTGATTCTCGATTCCAAATCTCTTCCATGTGGGAGCTATGGATAACTTCTGGAATCACACATTGCTCCAACAAACAATGATAAGACAAGATTTAATGATAATAGAGCTGATTTCAAGTGACTGTCATGAAAATAATTCATAATAACTTACTATCCAATGTGAAATTTTGCAAGCCAAACAAACATTGTATTATTGTGAATTATTAACCAGTCAAATAGCAAGTTTCCTTATTTTATTAGTTAAATCACAAATGATTGTGTAAATTTTTATCCATGTAACTTTGGCTTATAGGTCAGAGCACAAGATCCTGAGTTGAGCTTCCTTTGCATTGCAATGGACAATTCCAGCTATTGGCATGTGCGCTCTACTTTCTTTAGAAATGTCTTTGGAATGTAACACAACTACCTGGCTACAGATTTCGTACCCCCAAAAATATGTTACATAAATAGCTAAAAATCATTATTTATTTAATCAAATGGGCTCATATATTTGTATTCACAGTCAAAAATTAAATGTCCAATGATTTCTGGGACAAAAGATTTGCAACCCCTGTGTCCTGCGTACCCCCCTCCCCCCTGGGATCAGATTCTGATAGTTGTGTCCAAAGGAATTTCTAAAGAAAAGAGTCTGCTCTTACTAGGATAGCTGGAATTGTCAATTCTTATTCATTGGCATGTGTAGTATTTCTGTCACATAAACGAAAATTTCAATTGAAATTTACACCTCAAAGTCCACACCAAATAAGAGGAGAGAAGCTCCTCCCAAAAATATGTCACTCAAGCTTAAGGTTCCACAGAAATGCATAACATTGTCTCTAGACAAAGCCTTTCAGGACCAAGAACTCTTAGGTGTCACAATTGTCATGTGAAATCTGGTCAGCTAACAAGGCTGAAAAAAATAATTTTTAATCAGGTTTTTATGTTATGAATAGAAGAGCATCAACAAAGCCCACCAGACAACCAAATTTGTACATCACCTATGTTAAACCACTATCTAATGTCATAAGAATACAAAATCATTTTGCATATTATAGCTGTGTCCTAAGTAAGATAACAAGTACAAAGAAATATGAGCTATTCATACAACAGCCTAGTTGCTGGCTTGGAGGGCTTTTTCTCTGCAGAGCAGGAGTATTAAACACCATGGCTATCATCTTGGACCGATTGGAAGTCACATAAAACTGCAACCAGGCTATACTTCTAAGGAAATATGAACAGACAGTGGTCATAGGTTAAAAAACTGGCCCTAAAGAGGACCTGTAGTTATTGTCCCAAACTACCAGTGAGAACTCCTCAATTTGGCAAATCATTGCATTTCAGTATCATCTCCAGAATGTCTGCTGTTCCTGAGTTTATACATTGAGCACTTGATTTGACAACCAAAATTGTTATTCCACATCTGTTGCAAGGTTTCCTGTATTAGGGGGTCCTGTAGTAGGACAAACTTCAGGGCAGCCTGGGACGAATGACTGTTTAATCTCATTTTTCCCTGATTACCTATGTAAACCATGGTTGTCTGATGGGACATCTCTTGTATAAAAAGCTACCCTTTAACCACAGGTTTGTACATGCACTGTCCAAGAGAAAGCATGACTGTTTCCAGACTGAATATATCACCCTGGCATAATTGCTATTTCTAAAACAGAAATTTATTTCTAAAAAACTGGCAAAAAACTGACTTCCTGATAGCAATCAAATGTATTACTGATAATGTATTACTGAAGGTATAGAATAAAAAATAGGACACAGCTATAATATAAGTCCAAATACTATTAAAAGATCTTTTTCAATTTCTTTTTTTCATTTTTTTTACAGAATTCACATAAAGCATTGCTGAAGAAACACCCTGCTTTGTTAATTAATTTGTTTTCTTCAGTGATAAATAGAGTTACTAGGACAATATTGAAATTTACAGGCATTATGTCTACATCCTCCATCCTATTGTTATCCTCAGTATCTGTAAAATAGACAAGAAAAATTAGTACAAGGATTCAAGGCTGTGGGAACACACATGAAATGAGGAGGCTATTAATTAGCACACAGAAAGATGTGGGTTGGGGAGGGGTGGGGGTCTGAATACTAGAAAATAGATGAAAATTGATTGAAAAGTGTGGGGGTGCACTCCTCCCCCTTGACCTCCTTAAGTAGTCCCTGGGATTGAGTTTCGCATTGGACATATCATCTTGTTATAATCTACCAAGGGTTAATAACTTCTGTGCTTTTAAAACCATTACAGGGAGGGACTACATAAGTGATCTGTTTAATTTTTCCAGTAATTGGAAATGCTTTAATTCAAAATACTGTTCTGCCATGGACATTTTATTTTTTTCCTTTTCTCTGGTGACTGAATACAACAGTAGTATGGGCTTGATACACACATTGTTCTATTGTATTCTTGTTATTATTCTTGACTTGTTTTTTATTGTTTGTTTTTTATTGAGGTTTATCAATCCTATAGGGTTAGATCTCCCAATAATTATCTGCTACACGACCTAAATACAAACATTCATTATGAGTTTGAATGTTGTAGACACTGACCTGTAGTAGTTAGGCTTGTATGGGCCATTCTTATTGACACCCAGATATTTGGCCTGCTCATCCGTTAGGTCTGTTAGATGAGCATCAAAAGTGGGCAAGTGCAGCATTGCCACATATTCATCTGAAATTAATAAAACAATTTAGAAAATAACACCTATGTTGTATTGTGAATGTGCGCATTCTGATTGGTTAAAAAGCATGTTTGTAAGAGACCTGAGAAACACGATTGTCACGCAACGCTGTTGCGCGTGTGTATGTTATTTTCTAAAAGCAATAAAAATACTTTCTGTGTGCTCTCTGGTTTCTTACAAACACTCGGGGAATGTTGGTCGAACTGATAAAACTTGAAAGACCCTTGCCTTCGGCTCGTGTCTTTCAAGTTTTGATCAGTTCTCCCAACATCCCCCTCGTGTTTGTAAGAAAGCAGAGAGCATGCGGAAAGTACTTTTATTGCTTAAAACAAACATCTTTCTTACAGCATTCGGACAGAAGCCAATATTATTTTTGGTTTAATGGACAATTCCAGCTATAAGCACGCATGCTCTTCTTTATTCAGAAAATGTCCTAGCCCTGTCCCACAGCTACCAGAATGCAGCGCACGCTTTTTTAACAGTTTGTTCGACAAATGTCCCACATCTAACAACACACAGCATGCACATGCATTATAGCTAGAATCGTCCATTGTATAACACCATAATCCATAGCATAAGCTGTACTTAGCCATAGCAGGAAGCACTGCTGTTTTGTCAAAACTGAAACTTACCCATTTTCTTGGGCAACAAATATACATCATGTTTATATCGGCCAGGTGGAGCCTTGTACAATTCTATAAGTGCTATGGCCTGGAAAATGGAATGACGTCAAGTTTTTATCAGTGCTTGGAATCATCCCATGCCCTGGTCATTCAAATGTACTGTACTGTACAATATGTAACTCCAGAAAAAATCCATACCCCACCATGGAGGGAATTTTCCTAATGACCCCAAAAGAATAATGCAGTATTTTTTAAGGAAAATAGCACCTTAACTCCCTAGAAAATCAAGCTGATCAAAAATGGTGTCAAAGTACTATAGTGCATTATGGGCAAGGTGTGTGAGCTGCTTTTAACCTTGAAATACACTTTATTTTAAATTTCTATAATAATGGCTTCTAATTCTTTTATTTCCTTTTGTTTTCTCTTGACTGAAACTCTTTCACAAAATCTTTGCACTAAGGGAAAAAAAAGTACATTCCCTCGTGGTGGGAGTATCGGTTTTCTCTGGAATAGTCCAGTTTCTAATTCTCTACTCTACCGCTGAATAGGCATCAACGGCGCATAAATACAGTGGGAGCCTCAGTTTGAAGTAGAAAAAGTTGTGAATACCGACGAGAAACTGATGAAGCTTGAATGGAGAAAATAGACAAAACTTTTTGTACTTGTTGGTATTCATAACTTTTTGGTTCAAATCGAGGCTCCCACTGTATTTATGCGCCTTTGATGCCTATTCAGCGGTAGATTAGAGAATTCAAAACTGGACTATTGCCCCCTTCACCCCTAAAAGATACCAAACATGGCGGGCCATAGCGTGGCTTAAAAAAATTATTACCCTAAAAGATACCCTAAAAGATGAGGTCTTAAGTGCCAAGTAGGCGCGAAGGACACAGGTAACAGGGGAAAAATACCCATGAAGACATTTCTGTGTTTGTTTCTAATTCATCGTCTTCTCATCGAATAATCTCTCTTTCTTACACGGTTTTTAGAAGCACCATCATGAGAAAAAGCAATTTGGACACAGTTTCGGCCCTAAAAGATACCAATCTGCCTAAAATTTATTGAAGATCAAGATCACCCCTAAAAGAGACCAAACCAACGTGATTTTATCCCCTAAAAGATACGACGATCATCCCGGTCAAAAAATATGTCCCCCCCCCGGGACTATTGCCCATTACCTGTGTAGTGGCTGTTATTGATACAACAAACGATGGAACACTAGAACAACTCAGGTTCACTAGTCGACCCTGGAACACAAAGTAAATTTTTTATAATGAGAATTTACATAGAAGAAAGCCTCTTTCCTCTAAGCACTAGCAAAAGATGCGTATTGCAGAAAAAACACATGAAAAATAGCATGAAATAAAAGAAATAAAACAATAAGGTGAAATGAGCAACAGCAGAGAGAAGACCTCATCACCATAACATTACATTGTACAGTACGTGAGCTATTTCTAAAATAATGGTACATGTACCTCAGCTAGAAGCACAATTCTCTTCTTGTCAGGCCAAATAATGTGATCCACTTGTGTTCGGACCTTTTCCCAGGTCAGATCAGAGGTTCTTAAGCTGGCCTACAAGAACAAGAATGCTGGTAAGAATGTAACAAAGCGACCAGGTTTACATGCACCCAGCATAATAATATGCCAATCAGAACTATGTTGTGCCATGCCGTTGTTTTCATAGTCATGTGATACACTTTGATTCTAGGAAATAATAATGTCTCCATAAGAATCTCTTGAATAATAGGCAAAGGATAGCAATTTGGTTTAATTACCAGCAATTACATAAAATTGCTACTCACCACATCAATTTCAGTATTAGAATGACCCATATTACATACAATACAACCATTTTTTAGTCTGTCTAGGTGTTCTCTTGTCACAACATGTTTGTTTCCTAAAATGGAAGACAAAGAGTGACATGAATATGAAGATATTGAACAAACATTTGAACTTAAAATGTAGATTTTCATTTTTAGACACAGGGATGTAGGAGCATTTTTTTAGCTGAGGGCTAACAACTAGATACAAATTAACCATGTCACTAAAATGCTTCCACAGGTTGTTGATTGTCGTTGTCTGCCTGCCTAGAAATGCGAGTGGTATGGAA
Organism: Scolanthus callimorphus; assembly: GCA_033964015.1. Classification (NCBI taxonomy): domain Eukaryota; kingdom Metazoa; phylum Cnidaria; class Anthozoa; order Actiniaria; family Edwardsiidae; genus Scolanthus; species Scolanthus callimorphus. The sequence goes on from CM066913.1 coordinate 15,781,252, forward strand.
CCCCCCTCCCTGCTCCTACGTCCCTGAGCCATGACCAGTCAAACTACACAGGATTTTTTCTAAAAAAATACCTGAATCCATCATGGATTACTATTTTTTTTACCCAGTTTTAAAAATATTTCATCCAGTAGCTTTGTCACAATTTTGACAACAGTATGTTGTATGTATAGTATAGTATGTATTATTACTAATCATCAAGCATAGTAAATATTTCTTCTTACCAGTACAAGTTATTAGAATGTCAATGTGCTTGATTACTTCCTCAATTTTTACAACTCTAAATCCATCCATGCTGCAATATGAAAACACACAAGACTCACTTACAGCTGTATGGCCTTACAAAGAATCAGTTTATGATTGGATATTTTAAAACACTTAATAATTACTGTTATCCAAAATGCCTGCAACATTTTGCCTTTCTCCAGTGCAAAATATAATAACACTAAAAGCACTATCATACATAATGAACGCCAAATCAAATTGAGGGTACACACAATTAAGACACCCCTCCCCACCTCTGCTACCTCTCATGCCACATTTCACTTTCAGGAAATAAGGTGTCTAAAGGCCTGTTATGCTCTGGCAAATATGGAAGCTGGGAAAATCAAGCTGACAGCTGCTCTACTAAAGATGACACCAAGGTATATTAATCCCTACATCAACCCAGTCAAATGTGTTTACTATTATTTACCAAGCTTGCAGGCCACAAATTGGATCTATTTCAGTGACATAGACAATGGCACCTAACCCTTTTAGGGCAGCACAGCAACCTTTTCCAACCTGGGAAATGCAATGATTTTATGTTAGAAGTTTAAATTAACAATCAACAAACTGGGCATTGAAATATTTTAATATATCCCAAATGCAAATTGCTTGAGGGAGATTATACGAACCTCTCCGTATCCACAGACAAGAACTTGCTTCCCACCAAACATAACATCTGTGGTTCTCTTCAAACTAAAGGAATATATTAAGTAGTAAGATAAGCTACAGATAACATTCTGGAATTCAGTTGTGCACCACACAAGTAATCTGTCACCCTAGGGTGTGGTCATGAGTGTCATTAATTGGGGCTTGATTTCAGGACTTGACCTGATACAGACATAAATACGCCTAAAATTTTGACTTTTATAACTTAGGGCATAAAGTAATGACTCAATGGATTTATGCCTGGATTTGTTTTATCAATTATGCCTATAATGTAGATGCAGCAAAAACAAATTACAACTCTAGTAGTTTTGAGCACCAGTGGCAGATCCAGAAATTTGGGAAGGGAGGGGCACATCACAGAAGGAGGGGTACCATTATAAAGCACATGACAAGCATGCAAAAAGAAAAAGCTAACATCTGAAAAAAACCTAAAATATTATTATTATATTAATGCTCATACATTTCCTACTCTTGGAAAAAAGGAGCATTGGCCCCTCCCCTAGATCTGCCAGTGTTGAGCACTTTACTGTATATTATTTCTAAGGAATTACCACCACTTTTATTTGTTCCATTCACAGGGATGTCAACTCTCCCAGTCTATCAGTTTTTGACCTCATCTCCTGGTCTCCCGGTTTTTAAGCAAAATCTCCTGGTTTTCTTTGAAAAAAAAAACGTTTTTTTTTCCTCTGGACCTTAAAACATGCTAAATACAGTGAAAATTTTAGACATATTTAGGTTGTTTCCTGGCTAAAAAGCCCAATATTTTGGTGTCTCAAGGTTTTTCGAGTGGCAAGGTTGACGTCCCTGCATTCAAATAAAGTACAACCTCTTTGCACAGACCAACCAAGGAAATCTGGGCTCCCTTAGACATACAAAACCAGTCCTCTTCATTTTCTAATCTATTTGCATGTATTCCTACCTATCTAAGATGGATTCCCGACAGCAATATAAGTTATCAAACTTTGTCTGCAACACAAAAAACAAAATGAAGTTTTAATATATATTCTGAGCTTAGCATTTTACCAGAATTCAGCATGAGATGTGCAGGTATTTAATGGGTAGCAGCAAAGGTTCAAAGAAGTACTCTAGTACAGAATAATATTAAATAATATTTAGCTCTACCTTAGTAACAGAGTCATTCACATTCATCGCAGGCACTGTCAATTTGCCTTGCTTGGAAAGCTGATACAACCTACATAAAGAAGCACATGATCATAAGTTATAACCAAGTATTTTTATCTATAGAGTTCAATGATTTATGTCTCTCTCTAATCAGAAAAATCTACTAGGAAGACAAATCTAAAAGTGACACATTGGTCTGTTTTGAGAAATGGCTGTACTCTGCCTATCGAGGAACCCAAAAATTAAAAATATTGCTCTTTCCCCTGGTGGAAATTTCAGGCTTCGGCACAACCTCTGAGGAAATTTGAGGCAGCCCTAAGGAAATTTATATAGTTCTCTTGTGACCCCTGTTGAAATTCCAAAGTTGCAAATGAATGCCACCCTGTGGAAAATCTGGGGTAAAAAGAAAGGCTCTCTGGAAATTCCATGGTCAAAAACAACAAACCCATGGAAATTCCAGGTTTCTCAATAGAGGGTAACAGGATATTAAATTGCACAGCCCATTGTAAAAAAGGGAGGCAACAGAAAACCTTACAGGTTATAATCCAAGATCTGATGGGATGAGGCCTGCAAAACAGCACACCCTTATAAGAGGCTGTATTCCCATGTGCCATCAGACAAACCTAGGTATTAATGATGCAAATCCAGATAGAGAGTGTCTCACCTGTGAACTCCAGTAACACTCTCTTCTACAATGCCTTTTAGGGTGTTAAATGTACCATTAAACTTCTTGTACATTAGGTGGGTGGCATCACCCCCATCATCAAGCACCATGTTTGGCTGCCAGCTGTTGGCAGTTATACATTTCTCTATACACCACCAGAAGTCTTCTTCTGATTCTCCTTTCCATGCAAAGATGGGAAGGCCTGTGGAAACAATTAATTACCTTAGGTATACACTTTCATGGCTGTCATTATTCTTATCTGGGTCTCACACAAGATTTTCTGCACACATTTGTTGCTTTTCTCACTGATACTGGTGTTTATACACCTTATTCCAAAATGGACAACTTTTTGTTCCATTGGCCCTTGTGGCCTCACTCTAATGAAACTATCTTTTGTCTATGAGCTTGAGTGAATATAAAACAAAAGAATAATTCCTTTGGAATAAGGTGTATACCCATAGACTGGAAACAATGTCATAATCAGACTCTTTGGTCTGCTTTGGTCCATGCAATCATGTCCCCTCACATAAAATCCACACATATGCCTAGATATTCCAGGTAGGTGGGCTGTTAAAATACAACTGAGTTTTGATGTCTAATAATTTGCATGGGTCAAATAATGTATTAGGTTTTGTTTTGTTTAGTTTGATGCCCTTTCTTAAACCATCAAATCCATTATCAATCTAAAACTGGAAATAAATTTTGGAGAGAATAAATCAAAAGAGAACCAGGGTATTGAGCTTACCAGACTCTGCCATTGCTGCAGCAACTTCATTCTGTAACAAAAACAATTTATAAAGTGAGCAACAGATCTAGAGTAAGTAGTAGTAGTGTGATCAGCATTTGATATTCTTGGTTTGCACGTGATGTCATCAAAATGACCTAAGTCTCTATGGAGATGTTCTCTGACTGTTGATTTTAACTCTGCCCAGGGAGGCTGTACACCAAATTTCTCCACTTTCTGAAAGAAGGTTCAGGAGATATTGCAGAGACACACTAACAGTCACACGAGTCACATATTTTGAGTGCTGCATACTTTGCTTAATTTGCTCAGTTCTTACAATTTTTGCAACCCAGCATGTCACAAAGGTTCATATCCAACCATTCCTGTTAGACTTTTGTGAATACAGTTGGTAGAAGAGCCTTTTAGAGAACTGGTAATTAGGCCGCCATGGTGGCGCTCATCTGCTTGGGCACCAACATGGTGGCTCCATACAATTGTTGAAGTGTGCATTAGTTTGGTTATATTTTGACTGGAAAACACCTAATCGGCCAAGAATTTTACCTAGAAACAACACACTTGTGTGTTCTCTCTACAGTGATGCAATGTATTTTGTGATTCGTTGGAAATTTAGGGATATTTATTTTAGTCTTGTGACCAGAGAAAACCACTACCGTAATTGGGGTTCCAATTTTAAACCTCTCATAATATTATCTGGAATATAGGTTTCTTAAAGATGTAAAAACAATGTGCGAATAGAATATCAAGCAACAGAAAGCAAATTAATGCCACAAAAATAATCTTATAATATTGAGTAATTCCAGAAAAGATCCATACCCAATTGGAAATTCAAGGGAGGTCTCTTATTTACCCCAATCACTGTATTCTTAATTGGAAGTTCGAAGTTTGTGGGGGGTAAATTCCCCCATGATGTGAGTATAGATCATTTCTTGGATTATAAATGATTATTATATTATACACTATTTGAATAGTTATAACTAAATAAATGTTTCAGGCTATACTGTACCTGGGTGGAATAAATGTTACATGCACACCAGCGAATATGTGCACCTAAAGCTATTAGGGTTTCTATCAAAACCTGCAAAAGGCATAATGAGACACATAAGAAAAAAGGAAATTAACATGACCAAATAATATACACCCTCTTGTGGGTGACATAGCTGTCCAGTTTTTAAAGTTTCATGTTTTAGAATAATTATTTTTGCTGATGTGCTGACCAGCTGTGTAGTTAATTGAAAACAAAAGTCAAGTAAATCTGGATACATCAGGGACATCAACTCTCCCAGTTTTGTCGGGAGTTTCAAGATTGATGAGTGCCATACATTTACTGTATTTCCCCCTGGAGACTTGCAGGAGATTTCGCCACTTCAAGGTTATCTCTGGATTTTTTGAAGTCCTGGGGTTGACATCCCTGATACATGATATAAATAACAAGAAGCACAGGGGCTTCTATTTGTCATTACTATTAATGGTACTACACTTATAACAATAACTGGCTTGACAGTGTAACAAGAACATTACTGTGGTCTTATACAAATTCTGTGTATTCTTGTTGTTAATTTCAAACCTCTACATGTAATTGTTTGTAATCACATTGCAAATTTCAAATGGTTGCCCCAAACACAAAGCACCCCACTAAGATTTAATCTAAATTGAGAACTCAGCATGGGATAGTCCTGGAAAGAAACCAAAACCTGACCCCATTCTTGAAACTGAATGTGAGGAGAATCAATGGGTAGCAGCACAAAGTGCAGTTTGGCAGGTGGAAATTGATATTGGGAATTTACAGAATTGTGAAAACCACAGCAACAGACTGAGATAACAAACTTTCCAGCCACCTAAAACAAACAAACAATTAGATATTTTCACTCACTGCTGCCTGGGCTGTTACATGGGTACATGCAACTATTTTTGCTCCCTCTAATGGCTTGTCAGTACAGTTCCGTTTACGTAGAAGCATCAAGCCAGGCATTTCTGTTCAAATGAAATGAAATGTTGTCAAAGTAATTTTTCAATGAGGTTAAACCATTTGCAAAAGGATAGATGCGCATTCAAATGCTAAATAAAAGTTAAATAATAACAAGACATATAGGTCAGACGTATAGGTCAAATTCAAAAGACAACTAACTAGGTTGTGATGTAAAGGATGATTCCAGCTATAACGTACGCTCTCATTGCAGGTTAGTAGATGTGGGACATTTGTTGAACGAACTGTTAAAAAAAGCGTGTGCTGCATTCTGGTAGTTGTGGGGCACAGCTTGGGCATTTCTGAATAAAGAAGAGCGAGCGTGTTATAGCTGGAATCGTCCATTCCAGCTAATGGAGCAAGATGCCATCCATTAACAAAGTAAACAATTTTAATTATTGTCTGATAAAACTGTCATGGGCCTGACCAAAATTGTGATATTGTTGGCCATTGTCTGGATAATCAGGGGGATTCAGATAAACAAGCAAATAAATAAAGTAATTTATTACACAAATAATGCTTGCCTTGTTCTGCTATTTCAATTTCCCTGCGACCAAAGTCTGCAAGTTTTATGTTCTTAACACAAAAATCAGTGCTGCCCTTGCTGTTTTTCTGTTTAAGCAAAATGGATATTACATTACAGAGATGCCAACTATATAGGCTGCGTGCGGCTTTAAACATACAAGCTCAAATACAATGGTACCACTGGCAACAAACCCCAAAGTCTAAGGATAAGCAATGAATATTGAAAAATGACAATAAACCTTGGTGCCAAATTTTATTCCAAAGTCTAACGAATATAGAAGGCATGCAAAGTAAAACCATTTTTACAGATGTTTATGTGAGATTTTGTGGGATCAAGCTTCAGTAGATTTTGGTTAGTTGCTCATGTGCAAAGTTCAAAATTTCATCATTTTTATTTTATCATGGAACTAAGTTTTATTCTTATATATCTTTACCAATGTTTAACCAATTGCCTTAAAACTTGGCAGGGTCATTCATTTTAGGGTGCTCTTTCCAGTGGTATGGATGTATTTTTATTTATTGTGCCCCTGTACTAAAATGAACAATTAGTCAGGTCCTGTGATTTCACTATGCATCTGCCTGTTATGTAGCATTATAAAACAGTAGAAGTATGTCAAGTAAGGCGTTGATTACATGAGACCAGTACGAACTCACAGCGATCTGAGTTCACACAGGTCTCATGTATTTTCAGCACCTTTTTTTATTGTGTTTATATGAGACTCCTACAGCCTCAAAAGTCATTTGTGTTGGGTCAGCAACCGGAATGAACTCGGCCAGTCTGGACTTTTTTTTCAGACCAGCTTCATGTTAAGGCATGTAAAGAAATTTACGAGAGCCCATACAAACTCAGATTGCTCTGAGTTTGTACTGGTCTCATGTAATCACCACCTTAGATTGACACATAGTATTTTTTTCTGCAGAGTTGCTTGATCAGTACTGGTTCACAAAACAAAAGAGAAATTTTCAGACAAAACTAATACTTGAGGCATATAAAACTTCATTGATACAGGAATTGCATTTCATAAGTTCAGCAATTTGTTATGAGAACTTGCCCTTAGCTCTTATCTCAGGAGATAAGGGCCTTGGAATTCAGGATGGTAAACTACTGCTACACGGCAATCATTTAAAGCTTAGTTTCTGAACACAAAGGAAAATCCAATTGAGTATTCATGTTGTGGTTATTGCTGAATATTATCAGAGAATTATCCAATAATAATCTCATAAAATTCTAACAGCATGCTCCTTCTGACTTGCACGTTTTCTGATTATATAATTCTAAAGGAGAATAATAGCACCATCAGAAATTCTTTATGGATTGTATTCAACCTTCATTAAAATTCAATGTTTAGCTGTGTTGACATGTTTGTCAATGTTGATATTGTAAAGATGAAAAACTGCGTGGTTTCATGTTTTGATGCCAAAAGATCGCTCGTTTGTAAGGATTTCCACAGCTCAGAATCTAAACATACAAACAATCTTGGATACTGGGAAGTCAAACTGTAAACTAGAACTATTGTTTTGTGACCTTGGCATGGTAACAACATTCTAAAATTACTCTACACTTATAAAGAAGGTTACAAACCAGTCAATAATTTTGAAAACTTCCTTATCTACCTTTAAATAGTTGAAATCAACAACTGTATTATTTAGGCGAAGCTTAAAAAGGATTTTAAATATCTTGGGAATTGGAAATAAATGCATAAAAATTGGAAATAAATGAATGGGAATTGGAAATAAATGCATATAAATTATTTCGTTTAAGTCATTTAAGAGCATATAAGCTTAGTTCAGGGAGATTAAAAACAAAGCTTTGCATCATATGGAACCACAAAGCACCAATTTCCAGTTAGCTCGCTTTGTTTGCAATACTTATATTTTTTAATCATTCTCTCATGCAAATCTGTAGTCACCCCCGTGAATTATAAATACATAAGCAGAAGTTCTAAATCTGTAAAATTGTACACAAATGAGTTGTTGATTGCAAAGAGGGTGGAGTTTTCTTCTTCTATCCCTGTTGGGGATGTGATGTAATGCAACTAAACATTCTGTCTTAATTGGACTTCAGAACTATGCATGTACAAAGTGATATCTTTGTATTATAGACAGTATTAAAACAAAAGAAATGATTTTTCTTTTCACGCTGTCATGTTATTACAGCAACACCCAATAAGTAAAGATTTGCGATTACCTGCTGGCGATCTCTCGGCGAGACATCATCTTCGTCGGACGAATAACTATCTGTGTAACTAGCTGAGGGCAAAAAGACAAGAGCACGTCAAAATCATAGTCACACGCACAAAAGAAAATTTATTTTCCGCTTTAAATATATCCTATTTCCTTTCCTACGGCTCCGCTATAATCGGTCTATCCAAATTAAATCAAGTGTCCGATTTCGTAGCTAAGATAGTAAAGTAGCAAAGGAAAACAAATGTAGTGAAATTAAGTAGAGGAATCTTTGGAAATCCTAACACCTCATACTATTATCGCTGAAGGGAAAGTGAACTTGTGTCAGGATGCAAATAGCTACATCTTTTAAGTGAAACACAAGCCGACACAAAGGTGAAAAGTTGCATCTTTTTGCATGAAATAACTGCACACTGTGGAAAGATAGTTAGCAACTGCCAGTCACCTGAGCTCCCATAACTATCGGTGGAAGAAACAGAAATTGAACGCCGGCGAAGACGAGGGGGTCTCCTCGACATGCTCTCCGAAAAACTCAGTCCCTACGGCGTAAAACATGGCCAAATCAGTGTCAAAATCTAAATTCAAGAAGAAACATCAAAAATCTATAATTCCACCTCTAAGGCTCTGAGGCTAGGCGGCTTTTGTGCAGCTGCCGGGGACTTTTGGATGTGATGATGGGAATGCTCTGCCTCGCTGGCCGCCATCTTGAACCGTCAAGTGTGCACAGCTCTATACGGCCAAGGTAGTGACGCACAAACGAGGCTACAAATCACGGTCACGCAACCCGGAACGAATGTGACAGGTCGCGGCGGGTCGCGTTAAAAAAAAATCGCGAACAAATGGAACACGTCACGCAGTACAGTTTGAAGGAAAATTATTTAGTAGATTTTTGCGAGGACAGCGAAAAAAGGGAAACGTTCTTGTCAGCAGTATGTTTCTGGCACTGAAGCAGCAGCGAGATTTGGTCTTGGTCACTGCTGAGTGAATTGAGTATTAAAAAACGGAGGTTTCGATAAAGTTTTCGGCCCGAGGATCACTGTGAAAAGTAGTGAAAAGCCACCAGTGATATGCAAAAAGATAAACAAGTGAATAAAAAACCGGATGTTTGGTCGGCGTCTGAGATAAGCTCGTCCAAAAAAAAAGGTTACTTGTTCTTTTCTAACTCCACAAAAAACGACTCACACGCGCGGGAGGCACTGAGGAGTTCATAACGCCCTTTAGTATAAACCAACTAATGGTCTATTACAAATCCTGCATTCTGATTGGCTGAGCTACTAATGGTCTATTAGTGATAGACCGTGCCTGGCAAAACCACCACCTTTCTTTGCAAGAAAACTTGATTTTTTCAACATAAAATAATGGAATTCATTGCCAAAACTGACCAACTAGTTGGTTTATACTAAAACAATTAGACCTCTCGTGCCTTAGGCCTCATGGTCTATTCATCATAGCACATTCGGCCTCGAGGTCTAATTGTTAATTAGTCGTACTGTGATTCGAAAACGTATTATAGCTCTTGTTTTGTGGCAAGACAAGTGTTTTCGTGCTGGTTGGGAACTGCCTTCTCTTCGCAAAAAGAACAGGTAAATTTATGTCAGCACTTCTGAAAAGACCAGGCCGAATCGTCTATTTGAATGCAATATGAATCAACTAGATGGTCGACAGACAGATATTTTTATTTGGCATCGTATATATACATGATTGTACATTGATGGGCGATCACTGACAGGGGCGGATTTAGGGGGGGGGGGGGGGGGAGCGAGGGGGCCACGACCCCCTTTCTCGGGAGATTTACCCATACATTTACTGTATTTGCCGGAGGAAATTCTTGAATTCGTCCAATGTTTTCACTATCCGGTCCCCCTTTCTGAAATTCCTGGATCCGCCCCGACTGACCCTCCACCGCCGTTGTTGTTACTGAGCCTCTGAGTGGCCTGCCCAATACCACAGAGGAAGCCCGTAAAATGTATGGGTGTGGGGTGTAAAGGGTGATCGGAGGGAGGGATTATGAAATTTATCGAAATGAGGCGCAACATCTTCCCTACCCCTCTTGAAATACTCAAACACTCCTGGTACTAATAACAGTCCTTTCGAATTGTAAAATTAGAGAAAAAAGTGTCCCTGATGCTCAGTCGCACACAGCTAGACGTTTCCTAACAATAGCTGATTAATATTTGTCATTATAACCGTGTTCTATATACGCCTGCAGGCCAATGGATGTCACACAATGACGTTCGAATTAATATAACCAACATTAAATTTCCTTAATGTTTCAAATACCTCCTGTTCGGCTCTTTCCCTTTGCTTTGAATATCAGGCAAAATTAGCGGAAAACGAAATATGATTCTTTTGGAAACTTTCGATTCAAGGGCATATATAAATGCGAGAAGATATTTTAAAGGTAATACGTGACATGCACGGATATGTGTGCGTTTGTGTCGTAAACTGGTAAATGGTGATGGCGGTTGTTAATTTTATTAGGAGCTGGATTATGTAACACCCCAACACCTAGAGAATACTGTACATGTTGAAATGTGGAAACATTACAAGCTCTCACGACTTACTTAAGCTCCTTATGGATAACATTCAGCGAAGAAGGTGACGAGTTGTGCGATCGCAAATACGTGCTGGAGAAACAGTAACTAAATGACAAGGGCTGTCGCCCTTTCACGGTGCCCAACCAGCCACTAGGGAACGGTAGGCGCGTTATAAGTGACTCTTGTAGCTCAAGACAGGCCTGCGACTATCCAAACAGAGCCAGAATAATCCTGTGGAACTCGCCCTTGCATCGGAATCAACCTTGACCTCATCGGTCACTGCATTTGAACATATTTGTAATCGAGCGATTTGCGTTCTCTAGCTGTCGTGAGGGAATAAAGGCGCTGACCTTTACTGTGTAAGGGCACTGTCTAAATGACCAAACTAGTTTGTCATTGGCTATTAACGACCTTTGATGTATAATCGGGTTTTTATTTTCGGTGTGGACGGTGAATTCCTAGATATTAGCAAAGTGTTCTATTATTTTCGGACTTAACTAGCTTAACTGAGAACTGCACGATAAGAACACTTGAGGTTCGAGAGTTTCTGAAAAAAAAAAGAAAATTTGGTTTGGACCCAGCAGCCCAAAATAACATTGTCATAAGATAGGTACGCAGAGCGCATAGGAAGCTGTATGCTTAATAATAATAATAATAATAATAATATACATTTATATAGCGCCTATACGACCGTTCTAAGCGCTTTACAACTAGAATGACATAAATAAAATGAAAAATTATAATATAGTTAAAACAAAATAAAAATGAGTAAAATCGTAACATTTAATAAAATTGATGTTGGGGTAAGGGTAGGTAAATCGACACTGTTGGATGGATGGATGACCATCGTTCGTGAACACAGGCTACCCGGACGAGCATAGAGCAACTCACTTTGAATGAATCATAACCTAGAAACGTGAAAGAAGGTCACCGGAAAGGACAACATGTAATGCTCACCGGACGAAGGTTATTAAATTAAACAGCATCGAGAACAGACCGGGCGTTTGGGCGAAAATACTTTCCACGCTAGCAGCCAACAACTTTTTTTCCAGGTGGCTCCCTGGGGGGCTTCATAGAAGCATATTTGCTGGCTCATTACATAGCTTGAGTCTAGACAACTCCACGCTCGTAGCTGCACCATGGGTTAGGACAGGATGGCGGAAATCGTAGCAGAAACGGAAGCTTAAAATCCATTCAGCTCTAAACCTCTACACTTTCGCATTTTAGCTGCGGTCTCTGACTGCGGTCTTTGCCTGTTAATAAATCGATGTCAGCCTGAATTTCAGCCGGTCCCTTCGCACTCGATCGTGCCTCGCTTTGCAAAAGTGAAGTTCTGAATTCACCACGAGATGCATGTTCTCAACCATTATGTAATTACTGGCCCAAAATCGGTCAGTAGAATCTGATTGGTTGCGTTTCTCAGTAAGACGTGCAGGTGAACGATTCCATGACAACGCACGCTCCGCCAAACAAAAAAGCGCGCAAGAGAGAAAATATTGGGGTCTACAATTTATAGCGAGGATTCTACATTTTCCTTTGCCATGCGAATCTCAATAGTTAATTTCCACCACCTTACCTCGCCCATCACCAAGTTACCAATGATGCATCTTAGAGCGCGAGAACTATTTTCTTGTCTCTTGTCTAGTCTGAAATCTCTCCCGATAATTAAAAGTCTCTTCATAGGCCATGAAAACACAGATTTAGAAACTGTTAGGCCTTCAAACAGTTTGACAACACCCTGCGGTCAGATATAATCTCCTTGTTTTCGTGTCAAAATCAAATGACGGAAAAAAGTGGTGGGTTTACTTGCGCCAGGATTCATGATTGTGACAAGGGCACTAGCTACGCTAGATCTGGGGCTGTAAAGGGACTTCAGACGTGTAAAGTAATATGAGAGGTGGTTGTCTTTTTCAATTAAGCGAACAGTTCCGCTGTTAAAATTAATCGCGGCTTTGCTCTCTTAAATGACATCTCTGTTGGGTATTATACAACGGTACTAATTCAGGTAAACGCAAGCTTTGATTGGCAGACACATGTGTCACAGCATGTACCATAGAAACGCTTGTCACGCACGCGCTCCTCGTCGGTTGCGTCCTGGGAAAATTAGCCACTGTTTTCTAGTGGTAACATTTCCTTTTTCCATTTTTTCATTTCAAATACATTTTTTCATTCCTCTCTACTGTGGCAAATGTGACAAACAAGCCATAGAGCGGTTTTCACATGACTGTCGTGAAAACAATTGCAATTGAGCAATCACTAGCCAATCAGAATCAAGAGAAATCACAACTTGCTCCTAAATGGCTTTCTTCTCACCCAATTGCAAGCCGAACCAATTACTAAGTAATTACACAATTGTATTTACTACAGAATTTGATTGGCTGAGAAAAACGAGTAGCCAATGAGAACACAAAGTAATCGCAACATAACAAGTCTGACAGTCATGACACAATTCTGTCGTCCCGGATTCGAATGGGAGGGGTTCGTTATATTTTGATACCTTTTAGGAAAACCCCTTGCAGTCCCTTATTTGGGCGAACGTCCGTATTAAATGCAAGAGAACATTATTTCGCCAGGCGCGCTTTTTATTCTCCTACGCGCCTTGTTTGGATAAAAGCGCAGTCAGGCCCAGACGTTATTTTTTGCGTCTTTTGCGGTGATTTCTCTATGAAAATTGTTTTCGTAGGGACTGAGAATGAGTACTAGACATGGCGCTTCCTTCTTTTCCTACGCATATCCCATAAGTCTCTGCGCGCCCTGTTAAAACTATCCCACAAACAATTGCGTACCCAAAAACCCTGGAAAGCGTCTGTGGGTACGAGACTGAAAAAAGCGGGCGTGGCAAAGACTTTTCTCTTGTTTATACGGACGCTCGTCAACAAGCGACTGCAAGCAGTCTAGAAAACTGCATACTTACAGCTAAAACCGTTGCATCGCGACCCGCGTTTTCAAAACAACGATTTGTTTTTGGCTTTGCTGTTCCGCCAGTCAAATTTTATGAGCCAATCACAGGGCCTAGTGCCTGGCTTTCCGTCTCAACGTTGTCTGGTTTTAGTTCATAGGAAAGCCAGTTGACTGCACTAGGCGAAACAGGGCAAGAGTTTCATTGGCTCAGATAGTTTCATTGGCGGAACAGCAAAGTAAAAAACAAACAAAAGTAATTTGGTGTTTTGAAAACGTGGGTCGCAATGCAACAGTTTTAGCTGTAAAGGCGCGATCAAACGGTGATGAGAGTTTCCCGTTTGATCGCGAACTCTCATCGACTCTCACTCTCTTCCCCCCGGGACTATCATACGCTCTCGTGCACTTTGAACATGTTCAATTTTTCTTGAGAGTTGATGAGAGTTGCTCACCGTCGCGGATGAGAGTTTTCTAGTCAGCAGCTGCTGCCAAAACAACTACAGGCTCATTTGGTTCATGTTTGTCTCACAATCTCGTTCACAGAACCTACTCCTCTGTTTGTTTTTGTCGTAGGCTCTGGCGGCAGACAATCGTAGGGCGATTCTGATTGGCCGAGATTCCTGCTCGCCAATTTCAAATTTGCCTAACCGACAATACAGGATGTCCTAGATTCTAGGACTTCCGGTTTCCTCTGCGTCCCGAGCCTCCGAGTCAGCATGACCGAGAGGCAATGGGAACGAGAATGGTTTGTTTCAACCTCGACCCCATCTGGGGGGACACCGCGGCAAAACGCAGTTCACATGCGCTAAAGATCAGTCACAATTAAAAAAATCTACATAATATAACAGCGAACGATAAATTTTAAACCAGAAATTTCGCCTCGGGTGCATGCAAGCCTTATATTTCGAGGTGCAAAAGTTCAGAGAAAGATATTATCATATTCTAGTTGCTCTGCAATTTTTGGCCTTACGTTTTGTGTCTGGAGCTTTACGTTTTCGTCTTCTCTGAGTCAACCGCCATTTTGAAAAACGACCGAGGAGACCCTGGGGACAGTCTCGTACCCAGACGCTTTCCGGGTTTTTTTAGGGCGCGCAAAGACTTGTGGGATAGTTTTAGCAGGGCGCGCAGAGGTATGGGATATGCGGAGAAAAATTCGCGAATATCCCACAGCTCATTGCGCGTCGTGTGATACTCATTACCAGTCCCTACGCCTCCAAAGCAATTTTCACAGATAAATCACCTCAAGAGACGGCAAAAAATAACGTCTGGGTACGCAGACTGCCCTGGGGACGAGGTTGGGTTTGTTTTACACTTTCCTCCGCTGAAAGGAACTGGATACTAGTGCTCACACAAGATTGCTTGAGCGACTTCCGACTGACTCTCATCAACTCTCATCCTGGGGGGGGGGGGGGGGGGGGGGGGGGTTACTGGGTGGTCTTCATTATCATACCCCGTTCTAGAGGACGGTTCCTAGACGATACCCCGTTGTATCGGCTGGAGGAAGAAATCGGGACCCGTTTGGCGGCACATACCCGTATAGCACTTGTAAGGGAGTACGCCCCCCCCCCCCGGGCTCTCATCGTCGTTCGATCGCTTCTCGTGAGAGTGGATGAGAGTGAAAGAGAGTTGGAACTCTCATTATGTATCAGTCAATTCCAGCGGTGACCATCCCCCCCCCCCGGGACACCGTGGGGCATTCACACACCACTGCCTTCCCTGGGGTGGGGAATTTTGAAAATTTTGCTTGCCCCGGGGTCGGGAATTGTTTTTCCCCGGGGGAGGGGGGTGGGGAATTTTGGATTTCTCATCTCAAGCGCGTCGGGTTTTGCGAACTACAACACCAGTTTTAATAACTATCGATCGGCAGTTGCAATGTCCCAGTTACAGAAAATAACGCCACATAAAATATAATGCAGAGCATGGCCCGTATACACCACGTTTGGGGAAGACACATTTCGCAGTTAACGTCTTCTATAGAGAAGAAATACAGATTTCGCAATTTCGTCTCAGTGAAAAAACATAAAAATGAATTGACACTATAAACAGAGTTCCAATTTCGCAAAAAGTCAAGTAACATAACTGCGAAATAGTTGCCCTGCAAATAGAATAGGTAAATTTCGCATTGAGAGATTGCGGGGACAATTTGCAGCCAAAAATGGCTACAACCGCGAATGGCTAGGAATGTTTACCGATATTGTACTAATACCTTAGTTTCACTTTATTTATATTTTGTCTCACTTTCAATGAAATGAGAACTCGTTCAAAGACGAGAAAACTAAAGTACATTTAAAAACGAATTATGAATGCTCGGACAGTATAAATGGAGTTGAAGTTTTTGTTGTGAAGCTTTGTCACGCAGAGTCGATGGAATCTTACCGTCTTTATCTCGTCCGGGGGTGGGGCATTTTTCGCTTTTTGTGTTCCCCGCCGTGGGGTATTTCGCAATTTTGCTAGCCCGGGGGCGGGGAATTTTCAGTTTTATTTTTCAGAAATGACCAAAATCCCGGGGGTTGCCCGGGGGGGGGGGGGGGGGGCATGGTCACCGCTCTCATCAACTCTCATCACCGTTTGATCATCCTGACTATAAATATTCAAATAGCTAAGAAAGGAGAAATAAGAAAGTCTGATCGGATCCTTTCTATAATTCACAGTTGCAACTGAAAATTACGCTGCTAGTTCTGACAGAAAGAAAGCTCTAGACTTGACACAAACCCATAGGGCCATGCCGGCGGCATATTTTGCGGGCTGAAATGGAGCTGCTTGGAGCCAATCAAGAATATTTTGAATTTCGCAAATGAAGTGCTCTAAGCAGAAACATGTTTCTGAATATAGTTAATGATACATAATAATAACCTTCTCAGGGCTAATTTTATCCTCGCCTGCGGCACGGGCTAAAATGGCCTTGAGTCGCTCGGTCAAAACCACCCAAGCAAATTTTCTTACAAAAGGCAATCACGAACGAGCATCTGAACAAATAGATGCAACATAAATTTTCCCATTTTTAGCAGAAAAAAAGCACGATTTTTTACTTGAAATCCGAAAATACATATCAGAGAATAGGCTAAAATTTACTACACTAAAATTCACCCAAGATATTACACTGTAAAACTTGAAGATTTGTTTGGGTGAGTGGCCTTGGTTGGTGTAGTAGCACTGTAAATCATGGTGAATTGTTATAGACAAACAGGAAACTGCGTTAGTAATAAAGCAGGGTAGATTGTGTGGTCAGGATTCAGCATATGTACACATGTTCTCTCTAAAGTATAATCACTTTGGTAATCTTATCCCAGACAGTTTTCACTGCAGTGCTTTAATTAAGCAATAAAAGTGCTTTCCGCGTGCTCTCTGCTTTCTTACAAACACGAGGGGGATGTTGGGAGAACTGATCAAAACTTGAAAGGCACGAGCCGAAGTTCGGCTCGTGCCTTTCAAGTTTTATCAGTTCGACCAACATTCCCGAGTGTTTGTAAGAAACCAGAGAGCACGCAGAAAGTATTTTTATTGCTTTTAAACATAACATACACACGCGCGACAGCGTTGCGTGACAATCGTGTTTCTCCAGGTCTCTTACAAACACGCTTTTTAACCAATCAGAATGCGTACATTCACAATACAACATAGGTGTTATTTTCTAATTCTTATTCAGAAAACTCAGATACTAACAGAGACCCTAGCTAACAGGGAAACCCCTCGAACGCCTGTGAACTGATCTTTGTTCTATATGCTTGAATGCACTCGTGTCGTTTTGTAGATTTATATGTGATAAAAAGATAGCTGAAAATAGGACAAGTTTAGTTGATGAACTGCTTCATATTTTTCCCAAGGGCGTTTTCTAGATTGTAGTTAAAAGTTTAATCAATTGGTGTGCGAACTTGATTATAAACAATACTGTAATGAATGCTGACGCGACGGTAAAATATCACGGAAGCAAAATATTAATTGTAAAATAAAGTGACAAGAAGAAGGGAGATGAATACCTCGTTCATGATGAAGTCATGTATTTCCTATTCCGCAAGACACGTGTAGATTACAAAGATTTTATAGCGATCTCAATGATTCTCTGTCACGCATCTACAACATGGCGTGACACCGGAAGTGAACGCAAAACACATGCTTCTTATTGTGAAAAAATCATGTTCGAAAATACACTTGATCGGCTATTTGGCTGAGGATTTAATCGATGTATCACAAAAACTAAACATTTTCTTTCGATCAACATAAATCTTAAATAAATGAGAATAAATTGTTCCATAGTATAACAAATGAAAATTATTTCTCTATGTGATTTTCGGTCACGCAAGAAAGAAAGAAATTACCATAGTCGCCCTCGGGCTTGACACGCAAACTAACAAAAAATTTCGGCTTGTGATTCACATCGTTTGACGGTCATAATCAGATTTAGTAGAGACGCGAATTAAAAATCATTGGGGGAATTTATAAATAGACATTCTGTTGAGGAACTCGTATTAATCCTAGGCCCTCAAAAAAGTCAGAAACCTGATTCAGCAAAATATCTCTAAGACTTGTTGTAAGGTCATTCAGCAAAGACAGAAATCTTTTGTTTCCGAGCCTTCGTTTACACATCTTTTTCAGTAAGACTTGGGTAAACTATCGCGATTAGGGCACTTTAAGTTGACGGAGAAATCCTCGGCTCAAATCCCTGTAGATTATTGCAACATCTACAGTCTTAAGGATCAAGCCTAGTCCTACCTGTACTATCGCAAGAACTCCATGACACACTTCCAATAGAATGCTGTGGTCGAAGCCATTTTTGCTGGCGAAGAAACAAAACTCAATCACTTTCTCTAGAATTTTAATAGCCCGATTTACTGTTAGTGCTGCGAGCCCAAGTGAGGGATAATTTTTACAAAGCAAAGACAAGATATACTGCGAGTAGACTGCGCTTATACAACCAATCGAATGAGTATACATGATATTTTACCGGTTCCGAGCTACACACAACATACAGAGTTCACCGGTAGGCTTCCGGTAGAAACGTGAGTGACAGTACGGTCATGAAATCCCGATCACTGCCTTACTTCTTCTACCACTCTAGACATACTACTCTATAGTTTCAACTCATATATACTGATTAATTTCTGCGCGCGTAAATCGAGACATATACAACAATGACAAAAAAGTTTACGCCGGTTTGAGGATTCCATATAGTAAGGACAGAGGTGAACAAGTTTTAAATCTCCTTCCCACATGGTGATATATAAAGTATAACAAGTCGCCGGGCCTTTAAAAATAAGTTTCCTACAACTCATCCGAGTCCCAGGGTGATCTACAAGAGACGTCTGTGGACAATCAGAGATGTTTTTATTGTCAAGTGAAGTTCGCTTTGGAGTCGAACAAGAGACGCGTGTCACGACGATCGTGCGATCTGACGCGACTCATTCAAACAAAAAACATTTCCATTAACTTACTCGTTTTCTCCCCTCTCGATCTCCGTGAACTTCAGGCTTGGCATTCTGTGCCGACATGGACTGAATGGCCACGGAGTTCTTTCGATTCCACATCGTCATGATTGTGGACCGAGCGCGTTCAGTAAGCGCTACCGGTACAATCTATTATACATGAATCCTCTATAAGCCTTCTATTTAGTATTCGCGACGGCGGACAAGAGCCTCGCTTCGTATGGCCTTGGGACCCAGTTCTTGGACCGCTACGTCACCGTTACCTAGCAACTTACCGAGTTGGCTCACCACATGCACACGCCAAAATGCACGTACCAAGTGTCACTGAGCGGCACAGTTGCAAGCTGTCTATATTTAGGATTGTGTGTATAAATATTAGAAAGTAATTTACATAAATACCAAAACAAAAGAAGAAAACCAATTAAAAAAGCATCGAAGCCATTTCATTTTACTAGCTCGCTTCGCGTTCGACATCAACAAGGTTTTTCCTCTCTCTCTCTCTCTCTCTCGAGCCGCCAATGGAATCAACAAAATTTATACCGGAACGGTTTAAACTATTTTATTTAAAAGCTCATTCAAGAACCAGTGGTTCTTAAATGTAATACTGTAATCCCTGGGGTTTGTCCTCCGGTTTTGAGGAATTACTTTGTTTTGAGTTAAAAAGAGCGGCGCGACAGATGTCTATATCTCCAATAAACCTACTGCGTCGAAGCAACGAATTTTCCACAGAAGTGAACAATTATACCCTTTCCTTTTAGATGAAAGTTGTCAGGAGTAATACTGTTTGCAATTGATAATCTACATACTAAAGTCGCAAAAACAGAAGTCAAATTATTTTGCTTCGGCAAGTGAACACAATTTTTCTCCAAAAAGGCGGGGTTTAACCCAGTGCAAGAACCATTCCCAGAGGACAGCTTTGCCAGTTCTTATTTCATCAGGATTCGTTCTACTAAACAAAAGAAGCTTTGTGACGCAACTCGTGAACAAGATTCTTACACCGGGGTTTAAAAGCCTGGTTTCCATATAGTCTTATCTGTCGCATCAGTCGACCGTGAAACAATAAAAAAATTCCAATTTCCATTGTTTCACGGTCGACTGATACGACAGATAAGACGGCTATATGGAAACCAGGCTTAAGAGTAATCTACTTACGGAGTATCTATTTCAAGTTCTAAGGGTCTAGCCGAAAAGCGCAGCTCAGAAAACAAAAGCTAGAAAACAATACCGTCTGCACGGTTTCATAACAAAGAAGATTTACTGCGCACAGATTCTTAAATCCCTTTCAAAAGGATCGCGCTCGAAATACGAGCCAGGGTAGGAGTACATACAAGCTCTGCTATTGAGTGGAACTACCAATTTACCAATTCATTTTGTATCGTTCTTTAGAGAGAAAACTGAGAAAATAGAGGAGAAACGTGTATTTGTTTGTCTGAGTTTGTAATTAGTGTGACGTCATCTGTGCGCAGCGCTATTCACACATTCAATGGTTACATTATTAGCAAGTTTCTATCCCAGGAAGACCAGGTAAAATGATAACTTAGCCGGCTCTTTACCTTATGATGGCTTGCCTTGGTAGCATACCAGAACGTACATACAGAGCACACTTGAAATATCTGTATTTCAGTCCGCATTTTGTCTCATTTTAGAACGCGATTTGCCAGGCACTTATTAAACTTAACTACAGTTAATGACCAGTTGTTTCGCTTTCTTCTATTGTACACGCCTACAGGTATGTTTACTTTTTTCTGGCTCGTCAACCGTTTCGGTTGACGTCAACCGTTTCGCTAATGATCAGCTGCAGTTGTTTTCCAAGGCTCTTCCAGGCTTCGGATTGATAAAATTGGTTACATAACACTGTTAAAACGTGAAAAGCGGTTATATAATATCAGGACTCGGGCACACGAGATACAGTAGATTCGCGATAATTCGAACCGGCGTTCTTTTTTTTTTTCGTACGTATAGACAGCGGCTACTGCTCGTTGCATCAACAACAAAGAAAAATTACGCCGCCTCCGTCGTCCGTTTATCGATACCTGTCCGACCTAGCGGGTTAGACCATGGGTCTCCCTCTACAGTCCGTATTAATGAGGGCGGAAATACAGTAAATGTATGGACCAATTTCAAGGGAAAATATCGGTGATTCGTGTTAAAGGAGGTTTCGGGTTATTCTCAGTATTCTGTTATCAGGGTGCAACCGAAAAAAATGGCCCAGGAATGCTTACGTTTTCCAGACATAGAAGGCCCTCAAAACTGCTTGTATTTATTGTATCCGGTTTCCGATAGTGTCCTCTGGTTTCGCCCTAGATTCTCGTGTTGGATTCTACTCTGTTTGAGAATGTATCTATTAATAATTGCCCCAAAAGACAAGGCATCCTCTATAGTACCAGCGCGAGGGCCTCGCTGTGCCTGGACACAGCATTTATTGATTTTCCACCTGCTTGTAGTACAACGTGTCTTCACGAATGAAAACGCATTGAACGCCCGGAGACGGAATTCTTTAACGAGCAGAGGGGTGACACACTTGCGCGCCATTTCGCCTCGCGTTAGTCACTAGGCTGGCCCCATACAGGGATGTAGGAACATGATTTAAATAGCTGAGTGTGGGGGTTAAAAATGATAAAGATGTACCCACAAAAAATCGTAACTGCTTTAGTACTTGCATAACAGGGCTAAAACCGAGACGCTTCCACAGGTTGTTGATCTACGCTATGCAACAAATTCGCCGTTCGCGTTGTCTGAGAAAGGCAATTCGTAAGGAATTTACCACAAAGCTGGGGGACACAGCCTCCTCACTCCCCCGGGCCATACGCGGAAACCAAGCCGACTGATTACTGATTCGAGTCAGTCAGACATAAGAAATGGTGCCGATATCAAAATTGATCAGTGAGTTTTAGACAATGACAGCTCGAGTGTACAGGATCATTCGAGATCTGTTGTTATTCACTATTGGAAAACACTTGCAAAAATGAATTCCAACTTTGTAGAGCTCGACACGGGGTACCTTGTCAGATAAGCCTGCGGCCCGATAGCCAGCGCTTCAAGCTTTCTTCCCCTACCTCAAGCTTGCTATAAACAATATGAAAATTAAACTTTGTTGGGGACTCTAGTGCCAACAGCACTCAATAATTGAATTGTTGAAAGCTTACAGTATAACAATAGCACAATCAATAGTATCAATTTCTGAAGTTCTTGAGACTTCTAGAAATAGAAAATTGTAGACATGATTGCAATATTTAAGGAAATGCAATGGAGATGTAATATAAATGAAAAGAAACGCACATCAGATAGCAAGGGATCCATTGGGGTATATCTGCCCATGGAGTTATTATGATCAGACTTTATCTCTGTATCTCATGGCGTCTGGATCCGCAAGCTCGAAAATTCAAATTGAAAAATAGGAAGGTAGAAAGAAAGGAACTCAAAATTGGTAAACACACAAAAATATGAATTTCACAATACATAGATGAAAGAGACAGACAGCACTTGAGCAAGAGGAGCAATATCTTAAGCGCCCTCCCACTGATACGAGTGTGTAATATTGTATGTAACGCTCTGGGACGCACTAAGCCCACTGACTGAGAACAGCATGTCATCGACCACTCTGATTGGTCAATCGCGGCTCACGTGGAGGCAAGCACGCACGAAGTCGACAAACTGCGCAAGCGCATCTGAAATAATCTCGTTGCGTCATCAAATAGAATTTTAGCCCCAGTTTCGATTAAACGAGGAAGCTGAAAGCCAGGCCACAAGAATTTACGTGAAAATTTAGACAATAACTTTTTGTTTACATATTGAGTATCATTCTACAAGAAATATAACGAGTGCAAAAATGCAATTTATTTCATCTGTAATTGTTTACAGCATATATTTTTCAGTTCCTTACTTTTTCATTCCTAGCTAACCAAGAAGCAAATATGCTATTTCAATCCAAGAGCTTTGTTCATCTCCACTCCTCGCGTTCTCTCGATATATTTTTGCCTTTCCTAAAAAAAAAAAAATGTTACACGCTAATCTCCATCATCAAATTAAAACTACCTGTTTTGTAGTTTTAAAAATGCATTTCATGGCACCTGAATTTCTAATTAAGCAATTGATTTTTAATATTGTAGACAGTGTGTCTTGGTGGGAGGCCGGTAGGTGCAACAGAATGAAACCAGAACAAATCGGTTATTAAATCATTTTGTTGTTACCCGGGTTCCCTAATTGTTGCTAAATGGGTTCTTTGCAATGACCGCTTGTTGGCTTCTTTGCCTACGGCGTGTGGTTGAGCGTGCGCCTAAACGAGTGAAGCTTGGAGACTCTGGTGCCCAGTTAGCATTCACACATACCAAACTAAACAATTACAAGCCAATGGAAAAAAGGCCAAAATGTTAAACGATATAAAACGCCATCGTTTGAGAGTATATTTGTAATACTCACTAAACAGGAAGACCTGCGTGGTACTACGGAAAAATATAAAATTTGCGAGTATTTTTTAAATCCTGTAGAAATGCGCGATGTGTTGGTGAAAAACTGTTCTTATTGCAGGGTTGCGATATTGTTCATCGCTAGGGAAATGTTCCCTGTAACACGGTATTTTCTTTATTCTCTGTACAATATGCTGGACTTTCAAACTTTTGTGCGGTAACGAGGGACGGAGAGTCCCCTCACTAAAGGACCAAAATGCTGCACAACCGAAGCCTTTCTTAATTTTAATCGCTTCTGTTACCAGGGCGTGTGTAACAGCTTACTAATCAGATTGCATTGTTTTGCATTCTTCAAAATTACCTGTTTCAACAAAAAAGTACTGTGCAAAAGCTCGTTAATAAAGAATGAATTTCAGTACCTGTGTTTCTAGGTCAAGGTCACACAGAGAAAAGCATTACAAAGGAAGGCCTCTTGACCCAAATAGCTTTTGAAAACGACTCCAAAAATAAATAAAAGTTGCAAGGGAATGCCATTGCATTTTCATAAAAAAAACAATTTCCCTCTATGCATCTTGTCCTAGATATATATACATGGAAAGAAGTCAATTTTCAAAGTTGGAACACCTGTACCCTGTTTGAGCCAATGACATGTCTCATTTCTATATTAATTTTTGCCGCAACATTTTGGGGAGAAATCTCTTTTGAACTCAAAATGTAGCATAGCTGATGGCCAAGCTTAGATGTTTGAGTATTCCTTTTGAGTGTTTTGTGGCTTATATGTAATCAATTATTAGTGAAAAGTGGTCCTAGTAAAACCTTCTTGGTTAGAGTAAACGTTTATGTTTCTGTAAACACTGTTTCTGAGGCAGTGTTGTAGGGAGAGATCTAAAATTAAAACAAACTGTAATGCTCTAATGCATGCAAGTTATTTACACAAAAACTGTCAAAATAAATGAATAAATAATTATCGCTCAACAAAACACCAGTTGAAAACATATACATAACTAATTATATTACAAGAGAATTTGCTTACCAACTCCTGGTTGGCCCGGTAATCTCTCCTTTTGTAATCAGTCCATTGTAAGAGCAATTTTCTTTCAACTTCTACAGCAAGCTTTTGGTCTTCCGTTAGGGGGGTAGCAAGCCTAAGAGGAATGACATGACATACATTTGCAGTCATCTTGTCTTATCTTCTATGACACTTGAAACAACTGGTGAAAAAGAAATTCTTCCCTGGGGGGAGGGGGTTGCTCATTGGGAACGTTCGATTTCGCCCCTAAAAGGTAGCAAAAAGGGTGTAGCTTAGTTGATTTTGATCCCTAAAAGGTACCAACAAGTGTGAAATTGATAAAATCATTGTTGCTTGGTTTGCTAGAATAGACCCCTAAATGGTACCTATCTTAAAAAAATTCAAGTTTTCAAATTTTACCCCTACAGTACGACTAGCACACCTGCCCCCAAAATAGTCCCCTGGGGGATAGAGTCATGTGAGATTCTAAAGAGCCCTGTCAATCACTCCTTTGTTATTGTTTTTATTCAATATTAGAAGACGAATTACGCGTAGAAATCTCAAAATAAGCATCCAAAAGCAAAGTTCTATACTTGATCTATACTGCCTTAATCAGCTGATTGAAATGAATGCTTTCTCAGACTCAGTATGTTGCTAGGCTGACAATTTGTTTGTGGTATGTCATATTTTCAGAATTTTCGTATGGAAATGCTTCACTATTCCAAGCTCCCCAAAATGCCCCCTTAAAGGAAATATGTATACAGTAAAAACAATGCAAATAAAATAATTTTATAGACTTCCAAAGCAAGGAAACAATTGAAAAGTTCTGGGAATTGTTACAAATTTCAATTGATCTCTCATTGACGGAAAACTGGAAGAGTACTGGAAAACAGTGCAAAGAGCTGTGATTGTATAAGATTAAGGTATTCTATTGACCCACTGCCCCTCTAGAATTTCAAATTCCCTCTTTTCTTTTCTATTCAGAGAGAAGTCTTTAACAACCTACATGTAAGGACTCCCAAACCCCCTTGGAATTTCTGGTAAAAAAATACAGTGATTGTTAATTTTTTACAGTCATTGTATGGGAAATAGGTTAATGAATTTCCCATTCCCTACGTGGTGAGGATAGATTCTTTTTCTTGAATTACACATTGTGCTAAATGCAGTCTTTTTGTCTTTCTGTTCACTTAAGTTATTTTAATTGGTTCTTATAACTTACGCTATTGCTAGTGGTTTGACTTTGTACAACCGACTCAGGGAGTTTATGGTCCATAACAATGGATCATCATTTCTTAGCTCTTGGGCCTCTTTTATCTGAATAATATAAATTTTGAGAGAAACATTTTACTGAGATAAGATGGCTTTTATTATAAAATCATCACGTCCAAGGACAAATTGCGACCTTATTTACAAATTATCATATTCAAAAAATTATGGAAATTTAATTTATAATTTATGGACTGGGCCTCACAATGTGTATATATACAATTTTTACATGCATTTAATAACTATAAGAAAAAATATCATTCTGAAAATCATAAATCATGTGTAATATCATAAGTCATGTGCCCGTAGGCACATTGCTGGGAAATAACGTTTTTAAATCTTTCAGTCCTTTATTTGTACAGAGTTGGTTGAGCAATATGCACAAAATAATATCTATTAAAGAAAAAATGCAATTGTACCTCTTGTTCAGTCAGATTGTCTCTGTAGTCTTTTATTTCCTCTTCAGATAAATACCACCAAGGTCTTACAGCAGCATCCTGTTATGTGATAATAGATAGTACTGGTAAGAGTATCAACATTACTATGAACAGAGATGCCAACTCTCCCGCTCTGGGTCCAAATCCCTGTTCCCTGCTTTAATAGTTATAATGTAAAGTGATTTCACAGTGCAAAGATAGTTTGTAGGTCCAAAACACCCCATCTCTCACATTTTGAAGGGGGCAAGCTAATATTGAATGAGGTTGCATCTCACAATAAAGTGAAGAGAGGGGATCTTTCCTCTCTTCACTTCATTGTGAGATTCTCACAATAAAGTGAAGAGAGGGGATCTTTCCTCTCTTCACTTCATTGTGAGATGCAAAAATAGGCTATAGTTTCACTGGCTATAGTTTCACTATAGACGTTTCAATTTTAAGGGTGCAGTGTTTTTGTTTTCCTAGTTACTTCATAAAAACTAACAATAGTTTCTAGTCAATATAATTCTGAACTAGTCAGTAGATGAATGAAGCTGCTGTTTTAAATCATACTCATTGCATTTCCAGGCGCCATTAGAGTTTGTTGTACCTTTGAGTAAAACAGAGCTCTAGGGTCCTGCTTTTCTGGATGGTAAATGACAAAAGCCTTGCCTTTTTTGGTGACAGTAATGTCTGGCCTGAAAAAAAAAAGAGAACTGCACTATGAATATCCTTTGTCACACATTTTTTATTTTATCAAGTGCAGGGCCCAACATTGTGACCATATGGTCGCCAATGGCAACTAAATTTGCGGGCTTGGTGACCCACATTTTAGAGCTACGGTAGTCACCAAATGGCACCCCATCTTTCTAAGTTCAGCTGAAATTCATGCTTACGTGGTGACTACAGCTGTTTCAGGTAACACGCGACTTCGCCGTTGTCAGATTCTTGGAGTTTGGCAGTTGGGTTTTCTGCATTGTCAATCAATGCAATCCATGTGAGCCAATCAAATCCTTGCCCAGTGCATTTGTTTGGCTTCCCTTGGGAGACATGCCACGACAGAAGCCAATTCACTGCACTAGGCGATTTGATTGATGTCGCAGAAAAACCAAACTGCCAAAAAATGATTTGAAGGCACTGGGTCATGTGTTACCTGAAACAGCTGTAAATATTGCTTTTTGGCGACTAAAATGTTTTAAATTGGTCGCCAATGGCACCTAGCGAAAAAAGTTAATGTTGGGCCCTGTCTTCACATGACATCCTGGGAGTATACTCTTCAAGCGTAAAAATGACAGAGGAGGGTGGGAGAACGAACTTTTGAAAAATACAAGTATTGGCATCCCAAAATACAGGTACTAACTTCTAAATGAGCCTATGTCAGCCACTCCTTTTTTATTGTTTTCATTCGATATTAGAAGACAAATTACGTGTAGAAATCTGAAAAATAAACTCCTAAAAACAAAGTTTCATATTTGCTTTACCAAATTCAATCAAAGACATTGCTCTCTATTCTCTAAATAAACCCATGGAAATGGATGCTTTCTCCAACTTGGTATGTTACTATGCTGTAAAAATGGCAGCTGGCACAGGCTCTTAAATATTTATACTCCCCAAAATTACCACACTGGAAATTCCTTATCCAAGAAAATGCACAAGGTTATAAATTATCTTTCTTTTTCAAGCCTCTTACTAATCTTCCCAGTAGACCGTTACACCTCTTGGTCTTTCAGCCCGCCGGCGGCTGTCTAAAATTGATCGCGTGATCACTATTGTTGTACCATGTGATGAGTTGCTTATGTACCACGTGATCAATGTTTGTGGGCGTAAACTTTGAGAGTTTGTTGTTTTTCTGCATTCCAACGAAGTCTACGCCCAAAACGGTTGATCACGTGGTACATAAGCAACCCATCACGTGGTATAAAAAAGTTGATCACACCATCAATTTTAGACTGCCGCCAGCAGGCAGAAAAATCTAGAGGTGTAACGGTCTACTGGGAAGAGTAGTAAATACCTGGCAAATGTTTTTAACCCCCAACACTTCCAAAAATGAGAATGTATACCCCCAATATGCCAAACTTGCCCATCATATCTTTGCCCAAGTACCCCCTTGGGATACTCAGTGCATGAGCACACCTTGCATTTTAAGACTGAAGGTATAATTCCTAGCCTGTTAGAAGGCCCTTGCCTTTGACATCTGTTATAAACCTCAAAAGAGTTAAAATAGAACTTACAGATTATCTTCACTAGTTGTTATAGCCTTTGGCCTAGCATTTCTTGTAGTAGTATAAAAATCCAATTTCATAGGATCATTAGACAGTTGATATTCTGCTTGTATCTGTTCCTGGGTCTTTGGTCTCTCAAGCTTTACCAAGCTACGTCTGCGTCTCTGTGCTGCTTTAGCCCAAGCTGGGACTCCCACTGTGCGTGGCGTCTTCTTTAAAAGTACTGCAGATGTAGCTATTCCTCGCTGACATGACTGGGAAACACCTGGAAACAGACAAGTTGTAGTAATGACAGAGAAACGCCAACTTTCTCCTCAGAACTCTGAGGGGTGGCTTTGCCCAATAATTCATTTTGTGGCTCAACCTCTCAAGTTTTATTTGTCATAACATTGTCCAAGTGATACGCACACCTGTCAACCCAACTTCATCAAAAATCTTGAGATTCTCACTCATGTGGCAAGTAAATACAGAAAATGTATGAAAAAAATCCTGAGTGACAATGCGGGTGAAATACAGTAAATGTATGAAATTTTTCTCAATTATTATGCAGGTGACAGGCTTCAAATCTTGTGACACCCGCCTAATGCAGGCGAGTTGACAGCTATGCATACACCATAGGGTTTGGGGAACGTTTCATGACATCGTGGATGGCAAGATGGGCAAGACATGCCTAGCAGTTCTTCTTCATTTAAGAAAATTTCTGACTTCAGAAATATGCGGAAATGTGAAATGTGCGGTTCCAGAAAATAATTATCCATATGTATGTCTTCGGATACCCTTTCCCTACTCCTTTGGAATTTCCAGTGTCAATGGAAAATTGAAATTGATATGGATTTTTTCTGGAATCACACAATCAATGAAACTTTACATACAGTCTTATCACAAGCCACTTCTAAGGCAAATACGCTTTGAAAAGGGCTTCCTCATATTAAAACAAGAATGGCTCATGAAGTAGAGGGCAGCAGCCCCATGCAGCAGCCCATCACTATCAGAACAGATTTTATTTTCCTGCATGTTTTTTCATGCCATCCAAAGAACCATCCATGCAAGGGACCCTGACTAGAGCTCCACCCTGTCAATTTGTATAATCCTCCCACTTCGAATCTGAACCCCTAGCTGTAAGTTGTAAAAAATGAGTAAGTTTTACTTCAAAACTGAAATGGACTGCGCGGTACTTCAGTTTTTTTTGGGTGCACCAAATTCTCCCAAATACAGCTACGATCACCATTCTTGAAGTTCATATATGTAAAATAACCTCAAAACAATATGTTCACACATACCTATAACCATTTGGAATCCATCATTTAGCAAAACAGTGGAAGTTCGAGAGGAACAAAACCGACATGCAAAGACTCGCACTGAAGCCGCCATCTTGAATAAGGCCCGGTTACCAAAGACACTGAATAATATTATGGGGGGAGGGGTAAATAGGGTAAATATCTTATATTGGTCGTATTTTAGGCTGATTTGCTTGAAAAATATTTTTTTAACTTCAGAAATAGTGGGTCCGGCAAACAGAGTTGTAATATATGTAATACTGTAGATATGCATGTATGTATATATCCTGTAGATATAAAGGAGAAGCCGAGTAAAAAGCTCACCTGTCTCTTCCCCCCTCGTGTACATGCATGTTATGATGGAAGTGAGGCCCCCCAAGAGCCCTGTTATTTGTGCAAGAGAAAAACTCTCTTCTTCTTCCTCGCCATGAATTTCTCCTAGATATCCTCCCAAATGCGATACGAGTTCGACTATGGGCCAATGTTTCGGCACGGATTGTGCTGGATTATGTCCTAGATGGTCGTACAGACAGCAAAAAGGATTTGATAGATATACCAAATTCGCGCCAAAGAATCATTGGTAAGTGAGAGGTGCAACTATTTCCAAAACATTCGATATTTTCTTTCTTGTTTTGAGATTTAATAAGGTCATAAGGTCTAATAATGATAATAATAATAATCTTTGATCAATACTAGACAAAGTACATTTCTAGGATGGCAATAAACACACAAAACATGCACACATAAAAGAGGGAAAACCAGCCTACTCAAAGCTCTACTGCTTTGGAGGGCAAGGTTATATCTGCCTGTGTAAGACGGTTCGCGAACCAGTTACGGAATCTTTCTAGCTTAGTTCAATAAAGAAATAATTTTAGTCGCTTGACATGTGACTTATTCTTTTGGTTTTCGAAAAAAAAACCGACAAGTTCAAGCATTTCAAAGGTGTGTTGTGTGTAAGCTTATGTCTAGGCTTCTTTCAACACTCAAGTCTTTAGCAAAAACTAATATAATAATTTCTTAATTGCTATATTTTAATTTATGGTTTGATCACGAATCCTTGTTGTTGTAGTTGCAGGATATCAGGAAGATTAATTTTTTTTAAGGTTCAGCAAGAAGTTATTCATATGCAATTTGACATTTAAAAGAAGTACATTCTTTTTTATGTGGAAACTACAATGTTCTAGCCAGTATTACTGGGGATTATTGGGGCCCGGGGGGGGGGGGGGGTACTCCCATTGACTATAGAGGGATGATCTGCCGAACAGTAGATAAGAGTTCATCATTCCTTGTTAAGCAACGATTTATTTGGGCATAACAAACAGAATGATGAACGACTACAAACAACTGCAAACAGGGTTTGACCGGGCTAGTCCAAGTCTCTACACAGGTAGACCATATTATATTTCTCTAAACAGGGTAGGGTTTTTGAGCTTCTAGTCATAAACAGGGTATACATTTTCTGGATTTTCATGTCTGTAGTCATAAACAAGGTATCGATTTTTCAAAATTTCAAGTTGAGTAAACAGGGCTCGAAATTAAGAAATAATGATGGTTACCAAAAATCTAGGCATAAATCGATTAGGATAATGCTGCAGAAACTGAAAATACAGTCTTTATTTTAAGTCTAAATCAAAAAAGTTAGGCATAAAAGGAAAATGTTTAGGCGTATTTACGCCTGAATCGGGTGCAATCTGAAGCCCTGGTAAAGATAATAAGTTATTAGGTTTAGGAGCTTTTGTTAATAATGATATTATAAGTGCTGACAAATTGTTTTTGCCATTTTAGGAAATATGCTGACGAGCACCTTCTGAATGAGATACAGGATCCACGCTCAGATGACGATCTGGATTTTTCAGGTACGTGAATTATAGTAACAATATTTCTATTTGATTACTTTAATAGAACTTCAGGGATATCAATCACCAATTTTACAAGGTTAGTCATCTTTCAGTCATATCTTACGACTAGCACAGTTCAGTCCCAGTGTTCTGTTAAGATATGCAGCATTTGACTTCCTTTCACATTTCACAGGAATTCAATCTGTGTTCTGCAGACCATAGTACCACAATCCAATCTGCAATTCACAAATCACGGGAAAGCTTGATTCACGATTCATTGCCAGGATTCTGAGGGGTTTTCACAAATCACACAGAATTTTGTTTTTTTCTAGTAGTTTACTAAATAACTACCCGCATAATCATGCCAAAAATAACTCATTTTGTAAGAAAATTGCAAGCATATGAGATGAGCAAGCAGGCAGCAAAACTACTTCAAAATTATTGCCAGGTGTAATTTTGCACATACCCCAAAAATAATTACACTTTCCATTGTAATTTTGCACATACCCCACAAATTATTACACTTTCCTGCATAATTAACTAGTACACAATTTAAGATGTAATTTATTGGTCACATTTGCCCTCTAATCTAAGATATATTAAATTATAATATCATGTTACTTTAAAGCACATTAGATATACACATGTATTTTGCGCTGAACAAATCAAAAAGTTATTATTATTTCAGTATTTTTCCCAGTAGCCTTGAATAAGAGTAAATCATATCACAGGAAAAGCCAACCACCCTGAAGCCTTGGATGATAAATGAATGTTCTTTTTCATTCCACAATGCATACAATAAAATAAAAACAGGTCATTGCACTCTAAATTGCTCTAAAGGCACTGGTTGTTCCCAGTTATTTGGGTATAGTCCAATCCTTGGTGACATCATTGTTTACATTTCATTAAATTTTAAAATGCTGCATCTAGCTTTGGAAATGCAACGAAAAGCTCGAAATTAGTTAATTTTTTATTCTTAAAAAAAAAACCCATTTCCATATAATTTTTCAGGCTACTTGAAGCTTTCAAAACTGTGTGAAATCATTGGGGTGAAACGCTCATTAGCTCACATGTTTCCTCTAAATTGAACATTGCACCACACACTTGGAATTCAAGATATCGGCTTGAAATTTCCAATTCTGTTTCATTTACAGTCCTCTATTGATATCCAGAACTAATCATTTTGTAGCTCCCTCGAACGGTCTGATTCTGAACATTGATTATGCTAATGAGTTCAAATTGTAAACAAAAGATCCTCCAATTGAGCTTCCAAAGAAAAATGTTTTATGATGAAAAATGTCTCTTGTGCTGACAGATATAAGCAGTGAGTTGTCACCCAAGAGAAACAGGCATGAAGGCTTGCACCAGAACAGACATAGCAGGTACATTTGTGAGAGAATCAGCAGTAATTTTGATTTAGAATTTAAGAGTTTTTGTAATATAGCTACAATATAACTCTGATTGTTTGAAATCTATGCTCTATTTCACCGATGAAGTAATGGTTCTCCCCCGCTTTATCATAAAAGAGGTTTATATGATAGAATAAAACTTTTCGAAATATAGAGTAGAGACTGTCACTCGAAAAGTTTAAAATCACTGGCCTATGGCTCTCTCCCACCATCACAAGTACTCTATTTCACCTATAAAGTCATAGAAAGTTGTGCTGTAATGCTTAAAATTGGGTAGGGTCCCAGTAATGAGTTTCATAGGAAAAAAAAAACGCATCCGCAGAGACGCTGAGCACACATACAGACTTCAATAATTGTCTTAACTTATACAGAGATTGGAAAAATTTTTTTCTTAAATTCCATCCCTGATTATTTCTTTATTTTTCAGGGAGTCAAATGAAAAGAGCTCAAGAATGACTCAGCAGTCACAGCAAAACACCCAGATGCAGCAGCATAAACCAGAGTACAGCTCAATAACCATAGAGGCATAACATTCATCACTTATTTAATGACATTAATCAAAATTTATTATAGACAGGAAGGGAGACAAGTTTGTTCAATAAAAAGACATGTATGGTAATTTCAAAAATTACCATCCATAAAATGAGACATATAATCACTCGACAAGTCAATACCGGTATAGGAAACTCCATTTTGCTTTGTTTTTTTTTTGTCTTATTTGCTATGAATCACCCCTATCACAGTGACTTCAGGCTTGAGATTTTAAAAACATTTAATTGCCTCAGGCTCTTGTCATCTCAGTAACTATTCACTGATAGTTACGTCACCTTTATGTAATTAGACAAATGATAAAAATCAGAGAATTCGAGAATGCCTAAAATTTCGTGAGAAAACAGTTTTTTTGAGGGACCATTCGTCACCCCTCCTCTTAAAAAGCAGATTTTTTTCTCTGTTTTTTTTTTCAGTGGCAGATAGTGCTGGCTTTGATGCAAATGATTTAGGACTGTTTTGAATACTGTGCCACTAGCATGGAAGATCAAACAGCTGGATTCCTTATTGTTTGGTTTGCAAGGTCGTACGCAGGATTTTAAAAAGTTGCAGTCACAGCCTGGGGTGAAAGCTGTATTTTCAAATCTACAAGCCAAGCTCATGAATGCAGTACCCCGGGGGGGGGGGGGACTCCCAATATTTTAGACGGGGGTGCTCGTCGGGAAAATTGATTTTGACCCTAAGGGATAGCAAAATGGGTGTGGCAAACAACAAATTTACCCCTAAAAGAAAGCAAATTTGGCGTGGCGACCGCCGAATTTACCCCTTAGAGATAGCAAATTTGGCAGGTCAAAACAAATAAAAGCGAATTTTAGGTCTTTTAGGGTTTTCAACCAAGTTTCCTTTGTAAATATCGGTTCTGGTGTCAGTACCAATATATTTCTGGGCAAGGATTGGTCTGAGACTCCCCTAAGGGATAGGGCTGATTTTAAACACCCCTAAGAGATAGCACGTCTGTCAATTTTATACCCTAAGGGATAGGGCGAGCACCCCCGTCTGAAAATATGGGGAGTCCCCCCCCCGGGTGCAGAACAGACCCAAAAAATTTGCTGTTCCATGTTTGCAGGCCTATGTGCTGCATTTGTCACAGGTTTGATGACAACAGGGTAGAGCAAGCCTAGGCACAGTAGATGTGCTATCATCTCACTTATTAAAAATATTTTGGTTTGTCACTGTTGGCGTGTCAACTAAAATAGGTCTTAACTAAATACCTTTTGGACCTTTTAGTTTCTCATCCCATTAAGATAAAGAGGTCCAAGGACAAAAACAACAGCAAAGAAAGGAGTGTAAATTGTCATGCAACAATTATGCTTTCATTATATTTATATTTGCAAGAATTTGATATTTGTATTATCTTTAACATAGTGTTTTCAATCAAGTTAGCCACACAGGAGAAAATGCACAAAGCTTTGACTGAAATGCATTGTGAGCATTATTTTTATCATGATAATTTGGATAGCATCTTGAAATTTGTTTTGCTTAAAAATAAAAATAATGCATTTGTAAAAGCTAGATACAGAGAATTAGAGCAGTTTGATTATCCAGACAATTTAACCTTGTTGAAGCTAGGGTCCAGTTGTGTATGTGACAAGACCATTATTATAATTCCATGCACTGCTAGCTTGGTCCCTTCTTCTTCTATGTGACTAACTTTATTGAAAACACCATGATATGCATAATAACAGAGTTTTGAAAACTTTTCTTTATATAGATAGGGTTTTTGAAAGTCTCTGTTGTGTTGCATTGTAGGGTGAACAAGAGCAAGGGTGGATCTAGAGGGAGTGGACAGGGGGCCCCCTTTTTTGTGAGAGTATTCCAATGTGTGGTTCCAGAAATTATCCATACACCCCCCCTATGGAAGGGCATTGGAAATTCTGGAGGGGTGGGGGGTCAATTTACCTGATCATTTCCATACAAATACTGTATTTTCCTTGGAAATTCCAGAGGGTTGGGGGGGGGGCACTTTTCAACACCCTTCTGTGGAAGGGGTATGGATATTTTCTGGAACCACACAATCATTGATTGTATGCTGAAGGAAATTTGCAATTTTTTGTCCCATAATTTCACAATCGCTTCCCCCTTTCTGAAATTCCTGGACCCACCCCTGAAAAGTGTGGACCAGAGACTTCCCCCACTTGGAAGTATAGTTACCCTGCTGGCAGAGGCAGCTGCCAGCTGGGAGGCCTCTGCCAGCAGGGTAAAGTATAGTACATCAGGGAAGTCAACTGTCCCGGTTACCGGGAGTCACAAGATTTTTCACTTTGTGTCCCGAGAAAAATTTAAGTCGACTGCCATACATTTAACTCCCAGGAGAATTTCAAGAAATTTTGCCATTTCAAGGCACTCCTGTGGTCGACATCCCTGGTACATGGTCTTTGGTTGAATGGTCTTATTATTTAGGGATTTGTTCGGTCCCAGAAATAAAACCCTATTATTGTGCTTTAAGAAATGGTAATACCAATAAATAAATAGCAAACGTTTGTGCGTAGTACAACTTGTATTTCGCAAAGTAATTGAATTTTAACTTGATTTCATCACCAGATTTTTGAAGTAGAGGGGTTCCCCGTGGTGGTGGTGGTGGTGGTGGGGGG
This sequence comes from Scolanthus callimorphus, assembly GCA_033964015.1. Lineage (NCBI taxonomy): Eukaryota > Metazoa > Cnidaria > Anthozoa > Actiniaria > Edwardsiidae > Scolanthus > Scolanthus callimorphus. Next base: position 15,817,220 of record CM066913.1, read on the forward strand.
TCCCTGGTCGACCCTGGGTAGTTATACCCTAATAAAGCTCGGATATTTATGCCAAAATCTTGTATGTTAATTGTGTTTGTACTTTCTACTAGCTGGATTGTGAAAAATGTCTCCCATATTTTGGGGGCGGGGTGCTCGCCGGGAACTTTCGATTTTACCCCCCCGGGCCCATTTGATCCCAACTGCATTTGATTTGCCTTAGAAAAGACGGTCAACAAATTGGTTGCATTGTCACAGATTTTTTTAGATTTTTTTACCGTCAGGAGGACACCAAGCGAAAAGATGGGGAAGACAGGAACAAATCGTGTTGCATTGTCACAGATTGTTTTAGATTTTTTTTACTGTCAGGCGGACACCAAGCGATTGCAAGAAATGGGCCAGATAAATTGCAGCATGTAAATCAGGCATAAAAGATCATGTCTTTCTCTGGAAATCGACGCCAAAAATTCTTTACCACTGTATGCATTGCTACGCGACCTCAAAATTCACTGTTGCGATGGGCGATTGGCGATTTTTAGCCCGACGGCGTCAATCAAAGCGAAAACGTTGGATTCGGCTACTTCGGTGGGTCGACATTAATTGTAAAATCAACTAAAATAATTGTAAGCTATCCTTTGGCTTTCTGTCCTAGAATTATGAACTTTCTGAATCAAGAAAATTGACATTACAATTCCTTTGCTGAGAATCGCCAATCGCAACCGTGAATTTTGAGGTCGCGTAGCAATGCATACAGTGGTAAAACCACCCCGTTGATTGCCAGGGCAAGAGGCTGCTGTGAGAAATTTTGGGAATTGAAAAATTTCATATCATTGAAATAATGGCCAAGTAAGAGGGCAACGTCCACTGCCGATCCAAATACATGACAATGGCGGCCAGAAATTGTTATAGGTAGGTAGGTGCAGGGGTTGGTAGGTGCACAAAATATATAAATATGTGACTAAAAAATATGTGCACTACGTTTCATACATTTCCGATCCTGCCGCCCCCTTTCTGAAAAAATGTAAATATGAACACCTTAATCACGAAAAATATATATATACGTATATATAATACACCTCGAGGTTTTGTTTCTTTTTTCGCGCGGATCTTGTGGAGCCGAGGTCGCGTCCACGACAGACCGCGGTCGTTGTGCGGCATTCTGGGTGTCACGCCAGTCACGGTTCGGGTGTTCCAGAAAAACAACATGGCGGCGTCCGACCAACAGAAGCAGAAAGACGTCCTAGAAAGAAAGAAAAGCTGGACTTTCAAACTCGACAGTGTCGATGCTTCTCCACACAAAGTCGAGTACTGTCGCCTGAATGAATATAAAAGTAAGTATGGTGTAATTTTGCGGACATCCTACGGGATAAATGTTTGCAGAGCAAGAGAAGTTAGCCTTCGTTCATCTGTCGGTTTATCACCTGTGACAGGGTCGATGATAAAATATGTAGTACTTCAAGTGTTGGACCTTTTGTAGTTGGCCATTTAGGGATCAAATAACATCATATCTGTCAAGAGATCCGCCTTAATCTTGAAGTACATGACAAATTCAAAATTCGCCGTTTTCTCGACCGCATTTCTAGAGGATTAAAGTTTGTTTGCTCCCTTCGCCAAACCCATAACAAAATGAAACTGTACACAACGCAGACACTCTATAACATAACAAGATAGACGTATCAGAACAATTATAGGGGCATTTCCCAGGCTATTATTTTATTGGTTAATCTTGCCATATCTTGTAAGAGTCATTATGACTTGTAAATCATCCTATTCCCAAATTGAATATTATCGCCTGATCTTGTGAAAGTGTCAGTGCAAAATGTTGGTTATATTTATTGACAATTGTATGTTACAACCTCATCATGGTTCAAAATAATTTTCAAAATCTGCTCAAATTTGCCTGCCTCATGGGCGCTAGTACCAAAAATAGCCTGCACAAAAACAAAAGCAAATAATATCCCGGGGCATTTGACAAGGTGTGGTAATGATTATATGCATCATCAAGCAATTCTGTACCTGTCCTAAAATTGGCACACAATTACTTTTTGTTTTGTTGTAAAGTTATATATATTTTGACCTAAAAATGGCTGGCGAAAAAATCTGGCTGCTATTTTGAATGCTGCCCCTCCATTAGCAACAGTTCATGTTTCAGATCATAAGTGGTTGTACATTCAGTTCATCATACTCATGATGTGTTGTTGGCTTTAGATTTTTAATCTTTGTATATCATCCTTTTTCAAAAAAGCATTGTCTACCATTTCCTCATACAAATAACAGGGATGTCAACCGCAGGACTTCCAAAATCTGGAGACTGCCTTGAAATGGTGAAATTTTCCCAGGAGAAGTACAGTAAATGTGTAGCAGTGGTCTTGATTTTTTCCCGGGAGAGCAAGAAGGAAATCTTGAGACTCCTGGCAAAACCGGGAGAGTTGATGTCCCTGCAAATAACCACACCATGTCCACTTGTGTTTTATACTTAGACAGTAGTTAGTAGCCTTATGTGGAAACCTATTTGTTAAGCGACACATTGGTTTAAAGCTTAAGGTGATTCCCTTGAATTGCACCGCGCATCTCTTCTGCCCACGGTTGCGCATGCATTTTGTTCGACATAACCGTTGAAAAGTGTGTGCGCAAGCAAAATAATGCCAAACAAACAACATAAAAAGTGCACGATTTGTGTTTTTTTTTTATGGTGACCCCCAATTTTTTTTCTCTGGACGTGACGTCTTCTGTGTATCTATTACAGTACATACGCACAAAAAAACAACAGATCTTTTTGGTTTATACAACAACAAACAGGCTAATTTCTGACCAGTCCCTTACCATGAATATATTAAAGGCGAGATATCATAGGGATAGGGATATCTCAGTTCCTGGGGTTTGTCTTGGGCCGAGACAAGTTTTTATACAATTGAACTCGTTCAAATGCAACTTGGACAACTAGGGGCCCCGAGATATCTAGGTCTGAAAGGTAGGGATAGCCCTGGGAGTAAAGTTGTCTTGATCACCATCAGCTCCATGTGAATGGTCTACCTCCTGAGATATCTCAGGGGTAGGGACAACTTTCTTGATTGGGCGCACGTGTGGCTTATGCGTTCTAGCGAGAACACCGAGATATCTCGGTGCAATTTTGTTCTCATGAAAAGAGCCAGTTTCGTCTTACCCACCGATATATCCCATCCCCCGCTATGTCTCGCCTCATGCAGTGAACAGGCTGGCCCTTTAAACACGTTAGATGTAACTCGCGGTGCAACCACGTACAATGTAGTAAGGAATTAAATGAAAATAAAAGCCACAATTTAATACCTCCAAAACGTTGTAAAAACGAGTGTTTTGCAGAAAAAGCTACCCCAAGGCAAATGGCATGTTTTTTTCTCGATTAGCGGGCTTTTCGCGCGCGCCGTCTTTGCGGTTTTTTAAACTTTGCGTGAAAAAAAAAATAGATAAACATTACAAGGGAATTTCTATGTTTATCTGTTAATTCGAATCAAGTTAAAAAAGATGTTCTCCCTTCGGGCCCAAAAAAAGTACATATGCAACAAACGTAACGCAATTAATTTCCCCCTGTTGTTTTTGTTCCGGCGGAAGCACGTGCCCAGTTCATGTGGTACATGTGCTAAGTGAATGCCCGCCGTAAACAAACTTGTCGACATGCGCGCGGGGGGTTCTTCACCTGCAGTTCCGCCGCGTAAATAAAGTACGCACGGAAAATATAAGTGCCGATTTTGTGTGTTTTCAAACTCAGTTCTCTGTTTGATTTCCAGAGCACCGTACTTTGCCGCCGATCGCCATGGGCCAGGGTTCGGAGCCCGCTAAAACACTGATTGTAGTGTTTGGTGCCTCGGTAAGTTATGCAAGTTTGATCCTCTCGCCTTGTCAAACCCACAAGCTAGGTCTTTCTCTAATTCCAATTTTATTGCTTGCAAGGAGCATGCAACTAAAACAACGTGACCTACTGAAATAACTGAAGCTTTATATACTGATCTAGATCGTGTTTTGTACAAATTCCACTGTTGATATGTTTGTGTAGAGTTCTCACAACATCACATGTCGATTTTGTACGTGAATGCAGATCTTCGAAAATGAAATCAAAATATCTTCAGCTAGCTTTGCTGCAGGGTTGAACTGCTATCGTTTTCGTATGGCTTTACTGGACCAAATTGTTCTTTCGTGTTTTATGAATTCTGCAGTTCACTTAGCTGATAATATTTACTTACATGCATGATTTCAACCCGGTTTCGAGCTTCGCGGCTTCGACTAGTATAAATCGAACTCTGTTGTTGTGCGTGACATTTTTCTAGTTCGAGATGTGTCATAATTTGTTAGCTAAGACTATGTCGGTCCTTATACTTTGAAGCTTTAGTATCTGGACGTTATAATCTTTTGAAGTAATTTTACTGAAGTCATACTAGCTCGTCTGTAATTCGAGCTGCAAACCTTTTGTAAAGATGTCGAAAGTTCAGGACCCGTTTCACGTGTTCGTACAATGTAGTACATTTGCACATGACTGGCGAATCTCTAACAACACTCTTGTGATTTATCAACAGGGTGATCTGGCAAAAAAGAAGATTTATCCCACTCTTTGGTACGTGACTCTTACATCAATGCTTTATAAAATTGTGTCTGTTTATGTTATTGTTATTGTTATAAATTTTTCTTTCTATCTAAAAATTCTTGATCAGGAAAATATAAAATTCCCGTTTGCAAACAAAAATTTTTCCGTTTTATATTTATTTGTAATTATTATATAATGTGCTTTTCTTTGCATTGTTTCGCATCAATTGCACAATATTGTCTGCAACTAGCTGACCATGAAGTCTTATATTAACTCAGCTAGGACTTTGTGTTCTAGGGCCTTGTTCAAAGATGGATTGGTACCAAAGACAACCCAGTTTGTAGGATATGCTCGTTCATCATTAACAGTTGCAGATATTCGCAAGAGAGCCGAGCCATTTATGAAGGTATGTGAAATTGTCTAGGTCTGTGGTTTTGTGGTCTATATCCCCTGTGCCTTGTGATTGGTTGTTCCTATGTTGCTAATTGTTGTGGCATCTTTTCCTTTTTCACAATTCCAAAATGACTAAATAATTTATACATTTTGCAGTGTCTGATTATCTGGTGCACACTATCATTTCTTCCTGCCCCTGGAAATTTCACTAACCAATCAGACCACCAACCCCTAATTTCCAGCCTCCAAACAGACTTATCTGCTATGGAATTTGTGTTGGGTGAGGGGGGAGGCAGAGGCTGAGGGGAAAGTCTTATAGACAGACAGGCAGATTTATTGGAAGCATGTGAAAAGATTTACATTGGCATAACTCTAATAAATTAAAAAGAAAAATACATCAATATTTTGTCTAATTTGATTGTCTAATTTTCCTTTTATTTTTACAAAGAGGGGGTCATGGTGTAGTGCTTTTGCAAAGTAGTCGCTCTTGTTCTGTTTTGGCCTCCCAGACAAATTTGCTATGATTTTTTGGATAGATAAATGTCAGTGTCCTCCCTGGTAGGGGGTTTGGCCCGGGGGGGTTCTTCACATGGCGATCTGATAGGGGTGCTCGTCGTATTTTTTAGGGGTCAAAATCGACTCTCAGGTATTTTTTAGGGGGTATTGGAGAAACATTGTGGCTTTCACTAATAAATGGTATTTTTAGGGGTAAACAAATGAATGAAAGGGTCACAAACCAAGTAAAATGTTTTCTTTCCTTCTTTGTTCATTTATAGCTCTAAAATAAGCTTGTTTTGAGATGAAAAACAATAAACAACAACAAAAAAAGGTTTATTGTTGGTAATTTTTAGGGGTCATTTTGTTTTTAAGGTATTTTTTAGGGGTTGGATTCTTTATGTCCTGGTATTTTTTAGGGTAAATTTTCCGATGTCCCGACGAGCATCCCTATCACTCTTACATGGGAGAACCCCCCCCCCCCCCGGGGGGTTTGGCACCATCTCATAGAATTTTAGGTTTCAAAATGACCACAAATGCATCAAAATTTAGTGCTAAATTACCAGATTTTGGCTTAATCTCATCTGGGAAAATCCAAGAAAAGCAGCTGCAGATAAAAACATTATGTGAAACTGCAAAAGGGTCCAGTGTACCTACTCGAAGTAATCATTATTTGCTGCCAGCCCTGAATCAGTGGAACTAAAATCATTTGACTAGTGTGAGCATGCTAATTTGTGCTTTCTGTGAATAACAAAAAGGTGAAAGATGATGAAAGAAACCTCTTGGATGAGTTCTTTAAATGCTGCCACTATGTCAAGGGTCCTTACAATGAAAAGAGTGGATATGAGGGCTTGAACCAGGCACTAGAAAAGATTGGTGGATCTGGCCACATAAACCGGCTCTTCTATCTAGCATTACCTCCCTCAGTGTTCGTTGATGCAACAAAGCACTTGCAGGAGGTCCTGATGACAAACAGGTAGATAAAATTCCATAAAGGAACAAATTCCAGAAAAGGAGGGTTCATTATATTATGGGTTGGGGGTGGTGGTGGGGTAATGGCTCCCTCCTTTGATAACCAATATGGCCCCCCTTCGCGCCCCTTCGCTCCCCCAAAACCCCACAACCACCTTTTAAATACAACTTTTGAATACTGTTAGCCATGCCATTAGAGGCAGATCATTTGACTTTTGAGGTGGGATGGTTTTGAAAAAGATTCCTGCACAGCTTGAAGGGCCTTAAAAATTTCCGCAGAACAACAAAAACCAACAAAACAAACCAACAAATTAAACACCAACAAGACAACTTGTATGACCACCCCTTCCCCATGCAACATCCTCAAAACTCCTGTTGGCCCCTTTTCCACAACTAAAACTCCCCCCCCCAAAAAAAAAAAAACTGTATAGGTCGCTTATGGGATATGATGAATGTTTCCTGGAATTCCTATGATTTTTATTCACACACATCTGTACCAGTCATCACAGCTTTAAATAGTAACCTTTTTTAACTGGTCTCATTGTGCTAATGTTAAGTTATAGGAAGGAGACCCGGCAAGCCCAGTGATATTGCGTGAAAACGAAACTGGGGGAGGGTGGGCGGGAACAGCGAAAAGGCACCGCCAGGCCCCAGGAGCACACAGAGATGAAAAACACAAAATAAATTAGCAGGACGGTAGAAGCGCCCGGCCTGCACAAGTAGAGCCAACAAGTGAATACTAATGAGTAGCACCTTACATTTGCACTAATGAGGACCAGTTAAAATAGTGAATCACTTGAGGAAGGAGTTGCTATCCCTGTTAGGAATTTCTGTCTGCTGCTTGGAAAAAAACTGTCAATGGAAGCTAAGTGTGATGTCATTGTTTTTTTTTCTCCTAAGGGGCTGGAACCGTGTTGTTATTGAGAAGCCATTTGGCAAGGACTCAGAAAGTTCAGCCGAGTTGTCTAATCATCTGGCATCATTATTTGAGGAGCAGACATTGTATCGTATTGATCATTACCTTGGCAAGGAGATGGTACAGAATCTAATGATATTAAGGTGTGTAAAAAAACTAATAAATGCTCAATTCCAGAAAACAAAATCCATTCCTCCACCACAGAGGGAGTGCACTTAAAGATCCACCCCCACTCCTCTGGAATTTTCTAATTCCCTCTGTGGTGGGAGTATCAATTTTTTCTGGAATTGCACAATCACACATTTTAAAATAATTTTGTTTTTTTCATCCATATTTATATCTGTGTTTCAGGTTTGGTAATAGAATCTTTGGTCCTGTGTGGAACAGAGAAAGTATTAAGGCAGTGATAATTACATTCAAAGAGCCCATTGGAACCTACGGCAGAGGTGGATATTTTGATGAATTTGGGATAATAAGGTAAGCTGATAGAAAGAGGGTGGTCATCACTGGTGCAGTGAGCTCCTGAATTTTGAGGGTATGCATTTTTGTGTGTATGCATGAGGGGATGGGGGGGGGGGGCTGTCTATGTCTATAACATAACTGGGAAAAAATCCATGAGTTTATAACATTAATCATGAACCATTCAAAATCAAACGTGAAACACATAGCAAGTTATATTGTGGATGCTTTGAAAAGCACAAAAGTGCCTTGAACAAGAGTGTTCTTTATCAACAAAATTAAACAACAAATAGAATATATAATATTAATAACTTTGGGTATTTTACCTTTGACACTTTGTTACAATTTGCTTTGTTACTGGTGTTTTGTGAGTAATAAAGACTACCCTGTATCTGTATCTATCTAGCATTCTATAAAAATTGATTTTTATAGGGATGTAATGCAGAACCATCTTCTACAAGTGCTATGCCTGGTTGCCATGGAGAAACCAGCTTCCATTCACTCAGAAGATCTGAGAAATGAAAAGGCAAGCAATTGTTAAAAGTGTATTTAATTCCTTTATTAATTTTCAGAGATTCCCAAAAACATCAGGTAAATTGACCTTCTGGGGGGGGGGGGGGGGGGGGGGGGGGGGGGGGGGGGGGGGAGATGGATATTTTCTGGAACGACACAATTCCTGAAAATGACCATACCTTCTCAATGGGATTGTTTAGGAGGACCCTCCATCCATTTGGAGTTCCCAAATGGAAAATGAATTATAATGATCTGTATGGAAAATAATTTGTAGCTGCCACCCTCTCCCCTGGGATCTCCAATCACTTTCGAGAGACGAAAACAAAGATACTAAAATCACGATACTAAATCAAAATTAGATACTGCTCGGTGGCGCAGTGTGTTTGTGCACGGCACACTGTGCGTATGGTCCTGAGTTCGAACCCCGGATCGACCAACCGTATCAACTTTTCTCTGTTCCGAGTAGCTTGCTTATAGCTTTGAATTCCTTTCACCTGGAGCTCTGATAAGAGAAAGGGGGTAAAGCTGTGCACCGTGGACCTCAGGTTTGTCAGTCTCATTGGAGTACTGTTACGAGTTATCCACGTAAAATATGGCCTTTTACTTTACTTTACTTTTTTTACGTAATGCTAACAATGGCACCAGAGCTGGAAATGGAAAATTGCAAAAAAAAAAAGAAAGGAGAGGGGCACAAAAACCTGCCCCAGGGGGATGAGTACTTACTTTGTTAGACTCCTCCCCTTGGTAGACATTAATCCAAAGTCTGTGTTGTTTTGAATTCTTAGGTTAAAGTGTTAAAGTGCATTGACCCCATCAGACTTGAAGAGTCAGTGCTTGGCCAGTATGAGGGCAATCCTGAGATGGAGGGGGATGCCAAGTTTGGTTATACTGATGACCCATCTGTGCCTAAAGGGTCAATCACACCCACATTTGCTGCCTCAGTCTTTTATGTGCGCAATGAACGATGGGATGGTATGTTATTCAGGGGTTTTATATGTTATACCAGTGTTCATGTTCAATTCAATTCAACAGACCTTTTGGGTTTTACGAAGGGCTAATGTATAAAATGTCATAAAATGGTTGATTCCAGGTATAATAATTACGCATGGTGAATGAGAAACATAAGCAAAAAGTTGTAAAGAATGTGAACTGCATCCTGTTAGTTGTAGAACATGTCAAGCGTTTCTAAAGAGTGAGGAGTATGGGTGTGCTTTTAGCTGGAATAATCCTTTTCAAAATTATATGATATTTTGCTTAAATGTATTGTACTGTAACAATAATATTTGCTCTGTTCTAGGTGTGCCATTCATATTGAAATGTGGAAAAGGTAAGCCCACAAGAAAATGTTACATCCTCATTCAGCCAGTCTCAGAAAAAAAAGTCTCAGAAAAATCAATCTGGCAGCACTGCCACAAGAGGGATTTTTTTTACAAATTAAACCCAATATCAGGGTTTATTTGTTTATCATTTTATTATTATTTTTTATTAGATAGCTAAGAGGAAAGGTATGTAAAAATAAACACAATTACTAGTTGTGTTATCTGCTCTTGACTATGCATAATTCATGAAGTACATACAGCTGACTCGTCCCCAGAGCTTTGCGAGCTGACACACAACTTGGAGATGAGAGAGATTGTATATTAATTATAAATATGATTTGCCTTGTAGCCTTGAATGAGAGGAAAGCAGAAGTGAGAATCCAATTCACTGATGTTCCTGGGGATATTTTGATCAGAAGTGTAAAAGGAATGAGCTTGTGGTACGACTGCAGCCTGATGAGGTAAGAAGATGTTTTAGTAAGAAAAGTTACAACAACTCCTTCACCTATTTATATTTTATGTCCTCTGCCAAATTTCCCTGCAAGCAGAGGCCTCTTCATTTGTTAGCCTGCATAGTGGCTCTAAAAGGGAAGGGGAGTGAGTGGGGTTGAGGGAAAACCCCTTGCGGCCACGCTTCTTCCAGTTTTCGCTCCCTCTCGCCCCTTCCCTTTAGAGCCGCTATGCCGGCTATTCATTTGTATATTCATTTGTTGGGCAAGAGGAAAAGAGGCCTCTGCTCTGAGAAAAGTCTCTTTTCCACAACCTTGGATGGTTTTGTTAACCTTTTCTTGAGCCCACTATACATGCACACATATCTCTGAATGTTTTCCACTGATGTAGCCTGCTCGCAGGCATTGGAGAGTAGTTTTTGTCACCAAATCCAAGATGGCACCCACACGACATGACTGACATACCAATTGTTGTGGTTCCCCTGGCAACAGGCGATCTACTTGAAATGTATGATCAAGCAAGCAGGGATGTCATTCACTCCAACCGAGTCAGACCTGGACCTGACGTACTCGGACAGATTTCAGGTAAAATCGCAAACTGAGTTTGGGTTACCAGTACCCAGGGTCAGGGCATCATGGGATTGTTTTTGATTCTGCAGCCCCCTAGGTGCTTGAGAATGGGTAAAATGGGTGCGGATCTAGAAGAGCAGCTCACCTAATCCAGAGTTGGAAATATTTTTTTACTTGATCTGACAATTTCCTTTCAAACTCCAAGTGTAGCCGGACACATTTGCCAATTTGGTCGGACATTTAAACTGTACAAACCTTAAAGGCCCATGTCAACGTTCTATAATGCATTGCGCGCCGTGTTGTTTACATCCTTGACGTCATCTCAACTAAGACAAGGGATTACTGTGCGACTACGTCAACCGGGCCATTTGTAAGAAGTTAGCCAATCAGAAAGCGAGTACAGAACAAAGAATCTTGACTTTCTTGAGATCTCAGACATCGAAATATTCGCTTTTCTCTAAACATTGGGGAAAAAATGAGCAGGAATAACTTCAAAACATTTAATTATTCATTGTCAGACGTATTGCATGCCATTAAATTTCCTTAAAAGGTTTAATCTCTGAATGACAAACATTTTACAGGATGGCCCGGTTAATGTAGTCGCACAGTAAGAGGCCAGTTGATAGATTTATTTAAACATTTATTTTTGTTTGTTATCTTTTTTCGTTTTCAAAACCAAAACATAAACAACACAGTGCGCAATACATTATGTCCAGGTGTAACGGGCCTTTAGCTCAGTGTTAATCTCAAAGGAGTAACACAACATGGCGGAAAGTATGCCTGTTATTGAAGTCTCCTACCCAGATGCTTTCCGGGTTTTCTTAGGGCACGCAAAGATTTGTGGGATAGTTTTAGCAGGGCGCACAGGGAGTTGTGGGATAGTTTTAACAGGGCGCGCAGACAGTTATGGGATATGCGGACCCACAGTTCATTGCGTGCCGTGTGATACTCATCCCCAGTCCCTACGCCTCCAAAACAATTTTCACAGAGAAAATCACCGAGAAATCACAGAGAAAATAACGTCAAAATCACAATTTTGGTCGGACATTTGCCGATTTTGATCGGACAATGTCTAATGACTGGAAATAATTTCCAGTTCTGTCATCAGTTTCCGAAGCCAATAAGACAGGACTGAATCAGATCAGACCATGGAAGATCTCGGGCCCGAAAAATGTTCCCAATAAAGAATTACATAATAGGCGTACTTGAATTTCCAGAAAACAATGAAACGTTTTTAGGGGAAGACTTCGGATTATTTATCTTGAATTTTCGTATTTGTGAATGAAATCAAAAATTTATTTTATAATTACATTAGGAGCCAATTTTTATTACGTTTTGAGCCAGTTATTACATTTAGAGACAATTGTTATTATGCTTAGAGCTAGTTGTTACATTTAGAGCTACTTGTTACATTTAGAGCTACTTGTTATTACGCTGAAGTCATTATTACATAGGAGCCAGTTATCACACGGCTCCTATCACACTAAGGGTTTCTACAATCAGCTCTCACCAATACTTTGTTCATTACTCTACAGAATGTGAAAATGCCTGATGCCTATGAACGTCTCATCTTGGATGTGATGGCAGGAAGCCAGGGGAACTTTGTTAGAAGGTGAATTCATTAGATCAGTAGAAGACACGTTCTGCCAAACATGGTGGACATGTGTCTGTTTTTGTTGGACATTGCCAGACAACTGCCGGAGGCACCCAAAGTCAAAGACATTTTTCGGTTGCAAAATATTCTGAAAAGAAAATGTTGTTATTTCCTTGCTGCAATGCAGCTTCAAAATAATAACCCCAGTTTCTAATGAGCGTGTTACTTGCCTTTAGTGATGAGCTTGCCGAGGCATGGAGGATATTCACGCCACTGCTTCACCAAATCGACAATGAAAAGGTCCAGCCAAAGTTGTACACGTTTGGAAGGTATGGGTCGGTCACACTGTATTCCTACGCTCCTGTGAGCCCTGTGATTAAGATAGGGACGCTAGAACTCCCCTCAAACTTGAAGACTGACCTGATTGTTTTCCCAAGTGAAAGGTTGATTTGATTAAAGAGCCCTGCCTCGTCCCTAGGCGTCTCTATTTGGTAAAAACCGAGAGAAAAGCCTCTTCTTGCGAGTGTTCTGGTAGCGAGCGCGCAATGCATCTTGGGAACGGTTCGTTTTCGCAATGCATCATGGGAAGGCTCAAACCAGACCTTCCCATGATGCCTTTCGCGCTAGTTTGCTCCCAGTCGCTCTCGCCTCGAAAATCACTAGAACGCGCCTGGGTACGAGGCAGTAAAGAGCCTGTATCAGCCGCCATTTTTACAGCATAGCAACATACCAAGTGAGAGAAAGCATCCATTTCCACCTTCTGATTTAGAAAATATAGAGAAATGTTCTCGATTGAATTTGGTAAATCAAATGTGGAACTTTGTTTTTAGGTATTTATTATGCACGCAATTGGTCTTCTGAAATCGAACGAAAACAATAACAAAGGAGTGGCTGACTTTTTCCCAGGGGTGTCCAGGGCAGGCTAAAAGGGGAAAGATAAAATAAATATTTCCGACCCACGACACAAAACAGTTTAGAAGCCCTTCTCTGGGTTTATAGTCTCTTCAATAACACATATCAAGAAAGTACTGTCGTTTTTATGGCAAATCTGCGCGGGCTTCCTGTGGTGTTCAAATCTCGTCTCAGACCCCTCGGCGGGGAACAAAAGCAAAATGGCGACCAAGAGAATGATGTTTCTCGAGTATCTGCAAGTTTTGCTAAATTTTCCTGCTTTCTTCGCATGAGGAAAAATACTTGCAGACCTTCCAATATTGTAAGGGTGAATTTCCAAATAAGGAAGTTTTGCAACGTCGACAAATCGACCGTTTTTGGCGAAATTTTCTTGATATGCATTTTCCAGAAAACTAATCTCAAACATGCACTAGGTTGGCCTGATTGTTTTCCAAGTCAAAGTTTGTTTTGGTACGGAGTCTTTACCCCATGGAGGGGGATGTTTTCCACCGACATCACCGCCACAAAACATATCAAATCCCCCCTCTGCAATCGAAATATCTTATCCAGTCAGCTGACAAGCAAGCCGGCTTTATCTGCTGTGAATCTTATAGCGCTGCGTCAATGAATTTATGTCTAAGTGAATAATGGCATGCAAGATTTAACGAGTTGAAAACTGGGAATATATTTCGCATTATTTTTGTGTTTTGCAGTCGTGGACCTCCTGAAGCCGATGCACTTGTCAAAAAGCACGGGTTTATCTATGGTGCTGACTACAAGTGGGAACGAAAGAGAACCCTTTCTGGGTCATAAGTCAGCCTACACGGCGGTCAGAGGAACGTTCGCCCCAAATTTCGCGTGGACAAAACATCGAAACTCTCGCTCTTTTGTACGCAGCAAGCTTTCCTTTGGCCCTGAAACCGAAGAAAACGCTTGCTGCACAGATTTATTTACAGATTATTAGATAGACATGAAGATTTAGTAACTACACGGAGAAAGTTATCCGAACTTAATCCCCCTCCCTGCCCCTCGCTCCCCATGATTCCTGGGTTGTTCAGGTGATTTTTTTTTTTAGAAAGAGGGAATCTTTCAGTGCATTGCAAACGTAGCCATAGAAATCAGGTATTTTAGGAAAATTCCTAGTTTTAAAAAGTGGTATTGGTAGTGATGATATTTCACCCTTTTCTCACTAATAAAGGTGAAGACACAAGCACTTCTATGTACTTAAAGAGCCTGTGTCAGCCGCCATTTTGACAGCATAGCAACATACCAAGTCGGAGAAAGGATCCATTTCCATCGGCTTATTAGAGAATATAGAGCAATGTTCTCGATTGAATTTGGTAATTTAAATCTGAAACTTGGTTTTTAGATGTTTAATTAAGAGATTTCTACACGTAATTCGTCGTCTAATATCAAACAAACAATAACAAAGGAGTGCAGGCTGACATGGGCTCTTTAACCGTTGATATGGATTTGACGCTCTTCTATGTATACCGTTCGTATGGATTTGACGCTACAAGTATTCACAAAAATATTTGAATGTTTACAACGTAGTGTTGTTGACGAAGTCAAAACTAATAATTTAGGACAGAATAAACTGTTTTGGTTTATAATAATTCATAATTAAATAGGTTGTAAAAACATCTATAGAGATGAAAATCACACACACAAATGTCTTTCAAAGTGGCTGATTATTTTGTATCGCATGAGATGAATACGAAATAAATGCCATGTCGTGAAGGTCTGTATTTGTTGATTTTCAGTAGAAAGAGAAGGGCAGGGAAGCTCTCTCCACCTGGCTTTGAACCTATCCGTAGGTTGACTCAAGTTCACTTTTCGCAATTCTTTTTGCAGCACCCTTTTTATTGTTGTCTAAATAAATCAAAGAAGCCACAATCTCTATTTTTGCGAGCCTCTTATTACGTATTCCAGCCCTCCTAGAAAAAAAAAAACTTGCGGTATTTTTGGCTCAAATTTTAGGAATGAACTTCCCTTGACGTAGACTCAAATCAAGCGTTTCTGTTCCGAGGAATTTTCTGAAACTTGGCTTGATTTGAGAATACCTGAAGGGAAGTTCATTCCTAAAATTTGAGCCAAAGATACCCGCATTTGATTTCTAGGAGGGCAGGAATACGTAATTAGGTACTCGCAAACATAGAGACAACAATAAAAAAGGAACTGAAAAAAAAAAAAAAAAATGTGAAAATAGAGGAAAAGGAGCAAACGTTATGACCCTGAGCATAGTTAGTAGAGGGAGACCCCCCCCCCCCCCCCACACCACCACCACCACCACCCACCCACCCACCCACCCCGGGCAAAAATACCGAATGAGGTCGCTTTTCGTCTGGCGGAGCCCATTTCTGTTTTTTTCCTTATACACATCAGCAAGCAAAGTGTTTGCCAAATGTTCGCTGACCGGCGTTCCTTCTGCCTCAGAATTACAAAAATATATTTCTTCCTATGGCCCATTGCGATAGCATCCGGGATACTGGTATGTAAATTTCTAATCGACAAAACAACTCCACCGCTCGCCAAAAGGGTGTTGTTTTGTGTGGAAAGGAAGGGCAGGAACATGGGAGGGCACTTGTTTTACATGTATTTTTGCCGGCTATATGCAGCCATATTGCTCTAGCTATCCTGGAACTTGTTAGCTGATGCGTGATTCTGCCGAGGAAAGAGAAGAAGCGGGACTTGGATGGACAACAACACTCATCGATAGCAGACACAAACACTCAAACAAACGACAGAAAGGTGAACACTTAAGCTCCTTCAATATTACCGGTATAGCATTTTATTGACTTTAGATAAAATGAGCTGGTCTCGCTATGATTATTACAGTCGAAAAATACTTCATGACCTCTGTGACATCATGTTAAATTTTAAAAGCAAAAACGGGAACCAAGTATAGTATTCCACGTCACACTTCTGGGGTTGGACTTCTACCACTTAATGTCCTTGATCACATCCTGCTATATGTCCGCCTCTTGCTTTTCATTTTTTTCAGAATTAGGATACGAGATACTCACGTGAGTGAGTGGCTGTGAGATCTTTCAGAGCCATTCTTCAGAAAATGTGAATAATTTTTGGAATATGCAAGGTTATAAGTTTATTGTAAGCTTTAACACATCGGCAAGCAAAGTGTGATATTTGTAAAACATGCTACAACAAACAACACATTTATTGCCCCCGCGTAAAGAGAAACATAAGGGTATATGGTACATATGCCAGAAAAAATCTCGATTCGTCGGAGCAGGGCCCGCAAAAGGTCTTGGGTAACGTTTATGATTGGATGATCAGATCACGTGACTCGCAAAAGGCCCGCAAAAGGTCTTGGGTAACGTTTATGATTGGATGACCAGATCATGTGACTCGCAGCGTGGGTTTGAGACCTCAACTGTTGTCACTGGCGGACAATAACAATTCTAAACATTCACAACAAACTGGTCGTGAAATTTAATAAATCACCAAAAACTCTAAGGAGACGCACAGCCGAAGTCAGTCAGTGCAATCCATAGTTCAGATTTAGCAAATGTTGAGCTGCTGTGGCTGTGTAGTCTAGAGAAAAACTTGAATGTTCACAAAGCTAAGAGCTCTAAACCTCATAATAGTAGTAAAGCATTCAAAATGGTTGCTATTGTGCTTAACAATAGGTCAACTCTATAAAATCCTCTCTAGCTTTCGCTACGAAAGAATGTGATAATTTACCGACAAGATTTACATTTCATAAGTTCACAAAACTCAGAAAGAGGACTTTAGAATTATTATTTTTTGCATCAGCACAAGGGAGAAGTAGGCGTTTTTGTCTTCTTCCGATGTGTGCGCTGTTGCCGCTAAAGTATACTAAGTAGGTTAAAATAGTACCTTTGTTGACCGGAAATCTGGCAAGGGTGGAACGCGTTTTTTAGTTCTGTTAAATTAAGTTCTATTATAAGCTCTTTAGCAGCTTTAGGTGATAGCTGGTATAAAACGCAGATATAGGTTATTAGGGAGCAGCGATTGAAAAAGAGCAAAAGCAGAGAAGTCGCGAAGCAGAGACAGCCAACGAGAGTCTAAAGTCTTGTGTTCTGTTCTCCGTTGTAAGGATTTCCGGAAAGATCAATTGGCTTTAGGCTTTCAAGTATTCATATTCATAGAGTTTTCAAACACGATTTTTGTGCGCAAGTGTTTCTGAGTAAGAATGTGTATTAATAGTAGTATTGGAATTTTGACACAATAGTTTTCAGAAGAGTTTTCTGTATTTCGCTAGAGTTTCGTAAGAGTTTTGACGGCTTTTAGTACTTTTGGTTAGAATTGTTTGTAGAGTTTCGGCTTAAACTCCAACAAGCTGATAACGGTGGGTTTGCGTGTTGTCTGAAACAGCTGTAAAAATGTTAATTGAATACTTATTACATCTGCAGTTTAAAAAGCACGGGGGCAGCTCTAGTGAGAACTAATACTAGTTTACAATTGTCGAATTTTTCCCACTCGACCTATCCGAGTGCAGGAGTGACTATTTCCAGAACTAACAAAAGTATCCACCCAAAGGAATCATATGATCTGAATTGGTGGCAATGAGATGTAAAAACTGTTATGGTTGCCTACTAGTAGTGAAAAGTGTCGGATTTGAAAGCCAGGAAAAGGCAAATGACCAGACCAGAAAACGTTTTTGGCTATACAAATTGACCTACTAGTGTGATTTGACTAAAACATTCAGCCTCATGGGCTATTGACTCAGAGCCCATTTGGGCTTGAGGAATAATTGTTAAGACGTAATCCATCGAGTAATGATTGGAAAAAATTCTTGGACAAAATTATTTACATCATATTGTACACTTCGGTCTTACTGCTTTTGATATCTGATCTAAAAAAATCATTTCTTATAACACCGAACATCGAAAATGAATCCTGAAAGTTGTCCAAATTCATACAATTTGTATAGGTTGACAGCACTATGAAATGAACATCAACAGCCAACACCATATCTTCACAACTTTGAAAAATTATTTCTCAGGTTTCCTTGGGAATTTCTTCTCGGTGTTATCCCCAATTCTTTATTTCATCACTACCTTTCATAAAATGCTAGAAACAAGGAAATTGGTTTTGTAATACTCTATCTAAAAATTGTTTCCACTTTGTGTCAAGATTACTCGATTTTTCAGTGGATTTTCTCTTATTATTGTTATTCAGGTTGTCATCATGGGTGCTGAGGAATCTACGCCCCTTCCACCTCCTCCCCCTGGGTTTGAGTATATGGTGATGTACATGACTGGCTATAACAAAATCAGAGTAAACTTCGGTACCAGCAAGAGCTGTCAATCATACGTCAGGCTATTGTTGGACAGTGGTTGAGAGGTCTGCAGTCAGAAAAGATCAAATGTGGCTACTCCATGACATTCAAGCTCAATGGAATGCCATTTGGAATTGGCACTAATAGCCACGAAGCTGCCAGTGCAAGGCAGATGGTTGGACAGATTCTATTGAACCTCAACGCAGTTGGCTGGCAGCTGCTAACATGCAGTGACCTGGGAAGAGTCTATGATCTATCAACATTCTACTTTGTCAGAAAAACAGTTGCACCAATCCAGCAGGCACTGTTATGCATAGGCTTTAGCTCCCATGACAAGTTACAAATTATTAATGCTCCTTCTCATATTATAGAGGTGATCAGAAATTCAATCAAGACAATCTGGAAGCGTGGCATTCAAAATGAGAAACTCAAAGGGATATTTTTTGAGTTTAAACTGTATGGAAATCCCTGGTTTGCTACCGGTGATGACTCTGTACAGGCCCGATTTCTGGTCAATAATATTCTTTCAGTACTTGCTCAGAATCAGCTCCTTTTGCACTGTAACTGCAACATTAAGAGCACTGCAGATACACTGTATTTTAGATATGACCCAAATGTTGTACCAGGAGAAGCAGCATCTCATTTTGTGCTCAGTCTTAATAGGAATGATCGCCTGAGATTGATTCACTCACCTCAGTCAATAATTCCTTTAGTGAAACAAATGATTGAGCAGTACTGGAGTGTGAGGGGTGGTATACAGAAAGAACGACAGTACTTTGGGAGCTGGGAGTTTAAGCTCTCTGGGACCCCTTGGTGGTCAACAGGGGATGAAGCTGTGATGGCAAGATTTCTGATGTGCAAGTTGCTAGAAGGTCTTCAAACACAGGGTTGGCATGTGAAAGCTGCCATTGACATGTGTCGGCGGCAGAATGATAAAAGTGTCCTTGCATTTTATCAGTCACTTCCACGAAATGCCCCTGTGGTTTGTCTGAGTTTCAATGACGAAGACAAGATAAGGTTGATAAATGCTCCAGAGGAGTTCATTGGCCTTTGCAAGGGAATTATTCAAGCTAAGTGGTGTAAAGGAATCAGGGAAGAGAAGCGTTTGCAGACGCCATGCATGGCTTACCAGTTCAAGCTGTTTGGGAATCCCTGGACAGGCTACTATGTAGTTGATGGTCTTCACATCCGAAGCATGTTATGTTTCATAATACAGATGCTGTCCCAAAGGGGATGGAAGCTTCTCATCTCTGCTGATGTGTCTGCCAAGTATGTCCACAGGGATAAAGCTCCTGACTACCCCCTTGACGTCCACAGCTGGTGGTTTACTTATGATGCAGAAGGGTTCCAACAGACACAGCCGACATTTGGCTTCACCCCAACTCAATTTGCTGCCCCTGCCAGTCAGCCATGGATGCAGGATATGGTGCTCCACCTAGCTATGACCAGGTCATGCAAGGGAACTAAAAACAGTAAAATGAACCATAGTTTTAGGACTATTCACAACTAGTTTTAAATGTAGATGTACTGCATATTATTAAAAGCTGCTCTTAGATATAAACCAATTTGACAAGATGTTGTTACAACATCTTGTAATTGCGGCAATAGCTGAGCCTGGTTGAGCTATATCCCGTGGGTGAAAGCCCTATATTGTATACTTTATGTAAAAAATGTTAAAAATGATCTGGTTGGAGTTGGCATCAATCTAGCCATGGCGGTTCTGATATTGGCCTGGAAAATAAATTGCCAGCATGTCTGTGCGATAGCTGTGAGATAGGTAGGAATTGTATTAAAATATTATTTTAGTTATTATAGCCTAGCCTGTGTAGCTGGCAGTTTTGTGTGTTCTCTGAGACGATTTCACTCCGAGTGCGAGATGTAAAACCACCAGCTATGGAGGCTATTATTAACCATACCATCATATAACATGATGGTATGAGTCAGTTGCAAAGCTGTTGTGTTAGGAAACAATGTTAATAAACATACTCAACAGAGTCCAGGGTTTAAAAACGTTTGTAGGACAGCCATGTTTAGAATAAATTATTTCAAGGTAGGACAGGGCATGGCCTGGTGATGAATAGTAATTTCCAGCATTCTATGATGGCTGGAAATAACTGCTAATTTGAGACCCTGCTAGTTGTTATGATAGAAAACCAATTGGAAATGAGATGGTCATGTGATGTATTTATGGATCTCATCGTTCCATGTATTTGTACTGTAATATTGCACAGGTGACATCATGTAGTTGTGAATAAAGAAGTGTTCCACAAGATGCAGTTCAGTGACATGACTATTGTTATACAGCAGCAAAAAACAACAATAGTGCTTTTGTTTTTGAACAGCAATCCCTGCCAAGCCATTCACAGTACAGCCTGCAGAGAGGTGGGGTCTTAGGGGGCTACCTCCCCCCCACTTTTTGACAACTTTTATATATTTATCCCCCCTCCCCTACCCACATTTTATAAGTATGTTCAACAGGCCTTTGATTCAAATTGTACACTAGGCTACACTACAGCTTCAAAAGGTGCTAATAAACGATATTATTATTATTATTACTTTTTATTTCCTGTTCAACAACTGTATTTTTCACTGGAAATTCCAGAAGCCAACAGAAGGATAGGGGTGTCGACTCCCGCCTTTGGTCCAACTCTCCCTCTTTCAATAGACATACTCTAAGGCCAAGTAAAAATAAATAAATGTTTCTCGTCCGCATCAATTTTTTACTATTTGTTATTTTAACTAAAAGCCTATGGAACAAGAAGTTAACTTGTGGTACTGACCCAGTTTCAGCAATATCGAACTTGCACTTTTGAGTATGTCATGCAAAATTTTGGACGAACACAAAAGTATCAGGCTAAATATATCTCGTTGCTATCAATACTGCGTATTTTCATGTAAAAAAGCATTTAATTGGAAATACTAAAAATTTAGAAAATAAAATAGAAAGCCGCCCGCCCGCTCTCTTTTACTTGGCCCTATTTGTAGAGACAAATACATTTTGTAGGTCCAAAACACCTCTTCTCCCGAATTTTGAAGGTGGGACTGGAGGTTCGTATCTCTGCATCACATTCAAACCAGTGTTCAGGGTGTGGTACAGGGTTATTTTCGACGGAGAAAGAACTTCAAAAAATGCTGTTTAGTATCCTGGAAGAACAGGATAGTTATGCTGACATTTCTCTATTAATTAATGAAATGAATAAAATCAAATAATTCATGTTATTTTCTATTTCTGAAACTGAGAACTATTTACATCCTTCTCTTTTTCGCTTGGTATTATCGCTTCTTTTTTCACGTTTTTACCCTTCGTTTTTCTCTGCTTCTTTGTCCTCCTCACCTCCTGCCTCCACTAGCTATGCTATTTGCAGGCGGTGTGCCATCTTTGTAGTATTTAAAAAAAAAGATATAATAAAGTTGAAGTTGAAGGTGAAATTAAATGGTCCATTTTTATTTCCCGTGAAACGAGACTTCGAGCATTCGAGGACGCTAGCGAAACGTGATCTGCCATTTTCCATTGAGTTTTGCATTCACGAAATGAGAAACGCTGAATACGTATATCCCCCCCCCCCCCCCCCCCCCGCTTTTTACTTTGCTTTGGGCTTCCTGTGTTGCCATGTAATCGAACTGACTGGAGCGAGCGAGGTAAATATCAAAATGGCGGACACTCGCGCATGGTCTAACTCATCATTTTAGCCTTAAAAATTATAAATATTCTGATGCTAGTAGGCACGGATAATAACATAATGACGCTTATCAAGCAAGTCGACCATTTTTGCAATTTTCCTGAGAAATCGAGCACAACCTGTGCGTGAACACAGCAACTATCCAAGGCCGAGCCACCGCCGCGCTGTCAGTGGTGTTTGTGAGGCCGTAAGCCAGAGCCTGTCATCGGGCTTTGTCGATGTGATGGCAAAAGCTGAGGAGGATGTCGATAATGGAGGATGGGAAAGGGTTAAAAAATTGCTACGGTTAAGGTAACTATCTATCTATCTATCTAAGTTCAGACGAAAGAAACTCACCCACATAGGGACGTCAACCCCGGGACGGACTCTGGAGACGCCTTTTCAGAAAATGAATTCACGAAATTGCCAGCAATTCTTCAGGGAGAAATACAGTAAATGTATGACAGACGTTTTAATTTTTCCCGGGAGACGAAGTGAAAAATATTGAGACTCCCGGCAAAACCGGGACCGGGAGTCAATATTTGGAATGAAAAATGTTAGACTGCTTGCAGCCCCTTCTCCGGCGAACGTCCTTAAATCGAGAGAAGCGAACGTCCGTAAATCGAGAGAAATCCGCGGCGGCGCGCTTCGGTTTGTTTACAAGTGTCGAGTTACCAGGAGAGAGAGAGAGAAGCGAACGTCCGTAAATCGAGAGAAATCCCGCGGCGGCGCGCTTCGGTTTGTTTACAAGTGTCGAGTTACCAGGAGAGAGAGAGAGAGACGCGCCACGGGGGGAAAACGCCGAAAGAAGGGACTGCGGACACACCATTCATAAAAACTTGACTTTTTTTCTGTCAAATGCATCATTCTCACCCTGCATGTGAATAATCCCTGAATGAAATCGATGACAACTAAATGTCAAGCATGCCAATCAATTTATTGATGAGAACCGGATGCGTGTAGGTTTGTTATTAACATAGACTATCACATTTCACGTTGTTGTCCACGTCTTGTCTTTCATCGCTTTCATGAATTCCCTTTGAGTAGATTTGTTACTGCAGAATGTTGTTCTCTTCTCGGAGACGGAAGCGCGAAATCACTACAACACTTATCAAGAATAAGGTCAAAATCTGTCATGTTTTGTCACGCGCTACAAACCAAGGCAAAGGTCGCTTGGTTAGCTATTACAGCGAAAAACACATCACGGTCTACGTCCATCAACACCTCAAGAGGTTATTGGCTCGGCGCTGATAGATCGTTACACTCTAGCCAATCAGATCTTTCAAGTGAAATCCTTTGAAAAAGTCAAGTTTTATGAATGGTGTGTCCGCAGTCCCTTCTTTCGGCGTTTTTCCCCCGTGGCGCGTCTCTCTCTCTCTCCTGGTAACTCGACACTTGTAAACAAACCGAAGTGCGCCGCCGCGGGATTTCTCTCGATTTATGGACGTTCGCTTCTCTCGATTTATGGACGTTCGCTTCTCTCGATTTACGGACGTTCGCCGGAGAAGGGGCTGCAAGCAGTCTAGAAAAATGTAGACTCCCCCCCCCCCATAATTAAAAATGTCAGACCCTCTGTGATGTCTTTTCTTCTACAGTCTAGGGCTATAATTAATTGTTTTAGCTAGAGAGGCATGATGGCAGCCTCTATTCCTTCCCTTTAAAGGCCCATTACCAACCTAGAGCCTTTGCGGACTCTTAGCCAATCAGAGCAGCCGAAAAACAATGGATCAATTTGAAAACAAAAGAAAACAGGGCGCAAAGGCTCCCGGTTGGTGATGGGTCTTTAAACAATATGTAATAAAAATGGGGTATATGCTTGTGTACATCTATCAAATTCCAGCCATGACATATGCGTTGTATTTGCCTCATTTTGCAGTGAAACAAATCATCTTGCAGAAGAGGTGCAAGATATTCCAGCTATCATATGTGTTGGCTCTATATTTGGATTCTTACTAGGAGGACAATATGGTGTGAGAATTGCTTCTGATAGACACCTCAGATACAACAAGCTAACTGTCTACAAGTCTAAAATGCATGCTCATCGCGAGTTCCACTCTGTTAAAGTTTGGGTTTTGTCAAGTATGGATGCCGATGGGGATGGCGCATGGGCTGGTTTGCTGGTCTCTACAGGTAATTTATGGCTCACATGAAATGTTAGGCAATGTCTCAGATTACATCTGCAGGATCCTTGCTAGGTAGAAAAGCCCTTGATATTACTATGAAAATGGGAAATATAAACTGCCAAGTCTCCACTTTCCCATGTGAAGTTTGGATGACCAAAATGCTCATTGTTTAGATACATACATTAGCTCCCTAAAACTCTTCAAAACAGCAATTCAACAAAATACTGTATAAGGCCCCTTTTCACCTTTTCACTTGGTGGGGCCATATCTTCAACTAAATGGGCATATATTGTACAAGAAAGTGGAGTCCCATATTTTCCAAGGGCAAGGAAAAATGTGAGCAAGGAGTAAAATGACTGCCTGTATTATAAGAAAAACATACCGTATTTTCCAGTATATAAGACGCACCTGTATATAATGACGCACCCTGAATTTTGAGGTCATTTTGGCAAAAGAATCAATTTCTAAATATTTTCAATTTGTATTGTGTGCAACAGAAATCCCACGAGAAATAGACTTGCAGTAAGTGGACAATGACAATAAAAACAGGACAAAAGTGATATGTACTCACCGCAAACAGATGAGTAAAATATTCCAATGGTTTCTTCATTTTATTTGTTTGTTTGAGATAAATATTGTGCTACACACGATTTCACCCAAAATTTAAATACTTGTGCTAAAATATATACACATTGTAGCCTTTTAGCAGGCGTTTTCAGGCTGTTTTTATAGCAAAAATCCCGGAGATCGTAGTCGCGAACGCGAACTAGCGCCATCTTGGATTTTTGGACTTTTTAGTTATTTTTACATGACTTTTTTCTAAAAAAAAGTACTGCTCTCACATTTTTCCAGTTTTCTGTTGGCAGCAACCACTGCTTACCGCAATGAAGATGATGCACTAAATTATGTTGCTGCTGGAGGTAAGCTCTGAAATTTTGCGCAGGCAGGCACATCAAATAGCATCTTTTTGCCAATAAAGTCCATGTGGCTGGACTGAAGTTTTGATTATTTTTTGTATGTCAGAGGCTCAGAGACAAAAGGGAAAATATCATCATCAGAGCTGGAAAAAATTTTCTGACTTGATCGGCGATATGTCAATTAAAACTGTTTTTTTTTGGTTGTCCCTACTGAAAAGTTGGCTGGACATATCTGAAAATTGGTTGGACATTAGGAGATTTTGATCAGGCAATGTCCAATGACCGCCAGTAATTTTCAACTCTGATCATCATCCTGTTTTCCCAAGTGGCTTCATAGCAGCTTTTGGGTGGGGTGGGGAGCAAGGAAACAGTCAATTGTTACTAATGAAGCTTGTAATACTTGAAGCCTCTTCAGGGGCCATCTACAAACTCTTTGGCGGATGGAGAAGTATGACAGTGGCCAGTCTTCTTTGTGCAGGAATAAGGTAAACACCTGGCAACATTTGCAACCCATTTCCAGAGCTGGAAAGTACTTCCAGTTATCGGAAATTGAAATCAGAAATGTCCAACTAAAATTGTGATCTGGTTGGCCATATAAAGGCCAATGCCATCTATTATGCATTGTGTTCTGTGTTGTTTATGTCTATGACATCTCAACTAAAAAAATAGATTGAGAGGCCAGTTGATAGATTAATTTTTGAACACTTATTTTTTTTCGTTTTCAAAACCAAAACATAAACAAAACAGCATGCAACGCATTTTAGAATGGACTGGCATAGGCCTTTAATGTTCAGTCTGTTGAGGGGCTCACTTAAAAAAATTGGGTGACAAACGAGAATCTCATGCCAGACCAATTTTCAAATGTGTCCAATGAAAAATAGAAATTTGATCAGACATGCCATTTATTATCAGGTATTAAAATAATTATTTCCAGCACTGCAATATTACTTTAATTTTAAGCTTTTACTATAAATTTCATTCTAGTTTACCAATCGGACTCGTATCACAGTTTGGGAACACATATCTGATACCTGAAGAATTCAAGCAGCAACAGTTGGAGAAGAAGGCAAGAAAACAGGAAGAATGGTGAGTTATGTCAAATGCAGATTACCCTAAGTTTGCCCATATTTTTGAGTGAGTATTTTTTTAACTTGCTCTCTTTACTATTATTTGGAACAATAAGATGCATTCCAGTTTGGCTGCCAAGCCAGACATTAAACATTCTTGTAAAACATTTAGCCCAGAATAAAGTTTCCACATTCAAATTTTGAAGTAGTAGGGTAAGCTTTGGAAGTAAGCGACTTGGTTTGGGGGCCATAAGAAAGGCTGCAGCCTTCTAGGGGCA
The DNA here is from genome assembly GCA_033964015.1 of Scolanthus callimorphus. NCBI lineage: Eukaryota > Metazoa > Cnidaria > Anthozoa > Actiniaria > Edwardsiidae > Scolanthus > Scolanthus callimorphus. The sequence goes on from CM066913.1 coordinate 15,843,635, forward strand.
TCCCCCAAGAAATTTTGAAATTTCAGTAGCAGAAAAGACATTTTCCTGCATTTTGAGGGCAAGAAAAAAAACGTGTTTTTCCATGTTTGGTACAAAATTTAAATGTCATGTGACCATTTGGATCGATCAAAACAGCCAGACGAGCGAACCGAAACTGACAAACGATCTATCAAATTTTTCGAGGGTGCAGGCAGTTTAGTGATTTCGGTAGTATGATCTTTTGCTTTAATGTTGAAGTCATAATGAAGTTGCCGATGGTCAGCAGTGAGGTAGACCGCCTTCTATTGAAACCCCTGTATACACCCTGTGGATTGGAAACAATACCATATTGCATCTATTTGAAACTTTTCTAGTGCAGCCTTTTTAAGTCCTCCAACCTCTCCTTAATACGTCTAGCCGTCCTGTACTTTAGACTTCTTTGAGTTCCCTCATGATGAGGAGAAGACGCTTACAAATCTTAGTTAAAATTTTAAGACTTTTCTTTTTTAGGCAACAAAAAGTAAATCCAACAGAGAGTTTAATAAAATCAATGGAAGAAGAGGTAGTACCAACTGCTGACAAACAAGAATCTTAAAGCAAGTTTTATTTCAAATATTGTTATTTTAAGCTTTGCACATAAGTGTCAAAGAACTTTTCTAATTTTAAAACTGCCTCTCAGCAATAAATGACAAACATTGTGTTTTTTTATGACCTGTGTTGTACATGTATGATTGAAGCATTATTTTTAACTTTCATAATGTTGTCAGATAATCTGGAGGGCAGTGCATGAACTTGTGCCTGTTCTGGTACAAATATAATGTACCTAAAGGTGCATGATACTTTGGCTAATTAAAAAGTAATTCCAGTTCTTCTAATCATGTGCTTAATTTTGGTGGGATTTTGACCATACAATATATTTAATTTCCAGCCTTTGGATAATACTACTGTACACCTGGGTACTGATTTATGATTGCAAGTAGGTTAGATGTCTGCACAAATCAATAAGATAATATTGTTTTTCCTGAAACAGTGGTACTAGATGATTTAAGTACATACATATTTATTCCCAACAAATCAAGGGAATTCTGAACTTGGAGATTTGACATTTGGAGACTTATTCTCTGTAGGGCTATACAACATTGCATTTTGGAACTTCCTCTTCAAAGCAATGGTGATTAGATCAGATGTGTCACTCTCAGAGAGGCGTCGCCTTCTCTTTACTGGAGTCCCCCTGGGGATCGTTTGCATGGTGTTGCTCTCAGCTCACTGAGGCAACCACCATTTTGGATTCTTTGTAATAGTTCTTGTTTCATTGATCGTGTAGGAGTTTGGGAATCACTATATGAGAGAGAAGATTTGGGTTTATCAGATAAGCCCTCAGGTCTCTGGTGTTTGTCCTTCTGTATAGCAGGGCGTAGCACTGGAGTGGAGGAGGAGGGGGAGGTGGCAGCATACATAGCGGTGCTGATGTTATTAAACCCTCTGTAGGCTTCTGGTCTCCCTCCACCGATTTCTGCTGTCCACTGCCATAGGTTCTTGTGCAGTATTTCTCAACTTGGTGGTACATTTTAGCTAAATTTCTCTTGAACACAACATCACGAGGGTTGTCAAACTCGAACGTACCCAGGGCTTGTAGAGTTGTGTATAGTTGCTCGATGTATTCCCTTTTTATGCTCTCATTGTGCTGCAAGGGAAGAAAGAGACAAGGACAATTAGAAATCACTCGATTGCTATTTTTACGTACAATTGCTAAATTATTGTTCACAGATTTGATTAAAGATCTACCTCTTGTATTCTGTCCCGCAAATTTTGATCTTTTACTATAACCAGAGAAATCCATTCCTCTTCGAGAAGTTTTTGCTCTGTAAATCATAAACCAAAGTACTAAGTTTAATAGTCAATGCTATACTCGGTATACTCTACACTGCATTAATACACACCCTGTGCTATGTACATTGCACATTGTAGTATTATATTGAGAGTTTGATGTGAACAGTACATTGTACTTGTACAAGATAATGTGCCCCGCAAATTGAAACGTTACACTTTGCACTTGACTGTATGCATGATACCTTACCATTTTCATTGGCAGTCTCGTAGAGTCTTCGAATCCCCGACGCTCTGTGTTCGAGAATTCGTTCCACATTTTCTCTGTCATTCGAACCTTCGATCGCCGACTTCCAAGGGTAAGAAGCTTTGAGGTAGTTAAAATACAGTGTAACGTCAAAATCTTAAGAGTTTTCAAGAAATTGTCAGAGAATACAAGATCTACCTTGACTGGAGCTTGCATCTGCTGTTAATTTGGCTAGTTTTTCCTTTGAATCGATGTCCGCCATGTTTTCACTGAAACTTACAGCAGAAGAATTCAAATGTTATGTCCTCGGATCTGATTGGCTGACGGCAGCTGATTCGGTATCCACGCTTTTTCGGCCAGTAGAACACAGGAGCCCCAACAGTCTTGTGACGCCATACTCCAAAAAGTCTCACCTACAGTAATTTTCTCCCAATCTCTTCCTAAGCCTTTGGTTAAGTGCTTGTATGACCAACATTTGACTTTTTTTCTGCTTTTTTCCGACCTTCTGAGTCGGGACTTTAACGTGATTCCGCCCAGAATACAAGGAAAAACGTGCGAAAACTGTACGGTATTTTCGTCCTCCATTAAAATCTTATGTTCCAAATTACGAGCCCGTAATTTTAATTTCCCTGTTATTTAGAAGTTCTCAGCATGGTTTCAAGGTTCATGGTTTCCGGATTTCAAGCCGAGAGTGCCTGGAGCGAATCCCTTAATATTATCGAAACGAGCTCCACATAAAGAGGAAGAGCATATTAAACTATACAAAATCCTAAAGTTTGACGTTGATTGTGTAAATTCCGATAGAGATACAGCCATTCCAAGATGCCGGAATTTTATAAACTTTGTATGGTTTTCCGGACGCCGCGTCCGGATTTCACACAAATCTTGTAACATTTTGGACTTTTTGAATGGCTGTTTCTCGATCACTATTTGCCTGGGGCCGGTTCCTAGAAGGTCAGCTAAGAGTTATCTGTAGATAAACGCTTATCCAACGGATAAACAAATCCTATACAACAGATAACTTTTATCCATGGATAACTTTATCCAACCTTTCAGGAACCGGCCCTGGTTAATACCAAACTTTGGGATTTTGTATAGTTGAGCATGCCCTTTCTCCCAATGTTGGTCTTGGACGGATAATCGATATATTAAAGGATTCGTCCCAGGCACTCACGTCTTGAAATCCGGCAATGTCGAATACCCCTATCCCCAAAATGCAAAAGCACGTCTGTGAAAATTTCGTGCCCGCCCAGTTCCCGTGAACATTCCCTGGAGTACGACTTTAATGTTCAAAAGAAAGTATTTTTAAAAAGCTGCATCAAGTGGTCTTGTGGATCTGGCTTCATAGGAGTCTGCGTGGTTTACGGGTCTTTGTATTTCATTCTTTGTACTGTAATATCTGAAAACCCAATACAGCACGGCCATTTATTTCTGTTAATTTTACCTAAAGCGACACAAAAACAATAGTTCGTAGAATTGGTCTGAGATTTCGTGAGCTGACATCACCCAAGTTGATCCCAAAGTAATAACTACTTCGTTGGTCAGGATTAGCAGTACAACAGTAGACACCAAACCGTCTGAACACACACATCCTCTGAAGCTCCACTCCTTCATGGGGTCTTAGAGCTAGACAGCAAGAATCCCACCGACACAAAATACCTTTTGTACGTTTGATTAAGTAATAAACCACTTCGTGATATTCTCATTGTTTGTGGTATTATGAAAGTCTCACTTTTTATTCTTGCGCAATTTGCTCAAGGCTCAATGTTTCCCATCGCATGCAACCACTCTCAACTTCATTTTGCCTATGATTTACACGTGTACAATTTTAACATTTTAACAGTCCAGTGGCGTAGCTACGTACCTCTAGGCAAAAAGGCATTTGCCCGGCTACACAATTTTTTTGGGCCAAAAAAATTTGTTATCTCTACCTCACTGGAGTCTGATGGCTGCATGGCTATAACGTTGTTATAGCAACTCCGATCAGAACAAAATACAAACTACAATAAAGTTTTAACCCTCAAGGTGTCAAGGGTAACCACCAGTTGAAAGTTCAGAACGATATTCAACAACAGGCATATAAAGCTTGGTGGTCGAAGAAAAATTGTAGGAAGCCTCCTTACAACCTATACCTCCTTACAACCTATACCTCCTTACAACCTATACTATCCCCAAAATGCAAAAGCACGTCTGTGAAAAATTCGTGCCCGCCCAGTTCCCGTGAACATTCCCTGGAGTATGTTGGAAAATTATCTACCGAGGAAAGAAATCGTGAAAGCGCAATGAATTTATTACAAGAATGTCGCGTTAAAATGTGTCGTTATTACGTATAATTTCTTGCTAAGATTTATATAGACGAAAAGCTTGGGGCATTGGTAAAACTTAGTAACCAAATTTGACCATTATATGTGCTTGTTTGGTGTAGAAGAAAATTACAAAGTTACGACATTCACCCTCTAGTCTTGCACTACGAAAGCCGAGAAGGGCCATAAAAATGGTGCAGCACATTTTTTTGGTTTGACTAAACTTTGTCTATATTACTGGCACAATTCGTTTCTTTGTCAACTTCCCGGTTTTGGCAAATCTTGTTTGCCAACTCCCGTGTTTTGGCAAATCGTATTTGCCAACTCCCGTGTTTTAGCAAATCTTGTTTGCCAACTCCCGTGTTTTGGCAAATCTTGTTTGCCAACTCCCGTGTTTTGGCAAAGTCTTGTTTGCCAACTCCCGTGTTTTGGCAAAGTCTTGTTTGCCAACTCCCGTGTTTTGGCAAAGTCTTTTTTGCCAACTCCGTGTTTTGGCAAATCTTGTTTGCCAACTCCCGTGTTTTGGCAAAGTCTTGTTTGCCAACTCCCGTGTTTTGGCAAATCTTGTTTGCCAACTCCCGTGTTTTGGCAAAGTCTTGTTTGCCAACTCCCGTGTTTTGGCAAATCTTGTTTGCCAACTCCCGTGTTTTGGCAAATCGTATTTGCCAACTCCCGTGTTTTGGCAAATCTTGTTTGCCAACTCCCGTGTTTTGGCAAAGTCTTGTTTGCCAACTCCCGTGTTTTGGCAAAGTCTTGTTTGCCAACTCCCGTGTTTTGGCAAAGTCTTGTTTGCCAACTCCCGTGTTTTGGCAAATCGTATTTGCCAACTCCCGTGTTTTGGCAAAGTCTTTTTTGCCAACTCCCGTGTTTTGGCAAATCATTTTTGCCAACTCCCGTGTTTTGGCAAATCTTGTTTGCCAACTCCCGTGTTTTGGCAAAGTCTTGTTTGCCAACTCCCGTGTTTTGGCAAAGTCTTGTTTGCCAACTCCCGTGTTTTGGCAAAGTCTTTTTTGCCAACTCCCATGTTTTGGCAAATCGTATTTGCCAACTCCCGTGTTTTGGCAAAGTCTTTTTGCCAACTCCCGTGTTTTGGCAAATCTTTTTTGCCAACTCCCGTGTTTTGGCAAATCTTTTTTGCCAACTCCCGTGTTTTGGCAAATCTTGTTTGCCAACTCCCGTGTTTTGGCAAAGTCTTTTTTGCCAACTCCCGTGTTTTGGCAAATCTTGTTTGCCAACTCCCGTGTTTTGGCAAAGTCTTTTTTGCCAACTCCCGTGTTTTGGCAAAGTCTTTTTGCCAACTCCCGTGTTTTGGCAAATCTTGTTTGCCAACTCCCGTGTTTTGGCAAAGTCTTTTTTGCCAACTCCCGTGTTTTGGCAAATCTTGTTTGCCAACTCCCGTGTTTTGGCAAAGTCTTTTTTGCCAACTCCCGTGTTTTGGCAAATCGTATTTGCCAACTCCCGTGTTTTGGCAAAGTCTTTTTTGCCAACTCCCGTGTTTTGGCAAAGTCTTTTTTGCCAACTCCCGTGTTTTGGCAAAGCCTTTTTTGCCAACTCCCGTGTTTTGGCAAATCTTGTTTGCCAACTCCCGTGTTTTGGCAAATCTTCTTTGTCAACTCCCGTGTTTTGGCAAATCGTATTTGCCAACTCCCGTGTTTTGGCAAAGTCTTTTTTGCCAACTCCCGTGTTTTGGCAAATCTTGTTTGCCAACTCCCGTGTTTTGGCAAATCTTCTTTGTCAACTCCCGTGTTTTGGCAAATCTTATTTGTCAACTCCCGTGTTTTGGCAAATCTTGTTTGCCAACTCCCGTGTTTTGGCAAAGTCTTTTTTGCCAACTCCCGTGTTTTGGCAAATCTTGTTTGCCAACTCCCGTGTTTTGGCAAAGTCTTTTTGCCAACTCCCGTGTTTTGGCAAATCTTGTTTGCCAACTCCCGTGTTTTGGCAAAGTCTTTTTTGCCAACTCCCGTGTTTTGGCAAATCTTGTTTGCCAACTCCCGTGTTTTGGCAAAGTCTTTTTTGCCAACTCCCGTGTTTTGGCAAATCTTGTTTGCCAACTCCCGTGTTTTGGCAAAGTCTTTTTTGCCAACTCCCGTGTTTTGGCAAATCTTGTTTGCCAACTCCCGTGTTTTGGCAAAGTCTTTTTTGCCAACTCCCGTGTTTTGGCAAATCTTGTTTGCCAACTCCCGTGTTTTGGCAAAGTCTTTTTTGCCAACTCCCGTGTTTTGGCAAATCTTGTTTGCCAACTCCCGTGTTTTGGCAAAGTCTTTTTTGCCAACTCCCGTGTTTTGGCAAATCGTATTTGCCAACTCCCGTGTTTTGGCAAAGTCTTTTTTGCCAACTCCCGTGTTTTGGCAAATCTTGTTTGCCAACTCCCGTGTTTTGGCAAATCTTCTTTGTCAACTCCCGTGTTTTGGCAAATCTTATTTGTCAACTCCCGTGTTTTGGCAAATCTTGTATGTCAACTCCCGTGTTTTGGCAACTTCGCCGATTGATTCGGCTGGACCACGCATGCGTGTTACTCAGAGTGGCCTCATCAAGATGGCGGATAGAGTTTACGCTGAATTTGATTGAAAAGGTATTTTTTGTAGTATAAACGATCTGTAGTAGTATACAAAGTAAGAGTTTTAGCTCGGGTGGATGATCCACCATGAACGTTGCGTGACGAGTGGAAAAAAAAGGGACGTCTCAAGAGTCACGCAAGCCTTGCGTGTAAATGATGTCATAAGTTGAAACAATAGGTAACCCAGACTTGCCCGCTCATCAAATGGACTTGCCTAGGCATGCTCAAACCGGAGATTGGGAAGGTGTGAATATCTTTGATTAGTTTAGGAGGGGCCGAATTAGCCCTTTTTTTGGGGGGGGGGGGGCGGGAATACTAATTTCGGGGGGGAATACGTAATGAGCTTCGCGGTTGAATTAATGAGCGTCCCCACGCGGAATTAATGAGGTTGCGGTTGATTGTTGACATAGGTGTTCCTTTGTTTAAAAGTGAGGCGGAATACATAATGAGCTTGCGGTTGATTGTTGACACAGGTGTTCTTTTGTTCTTTATTGCGGCGGAATTAATGAGCGTCCCCACGCGGAATTAATGAGCTTTGTGGTTTATTGTTGACACAGGTGTTCTTTTGTTCTTTACTGCGGAGGAATACATTAACATTGTGACACAGGTGTTCTTCTGTGTTCAACACGTGGCTGCGGTTTCTTTTGTCTCTACCATGTGCTTGTGGTTTCTATTTTTCTCAGAGTCTATAAAACCAGAGGTTTAGTGGAATAAAGTGAAAAAATGTGAGGTTAACATCATGTAATTTACAGAAAAAAAAATATTACGGATGATGACGTTAAGATTCTGTTTTCTTTATTATATACATTACATTATCCCTTATTTAGCTATAAAATAGCAGGGAAAAGTACAAGTACACGAAAAGGATCAATTCTAATGTCCCTTATAAGATTACAAAACGTTTAATAATAGTAAAACACTCCGACACAAGCAGCCCCAAGTCCTTTATCTATTTTTATTTACCTAAAAGCGCGCGTAGAAAAAAAGAGAAATAAAATGAATGCATATAAAACATACCCCGTACGAAAGGTCACTAGAAGAAAATCCGCTCACGCCCCCTCCGGTTGTCTCTTATGATTTCCCCAAAAATCACGCAATATTTTTGCAATTTGCCAATTTTAAGCCAAGTAATACGAAATATCAAAAACCAGCATACGGAATATAGAATATACATCTTCACTCTCTATAGTTGTGATAGTTTGAACCTCAAAGTCGTTTGTTTCCTGCGGAGAATTTGCAATTGTTTCCGATCGCTTGTGACAGCATTTACAAGGCGTTCATCGACTTCTAGGCATAGGCTGGGATAGACTGGGTGTTTATAAGCTAGCAAAAGGACCAATCAAAAACCAGCAACCGTATTCGAATAGTCTATTGAATTTCACGGATTTTGATGCATAATATGCTCTCGTTCGGTGGGATTTAGCGCGGAGAAAATGGCAGCGGAAAACTTGTATGTGCTCAAAATTACCGCTCTCGTGACCTTCTCGTCCTAGCGCTAGGCGATCAAAGCGCTAGGCGATCAAAGCACTGGAAATACTGGATCGAAAGGCATTGAATACCAATCGTTTAATCACGAAATTAACAAGTAAGTTCAGTTTTATTAACTCGAGGTTTTATTTCGATTGATCGCTCTATTTTTAGTGAAGATAAAGTTCTTCATGAAATAGTATGATCGTTTTGGCATGGTATCCGAAGATGGAATTGTAATTCGCTCAACAAGGCAAATAAATTAAAGTTTGGCTTCATCGTACGATTCGCCGAATCCAATTCAACATAATGGTTTTCAGTGTCGCTTGCTCATTGTCTTTGAACTTCGTATAGCTTTCGATCTTTCTATTTTCCTTTTCTTAGCAGATAGATTTGAGGTAATTTGTATTTCGTGTTGAAGATTTAGTCTGACGCTTCGGCATGTGAATTATTTAATATTTGAGTCAATTACGCATGCGTAGAGCATCAAAATAACGTCCGCGCTGGCCTGGACCCCAAATTAGCAAATGTTCACGCTTGTATGGGATAAGTTTCATATGAATACCAACGTGACATGTAATTTATACAAGAAAAATAAACGGGGACAAAAGGTGACAAAATGGACAATCATATACTTGGTGAGTATCCTAAATTTATATTCAAAGTACTACATTTTAATTATGTTACACTTCTCATGGGTAGGGTAGGGAATTTGTTTCATAAAATATGGAAAACATTATAGGGAGGAGGACCATTCTGAGAGGAGGAGCATTTTTATTCAGTGAGGAGGAAGGGCAAACAAAGGGACATTATAAAAATGTTTTTTTAGTATTTGACGGGCGCTGTCGCGGGCGTTGACGGCCGTCCTTGCGGCCGTTGACGGCCGTCCTTGTGGGCGTGGCGGGCGCTGTAGCGGGCGTTGACGGGCGTTGTAGCGGGCGTGACGGGCGTTGTCGGCCGTCCTTGCGGGCGTGACGGGCGTTATAGCGGGCGTTGACGGGCGTTGTAGCGGGCGTGAGGGGCGTCCTTGCGGGCTCGGGTGCTACGGGCGTCTTGCGGGCGTCTTGCGGGCGTCCTGCGGGCGTTACCGGCATTGCTGTGATGTATTGCGGTATCCAGGGTTTCTGTGGGATTTCTCTAGGGTTTCTGTGGGGTTTCTCTAGGGTTTCTCTAGGGTTTCTCAGGAGGAGAAGGACAATTCTGTGAGGAGGAGGAGGTCTATTTTGTGAGGAGGAGGAGGCCTGTTTTGTGAGGAGGAGGAGGAGGAGAGGGAGGTCTATTTTGTGAGGAGGAGGAGGAGAGCTATTCTGTAAGGAGGAGGAGGGTTATTCTGTAAGGAGGATGGTTACCCAGTGGTGGTTACCCTTTGGTTATCCCGTTGTCATTAATGTCCCTCCGATGCGCCCGCTACGGGCGTCTTGCGGCCGCTACGGGCGTTCTGCGGCCGTTTTGCGGGCGTGACGGGCGTTGTACGACCGTTCTGCGGCCGTTGCGAACGTCTTGCGGCATCCCATCGACATCCAATCGACATCCCATTGACATCCCATCGACATCTCATCGACATCACATCGACATCAGATCGACATCCCATCGACATCCCATCGACATCACATCGACATCCCATCGACATCCCATCGACATCCCATCGACATCCCATCGACATCCCATCGACATCCCATCGACATCCCATCGACATCACATCGACATCACACCGGCATCACATCGACATACCAGACGCCCGCTGCAACGCCCGCAAAACGGCCACAGGACGCCCGTAGCGGGCGCATCGGAGGGACATTAATGACAACGGGATAACCAAAGGGTAACCACCACGGGGTAACCATCCTCCTTACAGAATAACCCTCCTCCTCCTTACAGAATAGCTCTCCTCCTCCTCCTCCTCCTCCTCCTCCTCACAAAATAGACCTCCCTCTCCTCCTCCTCCTCCTCACAAAACAGGCCTCCTCCTCTTCCTCCTCACAAAACAGGCCTCCTCCTCCTCCTCTTCCTCCTCACAAAATAGACCTCCTCCTCCTCACAGAATTGTCCTTCTCCTCCTGAGAAACCCTAGAGAAACCCTAGAGAAACCCCACAGAAACCCTAGAGAAATCCCACAGAAACCTGGATACCGCAATACATCACAGCAATGCCGGTAACGCCCGCAGGACGCACGCAAGACGCCCGTAGCACCCGAGCCCGCAAGGACGCCCCTCACGCCCGCTACAACGCCCGTCAACGCCCGCTATAACGCCCGTCACGCCCGCAAGGACGGCCGACAACGCCCGTCACGCCCGCTACAACGCCCGTCAACGCCCGCTACAGCGCCCGCCACGCCCGCAAGGACGGCCGTCAACGGCCGCAAGGACGGCCGTCAACGCCCGCGACAGCGCCCGTCAAATACTAAAAAAACATTTTTATAATGTCCCTTTGTTTGCCCTTCCTCCTAACTGAATAAAAATGCTCCTCCTCTCAGAATGGTCCTCCTCCCTATATATTTTCCATATTTTATGAAACAACCCTATGATGAGAAGTGTAACATAATTAAAATGTAGTACTTTGAATATAAATTTAGGATACTCACCAAGTATATGATTGTCCATTTTGTCACCTTTTGTCCCCGTTTATTTTTCTTGTATAAATTACATGTCACGTTGGTATTGCATTCATTTTATTTGTCTTTTTTTCTACGCGCGCTTTTAGGTAAATAAAAATAGATAAAGGACTTGGGGCTGCTTGTGTCGGAGTGTTTTACTATTATTAAACGTTTTGTAATCTTATAAGGGACATTAGAATTGATCCTTTTCGTGTACTTGTACTTTTCCCTGCTATTTTATAGCTAAATAAGGGATAATGTAATGTATATAATAAAGAAAACAGAATCTTAACGTCATCATCCGTAATATTTTTTTTCTGTAAATTACATGATGTTAACCTCACATTTTTTCACTTTATTCCACTAAACCTCTGGTTTTATAGACTCTGAGAAAAATAGAAACCACAAGCACATGGTAGAGACAAAAGAAACCGCAGCCACGTGTTGAACACAGAAGAACACCTGTGTCAACAATGTTAATGTATTCCTCCGCAGTAAAGAACAAAAGAACACCTGTGTCAACAATAAACCACAAAGCTCATTAATTCCGCGTGGGGACGCTCATTAATTCCTCCGCAATAAAGAACAAAAGAACACCTGTGTCAACAATCAACCGCAAGCTCATTATGTATTCCGCCTCACTTTTAAACAAAGGAACACCTATGTCAACAATCAACCGCAACCTCATTAATTCCGCGTGGGGACGCTCATTAATTCAACCGCGAAGCTCATTACGTATTCCCCCCCGAAATTAGTATCCCCCCCCCCAAAAAAAAGGGCTAATTCGGCCCCTCCTATATAACTAATCAAAGATATTCACACCTTCCCAATCTCCGGTTTGAGCATGCCTAGGCAAGTCCATTTGATGAGCGGGCAAAGTCTGGGTTACCTATTGTTTCAACTTATGACATCATTTACACGCAAGGCTTGCGTGACTCTTGAGACGTCCCTTTTTTTTCCACTCGTCACGCAACGTTCATGGTGGATCATCCACCCGAGCTAAAACTCTTACTTTGTATACTACTGTACAGATCGTTTATACTACAAAAATACCTTTTCAATCAAATTCAGCGTAAACTCTATCCGCCATCTTGATGAGGCCACTCTGAGTAACACGCATGCGTGGTCCAGCCGAATCAATCGGCGAAGTTGCCAAAACACGGGAGTTGACATACAAGATTTGCCAAAACACGGGAGTTGACAAATAAGATTTGCCAAAACACGGGAGTTGGCAAACAAGATTTGCTAAAACACGGGAGTTGGCAAAAAAAGACTTTGCCAAAACACGGGAGTTGGCAAACAAGATTTGCCAAAACACGGGAGTTGGCAAAAAAGACTTTGCCAAAACACGGGAGTTGGCAAACAAGATTTGCCAAAACACGGGAGTTGGCAAAAAGACTTTGCCAAAACACGGGAGTTGGCAAACAAGATTTGCCAAAACACGGGAGTTGGCAAAAAAGATTTGCCAAAACACGGGAGTTGGCAAAAAGATTTGCCAAAACACGGGAGTTGGCAAAAAAGATTTGCCAAAACACGGGAGTTGGCAAACAAGATTTGCCAAAACACGGGAGTTGGCAAAAAAGACTTTGCCAAAACACGGGAGTTGGCAAATACGATTTGCCAAAACACGGGAGTTGGCAAAAAAGACTTTGCCAAAACACGGGAGTTGGCAAACAAGATTTGCCAAAACACGGGAGTTGGCAAACAAGATTTGCCAAAACACGGGAGTTGGCAAATACGATTTGCCAAAACACGGGAGTTGGCAAACAAGATTTGCCAAAACACGAGAGTTGGCAAACAAGACTTTGCCAAAACACGGGAGTTGGCAAACAAGATTTGCCAAAACCGGGAAGTTGACAAAGAAACGCATTGTGCCAGTAATATAGACAAAGTTTAGTCAAACCATAAAAATGTGCTGCACCATTTTTATGGCCCTTCTCGGCTTTCGTATTGCACGCAGATTTGAAGCTCTCTTGTTTATGAATGGTAATGAAATCTGACGTTTCGCCAGGGGGAGCACATTTAGGCCTACTCTAAACAGCGAACAAAGAAAGCTTTTATCATAGCAAGTTTTTATGTTCCATAGGGACTTAATCAGACAATTGCTATTTTCGGAGCGTGACTGCTATTGATTAGATTTGGCCTAATGAGCTCCCCCTGGAAAAACGTCAGATTTCATTATCATTCATAAACAAGAGAGCCTCAAATCTGCGTGCAAGAGTAGAGGGTGAATGTCGTAACTTTGTAATTTTATTCTATACCAAATAAGCACACAAATGGTCAAACTTGGTTACAAAGGTTTACCATTGCCACAAGGTTAACGTCTATAATATATCTTAGCAATACTACGTAATAAAAACACATTTTAACGCGACATTCTTGTAATAAATTCATTGCGCTTTCACGATTTCTTTCCTCGGTAAATAATTTTCCAACACTTTAGTAGTTCATCGTATTTACAATCTGACCTTCCGCAAGTTTAATACATTACTATACAATAGTGTCGAAGGAAGAGCCCTAAATAATGAGTTTTCGGAGCACTATTAAAATTCAATTGAAGCCGAGCAGAATCAGCCTTCTAATTTGGCCAAAGTTGACGGCATTTTTATTACCGCGTTTCTGTTCCGACAAATTTTCTGTAACTTAGCTCGATTTGAGATTACTTCAACTGGAATCGATTCCTGGAGTTTGAGCCAAAAAAATCCGGCATTTTTTTTCTAGTACGACCTGAATATGAAATTAGGGCCTCACAAAAATTTAGATTGTGACTTCTAAAAATGTTTCCAAGAAGATCGGTTATTAAGAACTTATTTATACATCATTAAGGTAGGATTTGAAAAAAAGAATTATAACTATAGAGGAAAAGACACAAAAGTTATAGCCTTGAGTTTGGCGACGCAGATTTGCGCTCTAGACACAGTTGGGTGCATTTTGAATTTCGAATGAGTCACCTTAAATCGCAGACTTTGGTGCAGGGCATTTGCGGTCTCTTCTTTTACTGTTTCCCAACTTCCACTCTATACTTTTGAAAAGCTAACCTCACTTCAGATGTTCATTTTAAATAAGCATATATTTCTAAGCGTAATTTATACTAATTTGTCACCTTATCCACTATAAGCTCTAGGCTTTTGGTCGCTTGCCATTAACAGGCCTTTGTTGACAAGTACAAGTACATGTGCAGGTAAAAGCCCGCGGCCCCCGGAACATGACCACCGCCTCAAGCTGCGGTCTCCGTCGAGAGCATGCGCACTCGGGAACTAATGTGTAAGGCCAGGGGTAAGAGGTTTTCCTAAGCGTATTGCTGTTTCGATCCGCAGAAAATCCACTCAACAATTTTTCTTCCTCCAAGCCCGATATTCTCTCAGTTCTTCTCTCCCAATCGGACTCGTGTCCACAAATTTTACATTCTCCAAGTAGCGCAAGTTTAGTTTTGTTTTCGATTTTTCCATTTCCTATGTTTTCAGGTTTTTCTTCACTCATATGCTGTATTTTGTCTGAATCTGAAGACCGCCGCTCTGCAAATTCGTGTTCAATTTTTGTGTCGCTGCGCAACTGAATAGAGGGACCGTCTCCTCTACAAGAAGTACAATTGGGAGGTTGTATCTCCTGGTTCAAATCCAGAAGTCCATTGGTGATAATCCCAATCGACGTATCACTGCTACTGCGTCGCAGAAGTTGGTCAGTTTCTTCGTCAGCGCTCTCAATGGTGTCATGCAAGTCTGGACGGGTAACGTCATCCAGGCCCGTGACATTGTTTAATTCCACATCCCATAGTTGCGCAGAATCTATCTCACCAGAAGGCGTAGTAAAAACGATACCATCCGACCCCCCTGGAGATGGACTATGTGCGCATTCTTCCAGGGGGAGACTGCTATCACTCTCACCATCCTCCTCGATCTTCTTGTGGATATACGGGACAGAGCGACTCATTTTCCGCTTAAGACCCATCTTACTCTTGATCTCCGGGCTCACCCCGTGTTTGACCATGAAATCCGGCTCAGAGATGCAGACCTGCGCGTTTTCTGCTTTTTGATCAACTGTACAGCTTGTAGCTCTGCCGTTTCTATGGTCGGCAGCGAGTTTATTCGTTGCGCGGCTCGCCGTCGTCCGGGCAACCCTGGCGCACGGCCGTCGATACTGAGTCTTCGCACAAACGAAGCAGAGGGCGTAATAGTCCCCAGTCTGAGTGATTGGCTCCGTGGCTGCATGGGAATGTTTTTCTCCGGTCTCCACAGAATGATGTAAAGTTTGGGTACAAATATGCACGCGAACGATGAAGATCCGCCAATGATGAACACAAAACACGTGATTGTTGTCCGATATACACCGCTAGTTCCTATGTATGTAGGCACAAACACAGTGACCACTATACACGTCGTCAACATAGTAAATGCGATGAACTTGGCTTCGTTGTAGTTCTCAGGCAGCTTGCGAGTCAAGAACGCCTGGTAGGTACATGTGAGCACAAGGCCTGCATTGTACGCCCACCAAATGGCCAGTCCGATATCCGGAAGCTCTTTGCATTCAATCAATACCTCCTTTTTTGAGTCCGATATTACGAGTTTGCTACCTGTATCCGTGGCCAGCATATTGCCGCTACATATGAGGATCTCTATGAGCGTGAGCCATGCAACCATTAGCAACTGCCACTGTTTGGATAAGCAGCTGGGTGTGCCAGTTTTGCTGAGCTTGCGGTTGAAGATTCGAGAGATGCGATTGGTTTTCGTGAGTAGAGTTCCAGCCACAAGAGAAGGGCAGAGACCGGTGATGAATGGTATGGCTCGACAGATAGTGTCCGAGGGTTTGGCAATGAAAAACAGAGGCGTCACGTAGCACCATACTATGCCAAATAACAACACATAGCATAGTTCCACACTCGACGCGCGCACAACTGGTGTCTGACGATTGAGAAAGAACACAACAAATGCGAATATAACACAGGCAGTCCCGAAACCTGATAAGCACACGATACATACACCTAGCGGATCTGACCAGTGCAGTGAATTAGGCGGTATCACTTCACATTTTGCATGGTCAACGCTTGCCCAGTAGCCTCTAGGACAACGTACGCAATCATCCATGTTGGTCTTGTTCGTTACAGTGTTACCCGGGCAACGGCGACATGACCAACAACACTTCGAATGCTTCTTCTCGGACACTTTGTGGAAACCAGCCGGACATGACGCACTGCAGCGAGAGAATGGAACGCCATTATGGGAGCTGTTCATTAGCCGGTGATCAATTTGATTCCCGTGTATCTCCAGACAGGCACTGGAGCGAGAGGAATTCAACAGCACAGAGTCGCATTTAGATCCCCAGCGGCCAATGCGAGAAAACTCATAATTCTTCCCCACTAGCTTTAGGTGCTTGATGTCATAAAGGCCTATGGCATCCCCGCTTTTGTCAAAAGAGAAAGAGTCCTTGGAGAGGGCTTTGAACTTCACCTTTTCTAAGTAATTTACGAACTTCTTTTGGAAGTCCTGTTTTAAGATCATACTTTTGCGGCTGTTGCAGTTTTTATAAGGCTGACAACCTAGTAGGTCATGGAGTGCATAAGCCGTAGCTAATACGGCATCCACTACATAGGCCGCCTTGGGATAGTGAGTAAAGGTTTGTCGGTGGAACGCAGGGTCATGAGCCACCATAATCTCCTCATATTCTTGCATCCACAGATTGCGCTTTCGTCTTTTGTCGTTGAAATTCACGAAGTACTCGTCGAACTCCTTAATGCGACGCACTTCTGGTACAATGGCGAACATTCCGTTGAGCGTGGCTTCGTTGGTCTTGACGATTTGTAGCGAGTCGGACCAGGCGTCTGAGCCGATCCAGATATAGTGCTCGGCATTAAGGACGTCTTCGTCGCGTATCCGACTGATTAAGATATCCGCGTCGTGAAGTTCCGCAAACAGAATCACGACCTTCGCATATGGATTCTCTCGCATCTTGTTGAAAATTCTCGTGAAAGTTTCCTCACTTGAACGCTTTGTAAAAGTCTCATCAACCGCTATGCAAATAGGGTAATCTTCGAATCTCTCAACAGCGTTCTTAAAGGACTCGATTCCAGACCGGCCGTACTCCGTATCAGAGGCCAAAGTGATGACGAAATTCCATTTCATAAATCGAACAAGGTCTGCCATCACTTGAGCTTGTAGCATGTCGCTAGGAACCGTGCGGAAAAAGTAACGAAACTGTACTTTGTTACTCAGAAGTCGACTGGTCGAGGCGTAACTAACCAGAGGTACATAAAACAAGCTGCATAGATTCGTTACGGCCATAGAAACACCACTATAGGCTGCCCCAACAACTGACACAGTCCGTTCTCGTGTTTTTCGCATTTGATACCCCGCGCACTGTTGCCCTACTATATGAGCGTTGCGGATAAACGAAAAGTTTAGCGATTCACGCACCGCGTAATCGGCGCTTGTGCAAGTCTCTTTGATATCCATACCGACAGTAATGTTTGGAAGTACTTTGTCCTTTAGTTTACCTTCATTTAGCATGTCCATGGCAAAGAGCATGGCCTCTACGGCTTCGAACCCACGTGTGTTGAATTTTCCTTGGCAAATGTAAGAATCTGGGTCCTCCATTTCTTCCTTCTCTGTCGGCGAAAAATGAACAGGCGAAAGCCCCCCAATAATCACATCGCCATCAGTAAAAACATGCGTGGGTTTCTGACGCTTTTTTCCCTCGCCATAGTACAGGAACAGCGTGAGGAACGCGCATAACAGGAGTAGGCGCTGGCCAGGAATCATGGTAGCGGATCTGGACGGCCAGGAAACAAGAAATGCGCGAAGTTTTACTTGTGTTTGGACTTCATCTTCCTCTCATCCTACGCTTGACTCAAAATCTGGAAGTAATCAAGATGCAAATAGGGCATAAATCAATTTAATGTGGTCTAAAATACAATACCCGATTTGAATAGGAGGGCCTAATCATGCACGTTTCTCAAATCGAGACCGCGCTATTGGTTGGTGCCATATAAACCCGACAGTCCCAAGGGGATTCGTTTTTCAAACTTAATCTCTCGTCTAGCTCTCCAAGGCTCTTCTTTATGTTCAGGATTACTGCACTATATTTAGAAAGATAAACGGACTTAGATAACTGGCAGTTAAAAAAGTATCATTGTGAAATGCATGAGGTTTCGTGACGGGTGAAAGTGTTAGCATTTCTTTAGGCGCGTTTAGCTATGTCTATGAAAAATTACTACTCCACGTACCGTCTCGTAAATAATTAGCGGCCTTCTATTATGTAATTCGGATCAACAATTCCTCGTTGCTTGGTGTAACAGAGCAGTATTTGCGTTTCGGATTTGATATTCACAAGTTGAAACATGACAGTCAGCGAACGAGATTCCTGTCCCCTGTGACCAGTCAGAGTTGGTGCTTTTTATTTATCTTGCCGGATCTGTGGTTTAGGACAGGTTGTCGTTAAAAGAACATCTGAAAACAACGTATTGTGCTATTTTAAGACATTTCTAATGATATGGTACCGGGTTTTGTCATGGCTGGGTATAATTGACTTGATCGCTGAGCCGTGAAATCGGCGATAAAAACGACCCGTCAAAAACGCAACTACTTAAAAAGACCACTTTGCAGAGGTCATTTACGAATGTCTGTATTGTTGACGGTGTTAATTTGAACCTAAGGTCAATTTGTTCAAATCCGAGCCTAACCTATAGAGAAATACTTCATCTCGAGGCAAAATGTACTTCCTTAGGCGTGGTATCAAAAAGTGTACACCCTAAACGAATAATCTTTGACCACAATAACAACTTCCTTGTAAAGAAAAAAAAGAACAAGACAAAAGAAAAATAATCATTTGGAAGCTTAATGAGGTCGTTATGGTGCATTCGCACATACGCCGGCAATATCGAGTAGGATTCAGTGACGGGGGCGATAAAACCAACTGGTAAATGACAGGACGCCCAGGTTCACTATCTGTGGTTACGTAAATAACAGACGACCTGTGAGACATAATAAATTCGATTTATTACTACGGTTCCAGGCTTTGAGAGGCTCTTTGAACTAAAGAACTAGCTAGGCTTCAAAAATTTTTTCACAATATTAAGTTTGCATTTTTTCAAAATTATTATTCTTCCTTTGCGTGAAGCGCCGCCCAAATGACGAATTTCTGTGCTTGTAACGTCTAACTGAAGCTTACATAAGGGTCTTCTTTCGAATAAAGTGACTACCCGCCAATTGCCTATCACTGCAGGGCATTTTTGGGAGAGTTGTTTTTCTTCGCTAAGATATATACACTTGTTCTTGTAAATGGCGTGTCTTCGTTGTGCGAGTTCTCAAAGACTTTTTAGATAAAATTGGTGGAAATGATTAGAGAAGATGCTGATGTCCCTTACGATATTTTTCTGCCTGACAAGGGATTTCTAGCTTAGAAGCTTGCGTGTTTTTTTAGGGGGGGGATTTCTGCAACCACCCCCGGAGGTATCTAATGGTCCGTCCCTTAGCAAATCTTCCACGTGATATTCGACCGAAACTTACACGAAGATTCGAGAAAATTTATCCAAGCGGATTTCAAGTTATGCGCGGGCGAGGACGTTTTTGCATTTGAAATTCAAAATTTGTTACTTACTTTCTGATTATTATCAATCAGTATTAAATGGGTTTTGTAGTATAGTCTAGCAAAATCTCCGCATAATCCGCATAATCTTCTAACCGCTAATCCATCCCAAGCCAAATTTGGTGCCAGGAAGCGCTTTTGATCTTCAAATTTAAGCAATTTTGTAAAATATCATTCAAACACAACTAAGACTCCAGAAAAAAATCCTTGAAGGTCAATTTTTTTCTCATGCTCTTAACTTAAAATTGACTAAGCGAAATACCGTCGACGTAAGAATGAAATTTAGGGAGCAGAACGCGCCTAAGGGAAATTCCAACGTTCAATTGAAATACACCTATTTAATTGAGTGGTGACAAGTGTAGTTCGGTTGAGTGAATAAACTACATTGCACTTAACGCTCGAAACGGGCGAATTTATTTTTTACGCCCACTTCATGGCACTTCAAGGCAAGTTATTGAGAAAAAAAGGAAAAAGTATTCATGGTGGTGCGAACCCTCAACCCTGTGCAAATAAGCTATTCGTAACCCAACATCTTACACATGAGCTACGAGAGAGTTCGCAGGTCAATATCCTCCTTTTGATTCACTCGTAGAACGAGAATATGTGAATCATAATGAATATTTATACTAGCTAGCCGCCATCTTGAAGTGGGCGTAAAAAATAAATTCGCCCGAAACGGGCCTAAACCCAAGGAAAGCAGACAAGGCAATCATAAAACAAGTACTTCATAATTTGATTTCACGTGCTGGAATATTTTTTTTCACGCTCCTCAGTGTGCCTGTGATTATGCAATCTTTTTTTCCAGATACCAAAACGTGAAAAAGCTCTGGTCGTTCGCCTTCGTCACCCTTTGATCAGTATGCAGGTCGAATTTATGTGGAAAAGCAGCATTGGCTTACTCGTAATGAAGATAAATTACTGTAATCAAAATGTCTAAACCTTTTTAATTTCAATTCACAGAGAACGCAATGATCGAAGAGTTTCTACTGTACACTAAACAGCTGAGGTGTCGTGTAATTATTTCATTTATATGACTGCACCAGCCGCCAATTGTCGGGAACTGCGTCGTTGCAGGATAGCTTAATAAAACACGAAATGGCGTATATGTTAGTATAATACAGTGTAGGGAATATAATTTATCTAAGTCAACGAGTGACAAAAGAGTGATTTCCAGCTACTGAAGATAGTTACCATCGTAACTGCGATCTTCACAATTCTGCCCACTTTACACTGATTCACGCCCAGTTTTACACTGATTTCCACGCCAAACTGCGTTTTGGTGCATTAATTTTTTCTCATTTTATGGTGGAAAATTTGGTTTCAATATTAGTTCAAAAACCTCTCAAAGCCTGCGTGAAATCACCCAGAGCTGTTCACTCGTTTGACGACGGAAGCCAAACCGCGGTTTGTTAGTTGGCGAAGAGCTCGCAGAATTACGAAAATTATAAAAAATCCATGCCTTGTGAGAGTTGCTGGAGTTTTATTTCTACGCGGGAAAGACAGCAATGCCTTGTATATATGTGAGTTCATTGATTATTCCCATATTTCTTCTATGCCTGATGAAATAACCACCAGTTTCGTAAAGCAGTCACAGCGAACCACACGAAAACTACCGCGAACCTTACCCAGAACCTTACCCTAAATTACACATGCTAAGAAATCTAGATAACAATGTTTCCGTGCTCACAGTAGAATAGACTTCCATCTCCACGAATCTCATTAAAATATATCTGTAAAACATACCTTGCCTGCCATTTTAAGAAAGAAGTTTTGGACATCTCTTAGCACGAATCCTCTCAGATTTCCTCCCACGCTGTTCGCCAAGGAGTAGTGCTTTTTTCTTGTCTCTCTTTATTTATCAAAAGTTCGACTCCGTGGCCAGTCTTGTAGTTCATTCTGTTTGACAATGTCGGCATGGTTCATAAACCATATGCCGATGTTAAAATTCACAAGCCGTCTCTCATCCAGTAAACTCCTGGCGCCTTGTCTATGGCGACCAATACAATACTGGTATTATGAAAGGATGTTATCACTTCCTCGATCAGTGGAGTTTTTCGCTGGGGGTGGGGGTTTCTTCCATGTCGACGTGATAAGGGTGCTTGTCGTATTTTTAGGGGCTAAACTACACGGGTATTGTTTAGGGGAAAGAATTAGTATTTTTCAGGGGAAGAAAACCCTAAAAAATAAAAAGTTGAGTGAGATTATACGTTTTTCTCAGATGATTAAGTTACTGCAATCAGCAAGAAAACAAACAACAGCAACAACATAATAATAGTGCTAAGAGGTTTTGGGGCCGATTTTTTGTATAAGAAGGGGCATGTTTTATCGCCGCTTGGTATTTTTAGTGGTTTTTTTTTCTTCTGATTTTCTAACGAGCATCTCTATCACTTTTACCTGGAAGAAAGAAACCCCCCTGGGCGTTTTCACGTTTCCTTTTTCATGCATAACACGGATCGAAGTAATAGTGTAAATGGTATTAGTAGTACTAGAAAGTTCATTATACTATATTGATCTCTTCACGAAATATATTTTTACGTTATTGCTGTTGCGTTGAACGATGGAAGAGAACAAATCCTAATCGCGTCGTAATCGACGTAAACGTAAAAATCATACAAGGAATTGAATTGACGTACAAGAAGTCTAATTTGTTATCTTTATCCTTGCCATCCTTACGATGTTAACTAAATAATATTTAATAATTGTACAAAATGCTTTATTTTTCTCGGGCGTAAAGATTATGCCAAGTGTTGTGTATTTTAAACATTAATCTCGTATCTGTCAAGTAGCCTCTTAAAGAGGCAGAAAACGTAGGCATCATTTGTATACTTAGGCATTCTGTTCCCTTTTTACTCCCCCCTAAACATATATAAATCACTTATACTTCCATATGTATCGTATCGATAAGTCGCTTGGGGACAGGCCGCAAAACCCACATTGATAAAACCCTAATTAATACGCCAGAAAATACTAGTATACTAAGCGACTAATGAATTTTGCTCATTCAATTCACATGCTGTACCATATTTTATCTTCTTTAACTTCCCTCCTTATGCTTGATGTTTAAGCACTACACCTTTCACGTCCACTCATAAAATATAAGAACACCAGGGTCACCCTCGACTGATACGTTTTAGCCATTCTCGCCTTTATACATAACCATCTGAAGATGAAGAACTAGTCTGAATTTCTGTCATCTTTTGTACCTACGCTCCAACGCTCTTCGCGTGAAAAAAAAAAAAAAAGACTGAACGCCGAATTCGTCGATTCGCGACATCCGTATGGCCCGTGTTTACGAGACGAGATATCTATGGCGTCAGAATGGGGACAAAATTCGAAATCTGTTTTATGTCGGCACCAACTTGTTGTCGTACAAAATCGTTCCTCGTGTGGTCGCATTTTAGTCTTCGTGTCGTCGTAAGTTCTTCGTGTCGTCGTAACTAGTTCTTTGTGTGGTCGTAACTAGTTCTTCATGTCGTCGTAACTTGTTCTTCATGTCGTCGTAACTAGTTTTTCGTGTGGTCTTGTTGTCGTACCAAATCGCTCTTCGTGTCGTCATAAACAAGTCTTCGTGTCGTCGTAACGTGGTCTTCGTGTCGTCGTGGATCGATTGCCCTATTTCGCGCCATTTTAGTCACGTGATTATTAAGTCTTTGTAGCGGAGCTCCCTCGGGCGCCCGTGTATCGAAGCCCCAAAGCTACACGCAGAAGAAAAAGGAACAAAATAAAAGTGTATATGCATCCAACGATTCTGTCATGGACTTCCGGTTTGTGCGTCCGTCCGTCCGGAATGACGTCATCAAAACTAGAAGATGGCATGACGTCATCGATGACGTCATCAAAAGTAGAAAAGTCAATATCTCAAGAAGGTAACATCGCTAGGTGACCAAACTTGGGTAAAGTTATTTTGGAGGCAAGGGGGGTGTACACGTGTCATCCCACCATCGATGACGCCATCAAAATTAGAAAAGTCAATATCTCGCGAAGGCAACATCGCTAGGAGAACAAACAGTTAAGAAAAGCATCCGTGAGTCTGTGTGTATGGAGCTCTTTGAAATGCCAACATTAAAAAAAACTGAATTTGCAAGTATGCAAGAGAACAAGAAGAATGTTTGCAGTAGCAAGTGACCTCGCGAAACGTCACATGATGCAGGACTTATAATATACCCTAGCAACGGCCCAACAAGACAGGTAAACGCACCCTTACTACCATTTTAGTTCAACCCTGAAGCGTCGCGTTTCTCGCTCGCTGATTGGCTGCTGTTTTGACCGTTATTTTTCAGCCAATCAGCGAGCCAGAAGCGCGACAATTTCTCGACAAAACGTGCACGTTTGAAACGTAAACCTACGCGAAAAAATCGTCAAGCTTCAGGGTTGAACGAAAATGGTAGTATATAAAAATATGTAACCGGTAGCTCCGCTTTTAGCCAGGCTAAATCTAAATCTATATATTACCGCAGTCTACGACCATTACGACGAGGACATGAAGACTAAATTACGACGACACGAACCGGGACACGAAGAATTAGTTACGACGACACGAAGACCCCGACATGAAGACTAATTTACGCCACGAAGAACGATTTGGTACGACAACACGACCACACGAAGAACTAGTTGCGACGACACGAAGAACTAGTTACGACGACACGAAGACTAATATGCGACCACACGAAGAACTAGTTACGACGACACGAAGACTAAAATGCGACCACACGAAGAACGATTTTGTACGACAACAAGTTGGTGCCGACATAAAACAGATTTCGAATTTTGTCCCCATTCTGACGCCATAGATATCACGGGGGCGTAGGGACCGAAACTGGATCTGTTTCACATATTCACATACCTGATATCCGATGTTGTGGCTTAGAACGCATGCGTCACGCACCGTTCACATGGAACTTGATGGTGACCAAAACAACTTCACCCCTAGTATAGGGCTATCTCTACCTTCCAGACCGAGATGTATCTCTGGGCCCCGAGTTGTGTCCGTCGCATGTGTGAGCGCTTTGATTTCAACACAGAGAGATTGTATAGATAGTCGGGTGGACCGAGATATTCCTACTCCCCGAGATATTTCGCTTCGTGTGAGCAGGTCCTTAAATATGATATATAAGAGAGGTCTACTATAGAGAGGTTGACTTGTGACAACTCAGGTGTGTTAATGCCTGACTTGGGGCTTATACGCGGGCAGAAAATAGTATTGCAAATATCTCTAATACGAAAATAGCTACAGCAAGAAAACTTTGCATCATTGTTAACTCTAGTACCAGCAAAATTTTGACTGTTGATGTTTCCATGACAACGAAATTAAAGTGGCGTGCACCATATTTATCCATTTTGGGGGGCAGAAAACCTCATCCTATTCTGAAAACACGATGGAGTGTTCCTTTACTGCATTGATTCCTTCAATATAGCGTCTTTTAAGGCAGACCACCTTGAAAATTAGCGGAGATAGGAGAGAAACTTGGTTGCTAAGGCAACAGTTCTCACGATCACGTGACCCTGGACACGATTAAAAAATGCTATCAAATGCAGAAGTCCATGAAGATTACGAATTTAGGGACAAAAAGTAGGAACATTGGCAGTAAGTTTTCCCCGTTTTTGATTGAATGTACATTTTAAACGGTACTTACAGATACTATAAAATTGTGTCTCCATAGCAACTAAATGCATGAAACAGTTAAGGACCGGGGACGTGTTAACCAAGTTCCATCTCGGTAGCTATTTTGTTAATGTAGTTATTTGCAAAAACTGATTTTTGCCTTAAGAATCCGCGTATAAGCGCCACCTCCTTTCAAGTCAGGCCTTAAGACACCTGAGAAATCTAGGTGGGGAACTTTTATGTGACCAACACCAGGTGTGAAATGTTTCTTTTTGATGTGCAGAGTCGTTCCTAGAAAGGGAATCCTACCAAGGTGGAATCCGGAATTTAGCTGTCTCAGGAATCCAGAATCCAAATCCAATCATTTTTCTCTCATATTATTGGAGTCTGGATTCCAAGACAGGTTGGAACCCAGGGCTTGATTCCGGAATCCTGAAAGCTGGAATCCAGGATCCTAATTCCTCTTGGATTCTCTTACATGGGGAAATAAGAAACACGAGATATCATGTTCTTCCATGAGAAATGAATCACATTTTCAGCGTAAGGTACTTGTCTGTTGCTAAATGATTCGTTACTTCAATTTCAAATCAGCGCATGGATGCGGATACGAACGCGCCAGATCGTTTATTTTTTTCATCGTTGAAAACTGCAAAGCCTTTCTCTTCTTGAGTACAACTATTAAAAACAGCTTTCGAGTCTTGCGATCTTTATGTGGAAGAGCGCGTTTCTACGGTTGCACATGAGATTATTTGTTTTTCATGGAAGTAAAGGAGGTGAAAGAGGTACTATCTTTTTTATTTGACGTGTCCGTTTTTTTGCGCAGAACGGTCTATTCGCTTTCGGTCCCACGTTCTGATTGGTTGGCGCGCTTTGAACGTCACATCCGGTCAGCAGTCAAGTTCATAAATGTAGCTGTCACTCGAAACATTTAATGACGTCATAAATGGGTTTTCGCGCGCGGGAAAGGACAAAAGTTACTTTCACTTTACTGAGAAGGCGGCAAAATTTTGTAGACAAATTTGTTAATCAAAAGATATGGATAACCAAGCTATTACTAAATCAGGTGCGTATACTTGGTACAGCCAACTTCGCGGAAGGTTTTTAACGAAAATGATATTTCGATTTACGTTATTTTCTCCTAAAAACGAGAAATGAAGCAGATTTTCCCTGTTTCCAAACTCGTAAAGGGTACGGGTACTGTGATGCTGGAAATGTGAACTCAGGGAAAGTTATTTAGCTGAAATAACAGCGTATGGAGTATCACGTGATTATTGTTTGGATGTTTTCCATTGAAGTAATCATTTAAATCTAAAGAAATTTCGTTTTTAACTGATTCTGGCGGCTAAAACTTTGCGTGTTGTTTTGTTTATGTGCTAATCACTATGGCTACGCGGCAATGCGCGCGCGACTTAAAGAGCGTGTTTTAAATATGCGCACGAACAAGATGTGTTCTTTTGTTGCCTTTCTCGACTTTCTCTTTTGGAGCGCCTCGCAAAAGTGGAATGTGCCTTTTTGTTCTAAAAGTGGCAATCATATTTTCACACAAACTGTACAGGAAATCTGAAATTGGCCGTCGCTGTTGTCTTCCTTTGTAAAATCAGCTTAACTTATTGAAAAAGCGGTTTTTTTTAAAACAAGCTTTCAAGATTCAGGGTAATATATAAACTAGTTGTAGAGCAGATTTCGTATGACTGTGAAAATGCCGCCACAAGGTACCGTCGCTGCACGCGGAAATTCGCCTTCTCGTGAACATTTTAACATTTGAATGCAGTGGAATAAACATTCTTACCGCTCTTTCTTTTTTTTCAGATGGTCTTTTTGACGTCCCGGTAAGTAATTTTTGAGATTTTAGATCCCTATATTATTAGCCTGCTCTTGCTGGGTCAAACGTGTATGGTAGGAGACCAGGGCCGGGAATCTGCAGCTATCCGCGCACTGTTTGCGGAACTGCGACCTTGTGTTTTTAGTACGACACACAGCCATCATACCACTGTCAACAATATTCTAGTCTCACGATATGTTATGATTAACAACCGCTTATTTCTTCCTCAGGATCCTTGTTCCTCCAAGCTGTGTGACTGGTGAGCCCCTTATTATCGCCCCCTTCTCTCCGTGTGCCCGTTGTGCCATTCAGACCCCTCAAATTAGTAATAGACAACCCTATTTTTTTCTCGCATGTGTGGTAAACGTTTGCAATAGTAACGCCTATGAAATAGATGAAATTTCTGGATGCGCCACCAATAAAAACATTTGTTCAGTTTAATTTAGTCTCCTCTAGTCTTGTTCATGTCTTGCTCTCGTCTTGCTCTAGTCATGCTCTAGTCATGCTCTAGTCATGCTCTAGTCTTGCTCTAGTCATGCGCTAGTCATGCGCTAGTCATGCTCTAGTCTTGCTCATGTCTTGTTCTAGTCATGCTCTAGTCATGCTCTAGTCATGCTCTAGTCATGCGCTAGTCATGCTCTAGTCTTGCTGTAGTCATGCTCTAGTCTTGCTCTAGTCTTGCTCTAGTCATGCTCTAGTCTTGCTCTAGTCTTGCTCTAGTCTTGCTCTAGTCTTGCTCTATTCATGCTCTAGTCTTGCTCTAGTCATGCTCTAGTCTTGCTCTAGTCATGCTCTAGTCATGCTCTAGTCTTGCTCTATTCATGCTCTAGTCTTGCTCTAGTCTTGCTCTATTCATGCTCTAGTCTTGCTCTATAGTCATGCTCTAGTCTTGCTCTAGTCATGCTCTAGTCATGCTCTAGTCTTGCTCTATTCATGCTCTAGTCTTGCTCTAGTCATGCTCTAGTCTTGCTCTAGTCATGCTCTAGTTATGCTCTAGTCTTGCTCTAGTCATACTCTAGTCATGCTCTAGTCTTGCTCTAGTCATGCTCTAGTTATGCTCTAGTCTTGCTCTAGTCTTGCTCTAGTCTTGCTCTAGTCATGCTCTAGTCTCGCTCTAGTTATGCTCTAGTCTTGCTCTAGTCATGCTCTAGTTATGCTCTAGTCTTGCTCTAGTCATGCTCTAGTCATGCTCTAGTCTTGCTCTAGTCATGCTCTATCATGCTCTAGTCTTGCTCTAGTCATGCTCTAGTCTTGCTCTAGTCATGCTCTAGTCTTGCTCTAGTCTTGCTCTAGTCTTGCTCTAGTCTTGCTCTAGTCTTGCTCTAGTCTTGCTCTAGTCTTGCTCTAGTCTTGCTCTAGTCTTGCTCTAGTCTTGCTCTAGTTATGCTCTAGTTATGCTGTAGTCATGCTCTAGTCTTGTTCTAGTCTTGCGCTAGTCATGTTCTAGTCTTACTCTAGTCTTGCTCTAGTCATGCTCTAGTCTTGCTCTAGTCATGCTCTAGTTATGCTCTAGTCTTGCTGTAGTCATGCTCTCTAGTCATGCTCTAGTCTTGCTCTAGTCATGCTCTAGTCATGCTCTAGTCTTGCTCTATTCATGCTCTAGTCTTGCTCTAGTCATGCTCTAGTCTTGCTCTAGTCATGCTCTAGTTATGCTCTAGTCTTGCTCTAGTCATACTCTAGTCATGCTCTAGTCTTGCTCTAGTCATGCTCTAGTTATGCTCTAGTCTTGCTCTAGTCTTGCTCTAGTCTTGCTCTAGTCATGCTCTAGTCTCGCTCTAGTTATGCTCTAGTCTTGCTCTAGTCATGCTCTAGTTATGCTCTAGTCTTGCTCTAGTCATGCTCTAGTCATGCTCTAGTCTTGCTCTAGTCATGCTCTATCATGCTCTAGTCTTGCTCTAGTCATGCTCTAGTCTTGCTCTAGTCATGCTCTAGTCTTACTCTAGTCTTGCTCTAGTCATGCTCTAGTCATGCTCTAGTCATGCTCTAGTCATGCTCTAGTCATGCTCTAGTCATGCTCTAGTCATGCTCTAGTCTTGCTCTAGTCATGCTCTAGTCATGCTCTAGTCTTGCTCTAGTCATGCTCTAGTCTTGCTCTAGTCTTGCTCTAGTCTTGCTCTAGTCTTGCTCTAGTCTTGCTCTAGTCTTGCTCTAGTCTTGCTCTAGTCTTGCTCTAGTCTTGCTCTAGTTATGCTCTAGTTATGCTGTAGTCATGCTCTAGTCTTGTTCTAGTCTTGCGCTAGTCATGTTCTAGTCTTACTCTAGTCTTGCTCTAGTCATGCTCTAGTCTTGCTCTAGTCATGCTCTAGTTATGCTCTAGTCTTGCTGTAGTCATGCTCTCTAGTCATGCTCTAGTCTTGCTCTAGTCATGCTCTAGTCATGCTCTAGTCTTGCTCTATTCATGCTCTAGTCTTGCTCTAGTCATGCTCTAGTCTTGCTCTAGTCATGCTCTAGTTATGCTCTAGTCTTGCTCTAGTCTTGCTCTAGTCATGCTCTAGTCATGCTCTAGTCTTGCTCTAGTCATGCTCTAGTTATGCTCTAGTCTTGCTCTAGTCTTGCTCTAGTCGTGCTCTAGTCATGCTCTAGTCTCGCTCTAGTTATGCTCTAGTCTTGCTCTAGTCATGCTCTAGTTATGCTCTAGTCTTGCTCTAGTTATGCTCTAGTCATGCTCTAGTCTTGCTCTAGTCATGCTCTATCATGCTCTAGTCTTGCTCTAGTCATGCTCTAGTCTTGCTCTAGTCATGCTCTAGTCTTGCTCTAGTCTTGCTCTAGTCTTGCTCTAGTCTTGCTCTAGTCTTGCTCTAGTCTTGCTCTAGTCTTGCTCTAGTTATGCTCTAGTTATGCTGTAATCATGCTCTAGTCTTGTTCTAGTCTTGCGCTAGTCATGTTCTAGTCTTACTCTAGTCTTGCTCTAGTCATGCTCTAGTCTTGCTCTAGTCATGCTCTAGTTATGCTCTAGTCTTGCTGTAGTCATGCTCTCTAGTCATGCTCTAGTCTTGCTCTAGTCATGCTCTAGTCTTGCTCTAGTCATGCTCTAGTTATGCTCTAGTCTTGCTGTAGTCATGCTCTAGTCATGCTCTACTCTTGCTCGAGTCTCGCTCTAGTCATGCTCTAGTCTTGTTCTAGTCTTGCGCTAGTCATGTTCTAGTCTCGCTCTAGTCTTGCTCTAGTCTTGCTCTAGTCTTGCTCTAGTCATGCTCTAGTCTTGTTCTAGTCTTGGGCTAGTCATGTTCTAGTCTTACTCTAGTCTTGCTCTAGTCATGCTCTAGTCATGCTCTAGTCATGCTCTAGTCATGCTCTAGTCATGCTCTAGTCATGCTCTAGTCATGCTCTAGTCATGCTCTAGTCATGCTCTAGTCATGCTCTAGTCATGCTCTAGTCATGCTCTAGTCATGCTCTAGTCATGCTCTAGTCATGCTCTAGTCATGCTCGAGTCATACTCTAGTCTTGCTCTAGTCATGCTCTAGTCTTGCTCTAGTCTTGCTCTAGTCTTGCTCTAGTCTTGCTCTAGTCTTGCTCTAGTCTTGCTCTAGTCTTGCTCTAGTCTTGCTCTAGTTATGCTCTAGTTATGCTGTAATCATGCGCTAGTCATGTTCTAGTCTTACTCTAGTCTTGCTCTAGTCATGCTCTAGTCTTGCTCTAGTCATGCTCTAGTTATGCTCTAGTCTTGCTGTAGTCATGCTCTCTAGTCATGCTCTAGTCTTGCTCTAGTCATGCTCTAGTCTTGCTCTAGTCATGCTCTAGTTATGCTCTAGTCTTGCTGTAGTCATGCTCTAGTCATGCTCTACTCTTGCTCGAGTCTCGCTCTAGTCATGCTCTAGTCTTGTTCTAGTCTTGCGCTAGTCATGTTCTAGTCTCGCTCTAGTCTTGCTCTAGTCTTGCTCTAGTCTTGCTCTAGTCATGCTCTAGTCTTGTTCTAGTCTTGGGCTAGTCATGTTCTAGTCTTACTCTAGTCTTGCTCTAGTCATGCTCTAGTCATGCTCTAGTCATGCTCTAGTCATGCTCTAGTCATGCTCTAGTCATGCTCTAGTCATGCTCTAGTCATGCTCTAGTCATGCTCTAGTCATGCTCTAGTCATGCTCTAGTCATGCTCTAGTCATGCTCTAGTCATGCTCTAGTCATGCTCTAGTCATGCTCGAGTCTCGCTCGAGTCTCGCTCTAGTCATGCTCTAGTCTTGCTCTAGTCTTGCTCTAGTCTTGCTCTAGTCATGCTCTAGTCATGCTCTAGTCATGCTCTAGTCATGCTCTAGTCTTGCTCTAGTCTTGCTCTTGTCTTGCTCTAGTCTTGCTCTATTCATGCTCTAGTCTTGCTCTAGTCAGTCTTGCTCTAGTCATGCTCTAGTCTTGGGCTAGTCATGTTCTAGTCTTACTCTAGTCTTGCTCTAGTCATGCTCTAGTCATGCTCTAGTCTTGCTCTAGTCTTGCTCTAGTCATGCTCTAGTCTTGCTCTAGTCATGCTCTAGTCTTGCTCTAGTCTTGCTCTAGTCTTGCTCTAGTCTTGCTCTAGTCTTGCTCTAGTCTTGCTCTAGTCTTGCTCTAGTCTTGCTCTAGTCTTGCTCTAGTCTTGCTCTAGTCTTGCTCTAGTTATGCTCTAGTTATGCTGTAGTCATGCTCTAGTCTTGTTCTAGTCTTGCGCTAGTCATGTTCTAGTCTTACTCTAGTCTTGCTCTAGTCATGCTCTAGTCTTGCTCTAGTCATGCTCTAGTTATGCTCTAGTCTTGCTGTAGTCATGCTCTCTAGTCATGCTCTAGTCTTGCTCTAGTCATGCTCTAGTCATGCTCTAGTCTTGCTCTATTCATGCTCTAGTCTTGCTCTAGTCATGCTCTAGTCTTGCTCTAGTCATGCTCTAGTTATGCTCTAGTCTTGCTCTAGTCATGCTCTAGTCATGCTCTAGTCTTGCTCTAGTCATGCTCTAGTTATGCTCTAGTCTTGCTCTAGTCTTGCTCTAGTCGTGCTCTAGTCATGCTCTAGTCTCGCTCTAGTTATGCTCTAGTCTTGCTCTAGTCATGCTCTAGTTATGCTCTAGTCTTGCTCTAGTTATGCTCTAGTCATGCTCTAGTCTTGCTCTAGTCATGCTCTATCATGCTCTAGTCTTGCTCTAGTCATGCTCTAGTCTTGCTCTAGTCATGCTCTAGTCTTGCTCTAGTCTTGCTCTAGTCTTGCTCTAGTCTTGCTCTAGTCTTGCTCTAGTCTTGCTCTAGTCTTGCTCTAGTCTTGCTCTAGTTATGCTCTAGTTATGCTGTAATCATGCTCTAGTCTTGTTCTAGTCTTGCGCTAGTCATGTTCTAGTCTTACTCTAGTCTTGCTCTAGTCATGCTCTAGTCTTGCTCTAGTCATGCTCTAGTTATGCTCTAGTCTTGCTGTAGTCATGCTCTCTAGTCATGCTCTAGTCTTGCTCTAGTCATGCTCTAGTCTTGCTCTAGTCATGCTCTAGTTATGCTCTAGTCTTGCTGTAGTCATGCTCTAGTCATGCTCTACTCTTGCTCGAGTCTCGCTCTAGTCATGCTCTAGTCTTGTTCTAGTCTTGCGCTAGTCATGTTCTAGTCTCGCTCTAGTCTTG
Source organism: Scolanthus callimorphus (assembly GCA_033964015.1). Taxonomy (NCBI): domain Eukaryota; kingdom Metazoa; phylum Cnidaria; class Anthozoa; order Actiniaria; family Edwardsiidae; genus Scolanthus; species Scolanthus callimorphus. Next base: position 15,876,169 of record CM066913.1, read on the forward strand.
CTCTAGTCTTGCTCTAGTCTTGCTCTAGTCATGCTCTAGTCTTGTTCTAGTCTTGGGCTAGTCATGTTCTAGTCTTACTCTAGTCATGCTCTAGTCATGCTCTAGTCATGCTCTAGTCATGCTCTAGTCATGCTCTAGTCATGCTCTAGTCATGCTCTAGTCATGCTCTAGTCATGCTCTAGTCATGCTCTAGTCATGCTCTAGTCATGCTCTAGTCATGCTCTAGTCATGCTCTAGTCATGCTCTAGTCATGCTCTAGTCATGCTCGAGTCTTGCTCGAGTCTCGCTCTAGTCATGCTCTAGTCTTGCTCTAGTCTTGCTCTAGTCATGCTCTAGTCTTGCTCTAGTCATGCTCTAGTCATGCTCTAGTCATGCTCTAGTCATGCTCTAGTCTTGCTCTAGTCTTGCTCTTGTCTTGCTCTAGTCTTGCTCTATTCATGCTCTAGTCTTGCTCTAGTCAGTCTTGCTCTAGTCATGCTCTAGTCTTGGGCTAGTCATGTTCTAGTCTTACTCTAGTCTTGCTCTAGTCATGCTCTAGTCATGCTCTAGTCATGCTCTAGTCATGCTCTAGTCTTGCTCTAGTCTTGCTCTAGTCATGCTCTAGTCTTGCTCTAGTCATGCTCTAGTCTTGCTCTAGTCATGCTCTAGTTATGCTCTAGTCTTGCTCTAGTTATGCTCTAGTCTTGCTCTAGTCATGCTCTAGTCATGCTCTAGTCTTGCTCTAGTCATGTTCTAGTCATGCTCTAGTCTTGCTCTAGTCATGCTCTAGTCATGCTCTAGTCATGCTCTAGTCTTGCTCTAGTCATGCTCTAGTCTTGCTCTAGTCATGCTCTAGTCTTGCTCTAGTCATGCTCTAGTCTTGCTCTAGTCATGCTCTAGTTATGCTCTAGTCTTGCTCTAGTTATGCTCTAGTCTTGCTCTAGTCATGCTCTAGTCATGCTCTAGTCTTGCTCTAGTCATGTTCTAGTCATGCTCTAGTCTTGCTCTAGTCATGCTCTAGTCATGCTCTAGTCTTGCTCTAGTCTTGCTCTAGTCATGCTCTAGTCTTGCTCTAGTCATGCTCTAGTCTTGCTCTAGTCATGCTCTAGTTATGCTCTAGTCATGCTCTAGTCTTGGGCTAGTCATGTTCTAGTCTTACTCTAGTCTTGCTCTAGTCATGCTCTAGTCATGCTCTAGTCATGCTCTAGTCATGCTCTAGTCTTGCTCTAGTCTTGCTCTAGTCATGCTCTAGTCTTGCTCTAGTCATGCTCTAGTCTTGCTCTAGTCATGCTCTAGTTATGCTCTAGTCTTGCTCTAGTTATGCTCTAGTCTTGCTCTAGTCATGCTCTAGTCATGCTCTAGTCTTGCTCTAGTCATGTTCTAGTCATGCTCTAGTCTTGCTCTAGTCATGCTCTAGTCATGCTCTAGTCATGCTCTAGTCTTGCTCTAGTCATGCTCTAGTCTTGCTCTAGTCATGCTCTAGTCATACTCTAGTCATGCTCTAGTCTTGCTCTAGTCATGCTCTAGTCTTGCTCTAGTCATGCTCTAGTCATACTCTAGTCTTGCTCTAGTCATGCTCTAGTCTTGCTCTAGTCTTGCTCTAGTCATGCTCTAGTCTTGCTCTAGTCTTGCTCTAGTCATACTCTAGTCTTGCTCTAGTCATGCTCTAGTCTTGCTCTAGTCATGCTCTAGTTATGCTCTAGTCTTGCTCTAGTTATGCTCTAGTCTTGCTCTAGTCATGCTCTAGTCATGCTCTAGTCTTGCTCTAGTCATGCTCTAGTCATGCTCTAGTCATGCTCTAGTCTTGCTCGAGTCTCGCTCTAGTCATGCTCTAGTCTTGCTCTAGTCATGCTCTAGTCATGCTCTAGTCTTGCTCGAGTCTCGCTCTAGTCATGCTCTAGTTTTGCTCTTGTCTTGCTCTAGTCATACTCTAGTCTTGCTCTAGTCATACTCTAGTCTTGCTCTATAGTCATGCTCTAGTCTTGCTCTAGTCATGCTCTAGTCATGCTCTAGTCTTGCTCTAGTCTTGCGTCGTTGCGACGGAACCCCGGCAACGCCCCGACTATTGTTTTTCAGTCACGGAACTGTTAAACCCAAATTCTCAAAAGCAGTTTAGAGGGTCTTCGATTGTAATTTCCATACACGCCTTTGTGAGTGAACTTCCGTGCGAACCATTCTCAGAGGACACCTTTGTGACGCAACTCGCGAGTTGGTCTCCAGGTTTATACACGGAGGAACAGCTCTTTATGTCCCATTTCAGTCGTGCTTGATTAAGGTTTGTTGTTGTTTTCTTTTCTAGCTCCAAAAGCAAATGATGGTCGCTATCGCTTTTGGTCAGGTATGACAAACAACAACAGCACTTGCACCAACAACAACATCACACATATGAAATGGCTACCACATTTGCACGAAGGTTCAGCCGTCTTTTCTCCCTAAAATCACAATCACTGCGGTAGATGCATGTGTATAGGAGTGAATGAGGGAAAGGTGACAAGAAATTCAGGCTACACTGTACATTTAGAAAGGCTGCTGAATGCTGAACTGGCTTTTGTGCTAGGACTTCATGACTCCTTATAAGATGTAGCGCTTCTAATTACGCAAATGTCCATACTTTAAATATTTGTATATATATATGTAACTCCCCCTCCCCCCAAAAATACGAACTGGCATGCAATTTGCCATCTTGAGCATGCGTTAGTATGGGTCACCATACATTTGTACAGATGTGATCCCCCTTCTCAAATCCTGGCGGCTACACCCCTGTACATAGTTTTTGTACCTACATGCCGAAACGTCGGACTTATATATACCTTCACAGCGTATTATTCCCAAACGAAGGTGCAACAACAATTACACGCTCTACTGTATCATCAAAATGTGCCACACGTGTTTTCTAACGGTTATCTTTTACAGGCGGAGAATACTCGTCTGCGGATGGCCTTGAAATCGTAAGTACTATCAATTATTTTAATACTAATAATAATGTTTTCAAATATTGGCCCGCGTCCAATAAGAAGAACATGCGAATTGCAGACGATTTTATAGGCAGTGGTATCTTTTTAAATGTAGCTATATCGAACGATCCTGGGCGATTTTAGGATTTTGGTAACGACCTTGTAAGTTTAGTCCTCTGGGCAATGTAGGGCGATTAAGGAAATTGCCTGGTGCGTACACAGTGATCTTGTAGTTGTGAATGGTGTTCTAGTCGAGGTAGTACATAACATAGCAACTTGGAGGATGCTTTGTTAATAGAAATTATTTTTCTTAATTTAATTGGTCGGCTTTATGAGGAGGGGGGAGGGGAGAGTCAGGAAGACGGACGAAAGCTGGGAGCGACGAAGCCGCCCCAGCGCCATTGTACGCCAGCTTAATGTTCTGTCTTCTCGGTCTTCCACCCTCCGCGCGATTTCAGCTGCGATTTCTGTGGCGTTCCCATAACGATGTCATATCGCGCGGTGTGAACGAACGGCGATCATATGACGATTTTACTTGCGATGTCGCCGCGACGTCGCAGGCATTTTGAACATTCTCAAATTCCACTGGGATGAGGGTGCGATTTTTTCAGATCGCCAACAAACTGACAAATATTGCAGAGCTAAATTGCAGGTCGTTCACAAAATTCGCACCTCAAATCGCAACTAAGATTGCGCGCGGTGTGGACGGGCCAAACTACGCTTGCCAATGAGAACTGCAGGCTAGTTCTAATCGTCTTAAATGACAGAACAAGTTGCGAAGCTCATAATGATGTTATCATTGTTTCAGGTACGAGGCGGAGTGCAATGATTTGAAAGAGAAGCTCCTTAAGCTCGGGGTATCGGAGAGCCAGATTAATGAAGCAGTGGCAGGAAGTGACGGAGAGGAAGATTGGGATAAGGAATTACTAGACAACGTGGACAGTGCCGAGCTGTTAGTGGTGGTAAAAACTGAGGAGGATGCCGAGAAAGGTGCAAACGGGAAAACCATGCGGCTAGAAGTATACAAACAGTCACAGCTAAAGGTCAACCCTGAGAACGAAACTAAGGAAGAAGGGGAAGAAGCGGTGATGGAGACAGTTGAGAACCATGAGAACAAAACTGCCAAAGAGCAAGCGGAACAAGTTATGGTGGAGAAAGTTGAGAACCATGAGAACGAAACTGCCAAAGAGCAAGCGAAACAAGTTATGGTGGAGAAAGTTGAGAGCCACGAGAACGAAACTGCCAAAGAGCAAGGGGAACAAGTTATGGTGGAGAAAATCGAGAACCATGATAACGAAACAGCCAAAGAGCAAGCGGAACAAGTTATGGTGGAGAAAGTTGAGAGCCATGAGAACGAAACTGCCAAAGGGCAAGTGGAACAAGTTATGGTGGAAAAAGTTGAGAGCCATGAGAACGAAACTGCCAAAGAGCAAGCGGAACAAGTTATGGTGGAGAAAGTTGAGAACCCTGATAACGAAACTGCCAAAGAGCAAGCGGAACAAGTTATGGTGGAGAAAGTTGAGAACCCTGAGAACGAAACTGCCAATAAGCAGGCAGGGGAGAAAGCGACGGTTGAGAAAGTTGATGTTGAAGTGCAAGACAAAATCGATGCCAAGAAAGGGGCAATGGCATGGAAAACTATGCGGTTAGAAGTTTACAAAGAGTCAGAGCTAGAGATGAACCCTGAGAACGAAACTGCCAAGAAGCAAGAAGGGGAGCAAGCGATGGTTGAGAAAGTTGATGTTAAAGTGCGAGAAAAAATGGACGAGGATAAGTTCCGAGATCAAGAGCGTCAGGTGACTAAGGTAATAGGACCACTGAAAAGTTATTATTGGAGTTTGAAGTTGCGTTTTCTGCGCGCAATCCTGCGGCGTTTTACTTCTAACAACCAGAGTACGTTAGATCTAATAATGACGGATCTCCCTTTTTACAAGACGAAGATAATTCCAGTTTTATCGACTATGTTAGTAAATTGGCTCATGAGTTTGTAACTCACACTTGTATAAGCGCGTCGCTTATATCCGACTTGGAGGCAATATTAGTCTACTAAACGTAGCTCACATATGAAATACGCGGACTCATACCTAGAGCTCGAAACAGCTCTCCAGTTAAAGGGAGTCTGTCACGCAAGTACTGCGCAGCTGTTCTGCGCATCTCAAAACAAACTATCGTCGGCGTAACGATGGCCAGCGAAAGCTTAAAACCATAATCTCGTTATTTCTCGATCCATCGGACCATTCTTTTTAACTTTACATATTCTTAAGTAGGTATCTGATAGGATGGTCTAAATTAGTTTTGCTGATGAATCATAGTGATCGCTCCTGGAGCATGCGCTAGTAAGGAGGTCAATAGACTCATACAAAAGATGCTTTATTTAATCTACGTTGGAACGTTAGACTATAGTTAGTGCGCTTAAATTTGAACACGAGAACATATCTCTCAGCGCCCATGTATCATTCTGTTTATTATATAAACGTTTCTGTGAAAAATTTTCGATTTGTGATGAATTTCGCGATAGTGGGCATATCGTAATTTTTCACACGTGCGAATTACGATATTTCTCAGTGCCCGCAATCCTGATAAAACACTATAGTTTAGTATAGGTAATCACACGGGGCCGAGTAAAATTAGGGATTAATTTCACGAGTGTTTTCAATTTTTTCCAAAATTGCCCGAGCCGTCTGATTACATGTTTATGATATAAAAGGGCAAAATTCAGCGCGCGTGTTGACTGCACGTATTCAGACGTGTGCAAAGTAATTTTGCCCTCAATAAGAAAAAATGCCCTCTCTCTAAGCCAATCAACTTCGAGTAATTTTGCCCTGTATATTATAATATAATAAATTGTTTTACCTCTACAGTACTATGTCCTTATCTAAGCTACTGGTTTTCCCTTTCGAGTGGGAGAATTTTGTTCGCGTGACGCTGTGCTTATGTTGTTATGTCTCTAGTGTGAACCAGGCTTAAGAACAAATATGATTTTTATATTGTCTATTTTTCAGGATCAGAGGCTTGAAGAAAACAACCGGTAATTTTCGTAATTTCCTTCTTTTCAATTTAAAGATTTCTTTGTTATGGCATGACATGGTTTGATAAACTAGTGGGGTTTGTTATTAGTGGCATTTTACATGGTATGTTTCATATGCATGTCATATGTTTGTGACCTTGTTTATGGCTGTTCTGGAATAGTATCGTATTGTATGGTATGGTGTTTTGTGGTATGGTGTTTTGTGGTATGGTGTTTTGTGGTATGGTGTTCTGTGGTATGATAGTAGGATTCGTGTGGTAATGTGTGTTGTGGTTGGCCATGGTGGGAGGTATGATGTCTGTGGTATGATAGTAGGATTCGTGTGGTAATGTGTGTTGTGGTGGGCCATGGTGGGAGGTATGATGTCTGTGGTATGACAGTAGGATTCGTGTGGTAATGTGTGTTGTGGTGGGCCATGGTGGGAGGTATGATGTCTGTGGTATGACAGTAGGATTCGTGTGGTAATGTGTGTTGTGGTGGGCCATGGTGGGAGGTGTGGTGTCTGTGGTATGACAGTAGGATTCGTGTGGTAATGTGTGTTGTGGTTGGCCATGGTGGGAGGTATGGTGTCTGTGGTATGATAGTAGGATTCGTGTGGTAATGTGTGTTGTGGTTGGCCATGGTGGGAGGTATGGTGTCTGTGGTATGATAGTAGGATTCGTGTGGTAATGTGTGTTGTGGTTGGCCATGGTGGGAGGTATGGTGTCTGTGGTATGACAGTAGGATTCGTGTGGTAATGTGTGTTGTGGTGGGCCATGGTGGGAGGTATGATGTCTGTGGTATGACAGTAGGATTCGTGTGGTAATGTGTGTTGTGGTGGGCCATGGTGGGAGGTGTGGTGTCTGTGGTATGACAGTAGGATTCGTGTGGTAATGTGTGTTGTGGTTGGCCATGGTGGGAGGTATGGTGTTCTGTGGTATGACAGTAGGATTCGTGTGGTAATGTGTGTTGTGGTTGGCCATGGTGGGAGGTATGGTGTCTGTGGTATGATAGTAGGATTCGTGTGGTAATGTGTGTTGTGGTGGGCCATGGTGGGAGTTATGATGTCTGTGGTATGACAGTAGGATTCGTGTGGTAATGTGTGTTGTGGTTGGCCATGGTGGGAGGTGTGGTGTCTGTGGTATGACAGTAGGATTCGTGTGGTAATGTGTGTTGTGGTTGGCCATGGTGGGAGGTATGGTGTCTGTGGTATGATAGTAGGATTCGTGTGGTAATGTGTGTTGTGGTTGGCCATGGTGGGAGGTATGGTGTCTGTGGTATGATAGTAGGATTCGTGTGGTAATGTGTGTTGTGGTTGGCCATGGTGGGAGGTATGGTGTCTGTGGTATGATAGTAGGATTCGTGTGTAATGTGTGTTGTGGTGGGCCATGGTGGGAGGTGTGGTTTGTTGTGGTGTGATTTTGTATGTTGTATGATTTAGTTTGGCATGGCTATGTCCAGTTGTGGTTTTTGGTCAAGGGTTTGTTGTTTGGTTTAGTGTCGTGTGTTATGGTATAGTATGGTAGGACATCTTGCGGTATGGTGCAATCTGGTTTTATACATGACCCTATGTTTCTTTCAATCGCCATAGTATCATCGAAAACCTAAAAGATCAGCTGCAGACACTGAAAAACAAGCCAGTTATGGTAGGTTTCCAGATTATAGTTATTATGCTTAACAAAATATTCTAAACAAATCGAATGTCGTCTTTCGGGGGTAGAATATGTCAAAAAAGAGGTAGCCAAATACAAAGAATTGTCACCGTCTACTCTACTGTCTACTCTAATTTGCTTTCACGAAACAAGGAATTGATTATATTAGGAATCCGAAAGCTTCGTCAGTTATTGAGAATGAGCAACGCTAGTAAGATCTGATGACCCTTTTCTAGTTACAAAAAATCACCTCCCTGCTGCACGTGAACTGTACGTGACTATGTTTGTGCGTGCAAACTTCACGTTGTTTTCTCTGATTTAACAGGTTGATGTTGAGGTCCAGACGGAAAAGGTAAATATAATGAATGCTACATGATAATAAAACAACAGTTGACGCACCTAACGGACGAAAATCAAAGGAATCAAAAGGAATGCCTAAATCAGGTCCTTTGTCGACAACTGCATTTTTGAACTATATTCCATCAAACCCATCATCAACAGGCCATTTGCACTAACTGGGTCGCGTGACCCAAATCCCATACATTCTGAATAAAATCTTGAAAATTCAACTCGCTGCCATTTGCTCCAGGTTAGAGATTGTAACCTGAAACTTGAGTTTCTGACTAATATCAATTGGTTCTTTGTATTTCTGGAATTGATTTTGACACATCTCGTTAAGAGGTAGTTGGGGACACGTGACCCACTTAGTGCAATGGCCTGGGAGCCTTTGCACCCTGTTTTCTTTTTTTTTCAAATAGATCTATTTTCCGGGTGCTCTGATGGAGCCTTTGCACCCTGTTTTCTTTTTTTTTTCAAATTGATCTTGTTTTCCGGGTGCTCTGATTGACAATAGCCCGCAAAGGCTCTCGGTTGATGATGGTCCTTTGCTTAGCAAGTTTTTAATCTTCATGCAAAATTATTGGTTGATTTTGAGCGTTAGAGCATGCGCTATAGGTCTTTCTCTCAGCGGCTCTGTATTAAATCTCGCGCCTGCGTCAGTGGCTGTCACCAAAGCTTCCCCCGCGAGGTTACGAGCCGGGGAGCTCTGGGTTCGAGAATGCATCAAAATAATCTATACGCCACCTGGTCGCTATGGCAACAAACGTTAGCGCATGCTCAAGGATCCAGCGCTATTTTTCAGGGGGCGCCCGCGTGTCCCAGGATCCTCGAGTGCTGTACTATATATGATTTACTCAAAGTAGCACTATTAAATTGTTACAGATGAAGCGTCCCAACTGCTTCGTGATTCTGGAACCGGCTCATTTTTCAGGGGGCGCCCGCGTGTCCCAGGATCCTCGAGGTGCTGTTGATGCAGTATATGATTTACTCAAAGTAGCACTATTTGAATTGTTGCAGATCAAGCGTCCCAACTGCTTCGTGCGATTCTGGAACCGGCTCAGGAGAAGGATCAGAGGTCACTAGATGACAAGATCATAGAGGCAGATATAACCATCAAAACGCCTCATGTATACAACGAGTTTCCCTCCCGACAAAATCACGAAGACGCTCAGATTCACCTGTCGAGGGGATGGGAAATTCACGTGTTGAAATTTGCAGATGTCGAGATAGTCGAGGTTTAGGGAAAGTTGGGATGACAATGGTGTATATAAACTTAAATAGACAAAATGTAAATATATATCTTCAAAGACTTGTATTTTTTGGCATTCTTGGACACTTTAGAGAAAATTTGAATTGTATATAAACTTGAACACGGTGTAAATATATATCTTTTATAATTTGTACATTAAATTTCAGCATTTTAATATAAAAGCGGCGTGAATATGTTTAGCTTATTGCACCCTGTTATTTGGCTAAATACAAGAAAAGTTTTCACCTTGTTCACTTTGCGCGCTTTTATTCACCTACGCCCCTTTTTGGGGGTGTCTATTCATGCTCAGCGCATGTACCATGGCCGCGAGCCGGCTCTCCAGTTTTTTTTTTTTTTTTTTGCGCGCGGGATTCCTTTACTTCTTTCCCCCCGTGACACAGGAACCCCGCGGGCCAAAAAAATTCAAAAATCCGAAGCTCGCAGGCGACGGCTGAACGGAGCGTGACTCGAAACTCCACTCAAACAAGGCGCAAGCAAGGACAACGAAGAAGTGTTTTGGGGGGTTCCCCACAGATCATGCAAATGTGGCCACTCTTGCCTCACCTCGCTCACCTATTTGGAATCGTTGCTCGCATTTACCATATCTATACAATGCAGTTCCAAGACCTGGGCCATTAGTGTATCATGTTCCGTAGCCGCACTTGACTGTTGAGCAACTTTCCCACTCGGCTAGCTACGATAATCATATGAAAGAAGCGATTGCACACCGGCTAGAGCTCTGAATGCCATTCCATGCCAGTTTATATTTTGTCATTTTAATTAATATATGCATTTAAATATTTTCTTTACTTTCAAGAATAACAAAACAAGTTTCTACTGTTGTGGAACAAGGTTACATTATTTTATATTATCGAAGTTTCAGAATTGAAAGCCGAAAAAAAATTCCCCTTTTTGTGATAATTTTCCGATACATTCTTTTGTATTTGGTGAAAGATAGTCCGCGGGTTTCCTCCCGTTTCGAATTTTCCCGGATGTACCCCTGATTTTATAGTTTCAATAAAGTCATCGGCGACACAACACAATACGAATATCGAAGTTGCAAGACCCTAAAGCTTCGTCCCCGCGAGTAAGTTATGTTGTTTCTATAATTCGCATATCCACGAGCTTCTCAGATAACAAATTTGTACCCAGCAGTACTTGCGCGACTGTTGGCGCGAGGTTGCCTAACAAAGATGGCGGCCAACAGAGCTCTTGAAATGCAGCTTCAGATTCGCCAAGATTCGGAAGAACTTGGCGATTTTCTGAAGGACTTAGATAAATGGGAAGGCAGTATAAAGAGTAAAGATGAAGATCTGAAGACTTCAAAAGTTATAAACAAAAAGGTGAGCTGAATTTGTCTCTGTTGTATATTGTAAATAGGAAACGGATAAGAAGCATGCCCAACTTGGTGTGTTGTTGCGTTTAGTTTTTACGAGCACTGATCCCGAAATGCCAACTTTTAAAAATATTTAGGGGAGGTAAGTACTTTTGATTCTGGTGATAAATTTGCAACGGAAGCATGTAAAACAATGAAAATTACTTAATTTTTCTTGCCTTATGTATCAGTCAATTCCAGCGGTGACCATGCCCCCCCGGGACACCGTAGGGCATTTGCACACCACTGGCTTCCCTGGGGAAGGGAATTATAAAAAATTTTGGATTTGTTTTTCTCCAGAGGAGGGGGGTGGGGAATTTTGGTTCTCTTTCACAATCTTTTAGCACGTTGAGTTTTGCGAAACTACAACACCAGTTCACTTCCCTGACCAGTTATAACATTGGCAGTTACGATGTCCAAGTTACAGAAAATAACGTCACACAAAACAAAATGCCGAGTATGGCCCATATACACCACTCTAGTGTTGAGATTGAGATATGCCGGGGACGACAAATGAATGGAATTTGTAGCTAAATGGCTACAACTGCGAGAGAAATTAGTGGAAACTTTTGAAGGTGTGTCTACTATTGTAATACCTTGGTGGAAGAAGAATTTCAATAACGATTTGAGACTGACGGATTTGTTTCACTTGTTTGCTTATATTTTGTCTCGCTTTCAGTGAAATGAGAACTCTTTCAGAGATGAGAAAACTAAAGTACAGTTAAAAAACGAATTATAAATGCTCGGACAGAATAAATGGAGTTGAAGTTTTGTGTGGAAATATTTTGTTGCGAAGCTTTGTAATGCAGTGTTGAAGGAATCTTTGTCTTTTTCTGGTCCTGGGGGAAGGGCATTTGTCCACTTTTTGTCTCCCCCGCCTTGTGGTATTTTCATCTTTTCCAGCCCCAGGACCAGAAAAAAAAATTTTACTTTTAATTTAAGAAATGACCAAAATCACGGAGTTTTGTGGGGGGGGGGGGGGGGAGGCATGGTCACCGCTGGAATTGAATGATGCATTAACATGAGACACTGACAAGCTCAGCTAGGACAACCCGCATAATGCGCGGAAGTTGGCAGGTCTAGAATGTGTAACAAACAGAGTGATTTGAATTGATGTATGTGAAACAGGCCTGGAACTTTAAGCCAAGAAAACAGTTAGTTTATTGGTCATAAACATGCTTTAAATTAACTGAAGGGCAGGGTAATTGTTGTAAATGTTATTTAGGGACAGATCATTAGAAATGTCATGGGGCGACTTTTTTGACTCGCTCTAACTTTTTTATGGGTGTCCCAGCTCTGCAGGATGTTTTTTCAGCCGTTTATTGCTTTGTTTTCTTCCATGCCAAGCCTGCTCAAAGTGTTTCCCTTCAATTTGAGCTTGCTCAGGGGTGGAGTGGGTAACTGGGGGAGTGGGTAGTGCCCTAAGCTCCAATCTTATTCCCAGTGCATATACACAGACTGTAGGAAAATAGCTGTCCTAGATTTTAGGACAGAGCCAGAGCCTACATGTATGATAACATCAAAACAGTAGGCTCTGAGAATGAGAGAATGCTCTAAGGGGCTCTAAGCTCCAGTGTATTAAATTGATATGAAAAATACTTTTGTTTTTGCATACTACAGAAGCTTCCTCCTGTTAGAAATCAAGCAAAAAAGAAGAAGGCCAAGAAAAAGAAAGAGGAAAAGAAAGCTAATAAGACTAATGGGACATCAAAAGAAAGGATCAGTTCATATGACTATCGATCTTGGGACAGGCTAGATGTGGTAGGTTGACAAACAGTGAACATCCTTGTACCCTAGAGTTCCTGACATCTACTGTCCAAATATTGAGGGCCTGTTTGTGAGGCAAGTTGGATGGGGAGGGAGGGCAGGGGGCAAGTTGTCTGGGGAGGGGGGCAGGGTAGGAAAGGGCCGTTGAGTAAGGAAATGAAACATTTCACAAAATGCAACTAAGACAACTCAGGGGTAGGGATAACTTGGTTTGGAATGTGGGGTTTACCTTCAGGGTAACATACACTGTGCTATATGCTCCATTTGTAATAATATCTTTTTTGTAATCTTTGAATAATGAAGCAAAATTGTTGTACATGCAGGATACAATGATAACTGAAATTGAGGACAAGGAAGAAATGGAGACACTGACAAGCTCAGAAGAAGGAGAAACTGATGATGAACAGTTAGAGGAAGAGAGAAGATTACAGAAAGCACTGCTAGAAAAGGACAAGGTATTGTACCACAGGGCAACTCTGGGGATTTCTTATTAATTTAGTATGGTTCCTATAAATTATTACTGGTATTTATTTCTTTTAAAAGGGAAATGATCTGTTTAAAGTTGGTAGATATGAAGAAGCCATCAATTGCTATACAACTGCCATTCAGCTTGATCCCAGTAATGCTGTCTTTCCAGCAAATAGAGCCATGGCTTTGTTGAAGGTGAACAGGTAATTACAGAGTGCAAACCATTTGTTATTTTGTAATGTGTAATTTCCAAAAATGATCTTTACCCCTTCCATAGAGGGAATTGATCTACTAGTAAGGACCCCCACACCCAAGTAAAATCTATAGATCAGATTGTATGGGAAAGAAGAGTTGCATTGCCTGAAGAGGAGTTTTACCTCCAACACATGGCTTATGCGAAGTTTCCAGTCACCAGTGAAAGGTAAAGTGTAGGCACCACTGGTCTTGTCATAGAGAAGATTTCGTATGACTGTGAAAAGTGCCATGACAAAGTTGTGCCACACTGTACCTGTGACTGTGCCATCCAGCGACTATGTGATTTCATTCCATATGTACACAGCAGGCCAGGTTCCATCCTGTACCATGTCCGTGACATTGCTTTCACAGTCATATGAAATCTGCTCTAGGCCTTGTGACTGGTCTTGTTTTAGTGATAAATGAATAACTTCCTATTTGTATTTTATGTTAATTCATCCAGGGGGTCTTCAAGGTAATTGTAGAGGGATGATTTTTATTAATTGAAACATGTAAACCCTTGAGTTTCATTGGTTCCTAATTTTATTTCATTCAGATATGGTGCAGCTGAAGCAGACTGTGATTTAGCTATTGCACTAGACAACACTTATGCAAAAGCTTATCTGAGGCGGGGCAGGGCCCGTCAAAACATGAGCAAGCTCCAAGAGGCTCTAAGTGATTATCAAGAAGTGCTGAAGCTTGAACCCAATAACAAGCATGCAATACAGGAAATAGTAACTATACATAAAGTAAGTGTCAAGATTTTCAAAGATATACTGTAGGTAACAATATATCTGCTGTTTCTGCTGTTTCATTTTTGCGAAACATGGCTGGCTCACTGCAACATCTCCAGCATTTTATAGAAACATTGTTAATATGTAGAACTCTTTAAGGTGGCCTATCGCTTTACCTAAACGTAAATGGCCCTTTTTCACACTAGAGACAGATAATTTGTCCAGGTGACTTAGGGCAATGATGTTTAGTGTAATCTCTTGCTTTGTCAGTTGCTTGTCTTGTATGGATACGGGCAAGGGACAGCTAAAATGTCCAAATGAATTAAATGATTATTTAGTTTGTCACTGTATCCATCTCTTGCCCATATTCACACAAGAAGAAGCACCTGACGAAGCAAGAGACAAAAAAATAAAAATAAATCTGTCTCTAGTGTGAAAACGGCCAATCAGTATTTTGCATAGAAAATGATAACATTTCAGAATTATTTTTTTTAGCGATTTTTGCACATTGATTTACTTGTGGAGCACATTTTGTGGGTTTGTGACATAAATGCAATCCTTACAGTACCTCCCACATTTTGGAAATTGTAGGTTGGAACCTCTAGTATTGAGATGTAAATTTATAAGGTGCATTTTTTAATCCCTTATAATTATAGAAACTGGGTTTGGAAAAGCAGATACCTACTGATGAAGAAAAGTCCACCAAAAAGGTAATGACATGTTTGATTAATAAATGTACAAGTCTTTTAGACTATATTTTTATAATGTACTTAGTCTTTTAGACTATAGTTACTTTTGTACAAGTCTTTTAGACTAAACTCATATAAATGTACAACTTATAATTTACTTATAATGTACAAGTCTTTTAGACTATAATTATTTATAATGTACAAGTTATAATAACTTATAATGAACAAGTCGTTTAGACTATACTTATTTATAATGTACAAGTTATAATTTCCTTATAATGTACAAGTCTTAAAATAAACTTATATAAAATGTATGAATATAGACAGCTTTAAATAATAGCAGTTGTTTCCTCTTTGTGTTCACATTAATTTATAAAAGTTATAATTTACTTATAATGTACAAGTCTTTTAGACTTGTAGACTTGTTTTATTCTAGTGCCAACTGGACTGAATAATGGACATTTCATTAACTATCATTAAGACTAGCATATCCCCCCCATGAGCGCATGTCAATAGCATTGACTTTGGTGGTTACAAGATATAAACATTCTAAGACAATTTGGTCTGTTTCTCAATCCATGCAGCCATACCAGGTTTACAAGATTCCTGCTAACAAAAGCACCACATATATTATTTATGTTTTACAAAGAATGTGGCTGGACACTGTACATTTACAGACTATTATTTTCTCTTTCCTTCATTAGAAACCTTTAAAACGAATTATCATAGAAGAAATCGGGTCGTCAGACAGTGAGGAGGAAACAGAATCAGGTGAAACACAGATAACAGCAGCAAAAGAAGAATTGAGGCCAACACTAAACCACATGGATCCTAAGGACACTATGAAGGAGAAAGATTGTGAACCAGAGAAAGATACAAAAACAAGTCATGGAGAAGCAACTAAAGTGCTACTTACTGAGGAAATCAGGCATCCTGTGTCTGTTAATTTGGAGTCAATGGAAATAAATACAGCAGTGAGGGGCAGAAACGGACTGATATTGTGACTAATAATAACAAAGGTGCAGGGGCAGTTAAAGAAGCTAAAGCTGTGCCTAAGATAACAAAGAAAGTATATGCAGTTCCTAAGTCCTCAGCACAGTTCCAGTCAGATTGGAGAGCTCTCCAGAACAAACCAGAGGAATTGTTTGAGTATTTTAAGGTAAAGTAGTCATGCATGGTTACACAAAAGACAGTGTGGATTGTGGAAGTTCGATTATGGGATCCCTGTGGCTTACATACATATTACATACTGGAAACAAACTTTTCCAGGCAAACTTGCATTAGTTCAAGGAAAACTATCAGGCCGTAGGCAGCCCTATATCAGGGCCCAATTGAACTTTTTTAACCAGTTGCTAAGTGGTGCATAATAGACCTTTTTCCAAAAGGCCGCCAAATTTCAAATCGATTTTTGTTAAAAATGAACACCAGCACTAGAACACACATCATCACTTTAGTAAAACTACAAAATTTCGCTGCATTATATCCAATATCTTCCGAGAAAACGAACGTTGAAAATGTGAAAATTTACAAACGTTTGTATGACTGGGGGTATGCGTCATACCCCCAGTCATACAAATCTCTGGGAGGGAGTCTGCTTCCTAAGGGAGTCTGCTTCCTAAGTGATGATAGCTGTAATCCCAGCCATACCTTTGCAGTTAATGTTTTCATAATTTTTGCTTAATGTTTTAGAAAATCCCTCCAAACTCTTACCCCAAGTTGTTTCAGCAGTCGATTGACTCAGATATGTTGACAAGAATCATCAGAATTTTCCATGATTATTATATACCGTAAGTACAATTTGCTGAATAACTTGTTTTATAAAATAGCTAAAATAGTATGTGCGCTCTGATTGGTTGAGAGCTGTGCATTCTCACTCAGGGGCGTCGCCAGGGGGTCCTGGGGTGCATGTGACCCCCCTTTTTAGAAGAAAAAATACAGTACCTACGGCTCGTGCGTTCCAAACTTTTCTCGTGTTTTTCCAGCATCCCTCCCCCTTTTTATTGCTTTAAGATAACTACATGTACTCCAGCTGCGCTAGTGTCACAGAAATGCGGCGCAGCTTAGGGTGGGACACTCTAGAAACAAGAAGAACACTAGATTCAATCCCGGGGGGGGGGGGGGGGGGGACTCCCATGTTGTTGGGGCGGGGTGCTCGTCGTACCTTTTAGGGTTTATAATCAGGCCTCTGGTACCTTTTAGGGGTAAACTTCGAAAACTTGCAATTTTTTTCAGATAGGTACCTGTTAGAGGTCCGTTCTAGCAAATCAAGCAAATCACACTTGTTGGTAGCCTGAATTTCAGACGTATTTTTCCTCGTAAAAAAAATACGCCGAGAAACTTACGAGGGAAAATACGTCTTTTGGTACCTTTTAGGGGTCAAAATCAACTAAGCGACGCCATGTTTGGTACCTTTTATGGGTAAAATCGAAAGTTCCCGACGAGCACCCCCGCCCAAAAAAGATGGGAGTCCCCCCCCCCCCCCCAGGGATTCAATGCCTACCTTTTACAAGTATGTACCTGGCCTTGTTTACGTACCGCTATCTAGCACTATTTCTAAACCAGATCCTATTTCTCGCATTTTCAACTGACGATATTTTTCAATTGACGATTCTAGCTATAAGCGAGCGCGCTCTTCTTTATAGTTTTCTTCTATATAAATCAAATTATTATCATTTTAGATCAAATTTACCTGTCTATAATGAGCTGAAAAGGCTGTCCGAGGTCAAACGCTTTGCTATGGCGGTTATGTTTCTCTCTGCCCAAGACAAAAAAGGTACAGTATGAAGTTTTTATTAGTTACTGCCTGTTGTGCAATATGGCCATAAAGAACGTTTCTACCTACACACAGTCTCTCTTTGTGCAAAAATACCTATTGTTTGATTTTGCATTTTCTATTCCGCCAGGCAAGCCATGTAAGCCAATTAGGCCCTTGGGTATGTATAGTTGTCGCGACAGAAAGCCAGTCGACTGCACGACGCAAAAAAAAGAAAGGACCTGATTGGTTTAGATGGTTTGACAGACGGAACCGAAAAAAAAAACATCCCAAACTCAAAGCGACGTTTTTGAAATGCGCAGCGTACTGTAAATATTTTATATTTGCGCGAGTCACTTCGCGCCGAAGGGTTTTTGTCGAAGGTTTCTATTTTATTGTTTTCTAGTTGTGAATGACCTTGTGTCCTACGCAAGAGAGTATAGCAGTTCCACAGATGGTCCAAGTGAATCAGAGCTGACTGCTCTTGAGAAGAAATATACAACATAACATGAGCCACACAAATTATTTATTATGCTGCTTGCTTGTAAAGTCCCTTTTCCTGTTTCGGCAAAAAAACTATAGCATCGATGGTTTGATAGAACTGATTATAATCAGATTTTAACTGAGTAGTGTGGAGGTAAGGCTTGTTAGCTGTACAATTTTATTAAAAGCTAGTAATATGAAATATTTGTTATGTATATTGCCTCTCGATATTGTTCTGTGCAATACAATACAATACATTTATTTTCGCATTTCCTATTTTAAACTTTCAAATTTTGTTTTACTATGGCGGCAATTATCTGTTACCGAGAGAATCGCACTGCCCGCTGGAAGATTGGACTTCCAACCCCCCCCCCCCCCCCCCCCCCCTATCGAGGAACTCCAAATTTTCAAAAATTGCTCTACCCTGTGGAAATTCCAGACTCCTGTACAAACCCTGGAAATTTGAAGCAACACCTGTGGAAATTCCTCATTCTCTTGGGGGCCTGTGGAAATTCCACAGTTGCAAATGAATACCCTGTGGAAATTCCAGGGTAAAATGAATGGTCCTGTGGAAATCAACAAACCCTGTGGAAATTACAGGGTCAAACACAGCGACTCTTGTGGAATTTCCAGGTTCCTTGATAGGGGGTAACAGATATAATAATAATGGAACAGACAAGACAATATACTCAATTACAAGCCGTACTTGGCAAGGCGTTCAGAGACAGTGCTATGGTTATAGTGGAATTTATGCCCCAATCTTCTCCGATCACGCGATCACGATTCTCCATACGCTCTATTTTCTTGATCCTTCTCCAAAACATCATGCGTGACATTCCCTCGCGTATGGATCGACTTGCGTGACACAAAACAGACGTGACGAAAAGCGGTTTATACCTCTCTAGTTTTGGCCAGAGGGCTGGCTGTCCAGGACTCCTAGCGCGCAGAAATGCGGCAGTGTGCCAGAATTTGTGTGGTTTTGTCATTGATAAACTAGTATCAGATTTTCTCATTGGAACAAACCAAGGAGGTTTTATAAAACCTCCTTATAAAACCTCCTTGGACAAACAGACAAAGGGTGTCTGTCATGATTTACGCGGGAACCAAGCACAAAATCTTAACATTTGAAACACAGAAGTTTATATACTCTTTATATAACAGACCGAATTAAATCAGGGTTATCCTTTTTCTTTCCTTTTCCTTCCGGAGCTACTATCGGTCTGAAATCGTTTGACTGAATCGTCGATCGGCCGATCGCGGCTTGATAATTCTACCGCGTTATCTCCTCCTCCACCCCCAGGGGTTTCGTTATTTTACTCACCACAGCGAGGCTTCTTGTCACTTCCCAAGCAAACATAATTTATCAGGAGAATATCTTGTATATGGACAAGAAAGGTTGCTTTTTCACCGGCCAAATGTAATGAGAAATTCGACCACGGAAGAGTCTTTTGATTATCTTTTCAAGATAGTACTTATTGGTGACCCAGGAGTCGGAAAGACATGCATAGTGCAGCGGTTCAGGTCGGGGACCTTCGTGGAGCGACATGGCTCGACTATTGGCGTAGATTTTACAATGAAAACATTGAGAGTCGACGACAAAAATATCAAGGTATTTTACTACTTTTATGTATTTTAGAAGAGTTACTTTTTCCAGTAAATTATAGGTGATACCAACTCTTTATTTACATGATTGTGGAAATGCAAATTTGTAGGCTTTGCAAGGAATATGAAATCTGACTAAATTAAGGGCTTCGTCTTGTGTTTTATTTATTTTTGTAGGCTCTATTATAGTTTCGTTCTTGTGTGTATTGAAACATTTCGTCTGTTCATTGCCATTTAATATTGCACCCTCAATGACATGCCTGTTTGATTCTACAATAGTTAAAAAATATTGGCCTTCAAACCATAAAACTTTCAACTTAAGCTCTTAGTTTAATTTCAGTTTGATTTCACTGAATAAGTTGTCTATATTTTCTAAGATATAGCACTTAGCCACAGGAAGTTTTCATTTTGTGAAGAAGGCACAGTTAAACAACAGAGCCGTCACCACAGATTTAACTTTTTGAAGATGGAACCCTGCTGGCTTTCAGTCAATGATTTTACCAGCCAACTGTCTCTGTGCATCTTATTACCTGTAGTCAGCGTTAAGTAAGAGCTCCTTGCTTGTTTACTGCCCAGCTATTGCTATGACTGGAAATTAAGTCTACAGGGTTTCCAATAATCAACAGACGGTAATTTCCTGACAGCCCTTCTGGCAAATTGAAAGCTTTGTATATTAATCCAATGTAGGACTCCGGGGGGGGGGGGGGGACTCCCTATATTCGAATGCTAGGGGTGACCGTCGTTGAAAGTCGAGAGGATACATTTGATGTATATTAAATAAACGGCCAGAATAAAATTTAATCTGTCAAAATTGTTGGTATTTTTTTAGGGTATTTTCAGACTGAGGGGTATTTTTTAGGGTGGAAATTTTTTCCGACCAGGAATTTTTTAGGGTCAAAATTCGAGTTTCCCGACGGTCACCCCTAGCATTTTAACTTTAGAGTCCCCCCCCCCCCCCCCCCCCCCGGGGTAGGACTTCATGATTCAGAGGATCCACAGGCAGACCAGACTAAATGTCAGTGTATTGAGTATATTTGTGGTTGTAAATATCGTAAATAAAAGTCTCTTCATAATGTCTCTTGTTTACTGTATTTGGTGGAGGCGATGAAATTACTTGAAATCTGATGAAACTCTCATAATTCTCGATATGACTTGCATTGCCATTTGGGTGGGTTTTAGGTCCATTCCAGCGGGTTTTCCCTTGTTTTCCTTTTCACCTCGATCCCCATCAGGGAAACCCACTGGAGTGGACCTTAAACCTACCCAAATGGCAACGCAAGTAAGTCATATCGAGAATTAGTTTAGCCTGCTTGCAGGCGGTACTGGGTGTTTTTATCGCGGAAAACCCGGTCCGTTTGATGATCGGACGCCATCTTGGAATTTTGAGGCATGCGGTCCTGGGGGTGAGTGCAAAAATCGGGCGAAGGGGAGGGGGGAGGAGGAAAGGAGAGTAATTTCATCACCTCATGAAGAGACTTTTATTTATGATATTTACAACCACAAATATGCTCAATCCACTGATATTTAGTCTGGTCTGCCTGTGGAGGATCTCTAGTTTTTTGGGCTAACATGGATGTAATTTATTAGTTTTACAAGGTGGCAATAAACTGTCTGTCTCTCTGATGCTTCAAAACACAATTCCTAGGGCCCTTGCAGATATATGTATCCCACAATGTTTTTTCCTGTTGCTGTGGTTAAGACCACAACTAAAGCTTGAAATGTTGCAGCACACTTCCTTTGGCATATCTAATCAAACATACCATAGTCAACACGACTTAGCTGGAGTTATGGCTATTGCTAGTCATGGCTCAAAGTTACAAGTACATCGGTTGCAAATTAAAGCGACCATAATTTTCCACTTCGCGACAAAAAAAACAGTTACTTGCAAAATATTGACTCATTTTATGGATATTTGTTATTGTTTGCCTATTGTGTGACTAAATGTCTATTTTTGTGACTAAAACTCACCAAATAAGTTGCAAACTTGCGATCATCCATATCTGTTAATTTCAAGCCCTGCTAGTAGATATCAAGTGTATTGTTTCCTCCTCAGCTTCAAATCTGGGACACTGCAGGTCAAGAGAGGTTTCGTACTATAACCCAGAGCTACTACCGAAGTGCTAATGGTGTTATCATAACTTACGATATCACCAAGAGCGAGACATTTAAAAACGTTGGCCGGTGGACAGAAGACATTAAAAAATATGCCCCTCCTAATGTAATCAAGATACTTGTGGGCAACAAAAAGGACTTAGAAAAGGACCGAGAGGTAACAATAGAGGAAGCTGTTAACTGCGCTTCACATTATGGTTTGGTGGATGTTGTAGAAACATCAGCTAAGGTATAGTACAGTAGTTTTTACCCGATAGAAGCATATAGAGCCTTGTTCACATTATTTCAAAGCGATTCCAGAAATTGTCCATACCCCTCTCAGCCCCCTCCCCCCCACCCCTCAAATCCTGCATTTGTATTGGCCATGCTACTAATGGTCTATTAGTGTTAGACACTTTAAAGCTAAATTTTTCAAACTAAGAGGCTTTGGGTTCAGATTTGTCTTGATCAAGAAAAGAGGGAGAGCTGAAACTCTAGGTTTCTGATGATGTTGGCTTGCAGTGTCTAAAACCCTAGTTTCTGACTATTAATATTTTTGTAGGAAGCCACAAATGTAGATGAAGCTTTCTATCGACTTGCCAAACAATTAAAGAATCGATATGAAGAAGGCTCCACCCTACAAGACATTGATGATGGAGGAGTTATTATGGGCTCAAGGAAAGTGGAGCGGAAATTTCATTGTTGTAGTTAGCTACTATTCAACTTTAGGAGCTTTAATGGATTAATTTGACCCATAGAAAATGAAAGCAAGTTATTTGTTTGGTAGAAACCCTAATTGGCATGCTAAAATTTTTAATTTAATGATTTTAGAAACTCTTATTGTAGCTTTGATGCTTACAGACTGGTTTTCATATATTTCAAACCACCAGGAATGACCACGTCCATGGTTTCTTGGCCATTCTGTTGATCCCAGTCTTTACACCACTTTCACAATGGCCACCACTCATTTTAATGAGGCATTCATACTTTATAGCTACATGTACTGGAAATTTTGACATGGGAAAATTACAAAAAGGTATAGTGCCTGTTGAGTTTAGAACAGCAAATTTTGGATGAGAGATAAGCATCGGAAGTTCTCAAAATACACCAAACGAGGCCATAAAGGCTTCTAATGAAAACCCCATACAAAACTCCTATAATTCAGTCAATATTTAACCAAATGATACTAAATTTTCCTAAACTGTGTACTATTCTGATGTTATTTCTTGAGCAGCACGTTTTTGACTACAGTAAATGTTTCTTTTGTCTTTAATTAGAAAAACTGAATTGTGAAAGTGGTGTAAGGATGCCAGATAAAGAAAAACAGATAAATGGTTTCAATCTCCCCAATCGCATCACAGATGATCACAGGTAATCTGCAATGCCATGTTTCATATGCCAGGAACTGACAGGGATGATTGGGAAACACACCATCACTGACATATGAAAACAAGCCTTTACTATCCGTCATGTATAGATAGCAGGGATCCAGATAAGGGAGCCAATCAAAATGCAGTTATGATGATTGGACAGTCGCAAAAAAAAAAAATTGCACCCCCCCTGTTGAGGACCCCAGTCACAACTACCCACCCTGGATTTTTTTAATTTGAACCACCCACCCTGGAATTCAAGTGATTTTCTCATGACCACCCTGAAAATTGCGCTTACCCACCCTGGAATTTCGTATTTTAAGGGTACCCACCCTGGAATTTCAAGCTCTACTTTGACCACCCACCCTTGAATTCCAAGCTCCATTTTGACCACCCACCCTGGAAATCCAGAGGGATTTTACTAAAGCCTGGTGCACACTAGTGACATAACGACGTAAGGGTGTTATGTTGCAATGAAAAAAGCATGGCAATATGCATGGATCATCATTAGATTACTTCACCAAAGCAATCTACTGTTATTTTTTGTGAAACCACTAAATTTGGTTCGCGTGATATTTTTCTTATGTCGTTATGTCGCAAGTGTGCACTGCAAGTGTGCACTGCCCATTACATGCTTGTGGGATTTTACGAAAAATAATATTAGTGTCTTCATGTTCAAAACAAGAGTAAAATTTAGGGGTCAGGAGTTCTTTTTTGTTGTTGTTATGATATCCTTTGTTGTGTCGCCTTCTACTTAAAAACACCCTTAACCTGTTAACCCTCTGTTTATGGAGACTGCTTTAGAAAATCTAAAAATCTTTTTAAGATTTAAAAAACAGAAAATAAAAATGCCTTTTCCCTTAAAAAATCCAATCCATTGCAAGCCTCGTTGACATATTTTTTGTTACAGTTTATATATATTTTTCTTCATTCGTAAGCTGTTTATTATTCTATCTGCTATCACTAATCAAATTAGTTTAGATGTTTCTTCATTCGTCAGCTCTTAATTATTCTGTCTGCTTTTATCGCTAATCAAATTATTGCACAATTCATGTTGAATATTAATTGTTAGCACTGAAAAGGCATTTTATTGTAAAAGGTTATTTATTGTGGGAATATTGTTACTTAACTTATTAACATAGCCTTCAAGGACTATTAAATTGTCAGGAGAATCATTTGATCGTTATTTTTGAGAGGAAACTATTGCCATTGCAATTATAACGTAGCATACACATTTGCACTGTCACGCAGCCTCTGCATGAAGAATCCCATGTTGAAGCATATGCTGTCCTGAGTTTGAATCCCGGGCCGGCCAATTCTTGGAAACCCAGGGCTTTTTATGGAAACGAAAATTGATTCTAGATCCAAAGACTAGTTATTGAGCTCTGAAACAGTAATAAAATAATCTATGTTATAGTCAGAGGTTTAACATACGCACATGTTTCTAGAATATTTAGTCATCCAAAGCAACATTGTTTTGGCAACATAAAATATTTCGGATTCAAGGCCTACTTGGCCTTATGCAGAACCGTTTTGTTCACATAACGCTGTTCCCTCATTCAGCCACGCGAATCTTTTGTCGAGCCAGAAATGATTGTCAAATATTAATACAAACAGGCGAGTTGAGAGACTGTGTTCAGTTATCCTCGCAACATAACATCCAATGTTTTACAACAAACTTCCCATCAGGAACATCTGAAAACTGAACTGACCTTCTGAAAATTTGGATTTTGCCACAAGCTAGACAAACAGGCTCTATCATGTTGTCATTGAAAATCGTTGTATAAGATTAGCAAGTCTGTTGTAGGCATCATACCACACCGAACTCCATTCCTGTTCCCTTGATCTTTGAGAACTCCACGCGGATTCTGGCAAATCGTGACAGGCACAGCAGCAAAAACGCGTGTTGTACCTTGTCGACCAGTGATTATGTGCACAAGGTCTGTAATCTTGATAATATGGTGGAGAACCCGAGTAATATGTATCGTTGCCATGATGATATGTAGGCCATCCAGGGTAACCCCAGTCGTAGTAATTTTGATATTGCCCATATCCGTATGATCTATAAAACTCATTAGTATCATATAAATACTCTTGGTTTGTCCATGCATCCTGACCTAAGTAATTACTAGTATCGTGTAGCTGGTTGAACCGATCCGATTCGCTATACTCTTCCCCGTACCTATCCCTTGGGTCGTAACCGCGTCTAGAAGATGCAGCTCTGTGATGGTGATCTTGATTTACACTTGCATAATTTTCTGTATTGGTTAGCCAATGATCATATTGTAAAGAACTAGTGGCTGAGATAGGTTGTTTGTCTTCTTCGCCTTTGCCTCGTCTCAAACTATATTCTTTTTCTTGGATTTCTGAATGCGTCCTGTTACTTGCACCTTTGATAGGACCATTATTATAACTGTAGCCTTTATTTATCTCTTTGCTTTTATCTGCATATGCCTGAACACATTCTTCTCCATCACTACTGCTTTCATCGTCTCCGTCTCGTAGACCTTCGGGACTCCTTTGATCTGGCTTGCAGAACGCTCCTTCATCCTTTACCTCGTCCACTTTCTCGTCCTTCCCTTTATGCATAAATATTGGAAAGTGCTCCTTCTCATCGCTGCTGCAACTTTCTTCCGAACTCTGTGATTCTGATGGACTCCTTACCGAGTCCTCGGATGTGCCTCCCTCAATATCTTGATCCCTACTTTCACGAGGGCGTGTCCAAATACAATTATTATTCAAAGGTACTTTTTTAGCTTCACCAAGTCCAAGGACTTCCTTTTGAGAGTCACTATCTTCACTGCTTGTATTATCTGAACTAACGTCCTCACTAGACGATGTACTTTCATCATTACAATAACCGACGTCATTGGAATTCCTACTGTTGACCTTTCCTGTATCACTTATCTTTCTCGTACTTTCTGCCATCAAGCCAAGACTGCTTGTGATTTCAAGGTATTCGTCAAAGTCTCTTTGAAACTCTTCTGCACTTGGCATTGTTGTAAAATCACCACTGTTTCCATCCCTCTTCTGAGAGTCACTTACCTTAGCATCTTGGTTGTACATCGTCTTAGCAACCAAAGAGTAGTCTCCATTTCCATTGCCTTCTGATGCAGAGTTACCATTACTGATACATTCGTTTCTCTGTACGTCACTAGCGTTAGCATCAGATGTTTGAAAGGCAGCCAGGCAATCAACAGTCTCATAATAATTAGCAAAATCGTCCACTAATTCGCTTGGTAGAATGTCAATTTTGGGATGTTTAGTAGTATTGGCGGGTTTGACAAATGGGTGGTTCTCTGAATACAAGGTGCTCTTATTGTCACCAGAGGCATTCTCCACACCAACGAACTCGAGGTAGTCAGCGAAATCGTCCAGCAATCCTATTGGTAGGCTGGTGTTGTGATATTCTTTAGAAGAGTTGGTCGATGTTTTTAGTGGCTCCGCGCTTTCTGAACTTAAGCTTTCTTCGACATTTCTTGAACAAGATGCCTTCGTAGACTCCTCGGCATGTAGCGTTTCAGGTGAGGTACTGTCTCCTTTCTTCGTTGACTCATATTCGATCGCTGAGTCAACATGTTTTTTGTTGGTACTAAGCTGGTCTAACGTATCGCCGTTCATATTAGGGTGCTGTTTTTCTTTGCAATTCTCTTCTTTCCCATTCTTGATAAATCCGATGTGCACTGTGTCAGGTGTTTCTCTGGACTTCGCCTCAGATGGAGCGGACTGAAGAAGAACGTCAGGGATGTTTTCTGTGCACAAAAAGAAGTAATATAATATTAGAACGAGATTATCCAACCATTTGTTGAGAGTGATCCAAAAACAATTCTCCACTACAGCAACTCTAACTGGCGAAACATGTTTTTACTTTGATATGATTGCAGACATTGTAACAAACTTTCTAGTCCGGAAAAGCGAGGACTACAGATAGATACCACACAAGAAAGAACCAGGAAATAACTCTGTTGATTGACAGGTAGGACAGTTCGATCAGGGTTTGTAAACCAAAGGTTTAGCATTGGAGCAATGGATTAGATATTTTCCCCATCTAAGCAGTCGCCAAAACTGTAATTATGAATATTTCTTACCGGGAAGTTGTTCCATGGGAACATCAATATTGGTTTGAATATCTTGGAACTCTTTCTCCTCTTTCCCTTTTGCGACGTAAGTAACTGCCACACCACGAGTACCTTAATTTAGGAAACAAGGAAAAGACAATCATGTGATCTGTTGTGACTCAAAGTAAATTCTATTTGTGCTTTTGGCAAACAATAGTTGCTAGACTTGACTTCTCTAACTGTATTTCTTTGCATATCCACGGCGTCGGTGTCGCAAATCTGCTAAATTATCAAATTATTGTACCCAGCTTACCAAACCTCCCAGCCCGCCCAATTCGATGTAGATATGTCTCGCCGTTGTAAGGTACGTCCATGTTGACTACAAGGTTCACATTTTCTGCGTCAATACCACGAGCGGTCTGGTAAAGGAAGAATGTAAACGGGCGTCATTTTGATACTAGTGAAGTGAGGTTTTGCCAAGAGTCCAAAGAGAACTTTGTGTGCCTTACAAAACAAGGTTAAAATAAAAGGAGTACAGTACGTTCTAATCAGATGAGTGTCAAACATTGTAATGCATTTGAAACTATGACAAGATCTTCACTGTCTTAGTAAGCATATTGTGGTAATCTTACTAAGTCAGTTGAGATGAGAATGCGGCATTGGAACTTCTTTAGTTTCTCCATTGCTTGTAATCGTTTGGCCTGAGTTTGGCTGCCAGCAATGAACGTTGCAGGCCATCCTTTAGAACAGAGGGTATCAGATAGACTCTGGGCTCTGAAAAAAAAACAAAAACAGTTTGAATGAACATTAACATCATTTAACTCTTTCTACAATACTGTTTATCAAAGTTCTGTACAGGGTTCGTATGCTTTCTGGATGACAAAAATTCCAGGATTTTCCAGGAAAGTCTTTAGTTATTTTTCAGGAGTTTTTATTGGGTAGAAATGCCCCCTCCTCCCCCCCCCCCCCCCAAAAAAAAACAAAACAAAAAAAAAACAAAACAAAAACATGATAAGTCTGCTGAAGGATATCATGATAATTTGCAGGCCAAAATCAGATTCATGAAACTGACTGATTCAACCACATTTGAGTTGAAACATTTTTCCTTAAAACATTTTTCCAGGAATTTTCCAGGATTTTCCTTAAAATTCCAGTACTTTCAAGGACTTTCCAGGAAGGAAATGAAAATCCAGGATATTCCAGGATTTCCAGGACACATACGAACCCTGTCTGTAGTTACCTGATTTGATAATTGGAGAACACCAGACATTGATTGAAGTTGACAGACGACAAGAGATTGATCAGTTTTTCCACCTAGCATATGATTAAAAGGGATAACTTTGATCATTTGGAGTTTATGACAAGGGTATATGCAACTGGTGAATGCTACCAAAAAAATGTGCAAAAATAATAACAGCTTACTTTTTCTTGGAAAATCTTGTGTGGTAAAGGATGGAATGGAACAAGTGAGTAAAACTGTTTTATCCCTAAAAAAAGAGTTAATATGGTAACAAGATCTAGAGTAATTGGTGTACATGCAGGGATGGCAGAACAGTTTTCAAAGTGTGTGGGGGTGGGGCTCATTAGTAAGATCCATCAAACTGAGTGCTCTGATTGGCCTGCAAACAGTCTGCAATCCTATGATCCAGACGCCAGGTCCAGATGAGTTGTGCACACACTAAATTCTGTGGTGCATGGCCCTTTGTCTTTATTTTCAGACCCAGATCTCCCAGCAGGTAATAACTTGGTAATATATGTTAGCTGCAGGCCAATGTTTTTAATTATTAATTAATGTATGCACTTGTATACCGCAATGTCACACCTTGCAAAGTGGGATCAGCAGCATTTAGTCTAACAAATGTGGGCTCCCTCATGTATCTCTTGAGGTGGTTGGCAAGGTATTCTGGGTATGTTGCAGAGAATGCCATCATCTGTTTATTTTCTGGTAGAGATGAAAAAATCCAGCTGCAAACAGAACCAGAACAGAAAAATGTCATCAGGTTGCGGACAGCAGTGAAAAGGTACCAGAGGCCTGATTTTGACCCATCAAAGGTATAACGAGCATCCCCCAGGGTGACAATATTCCATTCCGGAAAAGATTAGCGGTGAGACACCATGTACACAAAATTGTCTGTTTACTCATCTGTTAAGCCAGTTTTGATTACCTGACATTACTGAACTGTTGCTTACTTGATCTGTTCCTGAAAGCTTTCATCTAGAAGTTTGTCGGCTTCATCAAGAATAAACATTCTCACTGAGTCAGTTTTTAGAAGCTTGTTCTCAATGAGGTATTTAATTCTACCTAAGGAACAAGGACAACGATTAACAGGGAAATGTAAACAATTGGCATCAATATTGACAATTGATGCAACTCACTGCACTCACATTTAATGTTATTTGATCAATGGGAAAATAAAACTGATGCCAGTTGTCTTTGTCATATGCCACCATCAGGGGAGGCCAGACAGGAAACACTCACTTTTATGGCTGTCTAGCTAATGGCTGTCACCCTTGTAATTTTCAGCACACTTTTCAAACTTTGGTGCCAAAAAGCTTTGCTATCTACCAGGTTTACATTTTAATGGCAGAATCCATGTTATCTTAGATGCATGACTGTCACACTTCCTGCATGGCCTTGTTGCCATTCCAGAAAGAAAAACAAGATGGAGTTTGTGCAACAAAAGTGAAATTGTGTCTGCTGTAAAAATAGCTTGAACACCTACCTGGGGTTCCTACAGCAATTTGGCATGTTTTAAGTGCCTTTTTATCATCCTCAACAGACAAGCCACCAATAAATGCTGAACATCCTAGCCCATCAATATATTGACCAATAGCATTGATGACATCCCTTACTTGCACAGCTATCTCTCTTGTGGGAGCCAAAATTAGTACCTGCAAATTATACAGATAATACAGACATTATACAGACATGGGTTGGTTGTTGTCATCAGTCTTTATTATGATCATACAACAAAATGAATTTGAGGGCTATTCAGGTCTGGATTAAGTACCATCTTAGGATATGTTGTTGTGGTGTTGAATTTGTTTTGCATGAGCACTGTATTCAGTTTGCTGCTAGCTATATAGCTCAGTTTGCTGCTAGCTATATACCCAACTTTATTCTTAAACGTGAACGACAGTACTGCATACAGCATTAAGCTGTCCATTTTACTTTTCACGCTTTTCCTTTGTCAAGAAGGAAATCAAATACTGACGGGGTATTTTGTGAGATGATTGCATGAGAATCGAACTACTGAAACTCCGCTGGAATATTCTGTAGAACAAATATCTAAAGAAAGGATTATTTCGCAAATTCTATTCTGTTTTCCGTCTGTCCGTTTTTGCTAGTCATCCTACACCTTTGAAGGTATAGTGGTAGTAAATTATCAGAATGCTCGCGTACAAATTCAGAAGATGTGCTTATTAATAATTAGTAATACATCTTCAGAAAGCTTTCTAGGTGCCCAAATAAAATTTCAATTGAGCATTCGATTGGAACGAAGTACAATTATTATAATTGTAAGTGTCTTTATTTCATTTCTTTGAGAAGCGAACTCTTTGAGCAAAATAAACACAGAATGCTAATTGTATCATCCAAACAATTTGAGGGAAATTTGATTTTGGGTTGTGACCGTGAAATGTCAAATTTTGCTGAGCTTTGGCTGAAATTTTTATCAGACATTCGCTCTTAAGAATGCACATTTTTAGATGCCAGTGCAATTCTCTCACTCGAATTCGGAAACATGTTAAAGGCCCATCACCAACCGAGAGCCTTTGCGGGCTCTTAACCAATCAGAGCACCCGAAAAACAATGGATCAATTTGAAAACAAAAGAAAACGGGGCACAAAGGCTCCCAGTTGGTGATAGTCCAGTCCCTGAACTCTCCTTCGCGGCTCCGTTGTTTCCTGTGGTCGCCGAAAGGAGAGTCCAGAAACCTTTGGATGCGCATGCGCTAGATCTGACCAAGAACTTGGGTTTTTTCGTTAGTGCGCATGATCCAAATACCGCTGTTGGAGATTGATTGTTGGCCACATGAATTTTGCCCATCAAGATAGGACGCCCTTGTGACTGTAACCACGAAAATTCAACAATCAATCTCCGACAGCGGTATTTGGATCATGCGCACTAACGAAAAAACCCAAGTTCTTGGTCAGATCTAGCGCATGCGCATCCAAAGGTTTCTGGACTCTCCTTTCGGCGACCACAGGAAACAACGGAGCCATGAAGGAGAGTTCAGGGACTGGACTAAGTTGGTGATGGGCCTTTAAAGTCTAAGGTGGACTTCGCTCATCGCGTGCGGCATTTTTGACTCATGGAGAATATTTGTTATTCAAAGCACGAATGACCCACAATGCTTGGTGCCAACAGCTTGTAGCCTTTAGTCTTTGGGTGAACCACTATATAAAAGAGGGTGACTTTGTCCACTATAAAAATGTGCTTCACTTTCTGATAGCAGACCATACAAACCTGTATGTGTATATTTTCTGTAATCACATTCTCCAAGGCTATCACACTAAACACACAAGTCTTGCCAGTACCAGACTTGGCCTGAGCAATAAGGTCTGAAAAGGACAAATGTGTGGTGTGAGCTGTATTAAATTTCCTCATTTCCAGCTTCCATAGTGGAGGAGGTGGAGGTAAGTCAATGTTAAAAGTGTTGGGTCTGCAACATTTTGTGATTGTGTGATTCCAAACAGGGATTTGGAAATTCCAAGGGTTGTGAGGGTAAAATGCCTTTTATATACCATACACTCTTTTATATACCATACACTACCCCACTAGCCTAGTCTCCATCGCAGCCCGTTCTTTGTGTCAGGAGGGAAGCATTGCGTGACCGACACAAAGAACAGGTTGCGAGGGAGACTACCACTAGCCCCAATCTCCCTATTTTTGACCAAGCGCTAGAATGGTCAAAAATAAGGCTTTCCTGGAGCTTTCTGGAGCACTTTCAAGAGCCTGTTTAATCGCAGGCTAGCCATACAATAACTGCATTTTTCCACTGAAAATTCGTGATGGCTGGGGTGGGGTCATATCCCAAACCCTCAAACATGGCAGACTATGGGTTTTTCTGGAACCACATATTGCAGGTCAGGATGTCAGCTCCTCTATGAAGTCTTCAGACCTTTGTCATCCCTGAAATAACATTTTTATTGTTTTGTCGTTTGCCATTTATACATTCACTGTATTTCGTTTTCCGTGCCATAGAGGTCCTGAGGTTTATGCCCCTTGAAGGTGAAGTCTAAACCCGACGTAGTCTAATCAAACGATTCAGAAATCGAACACAATAAATCGAACGTTCGATTAGCTAACGTCCGAGCTGGAGTTGAAATATAATCTCTGCCTGGATGGCTTATATTATTTTATACTCAGCAGGCTTGCATGTTTATTTACCTAGCCCACACCTCCCCAGTGGTATGGCTTTCAGTTGAATCGGAGAGGGTTTTTCGAATCCAGCATCGGCGAGGCCTTGTAGCAGGGCTGGTGAAAGGAGGAGCGAGCTGAAATCAACTTGTTCTTCTGTCAGTACGTCAGAAGTACGTGTTTTCTGTGCGAACGAGTGGCCAGGACGATAAGCAGACATGGCGTTGTATCGAAGAAAGAGTGCTATGATCTTGGATTTCTCCACAGTCTACATGTACGCACTGGGTGCTAAAGACAGGTATGAAATGAACTTCAGGACGTTCGTACTTCGGATCCAGATCGATCGTCCGCCATTTTGTAACTAATGGGGAAACCCGCGGGCCAATGTGTCTGACGGCGTACTTTTACCCGACCCAGGCCGCTCGCTCGCATTAATATTTTGTGCGGGCTCTTGTCCGCTCCGCACATGTGTAAATCCTGTGAAAATTGGTCTTATCAAGAGTACATACAGTGAATTCACTCTTGATTTTAACAGTTTTAACTACATTTATTGTGTAAATGACCATGTAATTATTTGGGCCACACTGCTGAAAATTTCACTATGACCTTGCTCATGGCAATGGTTTACGTTCTCGCCCCTGCCTCTGCAGTTGAGTAATGGTTTGGTCAAGACTTTGCGGTAGATTCCAGAGCCGAAGACACTGGCGTGCAACACGAAAACCTGTCAGAGTCACTGAGTCTGTTACGAAGAGAAAAAAAGATATAATCTACACAAAAAAACGTTTTTATATTATTGCGGCCCCTTGAATAGCAAATAGCATGCCTATCTCGGATTTCTTATTTTCTTTCAAATCAAATAAACTTACAGCAGGAAGTAACAGTAGGACGGCGCTAAAATTAAAACGATTTCATGTGTTGACAGCGTTTCCAAATACACGGAAAACTATGACCTCGGCCGCTGACCTAAAGCCGGTAAGTAACTTGTTTTGTTTTTTTCAACTCTAAAATTTGATTTTTTCGGTAAAAACAAGCGCGCGCAAATGGTTACCGTGACCTACAATTATAGGTCAAAGATTACTGCCCGCGCGCGCACGCTCTAAGAACCAATCAGAATGCATAATTCGTTACCGTGCCCTCTAGGAAAAAATAATAGTAATATACTTCCTTGCATCGCAGATGACTATAACTTATGGAAGAGGTGTCCACGACTCCGGTGCTGAGTACCAGAGTACGACGCAAGCGAGGCTGTGCTTGGGAGCATCACCGCCACTAGGGGAGGTGAGTGGGGCGAAATGATGTTCCTAAAATCCCGAGGTGCCGGTAACTGACTACGGAGGACTCTGAAGCTGGGATCTAATACTAAGGGCCACAGAGCATCATCAGGCTCAGCTAGTGGCATCTTTGACTTTGTGGTGGGGTGGGTTGTAGAGAATCCAAACGTTCAAGGAAAAACACTTTTGTTATGGCCCTGGTTGAAAAGGAAACTCACCGGCACATAAAACGAGTCTCCCTCTTTACTCTGCGATTTTCATACGCGTTACGACTAAGAAATTTCCCAACACAAGTTCCAAAATTGGAATAAATTTACCAGGACATTTAAGTTGTTTTTGCCAGTAAAGCTGAAGTTCCCAAGAGTCTTTCTGTCCGTGAAAGGGTGAGCAGCAGGTGTACCCGCGCGAAGCGCGGAATTTGAATAAAGGGGAAACTTGGAGAGGGGGTAAAGCAACACGTGTTTTATGTGTATTATGATACTTGTTTGCTCTTATCGATTGGTCGTGAGTTTGAGATAAACGGCATTATTTGTCTGCGAGTTTTCAAAACGCCGAGTTCAAACAAACTCAGAAAATGGCCTAGAGCGAATTATGTCACTTGTATTTGACCAGCTTGCACTCTGTGAGATTCTGTGTCACTAACTAATACACAACACTAGTAACACTAGATCTCCATGTATTTATTGGTTCTTATAAAAGCTTGATAAGAATAAGATAAATGATATAACAAGAACAAAACTCGAACTAATTAGTACGATTATCAGCCGGAGCTGGTCGGGGGCAGTGCTTTCACTGAGCTAAGTTTGCAGTATTTTGATTATATTTATGCAAATGTATAAATAGCCCCTTGCATGATTCATGAATACCAGTGATATACAGCAGAGTGACAGACAAAATGCGACCAAGAAAGAAAATTTCAATAATATTTTCGTCAATCAGTAAGGCACCCGTAAGTTATGGTAAGCGTTTGGTGGAAGAGAGGGGATTTGCCGTAAGGTAGGTGGAAGTATTATCAAAACGTGGGATCTCTAAGTATTCAACAATCATACGATTAAGGTATCACCCGTGGTAGTAAATAAGTTGGCAGGATTTTCAAGAGAAAAGAGTTTTATTATAGGCCTTCTCTGTTATCAGCTAAACCCCTGACACTCTAAGATCTTTGATATACTTCTTCGCCAAAATGAGCATTGATGCTTTGTTTTCCATGAGAAAATATACTCCTTTAAAATACACTGCGATATAATCACCTCCCTATTCCTAAATTTACTTATAATCAAGTATTCGTTTGAAACATTTCACTATTCGGAAAATAATATCAAACTTGTACAAAAAAACTCAACCACAGTGAGTCACATTGCCGGATGAGTGGGAATACCGCACCTGCGTTAACTGTTAGCCTTGGCTAGTTTGAAAACGAGCACCTAGTTTTCACTAAAACTTAATCTCAAAACCACAAGAAATTTTATCATCTCTTCATACCAACAGGGCTCAATATTATATTTTTGCAGGTTTCTAATATCTGACACTTTTATAATTTATGAGGCAAGCCACGGACATAATCTAGCTACTTATTTCAATCGTCTTGTTATTGTTTTAATTTCGAGGTGACACTGAAAGCCAAATTGAAAGATTCGCATATCTTGGAATAACTTGTTCATCGTGAGTGTGTAGTAGTTGTTTTGGTGACGTGCTTTGTTAACTAAACTGGCGTAACAAATCTCTGACGTAAATAAACATTAGGTTTGGTAAACGTGAAACACAAAAGTGTTGTGAGATTGAAGTGAAAGGTCCGGCTCCCACAATAAGTTATCTACAGAGAGGCAAGGCATTATAATGTAAATACCCGACCACACACTAGCGTTTTGTGGTTAACATTTCATGTCATGTCCTTGTAAAAGCCAAACCCATTTCCCTGTTTTTCTATCCCAACCGGATACGTCTCACATCAAACAAATCTTCGAAAAATAAAATAAACAATTTTGAGTGTCATAGATGTGGTCAGATCTTTAGCGTATATTATATTTTCCTGACGGTTCCCCGTCATTTGTTTAAGGTTATGTACCACTCAAGCTAAAGGTTCACTGTTGAATTATGAATAACAAGACTAAGTTGACGATACGTTGCCGTGGAGCAGTATATTCGATAGCCGGTTCTAAAGTAGCGTTGAAACTACCACCTTTTGCATATACCATATATGTTTTGACAAAGTATATACGCAGGGATACTTTCGGCCCTGGATTCCAGAAATATTCCAAGTAAAACCAAAACTACTAGACTTACACGCCACACGTTTTTTTCACTAGCGTAAAACAGAATAGTTGTATTACAATGTAATATCATTGCTGATATGCAGTGGGCGGATACCAAACACATTACAGTGTTTCGTGATAATACGTACTGTAGATAGCAGGAGTTTACTAAATAATTCAGTACCCAATACTATTATATTAACTCTTTCATTGGGGTTTATGGGTTCCCTTTGCGCACTGAGTATAAATACGAAAATATAGTGTATGAGTCAGACGATGAGATTGTCCTATCATGTCCTATAGACGTTTCTACACCTTTTTCTAATATTGATTATTTTGTTCATAAATGGTATAAAGCACTGGCAAAATGAGTTTAATTTTGGCATGATCTGGGTTAACATTCACTGTGAGAACGTGCGACTTGCTAATCTTTTTCGTGCCTGTGGGTTTCTACTAAATCATCCGGCGTGCGGATGCATTTGTGATTTAGCAAAAACAATGTGCAGAAATACGGTTCATTTCTGAACTGCTCCCAAACATCGACCTCTTCGACCTCTTTTGCCAGGAAAGAGGGAAGATCGAAAAGTTGACAACCAGCACGAGTTCCACCCGGATTGTTTTGTCTGATGGTGGAGCTTTTAAAAACCGTGTAAGAAAGAGAGATTACTCGATGAGAAGACGATAAATTTAGACAACATTAGAGGCAGCATTGTAGTCAAACAAGGAAATTTCTTGATGAATATCTTTAGGGTAAAAACGTATTTGAGCAACACTCTTTTTGGTATCTTTTAGGGTCAAACTGAAAATTCTCGACGATCATCCCCACCAAAAATATGGGAGTCCCTCCCGCACGAGTCAAACAAAATTCAACAAGACACCTAAAAGTAACTAGAACAGCTCTAAAACATGAAAAGGTAACACCTAAAAAATCAGGGATTTTTTACCGAGGAGCTCATCCAAAAATGGATTGAACTTTGTCAGCTGAAATAATTTGCTAGTTAGGGTGAAATTCAAAAAACAATTTCCTAGCAAGAGAATTCCCTAAATTTTGTCAGCCAACAGGGAAAAGGGATGAGGAACAGGTTTTCTGAGGAACAGGTCCGTTGTGTGTCCGTGGGAGTGACTGCTTCTCTAGTGAGTGTAGTCACCTAAGTCACCTAGGGTTAATTAAAATGTACTTACTGGAACACAGACCGGCAGAATATATATTTCTGCTCGACGAAAGATAAATAGAGAACTATTTAGCAGTTCAGCGGTAGTAAGGCATTTGCCAGAAAGTCGTCCCAGTCGTATCAGTCGACCGTGCAAATACAGTGGAATTTTTTTACTGTTTCTTCAAGGTCGACTGCATGATACGACCCTCGAGACCCACTAGCCACCATAGGCATAACAAAACACGAACCGGGTTTTATAAATCATGCTATACCGCTGCAGGAATAAAGCAAAGCTACTCCGTATTTAAAAGCATGAGCATTTCTATAACATTGCTTTATCATTAGCTGTATTCACACTAGAGACGAGTTTCCCGTCTGAGACGAGTTTCTCGCCTTGAATATGGTTCCCTGTTCTTCTGTGATCACGTAAAAACAATTTTTTTGAAAGTTTAGACAGATAACAAGTAAGTGTTTCTGAGCAGAATTGACTTAAAGCAGGAACTTTTTCTGACGAGAAACTCGTCTCAGACGAGTTTTCCGTCTCTAGTGTGAATACGGCTAATATGTCGCAAGTGTGAACCAGCCTTAAATAGGTCTGCTGGTATTTTGCGTGGTTGTTTTGTTAGCTTACACGATGAATAAGCCCTCTCAAAAGGAAAATATCAAGCAAAAGGAAAACATCAAGTACATTATGGATTTTCATAGTGAGTCAACAGCTTTAATCGGATTTGCAACAAAAGCTGCCTGATAACAATGGTACTCCTGCGGAAGAACAACCGCTAAAAATACACCCTTTTGTTTGCATTCATTTGTTTTCCTTACTGTTTTGACTTCCAAGTTTGTCCGTATTGACCTTAATCAACTACAATATCACATATATGAATAGGACTTTTTAGCGATAATAAAGAAAATCCATCAAATATATTCGACGACTTTTAATGCTGTTACACCCACCCCCTCTTTCAAGCAGCCACTATAACTTTGGTGATAAAAATAGATCGTTTTCAATGTTATGTATTGCCTCAAGTGCGGTTTTCGTTTTCTTCTCCAACAAATTTGACAAAATAAACGAGTTCGAAAATTGAAAGACAAAGAACTTAAACCACATAGTGACGTCATAAAAGAATCGTGCTGCAGGGGTGGCTGGCAGCTTTAAATTGAAATAGAATGCTGTCCTGCTGAGGGCCATTAACAATTTATTCACTAGCAGATAGAATATAAACATTACAAAGCACAAAACGAAAAGCGCGCACACGCGATTACCTCGACCAGACGTTTTGCGCCAGTCGACCTCCGAGAATAAGAAACAATTGAGTATG
The DNA here is from genome assembly GCA_033964015.1 of Scolanthus callimorphus. Lineage (NCBI taxonomy): Eukaryota > Metazoa > Cnidaria > Anthozoa > Actiniaria > Edwardsiidae > Scolanthus > Scolanthus callimorphus. The sequence continues at coordinate 15,914,327 of CM066913.1, forward strand.
CTTTTTACTGTTCTCGGTAAGTGCTAATGACCTTTAATCAAGTCGAAATTATTATCCTTTTAGTGCGATACAGAGAGCAAGGAATCTAACGGTAATGGTTAAACATGTTGCGTTGCATAACTACGTTAGTTTTCATGAGTTGCTCGATATCATATATACTACCGTATTTAGCATGGAAGAGATTTGCTCTAAATCGTCGTGTATTTATCACTCGCATACCACTTCCCTGTTTTTTTGTGTGTTGCGCCTTAGCTGACCTTGAAGCGAAGAATTCTTGTTAAGTGCTACTCAAAAGTACCCTAGAACTAATTAGTTTACTAACTGTTCGTATCTGACGTTCGACATTGTTAAACGTTTGGCAGGTTAACTATCCCAGACAAGACACGTCTGTAGCAGTATGAAATGCACTTACAGTAAGTTTAGTCTTTGCTGAAATTTGAATTACTGCACGATGCTCTGCTATTACCATTATATATACGTTATAATACCACGAGGCACATTTTAATCCGCTCAGGAAATCTTAGGAAGTGAGTACTCCACGCAAAAGCTTCGGCAAAAAAGAATCCAAGAATGCGCAAAGAAGCTCCACCTCAATCTACTTGTTCAGGACAACCCTAGAATCTCAGGGGATTTTTCTGTCCCCAGGAGGATTAATAGGTTTTTCAATCCCTGGCATTTTGTGAGTCCACACTCCTATAAGTATAGAGCACAGCTCGCCGCAGGCTGATTTGGCGGCTTCTGGCCATCACTGATCCCTAAAGATGATCCATGGATCAACATTATCTTCACATCATGTTTGGTTAACTGGTTATCGCACATTTAGCCGAAAGGCCAGAAGACCGCGCACGACCGCGCCAAATCTTTAGTGAACGCAGTTGTGTTTGAGCAGGTATGTCATCTCAAGGGTCAGCTCATCAATTTTTAAGAATTTTTAGCCCTTTAGAATCCGACGGGCCATTTTTGAGAGAGCTACACGGTCGATCCTCAAGTTCGATAGACTCCAGACAACTGACATCAAGGATAAGACAGATAATGTGATGATTAGGCCAGTAATCTAAACGTGTAGCTAAGTGGCATCCAATAGCATAACAGTATTATTTCATTTTTTTTGTTTTTCTGCGTGGAATAATTAGTTCAGGCCATCGTTTTTTCCCAATTTAAGTAATTGGGTCGAGAGTATAAAGTGTTTTAGTATCCTGCACTTATATAACCGCTATAACCATCATTTTCGATGCTTTTGTCGCCAATGATGACATAACATTGTTTTGTCGCTATTGTGAACCAGCCTTTATCCGTTTTCCAAAACCCCAGGCATAGTATGGACACCGTCTGATATTCTAAGCCAATAGACCAAAGCTGCTAATGGTGTTTACATCTCCACCCAATTCAAGTCGATTCCAGTGATTATTCCTACTCTTATTCCGGGCCCTGATATCGCCGATCTTATGCGGCATTTGGCGATTTTAGGAATGTACCTGTATTTCATGTAGCAATAATTAATAGGCGATATTGAGCGATCTAAGGCGATATTGAGCGATCTAAGGCGATATTGAGCGAGCGATATTGAGCGATCTAAGGCGATATTGAGCGATCTAAGGCGATATTGGAAATGGTTATATTGGGCGACTTTAGGCGATTTCAGACGATATCAGGCATTAGGGCCAATTGTCAATTTTGTTTTCACTCGGCCGACTGAACCAGTGTATGTGCAGTATCCAACCAAGGAATATTAACATGATCTGAATTGGATGGCCAACGTGATGTAGACGTCATTAGCCGATTTTGTCCATTGATGACTTGGTCCAAGAGAAATTGTTGTTCTCATTTCCATTTCAACCAAGAGCACTAGACCGTGGTGTTGAAGAACGATTCTTAACACTTGTATGATTGGCGGTTTGGTATTGTTATTTATATTCATGCCTAACCTAATTAACAAAATCCCTCTAGTGACACTACTGCAAAACCACAGGGGCGAAATACATTTCGAAATAGCAACATTATTCATTATTCGGCTCCCATATACATTGCCATTATAATTGTACAGTTTGTGAAGAGTACATGCAAGCACGCGGTGATCGATTTAGCTGAACTGTTTCAATCGCATTAGGAAACTTTTGTAGCATACAATAGTAGCACAATAGCTAACAGGCCGAGCGGAGACGTGAATAACTTATTTATAATTTACTTTGTTTTATCCAAACTCTTAACTAATCGCTTGTTACTTATACGCCATAAGAGTAAGTGACTAGACATCCTAGACAGGCTGTCTCAGCGTTAGTATTACGAACAAGGTCTCGTCTCGAGCACTGATAACCATTGTAAAGCGAAGAACGCAGCATTGGGATGATTTCTGGATCCGTTGAGCAGTGACATGTAAGTATTTAGCAACGGGTGGCATATGACTACAATAACACCTCCATGGAAAACATACAGGTTTAGCAATACCGCCCTCGGACATATTTAACAGCACTCCACGTTAAATAATGTGCTATTCTCCTGAACCTAATAGTACTTGTATAACATCCATGCTGCAAGACGCCTGTTTTTCTATATGTGAGTTCGCACTAATGTTTACTGTTGGCCAGGCTAGAGACAAAATAAGCCAACTAGTTATAAATCCCAAGGACATGCACTGTAATGCCGATTCCTCCAGCTTTGAGCTTCTTTTGACATCTTTCCCCGGATAAGTGACTTCAGGTTAGTTCATATCGCTGGATTTCTCTCTATAATTTCTCCAAACACATTGTTATCTCTTCGCTAAGTCACCATAATTACAGCGGTAAATTTACATTAATTGTTAGGTAAACAACCATGTTCTGGACGAACTATTGCAGTCTTCCAAATGAGCCACCTACTAGAATTATTACTCTCTAGATCAGAACTGACCGTCATGTATTTCCTTTTAATGAGGTACCTAAATATTGTGGTAGAAGACATTTGCTGAAAACAGACCTTTATGAATACATTAACACTTAACAAAAAACAAAATATTGTATAACGCAATTCTTTCAATATCCTTAGCAAATATCCTCAAGCGTCAAAATCACGTCTGTGCTACAAGCGGGATTTTTATGACATTTAGTTGTTGTGCGATAATCGACTTTAAAGTGGTACTTCAGTCCTGTGGAATTAAAAACGCCGTTTAACCGAATGAAAGTGGTGAGAGCATTTCCTGCGGACAATAGATTTCGTGTGGTATTCGCCTTTTTGCTACTGTGCACCTCAGCATGTCGAGTTGATGTACCACAGAGTAAGTCTGGCAGCCTGTCTCAAGTAATAAATTCAAAACAATAAGATTTCTTTTCTTAACCACCTTAACAACCACAGTGATTTTTACATTGCTAATTAAGGAGCATCAAAAATCGCCTTTATCTTCTCGGGAGTCGTCTACTAGCATGTATGATAGCTGAAGTCCAACTGTACAGACAGTGCGACGTAAAGATGTTTTGAATAGCTTTTTGCGATAATGCATCAATACAAATACAATACTTCAAAGGTAAAAAGATAAGTATTAAGTATTGTCTATGATGAGCACGCAACGAGCCGGCCCTATGATAAAATGCGTTAAAATAGCGTATTTGGCCATTTCGGAGCGTGTAGAGGAAAGCTACTGGTCTTTCAAATTTGCCAGCAGTGAAGAATGGATTATTATCCCCGCCACCAGTCAAAAGCCACAAATGATGCAGAAAAGAACACACTCTTGAAGTGTTATATAAATCATTAATTCGATCAAATCTAGAGTACGCCGATGTTGTCTGGGACGGATGCACAAAGGGTGAATCTGATCTCTTAGAGAGTATACAATTTGATGCTACGCGTGTCATTACTGGTGCAATTAAAGGAACCCACAGGGAATCCTTGTTATTGGAAACTGGTCTGCGTCGTTTAGCTGATAGAAGGAAAATGCACAAGCTGATTCTTTTATACAAAATGGTAAATAATTTTGCTCCTCCGTATCTTTCTTCAATCTGCCCTCAGCAAGTAGCTAGTGCGACCTCGTATGCCTTAAGGAATAATTCCAATTTAATAATACCATTTATTAATACTGAAAAATCAAAAAAATATTTTCTTTATTCTACCATTCAATTGTGGAATAGCTTGCCTCAGTCAATTCGCGATAGCTTATCTGTAGCTTCTTTCAAGAGTGCCTTATTACGTGAAACTTTCCCTGTACCACCAGTGAACAAGCTGGTTTATTTAGGTGTCGGTGAAGAAAGATATTTTTCAATTTTGCATACAAGATTAAGATTAAAGCAGTGTGCCCTTAATTGGTACCTGTATTCAATTAATTGTGTAGACTCGCCAGCTTGTTCCTGTGGTGCAGGGAAAGAAGATGTCGCACACTATTTTCTATTTTGCCCTAGATATGCTGCTCAACGTAATTCTCTTTTCGCCTCTGTCGAAGAAATTGCTGGCATTACCTGGAATTCTCTTAATACTACTAAAAGAACCGAGATTCTCTTAAATGGAAATTTGACTTTTAACTTCAATGGTAATGTGGCAATTTTTGCAGCAGTAAGACAATACATCAAAGAAACGAAAAGGTTTACTTAATCTTTTTTCTCTTGGCCAACATTCTTTCTATCTACGTGTGTGTTCGCTATAAAGTAAAAAGTTTGTATCTAAAAAAAAAAAAAAAACATGCAAAATGAAATGTTAGTATAATGTTATGCATGAATCCCCTAGATGAGCTACTAGCTCTTGGGACAAATGCCAAATATGGTTTAAATAAAAAAAAAAAAAAAAAAAAAAAAAAAAAAAAAAGAACTAAAATATATTCAAAAATCTAAAAATAACACGGTTGACGACTTTAACGAAATTTCCAACAGAAGTCATAAACTTAAAATAAATTTGCCAGTTCACCGTCCACCGTATATTGCTCTACGCGACCTCAAAATTTACTGTTGCGATTGGCGATTTTGCGCAAGGAAATTGTAATGTCAATTTTCTTGAACCAGAAAGTTATAACTGAAATAATCCTTCTTACAAGTATTTTTTTCCAATAGAAATAATCCTTCTTACAAGTATTTTCTTCAATAGGTTTCTCTTGGATTGGATGTTTTTTATGTTTTGCGTGTCAAAGTGTATATATTGGTAAGACGCACTAACTCGGGTGAGTGGCACATAGTCAAGGCGTAACGAAAAGGGCACGGGAGCTGAGTTTCATTTGATGATGTATTCCCATTTGTTTCAGCTTGTGGTGTGGTCTATATTGAATGACAAATCCCCAAAGTAACTAAATCCACCCTGCTCTGGATGGTTCACGTGATGATAAGTCTAAGTGCTTCTAAAGCCTATAGCCCATCACCAATCCTACAGCGCCCGGCTGCAAGAGGCACCGCCCAATCCGCAGCGGATGCAAAGAGACGAATCGAGAGAATCAAGTCCACGCCGAAGTCTGGAGTTAAAGTTATAATAAACGTAGGCGGAAGGAGGTTTATGACATGGAAAGAAACTCTGAAAAGGTTTCCTCAGTCATTACTAGGGAGTGAAGAGTTGTCGTCCAAGTTTTATGATGCAGATCGCAAGGAGTATTTCATTGATCGGGATCCGCACTTGTTTCGTTACATATTGAACTACTATCGTAATGGAAAGCTACATCGCTCTTTGGAGGACTGTAATGAAAGCTTTGAGGAAGAGCTCTCGTTCTATGGTATTCAGTGCAAGGAAGTGCACGATTGTTGTTTCGATGAGGATCATGAACGGAGAAAGAACAAAGTGAAAAGAAACAGCAGGAGAACGTTGATGACACTTTTATTCCACCTACAACGAAGCTTGGAACGCTCAGGCACTATATGTGGCAGACGTTAGAGGGAGAGGTGGATAAAGGCCCTAGGGCCGTCATTGGAATGGGATTCATCTACTTTGTTGGAATCTTTATTGTTCTTAGCATATTCACAACAGTGTTCGAGACCGTGCCTTGCTCTGACGGAGCCGAAGCTTGCGCGGAAAGAACACGTATTCTACACCTCATAGACGTCATCTGCATTAGTATCTTCTCATTCGAGTTCGTTCTACGATTACTATTGTGTCCTAACGTACTGGCATTCATCAAAACACCTATGAACCTTATCGACTTCTTCTCTATATTACCATTCTACATGGCGCTTATTTTGGAATCTGTAGTAGGCAGTAACTTGGAGGCGTTTGTAGTTCTACGAGTGCTTAGGATATTTCGTGTTTTCAAGCTGTCGCGACATTCCAAGCGGTTGCAGCGCTTTGGCTCGGCCATGATCTCATGTATGAAAGACTTGTCGTCACTGATGTTCGTACTCCTCGTGTTCATCATCTTATTCTCGAGTATGATGTATTTTATAGAGCGAGGTGCAGTGGAAGGCATGTTTATCAGTATTCCTGATAGTATGTGGTTTACTATCGTCACTATGATCACGTTAGGGTGAGTACTATTTTTTTACTTTTTTTTAGAATGAACAACACTTTCGTAAAGTAACTTGTCCTCGCGCGGTTTCAAGGTCATTCCCATCTCCGTCACTTTTGCTACTCATTTCGGCTCGCTCCGCACACTTGCATCATCAGAAAGGTAGACTTGTTGAAGATCTATGAACCTACAACCGTCGTCAGGCTGGTACCCTGCGAGCAGAAGCTTCTTTCTGTCAGTCGTTTACCTTTTATTGAGGCCGTTCGCGTCGCTGGTATGTCGCGTTGTAGTTTGTTTTGCCAGCCTGATACCCTCTGCTTGCAGGGTATCAGGTTGGCGACGGATGCAAATTGTTGTTGTTGCTCGGAAATCCTGTTCTTCAACCCCTTTTGTTGCCAGCAGAAAACCCTTTGGGTGCGTTTTTATCGAGGGGGGCTAAATTTGCGCGATAGCTCAGGGTTCAATCAATCAATAAAGCAGGGTGACGCCTAATGCCTGCATTTGAATGTGCGCGACATCCTTATGAAAATAATGAAAATCGAGATACCTTTTATCAACCTCGTTTTTATATCGCAGACTTTAAAAGGTTTGTTGATAAAGAAGCAATCTTGTTTTTATGCTCTCTAGCAAGTTTGGTCAGATATCGAACTGAGAGATAAATAGTGCGTTATGCTTTGGAATCCTATGATATCTCTTTTTGTGTAAATTGAGGACGAGATATCATAGGATTCAAGTCTATTCAAAGCGTTCAGTCGGTAGATTCCGCCGAAAATAGCACTCAAAAAGGCGCTATCGCCCTCGTCGCTGCGCGACTCGTGCGATATCGCTTTTTTCGTACTATTTTCTTAGCGGAATCTAGCCTCCTGAAGCTTTGAATAATTCTATAGTATTTCCATCTGTTTATTTTAAGATTTGATGTCCAAGGTACGCCACAGAGACACCAAAGAATCACTGATAAGGAAGCTATCTTCTTTGATGCCATTTAATAGCTTTGAAATCAAACACGTTTTCGAGATATCGAATTGGAGTGATAAATAAAACGTTTTAGTATAATTAGTACTATATTTTAGTATAATTCACCTATAGGTGAATATAACGTTGAACGCATTGGGAATCGCTCGCGCACTTTATCATGAGAAACTAAAAGAAATACGCCTAAACCCGAATTTTTTTTTGTCAAAAATCAGTCTTTAAAGTCGCTTGAGTAATTATACTAAAACAAGTAGTCGCCTCGGGCTCCGTAAATATCGGCGTTGAATAGTCACCTCGACTTCATCTCGGTGACTATTCGCCGATATTTACGTCGCCTTCGGCGACTAATTGTTAAATATTCTACATTTTCATAAGATATCACAATCACTAATATTTATGTTTCGTTATTGTGAGCACACGGATCCCATCCTCTTCCTCATACTTTTGTGCTATGCTCAGCTACATCATCAGCTATCGCGCCATTCTTGTCAGTCATCATTCTATTCTCTTCCTTTTCTTCCTCTTTCTCTTCCTCTCCCTCTTCCTTATCTACATTGCCGTCCTGCTATGGCTTCTCCTCGCCTCGTCCTCATCCTTCTCGTCAGCTTCTTCCATCCTCTTCCTCATCCTTTGTGGTGCAAAGTGCACAGGCGCAACATCCCTATAGCCGTACACCTTAATTACTATCCCTTCTATTTCCTAATCCACATCGTCGTCCAACTGCAGCTGCTCCTCCTCGCTATCATCAGTGTCTTCCTTAACCAATATCCCATTCTCTTCCCCATCCTTGCTTATAATACGCGGACAACATCATCATTATCGCGGCACCATCCTTAGTCACAAATCCCATTCTCTTCCTTGTCTACATGATCGTCCTGCTACCGCTGCTCTCACGAGGCGTCCCCTCCCTCCTCTTCCTCGTCTATTTGCATGTTCTACCCTTTGCAGGCCGACCGGCCGCTGCTTCTCCTAAACATTCCATTCTCTTCTCCATCATTTGTGCCAATCAGTTATCCGATACATCATCATCATCGCGCCGTCATTCTTAGTTACGTACCATCCCCTGGCCGCCTTGCTACTGCTTCTCCCACGCCTCGTACCGCCCCCCCTCCTTCTCGTCAGCTTCTTCCATCGCCCTCTCTTCATTTTCCTCATTTTGTGCTTACCACCACAACCATCACCATCCTTAGTCTCTCTTTTCTTATCCTCCTCAACATCATCGCCTTGCTGCTACACCCTTTCCTCTTTCTCCTTCCACACATCATCAACCAGAAATTAAAAGAACCCACTACCTTGTGACGAAAACGTTTAGCTACTGATTTGGTAATTCTGTCCTTCAGTTTTACATACAATCTTAAATACACTTGAACTTAAAGCAGATTTCGTATGACAAGTGCCGCGGCAAAGTTGCACCGCGACCGTGACCGCACCGCGACCGTGACCGCACCGCGACCGTGACCGCACCGCGACTACGCGAGTTCATTCGGTATTTACAGCAGGCTAGGTTCGTGGTGGCACTTTTCACGGTCATACGAAATCTGCTCTATCAGAGTAGACGTAGCAATTGACTGTAATTACTTCAACAGTGGCTAAACCTTTTCGGTTCAAAATTTTCTCACAAAAAAGATATGGAAAGTAGACTTAACGTAGCAGATATTTACGTTGCTGGCTCCCTGTGTTGCGGGAAAATTCAATCAATCCGACACACGCATAGACACATTAAAATAGAATAGACAATGATTTTCTCTTCTGAATCTGACCTGAATGTCTTTCACTTACCAGGTACGGGGACATGGTGCCAGTGACCATCCCGGGTCAGCTTCTTGGCGCCATTTGCTGCGTGTCCGGTGTCATCCTGATAGCATTACCTATTCCTATCATCCAAGAAAGGGACATCTTCAAAAAGAACATGCTCACTGTCTACAACGTAGAAGATCTTAAGAAGAAGATCGACGAGATGAAAAAAGGGAATTCTCATGATCCTATAATAACCTGATGTGTGTGATCACCTCGAATATAACGTGATTCTGTTAGAGCGGATTTCAGATGACACAGGGAATTTCTGCAGAAACTCATCCATGGGAAAAACTGAATTTCCCTAGGCACACGCATGGGAAGTGTTCGGAATTCACATGGATAGCCATGGGAAATCCGAACACTTCCCATTCTTTGCATCTCTAACGTTCTTACGCGGAACAACTCCAATGTCTCTTGTTTTCGTGGGTGAAGACTAAACACAAGTCTTACTTCGTCCCCTGATTGGTCAGCTGTTGAGTTTGTCTCGTTTCTGATTCGTTAAAGTGTTTTACTTTGCGTTTAGTTTGCCACACTCATCTGAAATTCGCTCTGTAGGCGGCAGAGTGCCAAATAGTGTACACTTTGGTCAATGGATTTTCGTACGTCATGAAGCAACTGAGAATCTGATTTACTTTCGACACAGTCATCTGAAATCCACTTAATTTAATGGCGGAACATCGCTTGTATTTGATGTGATCATAGGGAGGACCGCTGACCAAATGGATGAGTACTAATTTTTTTATCAATGACCTGATGACGTCATCGTTTTGTGTCGTCATTACTTAATGTGACATTTCGCTAGTACGTTTCACAGGAAAAGACACAGAAAGGTACAAGTGTGCTATAGGGAACAATGCAGCCGGATCGTACACAAATCATTCGAATTAAACTACTTTATTGTATATCTATTGATCTATTGTAGAGTTGTAGTATATTGTTTCGTCGAAATATTTCCAGATAATGTGTGTAGGCGCTTACCTATATACAAATTATTTAACTTTTGGATACATCTATTCCAACAACGAAAAAGGTTGCTTTGGGAATTGGTCGTCGGACGTCGGATTTAAGCCTAGTTTCCATATAGTCTCATCTGTCGTATCAGTCAACCGTGAAACAAAAGAATAATTTTCATTGTTGCACGGTCGACTGATGAGACAGATACGACAGATAAGACAGATAAGGAAACCAGGCCTTAGTGGTCCCACTCGAGCAAATAAGCACTACATTGTATCGTGGCCGTAGCTAGCGGGGAGAAGGGTGCAGTTGCCCCCCAGCAAAGTAAACATTATAGTATCAACATATGGGAAAAATCTGTTTTCCCCCAGCAAAATCAAAGGATGACCAATTGTCCCCCTCCCCCCATACAAAACATTCAAGCGGCCCTGTGTATTCCGCCCTTCCGACCAAATGTCAAAGCAACGTTTACTGAATTAGGTGTATGTGAAGCATATCAAAGCAGGCGCTTTTGCTCGCGTAGTAAAATAGTCCGTTGGCATCGTTTCGCTCCTCGTAGCAAAGTCTGTCTTACTGCGCTCGACCTTGCCTTTGACGAGACCCTCGAGCTTTTGGTCTCCAGGGTACACGAAGCAAGTACATGTGAGCGACTGTGTTGTTGTGTTCGGTGTCAAGCCATTTTATACCCTAACCCACCCATACAAATTTAATTTATTTATTCTTGATATTCTCGGAGCATACGCTTCCCAGACCAAAAGGCGACCCCGTAGGTTGGGTAAGGGCTAAGGGCATGTAAGGGGCCCCGTGTAAAATCTTTTCCGTACACGCGCTGCGCATTTAATTGGGCCACCTTATAAAAGCAAACCCCTCCTCCATGCAATCATCTCTCCTAACCATGCCTCCTTCACATGCGTTGCAACTTCCTGTGTTGTTCGCGGGATGCATTTACCATAGAAAACCCAAACAGCTTTCGTATTTTGTATCTCATTAATAACCCTCAGAGATGCCTGCAGTTTAGCCTTCTCGTAACCCTGGAAACCCAGTACTGCCAGCGCCCTGAGTTTTTATCAGTTATGTTAACTACCGGGACCGGGACTACCGGGTTCAACGCGTGCAATGCGATAGCGGCGCAGATTTCAGCCATCTTTTGAGGGGGGGAGGGGGACATAAGTTGTAACCATGACAACTAATTCTCGTGGGACCCTCAAAATCAACAATGTCAAAAAATAAATTCATCTACTCCCTGCTTTCGACGCCCACCTGTAGATGATGGAGGCTCTAGTTATGGCTAGAGCACATTTCGTATGACTGTGAAAAGTACCGCGAAAGAGTTGTACCGCGCAGCGTCCGTTACCGTACCGCGACTACAATGATTTCGTTCGGTATCTACAGCAGAAAACAGCAGGCCAGGTTCGGTACCGCCACCGCGACAGTACCGCGCCGTGTCACGGTACACTTCAGAGTCATACGAAATCTGCTCTATTCATGATTGTTATGAGTCAGTCTTCGACGAAGAAAAACTCGGTTTCTGAGGATGAGCTCACGTCTCCCGCGCACCCGTTGTTGTGTTGGTCTCAAGACGTTGTGTTGCGTGACCGAAACAAAAAGAGAGACGGGTGTGAGGCGCGGCGTGACCGACACAACAGGTGCGCGTGACTAAAATAAACTAGAATGTCGAGGGAGGATCGAGGTCAGCCTAGTCGCAGCCTAGTCGCTGGCGTTGAAATCCTACACTTTTCGCTACTAGTAAGCTATACTTATAGTAGCCTACTAGTAGCTGATCCAATCAGAACGCAGCAATGACAATAGACCATGCCCCACAAGCGGGACTTGACTAATTAACCATTATCCTGCGAGATTGCGCAGAATATCGTCTGATACTTAGCCGACGAGGGACGAAGTCCCGAGTTGGCTAAAATCAGACGATATTCTGCAAAATCGAGCAGGATAATGGTTTTATTATTCAGCACATCGATAGCACAAAAACCCCCGAAAAAAAATGGCTTTTGTGTATTATTTACGAGCTCAAAACATCATATTTTCCTCAGAGACGGATATCGCAGGATAGCTGTCATGTACAGAAGACAGCTATTGGTGTTCCAATTACCATATTTGGGCAGTGCATCGATGTGCTGAATAATAAAAGCCATTATCTTGTTTGTTTGTGTTTTATGGTCAATAAGGGATTTTGGAGCTGACTGGATTGTTTTTCACACGGGCTAACTCGGTGGTAGGCCTTTGTTATTTGTGATAAAGTGTGATGATGCTAATAATCTTGAACTCACTTTTGTGAGTGGTTCAAGTAATATAAATCATTTGCCTGTCCACACCAATGCAAATTCAGCATTTACTTGATATGAGGAAAAAGAAAAAAAGGACCATACTTCCAGACAAAGAGCTGAAGCGTCGTATGGCGACCGTACGGTTCTTACGCCCACGTCAGAGATTTCGGCCCTGACAGTCGCTATCCTGGTGTTGAATTGCTCAGTAGCTAGATACCTATGGGTGAGAGTACGCCCGGCCACGAGACCATATAAGGACGCCCCTTGTACCGTTAGTGAACAATTAACTAATTTATTATGCATCACCAACGTATTTATAGGCCCGAAGAGTGTCTTAGAGATCCATGTGGAACGCTGGTTTTCTTTTTAATTAGCAGTAGCTTATCTCACGAATACAGAAATGTTTTTCACGTTGCCGTTTAGTATGTTTTTTTATACTCATCCATTAGTGGGCATTAAAATGACACGGGAAAATGAGTTTATTTTAAGTTGTCCAGAAGGAAGGCAGAAGTTGGGAGGCCAAAACAACATGGCGTAGAACTGTAGAGAAGGAATGGGTATGGAGCAGGCTGGAGGTCGTGGGGGAGGATGAGTCCTTGGTACAGGACAGGGCAAAATGGCGAAGTAGTATCCACGCCTTATGCGCAACAGAGCGCGAAGAGGCGAGGTACGTAAGGTACGGTAACGTAAAGAGCAGATTTCGTTACTGTAAAAAAAAATCAGCCGCGACAATTAGTTGTGCCGCGTCGCAACCGCGCCGCGACTACGCAATTTCATTGGCGTATCTATAGCAGGCCGTGTTCCGTGCCGCGTGCGACCGCGAACGTCGCGGCACTTTCACAGTCATACAAAATCTGCTCTATATCAGCCATCGCTAAAAACAAACAGAACTTAGTTTTCAAAAAGATGGAAAAGCGTAAAAATAGCGTTCAACTTTGTTGATCTATGTCATCTTTATGCTAATTTGTCATGAGAGAGCCTGGAAACTAACAGCGCGAAATTTAAAATGCAAATCATTTGCTCGCTTGCAAGAAAGAAATGGCCGCCACGTGCTCGATTCCCAGAGTTGATTCTGTGTTTTTGCTGGCGATACATGAAGGGTAGTTCTACAGCAACTTATTCTCAGGTAAGGATAATGTAAGTTTCTTATTTTGAAACCCAAATAATTATATATTAGCTCATTTTTAATGATTCTTTAAGGCCCTAACGAATTTACATTTACGTTTGCTTTCTGTATATATAGCTTGAAACACAGCTTGCGTTGACTCCACAGAAGAAAGTCAGGAACAGATGTCAAGGTGAGAATAGATCGGGTTCAATGAAATCTGTATTTAAAGGTTTTACAAAATACTTAAACGCTAAAGTCGAAGCAGCGCAGGCCAGGAGCTCGCAAGTGATGCTACATGTAAACTGATGCTACATTTAAAATTCTCCTCCTCAAATTTGTTTTATCGAGGTCAGACTTTCAGGGCTTACACACAGGCTTACCATCCTCCAGTGGTTATGTTTTATCCTCAAGCGGTTATGTTTTGACTTGTAGCAGCTCGGCAAGCCGCTCGGCGATCTCTCGTGTTTACCCCATAAATATATCGCTCTCAGAATTTGCTCCGGTAAATCATCTGTCATAGAATAAAGGTCAGATAAACTCTAATTGTGTTGTCTTTGATGTCTCTGATGTGGAAAGACATCGAAATAGTAGGGAATTATGGCACTTTTAGGTGTTTTTGTTGGGAGAAGGGGGGTCTCTCTCTCTTCTCTCCTCCCCCCCCTTCTTCGGACGGATAGTGAAAACATGGGAAGAAAATGCTCAAATTTTCTCCAGCAAATACAGTAAATGTATGGGAAAATTTCTGAGAAAGGGGGGGCCCCGGCCCCCTGGCTACGCCCCTGCAATACATTTGCTAAGATTAGGCATGGTAAACATTTAAATGATTTTGATGTTTTTTATTTATTTAATAGGACTAGTGTCATCTGGCAATTAGCATCAGCAGACCCTCCACCAGACTACAGTGAGTCCTGCACACCATCCATCCATCAGATGACAATGAGTCCTTCAGACCACCCACTAGTCCAGTGAGCCCTTCACACCATCCATTAGACCACAGTGAGCTCTTCAGAACATCAGTCAGACAACAATTGGCCCTTCAGCCACAGTGAGCTCTTCAGACCATCCACCAGACCACAGTGAGGCCATCACACCATCCACCAGACCACAGTGAGCCCTTCATACCATCCATCAGACCAGTGAGCCCTTCAGAACATCCACCAGACCACAGTGAGCCCTTCAGACCATCCTCCAGACCACAGTGATCCCTTCAGACCATCCATCAGACCAGTGACCATCCACAAGACCACAGGGAGCCTTCACACCATCTACCAGACCACAGGGAGCCTGTCAGATCATCTACCAGACCACAGTGAGCGCTTCAGACCATCCACCAGACCACAGTGATCCCTTCAGACCATCCACCAGACCACAGTGAGCCCCTCAGACCATCCATCAGACCAGTGACCATCCACAAGACCACAGGGAGCCTTCACACCATCTACCAGACCACATGGAGCCTGTCAGATCATCCACAAGACCACAGTGAGCCCTTCAGACCATCCACCAGACCACAGTGAGCCCTTCAGACCATCCACCAGACCACAGTGAGCCCTTCAGACCATCCACCAGACCACAGTGAGCCCTTCAGACCATCCACCAGACCACAATGAGCCCTTCAGACCATCCACCAGACCACAGTGAGCCCTTCAGACCATCATCCAGACCACAATGAGCCCTTCAGACCATCCATCAGACCAGTCACCAACCACAAGAACACAGGGAGCCTTCACACCATCTATCGGTCAACAGGTAGCCCGTCAGACCATCCACCAGACCAGTGAGCCCAGACCATCCGCTAGACCACAGTGAGCCCTTCAGACCATCCGCAAGACCAGTGACCATAAGCCAGACCACAGGAGCCTTCACACCATCAACCCGACCACCAGAGCCCTTCAGACCATCCACAAGACCAGGGAGCCCTTTACACTATATGCCAGACCACAGTAAGCCCTTCAGGCCATCCATCAGACCACAGTGTGCTCATCATACTATCCACCAGACCACAGTGAGCCTTTCAGACCATTACCACAGTGAGCCCTTCAGACCAATCCACCAATGAGCCCTTCGGACAATCAACCAGACCAGTGAGCCCTTTAGACCATCCACCAGACCACAGGGAACTCTTCACACCATCCACCGGACCACAGTGAGCCCTTCAGACCACCCACCAGACCACAGTCAGCCCTTCAGACCATCCACCAGACCACAGTGAGCCCCTCACATGATCCACCAGACCAGACTGAACCCTTCAGGCCATCTGCCAGACCACACTGAACCCTTCAGACCATCCACCAGACTACAGTGAGCCCTTCACACCATCCGCCAGACCACACTGAACCTTCAGACCGTCCACCAGACCACAGTGAGCCCTTCGCACCATCCGCCAGACCACACTGAACCCTTTACACCATCCACCAGACCACAGTGTGCCCTTCACACCATCCGCCAGGCCACTGAACCCTTCAGACCATCCACCAGACCACAGTGAGCCCTTCAGAGCATCAGCCAGACCAAAACCCACCAGACCAGTGATTTCTTCAGACCATCCACCAGACCAAAGTGTATACCTTGAGACCACAGGAAGCCCTTCATTGTTCTGCTCATGTTTGGGCCATTCCATTTTTTTATCTGCACTGTATACTTAGGGGGTATAGCAAAATGGCCTTTTCTGAGGGGGTTAAACCCCCAAAAAGGCTCTTCCATAGGTTCTTCCGAGGGGGTAAATAAAAAAGCCTTTTCGATGGGTTTTTCTGACAGGGTGCAACCCAGGGGGGCAGAGCATGAATTTCCGAGGGGGTTACTAAAGAAAATGGCCTCTTCCGTAGGGGGGCGGTGCAGCTAAAAAAATGGAATGGCCCTTTACATGCTCAAGGACCCAGCATGTTATTTTACTTTGTGGTGCAACATTCTTAGAACTATCAATCTTAAAGGGAGCCTGTCACGCAACTGCGCAGCTGTTCTGCACATCTCTCAACTCAGTGAAGTATTGTCCCGTAACGATGGCCAGCTAAAAACAGGCTAAAAACCTTGAGAACAAATCTTATATAATCTTGCCATTTCTTGATGCACCAGCCATTTTTTAGCTTTACATATTCTTAAATAGGTATCTGATAGGATGGCGTAATTATAGTTTTGCTGATGAATTAGTAAGCGCTCCTGGAGCATGTGCGTATCGTGACAGGCTCCCTTTAAAGGGATATGGTCACTGAAAACATCAGGGCTGGAAATAAAGAAAAAACTAGGTCGCATTTTGGACAATAGTTTCAATTTTAAGTCACATTTTACAGACCGTGGGTGACAAAATTGCTTAAATTTTAGTCGCAAATTAGAAACTTTTAGTTGCGAAAGCAACTCATACAGGTGTAATTTCCAGCCCTATTTAGTAACACTAAAAAAGAAGTAATCCCTTTCAACATACCGGTAGTATGGTGAAGTTTTGATGGTCATTTTGATGGAAACTTGCAAAAGTTATTAATGTATTCTAATCACAGCTTAAATGAGGGGGCTTTTTGCAATAATTTTCGTGTTTTCCAGGTGACCATGTCCCTTTTGAAATTGGCATAGCAAAATGCATAGCAAATTTGAATTTTTTTTATTGTTGTAGGAACCTGAAGTGAATGTAAATAATGTATGCATTGCAAAGAAAACAACCAAAGTCCCACAAGGCCCTGAAGGCCCCAGCTGATGAAGGTGCTCCATATGTCAACACTGGTAGGTGTGTCAGTTCACTGCACTTAGTACTGAGGCTCCTGTACAAGCTCCAAACTGCTCATCAGCCAGTACTTCCTCAGCTCTCAAGGCTACAGCTGTAGGGCACCAGGGCAATGTCATTCACATCTATCAGGTGTCTCACATGATTGATGCTGTCATAATGGTAGGTACAAATACATGCAGTGCATTCAGGTGATCACACATTCTGATTAAGGTACCATGCCAACTTGCGATAGCAAATCAAACTGCATATTTGGTGGGTAAAATTATTCAAAAACTTTTGAAACATCTAAGGCATCCTAATATGATCCAAGTCCTTGGCGGGCTCGGATGAGAAGCTCTGCTGCTAAAACTAATGATTTATATTTGGGCATAAATTGGACTCCTATAAAAATAAAAAAAACATGGAAAGAAAAAATTGCACACAGTAAATAAATCTGACTGGTAATATCATTAAATTGTATAGACTGGAACTGACTGAATTTAATCAAGAAAATAAAAAAAATAATATGAAAAAATCTATAATACACTGTACCTTCAATAAAAAGGTGAATCAGAAAATTGCCATCATAATTGGAATTAAATAACAAAGAGCATTTTCAATAAGAAAGGAACATTGAGCTACTAGATTTAATTTTTTTTACAAATCTGGTTAGTTTGTCTGGTTACATAATTCAAGTTCTAAGGCAGCTACTAACGGGTGTAGCCAGGGGTCCCAGCCACCCCTCTTTCGAACCAAAAATACAGTAAATGTATGGGGCAAAATTTCAAATACATGAGAAAATTTCTTAAGAAGGGCCCTTTTGGCCCCTTCCTTAAAAAATCCTGGCTACGCCCATGACTAAGATAAAATACAGTAAACCTTGGTACTAAAACAATAAGTTAGGGATTATTTGATATGATTGAACTTCATTGTGCAATTCCAGAAAGAATTCATACTTAAAGGCAGGAATATTCTCTCTTATCCCTTCCATCTGGGGTATCAAAATGTAAAATATTAGGGGAAAAATGTATTTTATTTATTTATTTATTAAACTTTGTGTTCAGAGTTTGCCCAAAGAGCAACTATGCTCATTGAAAAATGTACTCCAATCCTTATGAAATAACAACTTCTTTTTAAAAAGGAATGGATATTTTCTGGAATCTACACCTTAATCACAACTAAAATGATAAATAAAAAAATGCTAGTACATTGGCAAAAAATAAAATGTGCTTTTTCAGGCATCAGAATAGTTCACAGGAAAAAAGGTGTAAATTTTCAATTTTGAAAATAAATTAAAATAAAAAATATAAATAAAACAAATTTGGCCTACCGTATGAAATCAGTTCTGGACTGGGTGAAAAAAAAAAACAATCTAAAAGTAGAAATCTAAAAAGAGAGATTTGTATAATACATGTAGAGCGGATTTCAGATGAGTGTTGAAAACTAAACACAAAACCACTAGCCAAGCAGAAGTGGAAGCCATTTTAACAACAAACGAATCAGGAAGCAAAGTAAGTCAGACTCAGCATTTTGATTTAGGTCCAAATTTGATTGGCTGAAAGGCAAAAGACGTTGCTCTTAATCAAAAGAAAAGCTGGTTAAACCCAAGCCTGGCTTATAACCGTCATCTGAAATCTGCTCTATTGGCAAAATGTTTAGGCATAATATCAAATATCATATGGGCTACATCATGCAAAAAGGGGCTGGACGACATACATGTACTGTGTCATTTTAACTTACTGGTGAAAATATTAATGCTTTTTCAAAGCTTTTCCCTATTCTGGCCTAATAAATAAGAAAAGTAATACTCTAAATTTGCAGCATCACTTTTGTCCAGGCCCTTTGTTCATGGTGTGGCCCATGTCAGAGATTAAAAATTATAAAGTACCTATGATGATCATAAAGTACCAAATTAAAAAAAAAAATTCAAATGAAATTTCAATTTTTCATTTTTTATTACAGCTTTGTATAAAAAACATATTAAAAAGTATTAAAATAAATGTGTGCTGCAGATTGGCTTTCGCTGATGCAGAGTCATAGACATTCCAGCCCTAATTGTGGGGGAAGTTAGGATGTCTGTTTCAAAAGTGAATAATTGGGGTGGAAAAATATGGGGGTGATTTGCTATCACTGGCATGTTCCCTTAATAACAGAAGTGTTATCAGTTGTTTAATGAATGCACTGCATGTATTTGTATCTATCATCATGGCAACATCAATCATGTGAGACACCAGATAGATGTAAATGACATTGCCCTGGTCCCCTACAGTTGTAGCCTTGAGAGTTGAGGAGATAATATCTGATGAGTAGCTTGGAGCTTGTACAGGCGTCGGGTACAGTGAGCTGACACACCACCTGTGCTGACAGGAGCATCAATAGCTGGGGTCTGAAGGGCAGTGTGGGACTTTTTTTTAAGCTAAATAAAATTGGAATACACACTTTGAACACTGCAGTTTCTTTATTTCAAAGTTCAGTCTTGTACAATCATATAGTACCTATCTGCGCTTACACTACTTATATAACATATATCGGTATTTCATACGTTCTTTAAGTCTTAACTTTTCTTAAGGAGGCTCATGGCTGTTTTTCATGTCCTCATCCCTTGAACTTCAATGGTCTGTATCTCATGCCAAAATGCACAGAATGGAAAGCCACTTAACAAGCTGTAGATTTTTCTCTGTGCCGACATATTGTTTGGTTTACATTGATGTTTCCATGGCAATATGGTGTGACTCTCCAAACATTTTAAGTTGCAAAATTCATGAAGACAAGGAGAATAGGCTATAAGCATTACATGGACAAAGTTTGAAGAAAAACTGTCATCAGGTTTTCGAAATATAACATGGTCATGATTAATCTGAAAACTTTCGCAAGTCTATTTTTGCTCACGCCAAACTCAAACAACTAGTCCTGAGTTTTTATTCCTAGTTTAAAAAATCTGAGATAAATGTTTGTCGACAGAGAGTTCAATCATTTCTTACCTTTTTGTTGTATTTTTTAGAACCATAATTCTTTTAAAAGTTAAGCGAAACACCACATCAAGATTTTATTTTCTTCGTGACCTTTAAAAGAATTATGGTTCTTAAAAAAATACACCAACAAGGTAAGAAACATTTGAACTCTCTTTGGGGAGATTTAGGCCTAGGGCATACGTCAAAGAGAGTCGCATCGAATACATTTAAAAGTATAATGAGTCGGTATCTTTTGAAAAAAATGTAATCGGTTTCGACCTTAATCCGACGTATGCCCTAGGCCATAGACAAAAACTAGGAATTAAAATGCAGGACTAGTTGTTTGAGTTTGGCGTGAGGAAAAATAGACTTTCAAAAGTTTTTAGATTGATTGTGATCAGAATAAGCAGTGGCTCTGCAATTTTTTGTTCTTAAAGAAAATACCTCAGTCCTTTTGCGGAACTAAAAAAATGTATCTTTATGACCTTTTAGGCATAGTTTGAGAATCAACCACTAGGCTTGAAGAAAAAAAAATGACCACATTATATTTTGAAAAAAGGATGACACTTTTTCTTCAAACTTTTTCCAAGTAATGCTTATAGCCTAACATCTTTGGCATAATTTAAAAGAGGGTTTTGCCGAAATTTCTCTTTGTCTGGGTGAATTTTGCAACTTAGAGGGTCACCATTACGTTGCCATGGAAGCATCAATGTAAACAAAATATAATGTCAACACAAAGAACAATCCATAGCATGCTAACTTGTAAAGTGGCTTTCCGTTCTGTGCATTTCGGCATGAGATACATACCATTAAAGTTCAAGGGGTGAGGACATGAAAAACTGCTATTAATGAGCCTCCTTAAAGTGCCACTAAAGGCAGAAGTCAACTACATTTCATCAAAAAGATCCATTATCCAAGGGAACAGTAGTGGAACAAAAATGTGCTTTACGTGCGCCATTAATGTTTTATTGATTTTTGAATACTTTCGATTGGCTTTTTTTTTCGTTCAACTATGCGCGATGCATCTTGGGGGAGAAGTTCTTCAG
Source organism: Scolanthus callimorphus (assembly GCA_033964015.1). Lineage (NCBI taxonomy): Eukaryota > Metazoa > Cnidaria > Anthozoa > Actiniaria > Edwardsiidae > Scolanthus > Scolanthus callimorphus. The sequence goes on from CM066913.1 coordinate 15,935,510, forward strand.
AACAATGGTTCCTATGACGCATGAAGAAGACATAGAAAATACAACAAAGAAGGTCTTTGTTCTTCTTTCATTGTCTTCTTCGTGGTCTTTGTTCTACTTTCTATGTCTTCTTCATGCGTCACAGGAACCATTGTTCACCCCACAGGATGCAGAAATGCATAGTTGAACGAAAAAAAATCGCCAATCGGAAATATTCAAAAATCAATAAAATATTAAAATTAACCTAATATATAGATCTGCCACTGGGAATGAAAAAGAACTAAAGTTACAGAATGCCTGTCAACTGTCATGCTGAGGCTGTGGTTTTGATTTTCGTATGATACAAAAATACTTTGGAAAATGCTTTGTGAGTGCTTGAAGTTCGTCATTTTCTAGGCACATTAGGTAGGGATGCATTGACTGTCATTGTAAAGTTCTTTGAATTTGCGTGCTCTACTGCAACATAACAGGGTCGAAGCGAGGAACACCTTGCTCATTTTGGTTTGTTTACCACTGCCGCAGTGCATGATGGTAGACAGGCATTCTTTAACTAACACTTACCTTTTGCAATTGGTATTAAGGAAGTCTAGATTTCAGACTTGAGAGCCAGCACAATTTTAGTCTGACTGGGCACCAGGAGCCACAGTCATCACTAAAAACCAACTTGGCTTAGGGCAGATTTTGTATGACTTGTGAAAAGCCATGCTACATGGTACCGTAACTTTCAGCCAATCATGTTACCCATAATGAATGATCAATCAAAAAATGCTTTGATGTGCCATAACATTTTCATAGTCTCACGAAATCTGCTCTATATACCAGTAAGTCACAGGAGATTTCTGCAGAAACCCATTCAAATTCTCTAAAGAGAATTTGAAAGTGGAAAAAGCTAATATTCCCATTCAATAGGTTGGTCCAGTTGGATTTGAGATTGGTAAAGATTTGAACTATTCATGGTCATGGCAAACCTGTGAACAACAACAAAGAAATCTGCTTGTCCCACTTTCAACTGCCAATCTGGTGGGTTTCTACTGGAAAGCTCCTGTTAGAAACGTCACAATGCATCAATTTGAGATGACAAGCTGATTTTGAAGAGAAAGTGATCATTTGCTGGAAAAAAATTTAAAAGGGGGAGGCTATTGTTTGGAATAGCCTACAGTATCTCCTTGTCTTCCTTGCCTTAGTTAGGTGAGCCTGGCATGCCATGTGAAAAAAATTACCGGTTTTTAAGCTCAAGTCTTCAAGAACTAGTTCATAAGAAGAAGAATGGTAGGGAATTTGAAGTTGTTAATTTTTTGTTCAGTTGTTTGAAGTGCATAATGCCAAATTTCATCCAAAATGGTAATCCAGAGACAAAACCCAATAATTTCTAATAATTTTGGACCATTCTACAAATAATTCTCTTCAAAATTCAGCCTGTTATCCCTGGTTGACTAAAGACAGGAATTGTCTACAAGTTCCAACGTGACTTGCCTTACTATGGTTTCATAATTGTGAGAACTCTTCCAGGACTAAATTAATATTTTGTGTTTAAAGCGTTTCCTGAGTCAAACATCTAAGCATTCTCCCGGTAGCTTTTGCAATACATCTGAGTGATGTTTGTGGTTGCTAAGTGTTTGATGTGTAGTCAATAATAAGCTGCTAAAACCGGACGGTGTAAACTGCAGGGTGCAGGGCATGCTGAGTACGCAGGGTGTGCAGGGTGTGCAGGGTGTGCAGGGCATGCAGGGTGTGCAGGGCAGATGAAAACAGATGAAAACAAGAAAATACCTTTAAAGAAGTCGATAAGTGAGGGCAGGAACTTCAATATTTCAAAAAAGAAAATCAAAATAACTATTCACAAAGAAAAACGAGAAAATATTGTTTTCAACCCCGTTTTCAACTGTATTGCGTTACATGATTCAGGCGTTATAATCTTTTAATCTTGTTTACTTAGCCTTTGGGTCAGGAACTTGGCGCTTCGTGCCTGGTTTTCTGGCTTTCTTCGTTGAAGAGGCACTTTGTTGAAGATGGCGATTACCACAAGTACCAAGCTCAAGCACAACATGAAATCTGAGCACAGTAATACTTTCCCGCACGCAGAGAAGGCTTGCCTAACCACAAGGATTTATACGATTGCCTTCAAATTTGGCGACCAGTTAGTCAAAACATTGATCTTCGAAAGTGTGTCGACGAGTTAAGATATTCTGATTTCTCACACTTTTATTACCGTTCGAAGGCCGGAACTCGTCAAATAAATGAACCTTCAACTTTTACTAGTGTTAGAATTAAAGCCAATGTGTGCCGTGGTATTCTAGACGATCATTTTGCATATTTAAAATGATCCATTTAGTATCGTCTTCCTTTCAGTGCTTATTAAGCTTTAAAATGATATATAAATGCGCCGCATAGAGAATTTTTGCGTGAAGGGTACCCGCGAAGGTTTACGGTTTCCCTTAACTCACGTACATCTCGCACATCACTGCGTACCCTGCACGCCCTGCACCCTGCAGTTTACACCGTCCGCTGCTAAAACATGGTTTGACTGTTCCTTAAGAGTCCACAGAATTATGAAAACCACTGCAACAGCTATTGCAAAATCATGCCAAAACATGCAAAATTCATTGCACTGTGGGATTGATGGCAAACAGAGTTCTCAAATAATCCTTATTGGTGAGCGCTATTGATTTGCTGTTCAAGAGAGGCCAAAAGGCAAAGAAATGCAATGATTGACAAGCCACAAAAACAATCCAAAAGCTTAGATCTCAGAGCCCTGGATCCCACAATGCATTGGCCTGTTGACATGCTTATACATTGGTGTTATACTGTTTTGGAAGCGTACCAATTACATTGTACCTGTGGCGGCTAATGTCCCTGCTTCCCTTAGATCTGGACTGTACTGTGCCAACCTGTGATACTGTACAACATTAAGTATATAGTTGAGCACTAGTAAAGTTTGACAAAGCATTTGTCAGTTTGAAAACACTTAGTAGAGGGAGACAGTCTCCCTGTACTAACTATTTGCCTTAGTCACACAAGCACCATCTTGAATTTTTCAGGAGATTTATTCAGCATGGAAACGAGGCAAAACAGGACGCGGGTTTTGCTCATGCCTGATGCTATTGGGACTTATGGTACAAACGTTGACCAAGCTACCAAAAGTACTCCTTATTTGTTTAGAACCAAGAAGTTGATTTGCTCTTTGCTTTTTTCTGCTTTGCTGGGTCATCCTGGAAACAAAATGACTGCGCCGCGCCGTGACAAAGGCGAATGGAAAACACTTCCACACTTCATCGGGACTCCATGCAAAATTTTTCAAACGATATAAAAATTAAACTGATGGATATCAAGCTAAAATTTATCAACCCAAACGAACATTTATACAATATGTATCTTACCTGGTGGGAATATAAGTCCCTTGTGCTGATAAACCACCGCATTTCCATTTGGATGGAGCATAGTCGATGCAGCGTGGAAGTCGGCGCCATTTTGAATGCTATAAACCACAGGCTTCCCGACCTCTTCAATGTCAGCGGTTTCGACACAGGCTGCCCAGCCTACGAAGAAACAACAAAGACTATTAGTCTCCTCCGCAGCCCCCGGTCAAGAAATCGTCCACTCAGAAGCCACTCCGAAGACAGTGTGACACAGTCCGCAAGCCCCAGTCAAATTTTTGAATTACTAAAAGAACGAGGCAAGCACCGTGTAACAGTCACCACAGTCACCGCAGTTCCCTAGTGGAAATGCATACCTTATTTGCCTAATTTATTGTGTGACTGCGCACCGCGGTGCAGGGTTTTTGGATGTCTGAAATGAGTCGACGGGTATTCTGCAATTTCAGTCAGATTTGTTTTTCTCCTGACTCTCGCGCGGATTCGTAAAACTATTCCGCGTAAAGCGACAGGACTCCTTGATATGGTTTGGTAATGAACCGCCCGACCGAAATCATCCGCAAAAAGGCGAGCGTACAGAACTTATCACTACTGTGAAATCGTTTTGTTTAGCGAATTAAATAATTTATTTCATGGAAACAAAAATGCAAGGACCATACTTCCAGACAGAGCCAAGGGCTGAAGCGTCATGGCGACCGTACGGTTCTTTTTCGGCCCTGACAGTCGCTATCCACGGTGTTAATTATTCAGTAGCGACTCAGGGACTCGGTCCTGGGACCATTGTAGGTGAGGAAACTCCCGGCCACCAGACCATTAAATAGACGCCTCTTGTAATGATTAGTGAACAGTTAACGGTCTTTACATCCCTCGACATATATATAGGTCCGATTAGTGATTGAGTATTTCCATGTTGGACATGACACTTCACGGTTTGGTCAGTTCACGGTTGCTTGAAAAACGCCAACAGCTAGTCCACTTTTCACTCTGCATTCTTGGTGGATCATTGTAATATATCTATTTGAAACAATCTACAGACATGCGCACTCGTATTCGGCAAGTATTCTCGAACCCAGAACTCCCTCGCTCCCGTAACAGGGTCCTCCCCTCCCCCCCCTCCCCTCCCCTCCCCTCCCCTCCCCTCCCCTCCCCTCCCCTCCCCTCCCCTCCCCTCCCCTCCCCTCCCCTCCCCTCCCCTCCCCTCCCCTCCCCTCCCCTCCCCTCCCCTCCCCTCCCCTCCCCTCCCCTCCCCTCCCCTCCCCTCCCCTCCCCCCTGGCTCCTGATATCCCGCCGCGCGAGGGAGGTTCTGGTTTGGGTATTACAGCCACGTGAGTCCACAACATTTTGACCACTTTAGACGCTCGCGCGATATTTCATACAGAGCCTTGGAGAGAAAGATGTGTCTGTGCATGCGTCCCTAGCGCTCGTCGCAAGAGTCTCGCGCAAAGAGGCGTCTGCGCGCTCAAGCCAAACATTCCATACTGATGACGTATTTTGACCCAGATCCGGTCAGAAGCTTTACGCAGCCAGTTTGACTGTTTGATATTTAATTTTTATAGCATACAAAGCATTTTATAGGAAGGTATTCAAATAAAACGAAAAAAGATGCAACAAAGTTAAAGTGGCCACGTAATTCTTCTGACCAGATCTGGGTCAGAATACGTCATCAGTATAGAATGTTTGGCTTGAGCGCGCAGACGCCTCTTTGCGAGAGTCTCTTTCGGCGAGCGCCAGTCGGCTTTCGCAGGCTACCCTCCACTTCAATTCTCTCCATGTTAGGCTAGTTTTAGACGTCGAACTTAATTCTTGTCGCACTAAATGTCAATTTCCCATTTTTTAGTTAGTTAGAGCTATTGTCTCGAGCCAGAAACATATAAGTGAGTTGAAACGTGTAACAGCGTGACAACCTGCGAACAACTCGCGATCAATAACACCATATTTGGTGAAAGCATCAGGTTCTTCGTTTAGCCAATCAGCAACGGGAGATTTGATTCGTCATGTTTTCTAAAAATAACGCGCGCGTACCCCTCACAACAGAACAGAAGCACAAAATGAGTTTAGTTCACTGTTTTACTTCCATGCTCAAAACCCATCAAAAACTTTTTTTATCATAACTTTTAACTGCTGTTCTCGTAATATGATCGACTGATTTGCCATAGTAAATCAGAGTCAGACAACGCTGCTTGCATCAACACGCGCGCGCGCTTCTAAACCAACGGAAAACAATTCGAATGCGCGTGCAATCCCAACGGAAAAGTCTTATATGAATTTTGATTGGTTGCACGCAAGGGCATTGTTTTCCAAATATGGTGTTTTGTTATCGCGAGTTGTTCGCTGGTTGTTACATCAGATTCATTCGTCTGTTACACGTTTCAACTAAGTTATATGTTTCTGCTCGAGCTCATTTGCAATAGGAACGGCACTATCTGCCGTGCCAACGCCGCGTTACTGCCGCACTAAATTACAATTTTGAATCCTTCCGGCGCTCCTAAAATTGGGGCTGCGGTCTTCTTCATTCACCAGACAGTCTATGTTAACCTCATAAAATCACTCTTATCGAAATTACTTGTTTTTACTGGCTAATAAACCAAGTCAATTTAGCACGACAGAATTAAGTTCGACGTTTAAAACGGGCCTTAGGTTGTCTGACGTTTCCTACTTAAGATATATACTCCATTCAGCTTCACATGGCTACTTTTGAAAAGAAAAGCACAAATGTACTTGTGAAGTAAAACAATCAATGCTTGCGAATTCTTTTTCAGAAAAAAGAGTGAAAAAGGGCCTAATTATGGGGAAACTGAAAATAAAAACCGGCGAATTTTTTATGAGATTTGTATACAACGAGCCTTTAGGTACGGTGGCCCATAAGTGCACGGCAAAACTCTTACTTCTCAGGGCAAAATTCTTACTTCTCGCGGCAAAACTCTTACTTCTCACGGCAAAACTCTTATTTCTCACGGCAAAACTCTTATTTCTCACGGCAAAACTCTATTGTTCACGGCAAAACTCTTATTCCTCACGGCAAAGCTCTTGATTAGTCATGGCAAAACTCTTATAGCCAACGGCAAAACTTTATATCTTCCACGGCGGAAGTGAGCTTCACGGCGGAAGGGAAAGCAACCGGGCCCAGTACGCGACGTCAAGTGCCTATCTTTACACTGGATGTTTTTTTGCCAGATTCTAGGTTAATGGAAATGGACTAATTTGATAAAATATCTGAACTAAATGTATATCATTGGAAAATCGTGCATTCGCCGACATATCCGCCATTCTGCATTCACTTCCGCCGTGAAGCTCACTTCCGCCGTGGAAGATACATAGTTTTGCCGTGGCAAATAAAGTTTTGCCGCGAGAGAGAAATGAGAGTTTTGCCGTGAGAAATACAAGAGTTTTGCCGTGAAAAATAAGAGTTTTGCCGTGAACATTAAAGTTTTGCCGTGAGGAATAAGACTTTTGCCGTGAGAAGTAAGAGTTTTGCCGTGAGAAGTAAGAGTTTTGCCCTTCACTTATGGGCCACCGTATTTAGGCGATCATACATTTCGAGCGCAATATATCGCTGGTATTTCATACATATTATGCCATAAATAGAGATTATTACATGGTGTGGCACAATAAAAACGCGGAGCCACATATATAACACGGAACGAACTAGTAAAGCCCATGGTCGAGAATAATAATCTAAATTGTTTGATTTTGTGAAATAAACACGTAGGTGCAAAATGAAAAGCTTAAATAAACAATTAGGGATAAATGAAATGAATAACTGAAATAAATCCGATACGTTTAGTTAACTAGTGATAAGAAGACGAATGTGAACTGTCCATGATTTCAAGAGATAGGGAAATCTAAATTGCATGTATAAGAAATCAATGAAGATAAATGATTGTAATTAGTCTTTTGGGAGGAAATGCAATTATCTTGGGAACAGTGCGCGTGCACTGCACTATGTCTCATTAAAGTACAATTTAGAGTTGTCCGGTTAGGGTATGTATTTCCCACTTTCTCGACATAATTATCTAGAGGAGTCTATGTGTCCCATTTACTTGGACAAGTCGGTTCCTCTTCGGCAATTCTCCCTTAGTAAGTTTAGTAAATAAAGTTTTAGGAAAAGGAACTTTCTGTCAAGTCGGACAGATAACTTTTAAGATTATTGTGTTTCATTCCCTTAATGGAAAATAAGATAAACTGTATAAAAACTGTGATTGTAATGATTTAGCCAGAGTGGATAAAGAACAGTTAACTAAAAAGGTAACTCAATTCTTGTAGTCCCACTCATTGTCTCTGTACGATTCCCGTTGTTCCCCAGTTGCGGGCTTTTTAGTCTTCAACAGGATTTAGTCGCGCAACAATGGCAAGAACTTGCGTTTTCGTTTATTCTATACTCTATACTCTGAGTCAGATAAAATAGCAAAAAATAAAGACAAATTGTATTTTATTCTTGCCGTGAAGTGATATCGTATCACTTCACTGATACGATTTTTAGATTTTTATTCACTGCTTTATCACATGGATATCTGGTCACAGTATATAATAAATACTAATAATAATTCTCACTAAAGCTTCCCCGTCCTTTTTAGGAACGGCCATTTTAAGTTCTATAAGTATTTCAATAATATATATATATATATATATATATATATATATATATATATATATATATATATATATATATATATATATATATATATATATATAAATATAGTTGAATAAAGTATTGTTTTAATGTTTTTTTAAAAATAGATCTTGATCATAAGTTTTTTCAGAAATGTATGGGCAAATACGTCAAAATCGATGCCCTCCCAGCTTCGACTTGACGTGTTGCCCATACATTTCTTTGTAAAATGTAAGTCAGATTATGAAGAAGTTTTGGAAATTCATATCTCAGCCGGTATAAGCAATCTTCATCACACTTTGCACTTTTTCTATAATCATGGATGTATAGAATCGAATACTGGGTTCCATTTGCTGATAACTATTAGATATTATCAATCAATATTAACGTGACAAAGGCCAATTAAGCACGTTTTGTGGACCAGGACTCATCTTTAAATGGCTGATTGCATTTTTAAACCGCACCGGGGGGGTTGAGGACCTCTTTTAAAAAGACCCCCTCCCCTGGAATTTCCACTCGTGAAACATACCCCCTCCCCTGGAATTTCCATTTTTTCTGGCAAAATACCCCTGGAAAATCTATTTTTGGATAAAATGTCCCTGGAAAGTCACCTTTTTCACCCCTCCCCCCTGGAATTTCCAGTCTCCAGACACACCCCCTCCCGTGGAATTTCCAGAGTCCAAAACAACCCCCCTGGAAAATTTCCATAGGTCCTCAACCCCCCCTGTGCGGATTAAAAATACAATCAGCCAATGGAAGATAGGATCCAGAAAGTCTGAGAGGGGCCACTCTACGACCTTTCAGTGATAGAGCAATCTATATAATTAAGACAGGTTATTTTACAACTTCGAGCAATGTTTGGCGAAAAATAGTGTTACTCAATTATTTCTATCCTAATTTGTAGATTTGTGGTCCACATTTCGAAATATCACAAAAGACAGAGGACGCCGCCACAGAAATAAGCGGTCAAAAATGGAAAAATTCTATAGAATCTATATAGGCTGTGATTGACATCATCACCATTTTAGGTGCGAAAAATATGTCTATCTGTAAAAACTAAAATTTATTTTCTCAGCTTCCTCTGGAAATTTTTTACCGGGACGATAATACACGAACACTACCATGAAGACCTTTCCAATGAGACTAAATTCAAAGCAAAAACTTTTTTTGCCGCTTTCTGGCAATATTGCTTAAAGTTCCAAAAAAATCTGTCTTAAACCTTCTAGTAAGAATAATAGTGCCAATGTTTAAATTAACGCTGTCGTTAGTCCGCAAGAGCTATATTAGTAGGTCTTCGATGCCAAATCGCCACGTCACTCTACTTTTGTTGCCACGGACAACACCAGCCCTATTTCACTTTATTCGTTTATTTAACCATTTATTTCATAGCTGTTGCGATTATTATTCTGATATCTCTAAAATATCACTGTTTCTTAATCTCGCGATAATAAATTGCATTCTGGAGAATATAACGCCTGATCCCATATCAATATGTCTGCGGCACAGACATACGTGGCAGTAATAAATAATCTTTGAAGGTTTGCCTCCATTTCCATGAATTCATTTGAGAAGAAATAATGACAGACTTTTATTATGATTAATATTTTGTTACTTGATTATATATGTTTCCAGAGACTTCATCGTGTGTGGTGAGAACGGGGAGGATGTTCTGCCATAGTTATTATAACGTTTGTTTTGTGAGCAATAAAAATATATGTACTGTCCAAGGGCTGTCAAGTGAAACGACTGAAACAGTCTTCTTTAGATTGACATTTGCATGTCCCCTTTGAAAATCAGTGTATAGAATTAATGACGAAGAACTGAAGCTTCATTTTTAATTCAACTCTTCTTAGAGGAGTGGATTTTACCTCATTCATTAGTGCTAATTAGTTCCAATTGTTACCTAGGATATATCAGAAATCCATCTTTTCGTGAAGTACTCAAATTTCAATCATCAATGGCCTGGCCAATCAGTAGCTTTTTGAGGCGCCCATTAGCATCGTAGCAGTGATAAGCGAAGGCCGTGTTTTCGTGATTGCATCCCAGTTCTGACACCAATATTTACACGAGTTTTCCTTAGATGAGCAAATTTCCTGTTGACAAGTGTTTTATGCGGATCTGTCGTCACCTCGCACACATACGTGCCATTGATGGAACTACCACGTTGATCTTCATATTCAAACCAGACTTGTGAAAACATCGCTGACTTGGCTAAGCACAGTGTTTGGTGAAAGCCGATAACACTGACAAAGTGAACAGCAAGATGCACAGCCGACTTCATGTAAGTAACGGTAAAACACCTGGTTATATTTGCGTTATCCACGCTTGCTTTAGAAACTCCAAGTACTTTCATACTCGTAATAAGAATGAATTCATGTTACTCACCTAATCAGGGCCCGTTTGGCGTTCATTTAAGTTTTCCATATGTGTTCTTTTATAACTGCTAGTTCATTTGCGTGCCATGCCTAAAGGAGCAATGAGTGCCGCCGGGCATCCCTGTTCGGCGAAATACGTTAATTCGCATTTGAGATGGCAAATGGTCGTTTGGAAAACGAAGAATCTCGCGAAATTCGTAGGGATTCTCGAATCTCGGTTTTTAGAGAGCTGTCTCGCAATCTTTTTTTCTGACAAATTACAGAGAATATACGAGCAGCAATCTCCTATCGTCTCGACCTCGTTGTCTCGGAAATCTCGCATTTACTATTCGCCAGCCCTCAATTGATCGCTACGCTATCTAACAACTCTGCAACACTTCAGTGACAGCACGCACAATTGTGTTAAAAATCTGTTTACTAAGTATTTCCTTTTAAACCTTATTGTTTCCTTCGTCAGAAAAATTTTGATGCAGGAGAAACATTTCGCTACTTAGGTACTTTTAAATGTAACTAGCACTCAAAGAAATTTGAATGCGAAAAGCCCAAAGGGTAAACGGGCACAATTCCAAGCAATACGAATCGTAGTGGAAAGTATTGAGCTTTTTCCTTAATAGATCTCCTCGGCTTGGGCGTAATGTTGTCCCATGTCAGATCACGTGGCATTCCCATGAGTATTCTCTCTTTCTTTTTCTTACGCACTGAAGGATATATGAATATGGAAGGTACTCATGGAATGCCACGTGATCTGAAATGGGCAAAACATTACGCCCAAGCCGAGGAGATCTATAGAGTCCTAAAGTGTGACGTCACAAATTTGAAAAATTTCGAATGTCAGATCTTTGTCCACAAATAATGAAAGACAAACTCCAGAAAATGTTGCATGCAAAAAATGAGGTGAATCGGTTGAAACGCGACTGAGATATGGCCCGCTAAATACATAATTTTCTTTAACAAATCACTGTATTTTGGACTCAGTTCCAAACTGTTTGGAACTGAACCAAAAATACAGTGATTTGTTAAGACAATTATGTATTCAGCGGGCCATATCTCGGTCGCGTTGCAACCGATTTGCCTAATTTTTGGTGTGTAGCTTTCATTCGATATGCCCTTTTGAAAACAAGGGACAATTATTGCTAAATCGAAATTTGTTTTTTTGTGACGTCATCACTTTAGGAGGTCTATTATAGTTGGAGCCTTCTCATGCTCTCGCTATCATGCTCCAGTTGAGCATGATAGTGAGATTTGTCAAGGCCGAGGTTTGTGATGTGCCGAAGCGAAACAAATCTCAGTAGAGCGGATTTCAGATGACCGCCGAAAGTAAGCCAGACTTGCGTTTAGTCAGCGTTTCTATTGGTCGAGAGTAATCTTTTGTCTTTCAGCCAATCACATTGCGAATTCAATCAAAACGCGCCACTGCTCACGTCATGATTAAACGTCATGATAAAACGCCTCCAGATTGGTTTGTTGCTGAATGGCTCGCACTCCTGATTCGCTAGTGGTAAAAGGCGAAAGATTTGTGAGTGCGCAAATTTCTGCGCAAATTTCTCTCGGCAAAAATCATAACATATTCAACCGGAAGATCGGCAAAATTGGCTTTTGTTTCCGAAATGAAAACCCAACATGGCGCCCGTGTCGATTCAGTCTCCTGCAGTATGACCCGTCATTTCACTTGCATCAAAAGTAATGTCGGCAAGAAAAGCGCGCAACAAAGTTTAGCCAAAATATAGAATCGATAGTTAAGTGGTAAGGATGCGTAATGATACAGGAGTCATGTTTCCCATCATTTGTAATGGGATCAGGAATAGCTTATTCGAAGGTCAGTTTCTTTCGCTCGTTTTTGCTAATTGCACTTTGAGGACTGGGTCGAGTCGCGCGTGGGCTAGCTGTGGTTTTTCTAGCGTGGTTACCAAGCTAAATTCTATAGGCTTGAATCACGTGCTTTTAATTCTTTACCGTCAAAACCTCACGTGATTTCTTCGAAATCTCATTATTTTTTTATGTTACAAAATGGAGTAATTACATTTTAAACATTTCGGAAGGAGCTTCTGCAGCCCTAGAGGGATTGTCATGACACATCAAGCAAAAGTCCGGAGTGAAGTTTGATAATGGTATAAACCCACTTCAATGAAGTGTGTTTTCTTGATAAATCTAGAAAGTTGAAAGCTCTCGAGTTGCTTTTAAGAAACTCAAAAATTTTAGCTTTCATTGATAATGGTTAGCGCAGTTGGCTTTGGAGCAAGGCACTTCACACGCCCAAATTTTACTAGAGTTACTGCATTTTCATGATTCTGCGAACCCTAACTTTCATTTCCGAACGCCAAACTACAGCGCATGGATTTTTTCGAAGTTTCTACGAAAATTTGGTTTTGAAGCATAGCTAGTCGAAAAGACCTCAAAGCCTACAGCTGTTCGCTCGTATTAGCATTAAAGGAAGCCAAACCGCGGTTTGTTAGCTGGCGTAGAGTTCGCAGAATAACGAAAACTGCAGTAATGAATGTGTATCTCTCATTCAAACCGTCTTTTGTGTGTGACCATTTCAACCAGGGGAAGAAATGTCCATAAAGTCACTTTTGTTGACCAAGTCATTGAAATGATGAAATTGTAAAAAGTTTTTGCAGCAGGATAACTGCGATAACGGTTTTCAAATTACCACGAAGCCACCACACGCATACTTCAACGCTTCCGGGCACATTACAGTTTTCAAAATATCTTGCCTCATCTAATTATCTAACGGCCTTTTACAACAAAAACGGCAGATGCCCTTTGGATCACCTTTCGTTTTAAAGAATCGCGCGAACCGAACCGAACCGAACCGAAGAGAACCGTAACAAAACAGGGAACAACTATAAAACACAACACAACACAAAAGAATAAAACAAAACAAAAGAAAATCTTCCAAAGCAGTAACCAGTTATTATGTTTAGAAGTTTTGATCTGACCTGACGTCATCTAATTTACATAAACTAATTAAAAAGAGCCATATCTCTTGAGCAGATAATCATATCGAACCAAAATAAACGGCATTGTTGATGTATTCAAGGTCGGGCTCTTGCCCTTATGTGTTCATGTTAGGGTGTTATGCATTTTCAGGATACCCTGTGAAAAACTATGTCGGTAAACCCTATAACGGCCTGCGGAGCTAGTCCTGATACAGACCGATTCTTTTGCGAGGCCAAGACGAAGCCACTCGCCTACGATTGTACTTAACTTTGGGCTGGTTTTCGCGATATAAAATTAAGTGTCGACGTGTCTTTTACCTAAACTTGCACTAGGCATAAAGATCAAAAGCAAGACAGATATTGTACCAGTCCGCCATTCAGCTACGATTTTAATGTCAGAGTAATTTTGGCTAGACCAAGAAGAGACAGCGATTGCACTGTAAAGATTTTAAAATACTAAGTTGGGATCCCTGTATGTGTGTATTACACAGGGATCCACCCTATTCAATTCATACGGCTCACTACTACGTAGCTTGTGAATCCACAAGTATTCCACATCTTGGATTCTATCCTTGGTGGTGTCTGTGTGAATACAATGAACTGAAAGTGCAATCGAATTTAGCAGTAAAGGAGGCATTAAAGAAGGCGACTCACCATACCTATCCGACAGGTCGGTCGGAGATATGTTTTATTCATTAGGGAAGAGGTCAAAACAATGATACTCTAGGGGACCCGATTTAGGGGGGTGGGGGAGAGGTCAAAACAATGATACTCTAGGGGGGACCCGATTTACGGGGGTGGGGGAGAGGTCAAACAATGATACTCTAGGGGGCCCCGATTTACGGGGGTGGGGGAGAGGTCAAAACAATGATACTCTAGGGGGGACCCGATTTAGGGGGGTGGGGGAGAGGTCAAAACAATGTTACTCTAGGGGGACCCGATTTAGGGGGGTGGGGGAGAGGTCAAAACAATGATACTCTAGGGAGACCCGATTTAGGGGGGTGGGGGAGAGGTCAAAACAATGATACTCTAGGGGGACCCGATTTAGGGGGGTGGGGGAGAGGTCAAAACAATGATACTCTAGGGGGGGACCCGATTTAGGGGGGTGGGGGAGAGGTCAAAACAATGATACTCTAGGGGACCCGATTTAGGGGGGTGGGGGAGAGGTCAAACAATGATACTCTAGGGGGACCCGATTTAAGGGGGTGGGTATGACCCGAAACTACCAACCTAGTTTTAAAGAAAATTCCTATTTTTGACTGCAATTATCTCGCAAGAAAATGGCCATAATGAAAAGGCAGGCTCACCATCGTACTCTACAACACATGGCAAGTTGATTTATGCAATAAAATATGGTACCCCTATATAACCATTCGGGAAAATAATGTTTCAAATTCAGTAGGGGGTGGGGTGGGGTACTTCGTCCCGCCACCCGCGACCTCCCCTGACAAAATCGGGCACCTAAACCTCTTCCCTTACATGGCAGACAATGCGGCGAGGCAGTGCATTATGGGAAGGTTGTGTCGCGGCTCCATTAAATCAGTAATATCGAAATTATCCACGACTCATTAGAATAATTATTATTGGGTAAAAATGTGTTTATGTGATTTAGAGTTACAATGAATTGAAGGGTTTGCATTGCGTATTATACTTCTACTTGAAAAGCACTTTCTACTTTAAAATATATTTTGTCTACTTACAGTACTTCTTAACGTTAGCAATCCCCGGGCTCAAGCTCTGTCAAAGCAATATATAGTCTTCCTAAAAATGATGTTCCAAACTTATTTCTTTACAATGGAAACATATTAATGGCCATTAATGGATTATAGTAAAAACGGGAACGAGGGAAAAGAAGCTGCCGAATCCTTTCCAGAGTCTCCCGTAGTTTGATAATGTGCATACGTTGTCTATCTTCACAAATTTACATACGTTTATTCATCACAGTTTGCTCAAAGTGGCATTTCCTATAATGAATTGACGTTTCATCATAGTTAAGTGCAATAGACGATTTAGTAAGTGAATACCATAATTCCGCCATTACTGAATTCCTAGTGTTAAAATTGCATGAATAGAAATAGAATTGGCAAAAACAGCAGCTTGTCTGGGCAAAGATTTGTTCGAATAAAAGTTGGAAACCTAACAAAAGGAAGGATTTTTTTCCTTATCCTATTACTCGAGAGAAAATACCAGAGACGATATATTCTCCGTTGATGATGCTAGTGCGACGGTGAATGAATATAACGGGGGGTGGAGCTAAGTCAGATGACAACATGTCTAATTTGTAGGGTGATTAATAAAGCTTGGCGGGTATATATCTCTTTGAAAAGAGATATAAACCGAGATTCACTGTACACGCGCCGTAGACGTGGAAAACGACCGCTCGGAAGTAGTGAGTTACCATAAAGATCTCAAATCATTGGTGTTCTACATCTCCTTCGACACTTCCTCTCTACTATTGTTAGTAAGTGATGATGTTGCTCATTTTTTCATTTCCCCCTCTATCACAGGCCTTGTAGCAGGCCATGTAGTAGCCTTTTAGCAGGCCTTGTAGAGCTGGGCGTTTGTACTAGATATAGGCGTTGAATATTTAACTATACAGCACAATACGATTTAGGGACTGGCTAATTTTGATCATATCGAATGCTTCGACATTGCTGATGATCGGGGTTTTAACGTTATTGGTATAACCTGGTTTAATAGATATCTGATTCAATCGTGTTATGAAAAAAACCCCGTGAAAGTAAGTGTTCGTCATTTATTTACAGTTTTATTCTGCAAATATATGCGCGCAAACGTCAGGCGATGGACGGTAAACATCCTTGAAAGGAACCGACTATTAAAACTCGTCTTAAGGGAAGGTGTGAATTCTAACGACCGGAAGTCTCGTTCTATAACAATTTATCTCTTCACTTTATCTCAGTTGAAATCGCCAAGCGCTAGAGAGAGATGCTTCTCGATATGACGCTAGTCGTTATGTGCTCGATATTCAAATTTTGCACCGTGAAATCCTTTTCTTTTTTTATTAATTGAGATCGAGGTAGATAAAGAGACAAAGATACCGTGGCCTCTTTACTGATATTCAAGTATCTGTTTTGTTTCACATTTCGTTCATCTTCGCGTGGCGCTTAATTGTATGAGGACAGATGCTTATATAAGTTGACAATCGAGAATACACTATAGCCTCACATATAAAGCAAAAACCCATTAGATTTTGAATTGAATATGATTTTACCCATTAAAGCCATTGTCATTCGCCCGCTGTGGTTCTTGGCACGATATATTTTGCACCACACTTTAAGATCTCGTATAGGCTTTTTGACGCGGTGCGTCACTTTGGAGGTGTGTAGCGACACATCAATCGGCTTGTACTAGAGACAAGAGCTTACACAAGACCCCTTAAAAACAGACTTTAAAAAGAAAACAAACAATAATTCTATATTGCAGTTCTGTCGATTTATCTCCGTTTGCTATAGATAAATCCCCTCTTACAGAGATAAGTCCTTGACTCCTCTTGAAATACTCTACTTCTCAGTATATCTTGTAGAATCATATGTATTGTAAACTATTATAATGCTTTTTTTTTATCACCGCAGCAACTTTCAAATTAACAGAAGAAATGTGTCTGTTGATCTATTTTCATAAATGTCCTTGAGCTGTAGCCTTTAAAACCCTCTTGTGCAATTCACATTTGGTAACGAGCCTCGAGGGTCAAACCCTATCCGACCTTCCAGTACTATTTCAAGGTGACATGCAGAAACGCCCATTTTTATTCCTTCAAACTGAAAGCGCCATATTCTTTGCATATACGGTATTGTAGTTTAGATACGCTTTGTTTTCAATGCCCGGAGGTATATCCATTACGATGCATTTTTTACTCAAATATCATATACCCTTTTGACTTCTTTCAGGAATGATGCAAGGATTTTAAAAATCACTTTGCTATTTGGTCTACCCTGCGAGCAGAGGCTACTTTTTTATCTCCCTGCATTTTCTTTTACTTTAAATGTTTTCTTGTGTTTTTCAACTACGCAAAAGTAGCCTCTGCACACAAATGTCATTTCTCTGTCGCGCATGTGTGAGAAAATGGCGTGAGCTTGGAGGAACTGGTCGATCAAGTTTGTGCGCGAGCAAGAAAATAGGCAATTTGTCTGCTCTACAACTTACACAAAATCACTTTTTGTGGCCTTTAATGGCTCGTTTACTCACATTTAAAGGCTCTTAAACGTAGCTCTGATACTCATTCTAAAGTTTGCCTTTGAGTATTAGCTGGCGATCGTTTTATTTTCTATATAAATTTGAGCAAAATGTGTGTTGTCATTTGAACGAGAAATCACTCGTGAAAGCGCAAGCTGTTTTCGAAGCAAAAACACTGACGCCATTCTTGTAAAACCAGCCAAACCAGTCAAGTATGTCCACGATCCTGGATGAGGTTGTGAAGTGGCCTCTGCACACAAATGTCACAGATGCAAATGTCACAAATGTCACAGACAACTAGCAGAGAACTATTTGGTCTATCCCGAGCTCATGCTCTGCTCTAATGACCTCATTTTACCAGCATTAATATTAGAAATTTTGTTTTTTTTCTGGAGAACTACAATCAAACTTCTGCGATCGATTGGAAATTCAAATTAACCTAAACCGATAGAAGTGGTGAACATTTTGTCAAGGATAAAAACGGCTTGTAAACTTAGTATAAAGTCTCAAGGCAGTAACCACATGAATGGCCTTTTACTTTTGTTCATTTTTCCCTTGTTCACTTTCTTCCACTCTTCTTCGAATAAGGTTCCAGCTTGAAAATTGTAGCTACAAAATGGAACCTTAATAGTAAAACAACATAATATACGATTTGCCCGTGGAACTGGCAAGTGACCATCAAGTAAATGACCGCAGAAGTTATGTATTATGCAAAATTACTGGTTGGATGTTTGAAGACCTCCAGCATTCCCATGTGCTAAAAGATAACGGCGTGCTGAGATGCTGATAATCCACTGTGACGGCCCATCCTTTTTCGTAGTGCAACTGAGACTTTTTACCCACATTTGATGGCCTCATGCAGCATGCGCTCTTACTTCCAGCTGTTGTCGCAACATTATAATCAAGAGCAAATAGACCGTTAAGGTGGCTCCAACCAGTTATCTAAACGAGGCACCTCTAAACTTAGCGTTTTAATCTGAGATTCTTAAAAACTCAGGACTGATATCTCATCAGAATCGCTTGAATTGATTACAATACAGACAATCTGGAGTAAAGACTAAAGGCTATTTCAGAACCTGGCCTTCGAGGCGTTTCTCGAAACTTACTTGTCTGTCTACAAACGTGGAATTTATCAAACAAGCAGTGAATTTTCCATCACTTAAAGTGCCACTAGCACCTAAGTTGCACTTACCTGAAATTCCATCGAATTTGGCACACAAGTACTATACATCATGATCTTTAGCACTACACCATTTATTTTGCCAGTGGTTGACAGGCAAAATAGGGTATTTTCACCCCGAACTTCGACGTTAATGAGGTCGACTTCGTCCTCAAATTCATCCCCCCAAGATGCAACGCGCGTGTGACACGTGATCTCAGCCAGCACAGGGAGCCCGAACGGCAGATCTCAAATGCGTTTTTTTCCTATTTTTTAAGGCAGTTCTCCAAGAAATAGGTCGGACTTGTCCGGCTCTAGTCGTCACATTTTGCACCAAATTCATGCCAGCCGGCCCTGAGAAGACCTGTACCTTTTGCTCTACACGCTTACAAATCACCAAGAGTACATAAATAAGAGTGTACAACATGATAATAGGGCTTGAGAGAACCTTTAGACAGACCTAGTTATTTTTAGATTGGCACTTAGTCGTCTTTATACACCCCCTAGGGTCACGCACAGAGAACAACGAAGGCAGAAAACAATAGGCCTAATTAAAGAATACAGTCTTGCAAGAGCGTGCGTATCGGTTGAGCGGTTGTAAATACCGAAGTTATAATGAGCTACTGATCAAATGAATTTGATTGGCTACAAAAACAATAGCATTATAATTCAGCGAGAAAAACAGTTCTAAAAATAACTAGGTCTGTACAAAGGATCTCTCACGAATACTGTATCGGAGTTGTTCACTCTTAATTATGTGAACTCTTGAAATCACCTAATTCGCTGTTTTTAAATTAAGCAATAATAACTACTTACTAACCGAGAGTGAGGGCATTACGTGAAATATCAAACTGAGGTTTGGCGTATCGACCGAGCGATAGCGAGGTTGATACGCCAAAACCGAGGTTTGATATTTCACGTAATGCCCGAACGGTCGAGGTTAGTAAGTTGTTTATTATATGGCACTTTTTTTTCAAACTTTTAACGAACCGGAAGTCGCCTCGTTCATTTTCCCGCCGAAATAACTCAGACACGCGCCCGCGTCGCGCTCGAGTTCATTCAGAGTTGTTCATATTCGCCGAGTCAAATTGATAGAACAAACCCGTGTGTGCAAACCACGTCAGACTTGATCTAACGTAATCAATCTCTTATGGATGTCAAATACTTCGGAATCCTTTCTTTTACAGATATTTTATAATGTTGTTTAGTCATTTGTGAGAAACTTTTGAGGGAGTTACAGAAGTTTCAAACTGCAAGCAACGGGAAGCAAGTCTTCGACGTCAGCTCAACTTTTTTTTTAGCACCATTGGGGAAAACATTGCTACTTTTTCACTAGGAAAAGGCCTTTGATAAATACGGAAGAAGAGTTAAACCTGAAGAAGATATTTCACAAGCTATCCTCCAGAAAATTGCGATGGTTATTTTAGCCGGCTTTTGTGCAAAAGCAAACGTCAAGTAAGAATGAATTTAACTCGAGGAGATGGAGAGAGAAAAGAAATCAACGACTTCACTATCAGTTAGCGGTAAGCACAAAGTTTGAACTCGCTTTCTGTTATTATTTTTAGCTCTCAAGTCTATTGAATTCCCAATAAATTTTGACTTTACATGTAGCTTTTACCTTTTACTGCTATTTTGACTCCCTTAAGTTCTCATTTTCTCCGGATAGACTCGAGTTTCTTAGAGTAACTTTTTGGCTCTGCTTTGCTTTTGTTAAACAGGTCATTTCTGATATTCAGGCCTTTATTTTCCTCTTGTCACAAGTTAGAATTATGTTATACTGTGTCAAGTATTCCTTGTTGTGAATTTCGCTGAAAATCTTTTTGAATTTGTGTTATTTTAAGGAGATGAATTTTTGTCAGTCGTGAACTGCGAGCGGGCATTAAGAATTTCCATAATGCCCGTGGGCATTACGGAGAGTTACGCCCGCTCGTTAGCCAATCAGAGCGCGCGTACTATCGTTGCCATATAATAAAAGTACTTTCCGCGTGCTCTCTGCTTTCTTACAAACACGAGGGGGATGTTGGGAGAACTGATCAAAACTTGAAAGACACGAGCCGAAGGCGTTTTATCAGTTCGACCAACATTCCCCGAGTGTTTGTAAGAAACCAGAGAGCACGCAGAAAGTATTTTTATTGCTAACATACACACGCGCGACAGCGTTGCGTGACAATCGTGTTTCTCAGGTCTCTTACAAACACGCTTTTTAACCAATCAGAATGCGCACATTCACAATACAACATAGGTGTTATTTTCTAACACATTTTATCAGAGGAGCTCGTTTGCCTGTCATGCTAATTCGCTAACTTCATGTCGCGAGGTCCACCTCGTACCCAGGGTCTTCTCGGTCATTTTCAAAATGACGGTTGATTCGAGGAGAAGACCCTGGGGACGAGAAGAAGTACCATTCCAGCACTAGAATGGCACGGCTTACATGACTGTCACGCATGGCATGAGCCATACCATGGCCACGATGTCACAGTGGAGTTTAATAACCACAAACGAATTACTTCATTTGACATCATGAGGAGCTTTAGGTCGCTCCTATGACGTCACATTTAATGAGCATATCTTTCATTGAGATCTGTCAACAAGACGCTAAGCGGGAAGTACGAATCAGCAGAGGTGTTGCCTACTGCTCCGCATCTGTCAGTAAAAGCCGGGATAAGATTGCAAAATCTCTGAATTTGCATATTTCGATCAGTAAATAAATGGCGGGATAGTGGCGGCAGATTTCTAGTCCACGAGGTTCACTCCAATGTTACTACCGACACTACGTACAAACAGGCGGTATTAGCTCGTGTAAAACATTTCATTGTAACAATGTGTGGTACGGTAAGGTTGCTATTCCCAAGTAAGTATTCCAGTGACTCAAAACTGCCTTCCTACCATAATAGACAGAGCATAGTGGCGGGAAAGCTAAGGACGTATCTTTGACATGAGAGAAATGATGAATCCTTGTCGGTTTTCGCTTTTCTTTCGACTTCACCTTCACCTGCGAAGTACTTCTGTATCTAACCTAGAACCTGGAAATTGTTACGACTTTTTGCGCAATGGTGTCGCTTCAAACTGGGGCATTAGCTTGCCTGACTTTAGCGCTTATCGAAGCCTATCAAGGAAATGATTTAAAAGTATAACAAAGAATGCAATAGTGTCGCTTCATACTGGGGCATTAACTTGCCTGTATGCCTATTTCAGATGCTATATTTTGGTCACGACTTTTGCGCTAACATATCAAAGTAATGCTTTAAAAGTTTATGCAAAATGCAATTATAGTGTCGCTTCATACTTGGACATTAACTTTTGCCTGTATGCTTATTTCAGATGCTATATTTTGGTCACGACTTTTGCGCTAACATATCAAAGTAATGCTTTAGAAGTTTATGCGAAAATGCAACTATAGTGTCGCTTCATACTGGGGCATTAACTTGCCTGTATGCCTATTTCAGATGCTATATTTTGGTCAAGACTGTTGCGCTAACATATAAAAGTAATGCTAGTTAAACGTTTATGCAAAAAATGTAATTATAGTGTCGCTTCATACTGGGTCATTAACTTGCCTGTATGCCAATTTCAGATGCTATATTTTGGTAAGACTTTTCGCTGACATACCAGAGTAATACTTTTAAAGTTTATGCAAAAATGCAATTATAGTGTCGCTTCATACTGGGGCATTAACTTGCCTGTATGCTTATTTCAGATGCTATATTTTGAACACGACTTTTGCGCTAACAGTGAATATCAAAGTAATGCTTTAAAAGTTTATGCAAAAATGCAATTATAGTGTCGCTTCATACTGGGGCATTAACTTGCCTGTATGCCTATTTCAGATGCTATATTTTGGTCATTAACTTGACTTTTGCGCTAACAGTCATATCAAAGTAATGCTTTAAAAGTTTATGCGAAAATTCAACTATAGTGTCGCTTCATACTGGGGCATTAACTTGCCTGTATGCCTATTTCAGATGCTATATTTTGGTCGCGACTTTTGCGCTAACATATCAAAGTAATGCTTTTTTTATGCGAAAATGCAACTATAGTGTCGCTTCATACTGGGGCATTAACTTGCCTGTATGCCTATTTCAGATGCTATATTTTGGTCAAGACTGTTGCGCTAACATATAAAAGTAATGCTAGTTAAAGTTTATGCAAAAAATGTAATTATAGTGTCGCTTCATACTGGGCATTAACTTGCCTGTATGCCAATTTCAGATGCTATATTTTGGTAAGACTTTTGCGCTGACATACCAAAGTAATACTTTTAAAGTTTATGCAAAAATGCAATTATAGTGTCGCTTCATACTGGGGCATTAACTTGCCTGTATGCCTATTTCAGATGCTATATTTTGGTCACGACTTTTGCGCTGACATATCAAAGTAATGCTTTAAAAGTTTATGCAAAAATGCAATTTAGTGTCGCTTCATACTGGGGCATTAACTTGCCTGTATGCCTATTTCAGATGCTATATGTTGGTCACGACTTTTGCGCTGACATACCAAAGTAATAACTTGAAAACAAGATGTACATTAGGTTGATACGGCTTTTGCGCTGCGAAGTATGGCGATATATCAGTTAACACTCTCGACTGCTATCCTTTAATCCCCTTATACTATCCTTCAACAGTTTCTTTGTCTTGATACATTTGGTATCCTGTAGTTTGGTGCTCTGAGAGCACCAAAACAGTCGGGGGTCTCAGCATAAAGCTCCTCATGTTATACAGCTAAATCCATCCAGCTGATCCGAGAAAAAATATTAGCCAATCAGAATCGAGGGAGTTTGAAAACTGGGTTATCACCCTTGGTAACCTAGCCTGCAAGATGGTGGGACTCAGAATTCGAAGGGGAGATCAGCTTTTCGCTTATTGAGTTTCTCTTTTTACTGTTTTCTGCCGTCTGAGCGACTTCATTTCGTATGCTGTGGATCTCGACAAAGCCTGAATGAGTCACAGGACTTTTGCGTGATGCCACGCTACAAATTTCTGTTGTTGTCTTCAAAAAACAGCTGAGATTGGATAGGTCGAGATTGGCAGGGACGGGCAGGGAGAACTTCCGAGTGATTTTGTGTACAAAACAATGTGAAACCAGAAGAGCAAGAAGCTCTGGAAATCATCTTCGATGATCCGGGGAAACTTTGAGATTGTGATTGGTATCATGATCAGCCTCAAGGAGTGGTGCTGCAGTGCTTGAACCATTATTTCTCAGTGCGTCCAGCCGAACTTCTGAGCCAAGGCTACGCCTATACTTACTGACTACTACAATACAATGTAAGTTTTTCCTTTAAAAAGGATAAATGTCTGTCTCGAAGAGCGGAATATTTCTTCGAATATGTTGTCTGTAGCAACCAGGGGTTAACTTTGGTTGGAGTCTGAATTCCCTGCGAGTAGAGGCTACTTTTTATCTTGTGCGTTTCTTTTTACTGTTAATTTTTATGATTTCTTGTGTGTTTCAACTGCGCAAAAGAAGCTACTTCAAAACACAAAACAAGATATGAAGTGGCCTCTGCTAAGCAGGGCAGGGTCTGATCATTGTGACAGCCCAAGCAGTGGAATGTGAGTGCATTTTTGTTGTAAACAAATTCATCCAAATTTTCTGTGATATAAATTATGGCCAATTTTCTAAGATGTGTTTTTTTTCTGTTGCTATGATGACCGTGAACCAGCCCTTAAAAGTTGAAAAATACAGGGAACATACTTAAGCAATAAAACGAGTATTTCCGTGGTTTATAATGTGATAAATGCAGGAGGGATGGTTTTTATGAACCATATTTCTTTCTAAAAAATGACAAATGAGCATGGTCACTACTGGAATTAACTGATACATTTAATAGAATAAGGGTAAAGAATGAATACTACAGGAGGGCAACAAGGTTTTGCCACATGCTACTCTCTTGAAAGAAAGTTGATTATTCTTATTCTTATTTCCAATGTATGAAGATTTTTGGACAAGTATAAGGGATGTACGGACCCCCAAAACCCCCAATTAGCAAATTTGAAATCATTTGCACCTCCAAATAGTACTTGGTACACTTCTAATGGGCCATAGCCTCCCAGCTATGCCATCCTTACTGTGACTGCAAAAAGTCTTTTAATTTCAAGTTCTATGGTAGTGTCAGATTGATTCATATAAAATCCAAGAAGGCTATACTTACAGCCCCAAAGAACATGGCTAATTGCTGGCTGCTTGGCACAGCCTAAAAAAATAATACATTCTTGGTAGCCTTAGCTACAGTTTCACAGAATGCAGTGTCTGAGGGGCCTATAGGCATTTTTTGGAAAAGGAAAAACGTTTGCAGTTCTTCCTGTTTTTTCTAAGGATTATCAAAATCTAAATAAAGCAAAATAGCTTTCAAAATTCAACTAATTTTTGGGCAGACCAGGAAAATATGCAAACATTGCTCTTGCAATTACAAAGCCCTGTCAATTTTCCAGATCATCTGAGCTTTGAAATGTTATAATTATTATTCTTATTATTTATTTACCTGATTTGTCTTGTTTTCATGTTATCAGGTAGATGGAAAAAATCCTGAGACGTCATTGCCATCCGTGCCCTGGGTTCATGAATATTTAAAGACTCCACAGTTATAACAACCATAACACCATTTGCTTCACATGGCAAGCAAAGCACAATAAAAACATTAATCAGGTTTCGGATATTAACTCAATATTCTTTTGCTTAGTAAATAGGTAAATGACAATGAAACCATTCCCGACACTGCTAGTGAAGCCATAATCAGCATTTATTTCAGGCTTAATATTGATTTGTATTTGTATCTGAAATAAAGTGTTTGTATGGTGACTGGTTTGTTTACTTTTGATTGATTAGTGTCTCATTTACATGTAAACACAGTGGCAGTACAAACATTGTACAGGGGTCATTATTATTTTTCTAATAATTGACTAGAAAGTGCTGCCTTCGTGTCCAATTTTGCTTTGTTCAGGGTTACAATCTTGATTAGGCCTCTTCGCTGTGTCTTTTCCTTCTTTGGCTTTTAGAAACAAGGTTAACAGCCATAAACGAAGTAAAAAAATAGCGCATTTTGTTTAAGCTGTAAGTACAGAAGTGTGCCATTTTTGAGGGTTGCTTGCTTGCTTTATATATAAAGACAAAGACCAACCAGAAGCAGGATTAACGCCAATGTTTCGGACATCCATTCCTTCATTGTTCGAACGTCATCCTCGCATCATAACTCCTAGGAATCTCGTACAGAAAACAGGGCTCTCGACAAGATATAGTACGCTGTTGTTATCAATTCCTTCTATGAAGAAGCCATTACCTCCTTGCCAAGCGTGTAAGCTCTATGTCAGGGCTTTTAGAGTTGGCATTTGTAAGCAGTAACTGGGAGTTTATCGTAGTGTCGGCGGGCATCGGGTGCGGAACGAATGGGAGCCAGAAAATAAACCAGCCAAAAATCAACAAATCGCAAGTTAAAAGTTGGATTCTTCTTTCATTCATAAAACTCTGCTACTAAGTAAGCATTCTGAGTGAAAACTAGGACAATCACTTTAGAAATGTGGACCTCCGAAGCCAGAGAAAAGGATGGACTTTTTTCTCCCTTCGAAGTCCGCCATTATTTTCCTTGAGCATGAGAGCCTAATAGGTGATACCGCTAAAAGTATCGCGGGCAAGGTGATAACCCAGTTTTCCCGTGACGTCATGTGACGTCACGATCTCAGATCAGCTGGATTAGCTTCGCGCGGCGCATTTTTATTACGTCACTTTGGGTTGGGGATTTGGGTTTTTTCTTCTCTGCTTCCGCCAATCAAACCATCCAAGCCAATCAGGTCACATTGCCTTGTTGCTGTCACTAGGCTTTCTGCCGCGCGAACAAAACCCAGTTGACTACTCAAGGCGAAACAAGGCAAGGAGCCGATTGGCTTAGGGGAGTTTGACTGGCGGAAAATAACAAGCAAAAATCAAATCAAGTTTTGAAATCTCACAGCGCGAAACAACGCTTTTTTGATAAGAGCCCCTTCCACCGAGCATCCATTCACAAGCAAAAACGAAATTTACAAATTCTAACATTTTTCGAGTAAATATCCCTTGACAAATAGGAAATATGTTTTAGCTTTTTTTTAATTCACATAGTTTCACCTAGAAGATGCTCAAGGACCCCCTTGAAAAAAACAAATTAGGAAACGTTATTTGTTACGCTGTCCTTTATAATTATTAGCTTCCGCCGCCTAGGCTATGACACTCTAACTTCAAAAGTCAATACCACCAAACTCAGTCTTTAATAAGCCCTCAAGCTTCTGTCTTAGATCTGTTCAATTATTTCCGTTCGATACTATTTAACATGACAATTAATTTCATATTTCAGAAACTAACAGAGCTCTCAAATCAAAGGAAAAAAGACAAAGTCTAGGTTTGTGAAATACAGTCTCACTTTATCAATCATGCAATCAACCTAAAGTTTATTCTGCAGGTTAGGGTCGCACAGGGAGTTAAGAGTGTTCGTATATACTAGACTTTCACATGAAAGAAGGAGCATATCACTTTTTGATGTAATATGTGGCTCTAGGACATGTCTCCGCTAAACAGAGCTGCCTTCTTGCCTCATGCTATGTTGGTTGAGCCGCTTATTTGCCAATCACTTCCTAGACAGGTGCAAAAGGCACTGCATTTTCTCACAAGTTTTCCAGAGTCCATATGTATTAAGTATAATCTTTCACTGCCAACTTCAATCATTCATGGTGAGATTCAAGCATAAGTGAACTTGTCTCCTCTAACATTCGCCACATTTGGTAAGTGTTCTATTTAAAATGAGAAAACAGGCCATTAGAGTTATCTTATCTTGGAACCTTATTTTTCACCCACACTTCCAATGCCGGAACTGCACGACGACAGAGTGTATTTTTAAACCATTATTTTACTAATGTTGGTGTGAAAAGATCGCCCAGTGCAAGATCCAAAACTCGTTAGCTTAAACACGTGGAATAAACTAACAACAGTCTTCTGCGAAAAGTGAAAGGAGATGGGCTACTATGATACATACTAAAACTATTTATCAGCTCCATCATCAGTAAAAGCACTGCCAATGGGATTGTCGGGAAGGGCAATCTCCAGGGTAAAAGAGATGTAGAATAATTTAGTGCATTGTGATATAATGAATACCTAATGTATAATATTTCTTATACTGAAATCAGCATAATCTGGATTGCATAAGAGGTATAAGTGGGAGGAATGCGTCACGTTGCTAGCAAACATCGTATCCGGCACGAAGGACCAACATTGGAATATTGAAACTATACTAAATATTAGAGGTCTAAAATGTAGGAGAGTGACGATACGTTAGATTGAATGATATCTTAAGCTTTAGGGTGAGCGAGAAAACATGTTTGAAAAAGCGTTCGAAGTTTTCGAAGGGGACATCACTTTGCTATTTTTCGGGCTTTTATTTGGGAATCTTTTGTTCGGCACGGGTTAGTTTTTACTTTTTCCAGAAAATTCCAGTAGACCTCCTCGGCTTGAGTGTAATGTTTTCCCATTTCAGATCACGTGGCATTCCCATGAGTAATCTTTCTTTCTTTTT
Source organism: Scolanthus callimorphus (assembly GCA_033964015.1). Lineage (NCBI taxonomy): Eukaryota > Metazoa > Cnidaria > Anthozoa > Actiniaria > Edwardsiidae > Scolanthus > Scolanthus callimorphus. The sequence continues at coordinate 15,963,663 of CM066913.1, forward strand.
CTGCTACGCACCGAAGGATATATGAATATGGAAGCATTCCAAAAGAAAGAAAGATTATTCAAATGAATGCCACGTGATCTGGAATGGGAAAACATTACACCCAAGCCGAGGAGATCTATTCCAGAACATGGTTATTGCCAGGAAGAAAAAATAATAACGGCACCTTCCATGGTTATTGCCAGGAAGAAAAACATAATAACGGCACCTTCCATGGTTATTGCAGGAAGAAAAAAATAATAACGGCACCTTCCATGGTTATTGCCAGGAAGAAAAAATAATAACGGCACCTTCCATGGTTATTGCCAGGAAGAAAAAAACAATAACGGCACCTTCCATGGTTATTGCCAGGAAGAAAAAAATAATAACGGCACCTTCCATGGTTATTGCCAGGAAGAAAAATAATAACGGCACCTTCCATGGTTATTGCCAGGAAGAAAAAATAATAACGGCACCTTCCATGGTTATTGCCAGGAAGAAAAAATAATAACGGCACCTTCCATGGTTATTGCCAGGAAGAAAAAAAACAATAACGGCACCTTCCATGGTTATTGCCAGGAAGAAAAAAATAATAACGGCACCTTCCATGGTTATTGCCAGGAAGAAAAAATTATAACGGCACCTTCCATGCATGGTACACGTATAAAAAGAGAAATATATGCATTATAAAACATAGAAATTTAGCAGCCTGTAGCTATTTCAAGTTACAATTATTTAACCGATTGCTTCATGGTAGCAGTTTACAGCGAAACGGAGCCAATCAAACCGATTTCAGTATCCGTCTTCGTATATTAAAAAAGGGCAATGAAAGCAAAAATCATTGCGCAGTGGAGTTATTGAGATATAATGTTATTTAAAACGAATGTTCCGTTGTTTTTGTCGTAAACGAGGCTCAAATAATTGATAAAACCAGACAACCTACAGGCAACAGGACGTAAAGCATTTGTAAAGGAGCGTAAAGTGCCGTGAGTTTATATTGAACTCATCAGAAATATTCAGCATTTACAATCGGTGGATTAATGTTTAGATTTTCAGCGTCTCTCTTAATTTTAATTTTATTTTCTCCTTTTGTTCATCACACTGCTCCAACCTCTTTAAATTTGTCTAAAAAATCCCCCTCAAAAAAATTCTCAATAGCATTCGACACAAAAAAACGAATCAAATTGAATTAAATTGAAGGCACACTCATTTCTGTCAGTTTGTTTTAAACGTTCTCCCTTGCTGAACCAGAACTAAGCCTTTCTTTGTTTCACTAAGTTTAGTCATCAAGGCCAAGTTTATTGCAAACTAATAACCGGGAAACTGCCTTTGCTGTAGGCCTCATGTGGATTTTCTCCAAAAACGTTTTACTCTGTTTGAAATAATATTATAATATATATGCTAATCTTAATATCAAATGATGGCGGGGTTTTGCGCATATGTGAGTTCTAGACGTAAGACATGTCGCATGTTTAATTTGATTTATCACTATTTACCAGCCATTATGACTTGTTGTCGTCGTTGTGGTCTGTATCAGTGTCTGATTTGGTATTCTATGCTCCAGTGAGAACGTTCTACATGCGCGACAAAAAGGTATGCCACTTTGTATTTCTTTTCGGGTTTAAAAACAAAAGGAATGTTGCTCGTACATTTTAGGGGTTTTAAAGGTGTTAGAACCTAAAATTTAAGAACCTATTTAGCTGAAATGCTCATCTTATACAAGACCCCCTTTTCACAAGAAACTATTCAGCCTAAAATTCCCAATAGGTCCTTATTTTACAACAATGAAAGTACAGATGAAAATACCCCCTCCCCCCCAAAAAAAAGATTGTCTAGGGGCTCAGTTAGTATGATTCAAAGAATGAGCTAAAAATGAAAACACTAACATGTCTTTGCCAAACTGATGAATTAAACAGTATAATTGTATTGAGAAGTCATCACATATGCCCTGTATATTAGTTATATTTGCTGATCGCTAGTGCCCCTATCAAATTAAGAACCTATATCCTAAGTAGCCTTAAATCCCACTAAATACCATTTCTATAAGAATCTAATTAGGCTAGTTCGACAAATCTAGGTTCTTATACGCAAGTTTTTACTGTACTGCCGAATGCACACGGTTTTTCTGATCTGATTGGCTTTATATTCCCATATTTTTGACCGGGGATGATCGTCGGAATTTTCAGTTTCACCCCTAAAAGATACCAAACATAGCGGGCCATAGCGTGGCTCAAAAAAATTATTACCCTAAAAGATAACCTAAAAGATGAGGTCTTATGTGCCAAGTAGGCGCGAAGGACACAGTAACAGGGGAAAAATACCCATGAAGACATTTCCGTGTTTGTTTCTAATTCATCGTCTTCTCATCGAATAATCTCTCTTACTTACACGGTTTTTAGAAGCACCATCATGAGAAAAAGCAATTTGGACACAGTTTCGGCCCCAAAAGATACCAATCTGCCTAAAATTTATTGAAGATCAAGATCACCCCTAAAAGAGACCAAACCAACGTGATTTTAACCCCTAAAAGATACGAGTTCCCCCCCCCCCCATACAAATCGGCCGCTTATAGAGCGGTTTTCATATGTCTGTCGTGAAACCAATCGCAAAGTAATTACACCAATTCTGAATAAAACCTATAGCAGTGATTACAAAGTAATTGTGAATTACTGACGACAGTCATCTGAAATGCTCGCTATAGACCTCTTTACCTTAGGCGCAATGTTGTCCCATTTCAGATCAGAGCATTCCCATGAGTATTTTTTCTTTGCTTTTCTGCTACACACCGAAGAATATATGAATATGGAAGCAACCCAAACAAAGAAAGATTATTCCACTAAATGCCACGTGATTTGAAATGGGACAACATTACGCCAAAGCCGAGGTCTATTGTAAATAGTACTTACAACGGCGGTTCTTCAGATTGGGTGTATTTTCTATGGCATAAATACTAGATTCACTATTTTATACTAAACTACAGAATAAAACGGGTGAAACTTTAGGCGCAGGTGTGTATGGTGGGACGCTTGAGTCGAATTCAGCCGAATTCCTGCGTTCAGGGCGGCTGTAATTTTGTGGAGCGGTATAAGTAATATATCAAACACGAGACAGGATTTCCAAACACTAAGAAGTGGGTTGAAAAAAAGTTTTTAACCGACTTCGAGGTGTTTGTAAATCCTGATGAAAAACACTTTTGATATAGCTTCTCAAACTAATCATTTAATGTAGAGATAATTTGAAGGAATAAAATCCTTAAAATATCTATGCAAATTAAGATCGCGTACCCAACCCCCCTTCACGTTTATGATTCGAGAAGAACGTTTAGTAGGATAATATGGAAGTTGTTTGCATCACAGTAATGTGTTTTCCTGTTGACACGTCATATGTGATCATATGTTCGTCATATGTTTGAATTATGTTTGAACCTGTGAACACTGACAAGTGGGTTGAAAAAAAGAGGCAAAACCGAATTTTTTAATCGACTTCGAGGTGTTTGGGAATCCTGATGAAAACTTTGTCGGTTCATTTAATACCGAGAAAAAGAAGGAATAAAATATCATAACTTTGCAAATTAAGATCGTGTATCAAAACCTCCTTCCCGCCTATGATTTTCTGTATTTCAGCTATATTTCAGCTTCGCTAGCAAAATATTTCAGGTTTCTCGTGGCAAGTTGAATCCATTTTTTAAATATTACCTGTTGAATAAATATAAATAATAAATTGTCACATAAATTTGACTTGAAAAATTGTACTGGTGATACATTTTACGAACTTTAATCTCCTGAGAGAGCGCAATGTTTGCCTGCAGTTCAGAAAAGACCTGCATGTTTAATCTACGTGCTTAAAACTGACCAAATATGCTATTTAACAATTAGACCTCGAGGCCGAATGTGCTATGATGAATAGACCATGAGGCCGAAGGCCGAATGGTCTATTGATATCATAGCACATGAGGACGAGAGGTCTAATTGTTTTAGTATAAACCAACTAGTTGGTCAGTTTTGGCAATGAATTCCATTATTTTATGTTGAAAGAAAGGTGGTGGTTTTGCCAGGCACGGTCTATCATTAATAGACCATTAGTAGCTCAGCCAATCAGAATGCAGGATTTGTAATAGACCATTAGTTGGTTTATACTAATTAAACATATTTTATCGAGGCATCGTTACCTGACAGTTGTACATTTCATATCAAACAATTATCCGGCTAAAATTGTTTACCTTTACCTTCGTAACCACGCTAGAAAGGCCACACTTAGCTTACGCCCGACTCGACCCAGTTCTCCCAAGTTCAATCAGCAAAAACGCGACGTTCATCCATAGTCTTTCATATGGGGTGAACATCATTCAACACATATTAAACGCGCATGTTGTATGGGTGCACCAAACCAGCTCAACATTGATTCAACATCATTCAACAGATGTTGAACGCGCATGTTGTACGGGTGCACCAAACCAGCTCAACATTGATTCAACATCATTCAACATATGTTGAACGCGCATGTTGTACGGGTGCACCAAACCAGCTCAACATTGATTCAACATCATTCAACATATGTTGAACGCGCATGTTGTACGGGTGCACCAAACCAGCTCAACATTGATTCAACATGATTCAACATATGTTGAACGCGCATGTTGTACGGGTACACCAAACCAGCTCAACATTGATTCAACATCATTCAACATATGTTGAACGCGCATGTTGTTCGGGTGCACCAAACCAGCTCAACATTGATTCAACATCATTCAACACATGTTGAACGCACATGTTGTATGGGTGCACCAAACCAGTTCTACATTGATTCAACATCATTCAACACATGTTGAACGCGCATGTTGTACGGGTGTACCAAACCAGCTCAACATTGATTCAACATCATTCAACACATGTTGAACGCACATGTTGTATTGGTGCACCAAACCAGCTCTACATTGTGTTGAACTACGGTGAAGGTGCAGTGATCTACGTTCTTATGTTCAAAGGTCGTTCAACATGTTGAATGGGTGTAACCAAACCAGTTCGAAATTGGTCCCGCCTTGAGTACAAATTTGACCGCTTCCCTTATCAATGCTTTATTAGTGGGGTAGTGCTCAGGAGAGTATTATCTAATTTTTATCTTGCTGAATTAGGTCGAATTAAGAATTTCATCATTCATTAGTATGTTTCATATTAAATATTGCATTGATGTATAAAGCCTTGACTGCCTTCTTCTTTCTTTTTTTCTTACTTTTTCTTTTCTTTCTTAGTCTTTCTTTTTCGTTCTATCTTTGCTTATTTAGTTCTCTTTCCCTTTCTCTTTGTTTATTTTTTCGTGCTTTCTCTGTTTCTAATTTTCTTTCTTTCGCCGGAGATAATAACATTCAGTTTTGCAATCTGCTGGCCTAGTGTTTAACATTTTTGTTTATTGTGTTGTGTCTAAAGCTTGCTGTCCCTTATACTAAGCTGGTACCTGATATAATTAGTTAACATTGTGGCTAATTTGGATGCCAGTACCTCTAAGGGACAGACCATTAAATATTTCCGGGGAAGGTTGCAGGTTTTTCTTGTGCTGGATATCGTTTTTTCTTAGCTGAGATGAGTACCGGATTTTTTTGTGAGCCGAAGCTGTTGTATTCTCCTGCCTCCTGCCTAACCGGCTTGCAGTGATTCATTTTTCTAGCTCAGAAGCTTCTGCATTATTTTTTTCGGGATTTTTGCAACCCTTCTCGGAGGTATCTAATGGTATGTCCCTAAATACTTATTGTATGGTATCTTGTATGTGATCTTTCGTTTTGGGGTAAAAAAAAACGTTGTGGGTTGAAGCCGGTAGCGGAACCTATAGAGTGAGCCACCGGGAATATTAACGGCAGAAAAAGAAGAGCAAATATGCATGTCAGCAGGAAAAAATACATGTGTAAACGTGGAGAGAGATAAAACTCAGACTTTTGATCGCCATCTGATTTCTTTATTTCCTGTTAAGTATTCCAATATATTACCTTCAGATTAATTAGCTCTAATGGATCCCATTACTTATTCTTATCCGTCTAATTACCTATAAATGACGTTTCAGAATTACTTTCTTTCTTTTCCGCCAAATTTTCAGGATTAATTTGTTGCCGCCACCCTAGACGAATTATCTGAAATATGCGGTTAAAATCTAACGCATGTTTTATTGCCCGTGTTACTTATCGCCTTTAATGGTGCCGCTGTTTTTCGTGGTTCCGATCGTCTAGACCCCCTGGCAGGAGTTAATCAGCAACTTGGTCAGCGGTATTGGGCATGGCTCTTTGCGCGCGCAATTTACTGGCTCTGTTTTTGTTTATTTTTTTAGGACCAAGCGACGGTTTTTACACATCACTGATTTCGCCGACAGTCGTTTGCCGCTGAGAATATCGGTAAGCAGCAATGAATTTGTTTTACGCGTTCCTTCGATCCGAATTTACTGTATTTCCTGGACGATCTTAGTTTTTCATATGAGTGCAGAGTACGTAAGCGATCTCTTCTCTTTACTTTTCTTTCGACACAATTATTGATTGATCTCTTTTCTTGGTTAATCCACATTTTAGCGTTTGGAAATCGACGCGCATGCTAGCATGTTCGATATCTTAGATATATAATTTAATAATGTTGCCGATATATATCGATAATATTGCGGCGCTGCTCAGCTTCCCTCGTCATATATATAAGTATATATACGTATCCGTCCTAATTATGCATACTATCTGCGCCAAATAAATGTAATGACGCTCTATGTGTACATACCCACTCCATCTTGTTTCCAATTTATCCATTCAATAGCACCAGCACGAGAGGACGTTTTACGCCATACTTGAGTTTCCATGGCAGCAGCGCGGGCTTTAATTGGCTCACTCCTTCACTCGAGTTGATAGCGTACCTGTAAGACAAGGAGAGTTTGCTTAATAGACGTGTTTGGTCAATGTAAATATTCCAAGCACAGTCATAACAACTATAGAAGGGTTACTGTAATATTGCACACTCCTCTAGAGACAGATTACATCATTTTATTTTTGGCATCAAAAAACACAAAATCACCACTTGGGTTTCGTTCATGTCGGGAAAATGTCCGACCGTCCAGGCTATCAGTTTTACCGACTTTGGGACCAGCGGAGACGTTTGGCGATGAAATCGGATCGGTTAAATCGGGAGGGTTTCTTATCTGCCTTACTACGATTTCAGTCATAATTTTGAGGAACGAGATCTCGGCAAGGGAAAATACCAGAAACGTTTCACTTGATGAAAATAATTCTAGACATCATAAGGCTATGGTACTGTTGTTTACAGTCGGCAAAATTTATTTTACTGGCGGACGCCAAAACGCTGTTTGTATTGGGTGGCACCAAGACTGAATTTCCACAGAATTATGAAAATGGCAGTAATTGGCCTGATTGCGCTGCTAATTTAGATGACGACACTGCCTAAACGCGCAGCTCCTGATTCATTCCCATTTTATAGTATTCACATGGTGCCATGCCGTAGGGTGGTTCAGAAAAATAGGGAATTTCAGGGTTGACAAAATGGGAAAAATAGAAAGATTTGGACCAAAAATAGGAGAAAAAAGAAAATAAGAGAGGTTTGTGGAAGCTCAAATTTAATGTTTTAGCCTATTTATCGGAATCTTTTAATAGCAAAATATGCTTGAAAGAGAACAGTGTCCATACTTGGTTTCAAGTGGCGAATTGGGGTCGTAATTGGTTATATTTTCCTAGGGGGATTTGGGGGCGAGAAAATTTTGAAATTTCGAGCTCGTAGGAAATCCTGAAAAGAAGAAGAAGAAGCTTTATTCCTTTAAACACCTACTAAGGAACATTAGGATATACAAGATACATAAACAGATAATGTAGCAAGTTTTGGTGCAAATTCGAATGGATCAGGACTTACCTTTTGCAGTCAAAAGGTTTTGGCCAAAAAAATAAGAGAAAATAGAAATGCACCTCAAAAATAGGAAAAAAAAACTTGACACCCTGTATTCACAACGTGACATCACATGGAATTTCTGCAGAATCCCATCCATAATGGGAAAAGCTGAATTTCCCAAGACATAAGAATGGGAAGTGGTCGGATTTCCCATGGCTATCCATGTGAATGCCGAACACTTTCCATGCGTGTGCCTTGGGAAATTCAGGTTATCCCATGGGAAAAGCTGAATTTCTCAAGACATAAGAATGGGAAGTGTTCGTATTTCCCATGGCTATCCTTGTAAATGCCGAACACTTCCTATGCGCGCGCCGTGGGAAATTCAGCTTTTCCCATTATGGATGGGATTCTGCAGAAACTCCCTGTGATGTCAGAAATATGTGAGATGCCGACATTCTTGTCCCATAACAACATTGGCCAAAATGGATTGTCCGACATCATTCCTACCAAAGTGAACATCTAAAAAAATATAACGTGTGATTTTTGGAAAACCTGAATAAAATGGCGGGATAAGAAAAATCCTATACATAGAAAAACTCCTATCCACTTACAGTTTTTATACAGCCTATACAGTACTTTACTTTACTTTTACTTTGTCTTACTACTGCTAGAACTTTTAATTGCACAGGCACTGGGAAGTGGTCGGATTTCCCATGGCTATCCATGTGAATGCCGAACACTTCCCATGCGTGTGCCTTGGGAAATTCAGGCTATCCCATGGGTAACCTGAAAAACTGAAAAAAAAATGACTCAGGCATATTTAGGCATGGGTCAGAGTGACCACTCCCTATAAAACGTTCAATTCGTCCTTAATTCGCTCAAATTAAGAGGAAGCGTATGATTCCTATACGACATCATAGATAACATTAATCCTGATTTTTTTGATACTCTTCAGTTCCCATGGAAACGAATTCCTAACCTTTGACCTAGAAATTCATAGATTTTGTTTCAAAGCCTTTTGGGAATAGGAAAATGCACCGCCATCGGTAATCAAACTAGTGCAAATAAAAGGGCTGACCTTCAGTATTCTCAGTCCAACTAGATATCGCGACGAACGTTTCTAATTAAGAAGTAATTAAAAGGTATCAAATTTCATAATACACTAAAACACAATTCCCTTTTATCTAGTTGGATCAGGAATGCCTTCCTCGAACTTTATCACTTCGCAAATTAAAAAAAATTGAACTTCTCATGTTTCCCCCTTCCCAAATACCATTTTCTTAAAATTAGCCAAATCTAAAGAACAAAGGTCACATTTCACGTTGCTATGGAAACGCTTGTGAAAATGAGTCTGTTTCTTAATTCCCTCAAACCTTAAAATGGTTCCATAATGATTCCACTGAACCCGTGGCATATATACCACTCCCATAGTTTTTGCAGCCGCCATCTTGAAAGCACGCGAGACCCATGCCTTAATATGCCTGAGGAGTTCATCTTCATGATTCTGGTGAGTCCAGTTTTTACAGATTTCCTAGAAAATTAAACTCTCGCCATGCATCAACTATGAACGTATTTTTTTCCACTGGAAATACTCAACAGGATAGAGTGGTTCGCGATTGAACTGGAAGAATTCATATCATTTCCATCTTATATATACGTCGGGTTTTTATATACGAAGCTACAGTTTTAGGTATATTATTAATGTAAAAAACACGCGCATCAAAATTAAATTCCAAAATTTACATAAATCACCGATATGATGTAAACGACAGCAGCACAAGGTGGAATTTTGCCATGCAGTTTCCATTAGTCTTCAATGTTCTCAAACTTGTATGAGAATTCAATAGTTGGTATTATCACATATAATATAACCATGTCGATGATCCACCGCTTCTAAGGGGGGACGCGGAAAAGTAGTCGCGGAGATAATAACTTGTACTAAAACCTTTAAAAAAAAGGCAAAGAAGAACACATTACGATTCTTGTTATTCTGTCACGAGATTTGTTTCCCGTTTCTAAGCAAAATTACTCGATTTCCTGTCGGGTTTTGTCTAACAGTTTTATTGCTTAACATAAACATCCTGTTCACTATACATAAACAGTATATACAGTATATATACTATACTTTATATGATAAAAAGGTAAGGCCGCGTACCTCATCTCTCTATTGCATATATGTGATAGCAGCGATTCCGAGAGTGGTGCCTCCAGCAAAAAAAGCGACCGATGTCCGCTGCATATACTCTAAGACAAAGCATCATAAACAATGGCTATTTTCCCATATTTTTATAGCTTTTAGTACGATCACATTTTAGTAAAAACAAACATTTATATAATGATGATACAGAATAGGAAACATAAAAATACAAGGAGAATGGCCTGCTCATTTTACAAACAGAAGTTATTCATGATATTAATTAGAAAAAAAGGTTAGACGCTAGATGTATTTGTGTAGCCACCATCTCTCCGCTGGATATATTTGTATAGCCACCTCTCAGCTGTGTTTACTCGTGAACGCTATGCTGGCACAGGCGAGATTTTCATGATAATAGAGAGGCACATAACAAAGTTCTATTAGCATAAACAACGGAGAGTGTAGCGCAGGGAGTGTCTTGTACAAGCCAGCTTCACTCAATATTATTCCTTTTAGATTGGATTCTAATTTTGAAATTGGAGAAACCCGAAGCAGGCAGTCCTGCAGGTAAGTAGGGAACGTTTGCACTTTTAACTGAAATAACGCGTTGAATATAGTGATTAAGTGCTAGTGTCCAGCGTCTCTTAAGCCTGGAATAATATAATATTGTAATATTAAATTTAAAAAGCCTATCAAGTTACTTTATATCTAAATTTATATCTTTTTTTTTTCATTTTGTTAACTCGATAACAGAAAAATTGGATCTTCTGGAACTTACTACTATAATTAAAGAGGACGTTTTTTTAAGGTAATGTTAATAAGCTGGTTAGTGTAGTAGGTAAGCTCTTATCCTCTATATAGGGCCATTTAATTAGGCAATTTGACTTTCTCTTTGGCAGGCAGGAATTAAAAAAATTCTAATAAGGAACACAATTTGAAACTGTTATATTTGAAAACATGCGGGCATATCTTAGTAGCCCGCTTAGTAGCGTTTCCCGTATGTTTAAGAGGTAAGAGAAACGCGCGAGTGAATTTTTGGCCGCGCGGCAAACGCTTGCTACGCAAGGTAATATCTTAATAATACAAGATATTTGAAAAACATCCATTTTCATCAATGTAGTCCCTTAGCCATTATTTCGCGTTAAAGACCTTTGCTTGTATTGAGTAAGCAAACAAATATTTTAAAAGGAAAAGGCTTTACACGATATGAATTATAAAAACTAATAATGTGTATTTTGATCTTTGCGCAATCGAAGTATATAGTTCATATCCAACTCGCGGCATGTGGTAGAATAGTGCATGTTGTTATTGCTATGCTACCAATATTATAACCGCATTATTATAGAATTTCGGTACATGCAGATATCAAATGCCCCACGGTTGTGCACTGAGTGAACAACTAGCAGCTGACAGATTGTACGAATTCGTACACTTAAGTGAAGAAAAGGATAAAAAAAAGGATCCAAGAAACTTACCATATTTGAAAAACGTGACTAGTTTTAAGATATCAAGGTAAGAACCTTATTCGTTTATTTCTGGAGTTGGTCTATCTGCAATTACATTTCGATATTCTTAGATAAGTTCATAACAAATAAATACAGGCCTCGCTGTTGTGGTCTGTTAACAAAGAAATAAGGTATTGCCAAACGGTTCTAGAATATTTGTTATGTCTATTTGTTGGCGATTGAATTATTTCACTTAGTCGCAATTGGCGCTTGGCCGAAAAGCTAATGTCAGCTATTCTAGATATGAGTTTATGAGAAGGTGATAGGCTTAGTGGCATTTAAATTTAAAAAATCATAAGGTTTTAAGATAAGCCAGTTATGATTTTAAAGATTACATATTATTAAAGATTAGATATCTGCCATTACCCAAGCTAAGGGTTTTAAGGGTGATACGCCGAAGTAGTATATTAGACGACTTGAAAAAGACAATTTTTTTCTTTATTTGGATTCTTGTCTTTTATGGGAGCAAGAATTTATTTATCTCCGTATATACTATAATTTTCAAGATGCCTGCAAACCAGCATGACTTGTCTGACTTGTCAATTGAACGTGCAAAAATATTGACGTTGTCGCACCTGAAAAATGACATTTTAGGCTGTATTTTCTGTGGCGTGGTATAAAGCTTGGTACATTACGCACGGTACGGCCTTTGTCATATGTACCCTGGTGAGTCATATATTCCCTGTCATATATTTAAGGTTTGCTGTCATAGGGTTGTCATATGTTTTCTGTTATTGTTTTTTAATTTTTAAAAATGCCTTGATCGTGCACAAATATCTTTAAAATGTGTCATATACATGTTATAGTCATTTGTTGAGGCCTATGAATGATTTGTCATATGCGTCCGTAATGATTCATAAGCTTTCAACGTGTCACGTGCGTCAATGGATTCGCCGTTGATACTCTGCCGACTGTGCCAGCATGTGTCATATGTTCAGCATGTGTCATATGTTCAGCTTTGCCATATATTCAGGTGGACACATGACATGGGACTGGATCGATTCTTGGCATGTCATATGTGTTTGGTAAGTCTAATGACTACTCCTTAGTTCTGTCATGTATGTGAGTTATGTACATGACATCCCTGACTAAAACACAAAATCAGGAAGCGCGTCATCCCTGTCCGCACAATTGCACGTTTGAGGCAAGTTTCGACCTCGCTATTATGATTTTTGACAACTGTTTTATATATTAGTTTGGCTTCCAATAGTGATACAGATGTGGAAATTCGGTAACCACGAAATTTAACCTTATTCATATTTTGGTGATATATTTGTAATATCTTTTTCATAGGTTTTAAAGTTAATTTCAAACATATGACGAACATATGATCATGTATGACGCGTCAACAAGAAAACATATAATTGTGATGCAAACAACTTCCATATTATCCTACTAAACGTTCTTCTCGAATCATAAACGTGAAGTGGATTTGGGTACGCGGTCTTATTTTGCATAGATTTTTGGGATTTCATTCCTTCATTTTCTCGACATTAAGTAATTCGTTTGAGAAGCTATTATAAAAACTTAACAGTGTTTTTCATCACGATTTCTCAACAACTCGAAGTCGGTTAAAAAAGCTCGGCTTTGCCTCGTTTTTTCAATCCGCTTCTCGGTGTAATTGGAGATCCTGATGAAATACGCTCTCGCGTTTTTGTTTTATCACTTACAACAACGCAACACATTGTAGAACATCTAACACGAGCAAAATTCCTTTCATTTGAATTCCAAGTTATTTGCAAATTTGGCAGTGGCGTACGCAGCCTACAGGCCTGCAGGCCGCGCCTGTAATTTTTGGGGTGACTTTGGTACAAGTACTGCATCGCATTCGTGAGCTTGGCCTATAGATTTGTCAAATCTATGTATGCCCGAGGCTGTGACTGTGCAACTTTTTAAAATCCTGCGTACGCCCCTGATTGACAGTGTCTAGTGCCTCTAGCGGAGATGCAATAACTTATGGGGAAAAAACATGAACGCAAACACCGCGATTATCTAAAATCATTTCCAATAAAAAATACGGTTATAGCTCCTTTAAATGATAAAATTGTGATTAGAAAAGTCAAAAGGCAGGCGAAGTGATTGGTATCAGAATCCACAGCATCGCAGCTTATAAATGTCGTTTAAGACTGCAAGTAACAGAGCGTTTTCTTTTCTGTTAAGCTCAAGTTCTTTGGATAACTCTTTGCAAGGGCGCGCCGTATCCGTTTCATGGGAATTTATAATAATTCTCTACAAACCGGTAGACATCTCGTAGTATTATCTGATTTGACATTAAAATGATTTATAAGCTGCACAGCAGTAGATGGGGAGATAAAACTAAAATATGTTGTTGTCATGCGGAGCTTGAACATTCCAGTGGCTACCCCCCTCGAGAAACCTCAATAAAAAACGTCAAACTGAATTGTGTTCAGAATATAATAACATTCTAGACACCCGTTGTTAAGCAGCAAGCTTGTCAATACATTAAACATATTTAACGAAGAAAATTCATCCTTCTCAGTATCACGATCGGGTATGTTTTTTAAGGAAAATGAAGAATTATTTTAGAAAAGAAGAATTCATTTGAATACGAATGAATAAAAAGGTTTGAACGATCGGCGCCAAAGAAGATATTAATGCATTTTTCATAGCTAAATCACTTGATTTGACTCCTGTCTAAATTGTCGTATTTTGGTTTGATTCCCTCGCTTTTGCTTCACATATCTATCGATTTGACCCAAACGATTATTTATTTATTCTCCCGCAGTTACTTGTACATGACAGCGAACAACAGACTATGTCCATAAGTGAACCACCTTTAGCGGTTTTATGCATTAACATCACTTTCTACAATTGCATTAACAATTATCATGAAAAAAGTTCTCATTCAAACTCGTATCCATTTGTATGGGGTGCCAAATGTAAAAATATTTATATGTAAGTATTTTCATTATATGCATACATTTCCTTTATATGCCGCAAATGCCTTAGGTAATAAAAAATGTTTTAGAGATATAAGCAATACGGTGTAAAATGGTTTAGTACGGCGTAAAATGTTTTTTGGCATATAACCAAATTAACGAATGTGGTTATTGCTAAATAACCAATTCTCTGATATGACTTATCCACAATGGTTTTATGATGGTTTATCGTGGAATCGAGGCTGGCAGTACTGAAACGAGGCTGTGTAAGAATCCAAGATGGCGAACAACATGGAAGAAGATAAGGTATTGACTTAATCTATTTTATTTGGTTCTCACGAATTCAACATGTTCTATGTTTTAGTTCCATACTTGAAGGATGTTTTGGCTGTTTTTTTTATGTGTGCTTTTTAAATAAAAGTAAATAGATCAATTTTCAATAGAAATAGACGCTGTTACTTTCGACGGTGCGGATCGCTCATTCAGATGAAAAAAGAAATCGCTGCAGTTCTTAGTTTGCTGTACCCATCCACAACGCTTTTATGTTTCGTCTCGAATGGCCAAAACGGGCGAGAATAGGAGAAACATGAAATGGAGTTTATCGAAGCTTGCCGGTAACGTACAGGTACAGCAAGCTGGGCCCCTCATAGCCTGCGTTGACAGCCGAACTAATGGGTTGAGTTGAACTAAACCCAGGTTTAGTTCGGCTGTCAGCGCATGCTAGGCCCCTCACAGGAAAAAATATTAAGATTCAAGTGATTACACGGCGCCAGTTACAGCTCCAGGGGCACCCAAAGATCATTTTCGTATATAAATGTCTGTACATGGATAGCGCTACGCGCGAGAGCTGAAATTTTCGCTTCAGAAATTACTAAAAGCTTTCATTTTCGTATAGAGTGGTTTTCATATGACTGTAGTAAACCAATCGCAAAGTAATTACACGAATTCTGAACAAAACCTATAGGAGTAATTACAGTCATCTGAAATCCGCTCTATAGATTATAATTATAACAGATTACTTTAGACGCAGAACCAATCCTTTTCTTCTCATTTGAACATATGGTCTACATTGAATAAATTCACAGCCATACTTGTCAAGCCATAGGCTACGGGAAAAAGTTTAAAAATAGCTAAATCGCTAAATTATTGTGATTAGATTCTCGGTTTTGAGTTGACAATTTGGGTAGATTTTAGTAGAATGGGAGTGAGTGAATATATTGTTTGAGTGACCAGTGGCTTGAAGTTCAGACACAAATTGCCCCCTCGAATCCGAGAATGCAATCACAATAGAGCGGATTTCACATGACTGTGTGAGTAATTCGCAATTACTTTGTAATTACTCCTATAGGTTTTATTCAGAATTGGTGTAATTACTTTGCGATTGGTTTCACGACAGTCATGTGAACACCACTCTATGCACACCAGTCATAAAATAGTTATTGTGTGTTTCCAGAAATTATCCATACCCCCCCTACGGAAGGGATTGGAAATTCCGGAGGGGTGGGGGGTCAATTTACCTAATCTTTTCCATACAAATACTGTATTTTTCTTCGGAAATTCCATTCCGTTGGGGGGGGGGGGGGGGGGGGTATGGATATTTTTGGAACCACATATTCTTTATTTTGTTTCTTTAAATATTTAATACATTTTTCAAACAATTCAGCTTTTTTTCAAACTTTTTCCAGTAGCCTGTGAGGCCTATGTTCAAGCTTTTGTGGGGTGTCTACCATTTTGGGGAGCTGCTTGCAGAGCAGAGTCATCTCTAATTTACAATGCTCATCTAAAGAGAACAAATAATCTGTTATTGGGTATGCCCTAAAGAATAACTCTGTTTTATTATCATACAGGAACAAATGATGGGCAAAGTCTCCTCAACCCCAGCAGTGTTGGTTTAAACATAGACTCGTACAGCCAATTAACTCAACTTAGTTGGGAAGCAGAAATAAATCAAAAGCTTGGTTTATATACAAGTCCTATGTGTCTAAAAAGGCCAAGAAAGACAGCACAATATTTCCAAGCAGACCCAATAAACCACTGTCTTAGTTACTTGGAAACTTGTGGTGTCGCAGTGAACTAAGAGGAGTTCGAATGGATGTGACCTATGAAGGATAATTAGGCCTAAGGCAATCGTCAAATTACAATCGCATTTAATGCATTTATAACAATATATTTTTGAAAGTGTAATGAGTCGATATCTTAATTAATACCTTAAATGTCACAACTTGAGTTCGACGTACCGGTATGCCCTAGGCCTAAGAATATTAAATTTCAAACGCTGAGTTTGATACAAAAACGTTACATGGTACGACAGAACTAACAAGCAAGCCCTGTAATTTACTTGGTTTACATGATAACGTTGCTGCTAAACACAGCTCTAACTTTAAAAAAATTGGCGAGCTACTTGACGTAGTAATAAATTTTAACGTAAGACCTAAAAGAAGACATACGGAAAACATTCCGAAAGAAATTAGCATAACTCTATTATTTTGAAACAATAATGTCACGTCATCTACGTGACCACCGGAAAACGACAAGTGATATTTGACTGAGAATGTGAATGAGTTATTTTGAAATTTATGGGAGAATTCGAGAACCCTAGAAGGTCTATGTTGAAATGTTAATTTGGGGCTGAGGCTTAGGGGGGACAAAACAAAATAAAAGCATCATTTCCAAAATTTAATATAATGATCGAAATTGATCATGGGTCTATATGCTAAAGGAGTAACCACTGGTGATTATTTCAATAGCGCTGCGCACAAATTATAAAATCAGATCACGAAGACTCAGCAACAAACAATTGACCGATCCCGCTTCATTGTTCTACTCCCTAGTTATTGTTGCTACGTCGGACAAGCTAAAATGTTACTTTGGCATAGAGCATGAAAAATTACACCGATTTCAGGAAAGTGTTAGAAGTTTGCTCATAGTATATGGGGTTTATATTTTCGTCACGAAAAGCTGAAGAATTCATTCAAAATCTTCAAATTTCAAGTTTGTTGCTCAGACATTTTGAATTCCATAGGGAAAACTGCCCATTGTTTGGTAATTAATTAAAGCAAAGACGGGATCGGTCTATTTCTCTGAAATCCCATTCAGAAGGATCGCGCTCGTAATACGAGTCAGGATAGGAGTACATACTAGCTCTGCTATAATAAGTGGAAGTACCAGTTTACCAATTCATTTTGTATCATTCTTTAGAGAGAAAACTGAGAAAATGGGAGAAAAGTATATTTGTTTGTTTGATTTTTTAATTAGTGTGACGTCATCTGTGCGCAGCGCTATTGATTGACGCTAGCGTATCTCTGATCCTTGAACTGCCTCCTCCTTGTTGTGTACATAGGACTGGGGGATAAAAAACTACAGCCCAAGGACTCACTAACTAATACCTCGTCCACGCCACCAGAAAACCAGAGGGCAACAACAAGCGTAATAAATAGATGCTAAGGTGTGGACCATTAGAAATTAGGCACATGGCTTGGGCTATCGTTAAAAAAATGTCTGAAGTAGTTATTCCAGCAACTCCTCTATCATGCATTTTTCTACTTCACTTTACTCAATACTTAGTACAAATTTCGGCGCGCGAGGCTGTGAGAAATCGCGCAGCGAAGACGCAACCCTCGCGCCATTTACAAGAACAAGTGTATCTTGCCGTGCAGTGATAGGCCTGGCAGGCAGTCACTATATTCGAAAGAAGACCACTTAGGTAAGCGTGAATTCGACGTTACAAGTATAGCAATTCGTCATGTGGACTGCTTCACGCAAATGAATAATAATAATTTCCTGTGCAGTGATATGCCTGGCAGGCAGTCACTATATTCGAAAGAAGACCACTTAGGTAAGCGTGAATTCGACGTTACAAGCATACAAATTCGTCATTTGGACCGCTACACGCAAATGAATCTTTATTTGCGGCGTGCATAAATGATAAAACCTACAGGCTTTGTTTACTATACTCAAAAACGGAATGTTGATCAGCCCTTTCATTTTGAGGCTTGATGAAATGCGTTTATCAAAATGCGCAACGAAAGAAAAATGCGATACGCTCTATCTGAGAATGTCTTCTACTAGGCGAAAACGTTTAACAGCTTCATATCTTTTTTAACTCAACCATATCAATATAGCATAAGATAATTTGTTGTACATATACATACAGGAATAGGATTTGGACGGCCTGTAGAACACGCCACGGGAAAAGGTCTTGCTCGATGCGCAGTTCTACCCTCTACCCCTCGTGGGTTTACCCTTTCCCACTGTCTATACTTCTCACTCTGACAAGTTTCGGTATGTACGTAATTAACGTGTATTACAAGATATTTTGTGCGTGTGTCTGCGAAAAAAAATTCGAGTCCGAAAAATATAAAAAATATTGCACAACCTGATCCCCGAAAAAAACCCAAAGAATTGCCACCCCACTCCTCCAATGTCTAATGGTCCACCCCTGCAGATGATTAGAAAACGTGTCTTAACAACGACAAGCTCAGTAGTTAGACGCTGAGAAAAAGTTTCTTAGCAACAACCATTGTCGAAAACGCGACTTAGTAAAAACAAGTGTAGTAGATAGACGCTGAGAAAACGCGACTTAACTCACTAACTAATACCTCGTCCACGCCGTCAGAAAACCAGAGCGCAACAACAAGCGTAATAAATAGACGCTAAGAAAATGCGGGTTAGTAACGACAAGCGTAGTAGATAGATGATGAGAAAACGCGACTTAGTAACAACAAGTGTAGTAGTAGATAGACTCTAAGAAAACGTTACTTAGCAACAGAAAGCATAGAAGATAGACGCTGAGAAAACGCAACTTAGCAAGAACAAGTGTAGATAGAGGCTGAGAAAACGCGACTGATCAACAAGTGTAGTAGAGAGACGCTCAGAAAACGCGACTATCAAGAAGTGTAGTAGAGAGAAGCTGAGAAAACGTGACTGATCAACAAGTTTAGTAGAGAGAAGCTGAGAAAACGCGACTGATCAACAAGTGTAGTAGAGAGACGCTGAGAAAACGCGACTATCAAGAAGTGTGGTAGAGAGAAGCTGAGAAAACGCGACTGATCAAGAAGGGTAGTAGATAGACGCGGAGAAAACGTGCCGTCTTGCAACAACAAGCGTAGTAGATAGACACGACTGTAAGAAAACGCAACTTTATAGCAACAACAAGCGTAGAAGATAGACGCTAAGAAACCGCAACTTAGTGTGAGATGTTCAAAAAGACGATAATTTTTGATAGTTGTTAACTAGATTATTTCTTATTTTTCACTGGCTTAGACAGCGTTTCATGATATAAAGTGCATAGGGTAAAAAGCAAACAAAACAGGAGCCGAGAGACGCCAACGTTCGGATTTTACTTTCAATCCTTTATCAAGGCGGCTACTAAAACCGTTACAAAGATGATAACGTGTATATACAAATAATGAGCTGCGCGCTCAAAAAGACAAACGCGCGCAAGGAAAAGAATACGCTAGTTACAAAAGAGAATAACTAAAATTCTTCTCTAAGATTGAGTCCATCAGGAGTTATTGTTCTCAACTTGTTTATCCAGAAGCCCTCTACAGTGGTGAGGTCTTCAGACTTGGCCACCTTCTTGATTGCCTTGATGGTAAGGTCTGACATGCTATGGCCGTTGCTGGGGTTGAAGTGGGCCGACACTGGTCACGTTTCCGCATATTTTTCCCAGTTTTTGATGGTACACTTGTGATTACGGAAACGTGCGTGTAGAGGCATGCGTGTTTCCTCGACGTACTGCGCTGGGCAATCTTAGAGAACAATTTTGTAACTAGCGTATTCTGTTCCTTGCGCGCGTTTGTCTTTTTGAGCGCGCGCAGCTCATTATTTGTATATACACGTTATCATTTTGGTCCGGAAAAAGTCGGCAGCGTTGTGTCTGTGTTTTGACTACCACGGCGTCAACAGGAAAACGAGGCCGGACGCATACACCGTGCCGAGAATCGACGAGTCATTAGCTGCAGAGGCCTCTTGCCACACCGTCTGCTGTTTTCATCGTCGTTTATCGTCGTGCTTACAACGCTTGTTGTTGCTAAATCGCATTTTCTCAGCGTCTATCTACGCTTGTTGATACCCAGTCGTGTTTTCTCGTCGTCTATATAGGGTTTATTGTAGTCAGGGTAAGCCAGCACTGGTGCACTCGTCAGAGCATTGTACGATCCGTCAAATGCTCTCCTCCTCATTGTTCTTTGACGATGGTACCTTGCTTCTTTTTTCGCTTTGGCTGAGATTGCTGCCGTGTAATGGTGCTGCCTGGTACAAATCTTCGGTAGTGCGATGCGAAGCCCAAGAATGACCTCAACTCTTTCAGAGTCCGTGGATCCGGCCATTGTTGCACCGCCTCTGTCTTTGCTAAGAGCAGTTTCAATACTTTTATAGGAATGATATCACATTGGATAACAGATCACATTGGAGAAAACTTGAAAAGGACAACGGGACGGCCCGTATAAGGAGTTCAGAGGAACAGGAAGGCAGTGAGGATGACGGAGACCTGGAAGCGGTAGTTGAGCGGAATACTGGGGAGAGCGTCTCAAGCGCAACAGGTGACGCCAGTGAGCGCAGTCCAGACCTCTGATGGTAGTACGTAGTACTATGGTAGTACGGACCCGGCTGTAGGTGAGCTGGTGATGGAAGTTAATGATGATGCTCCAGTGGCGACAGTTGGCTTCTCAGACGGCTCCGAGATGAGTAGAGAAGGACAGGAGTATGACAGCTGGTTCTGAGGAAGTCTCTCTAGATGAATACAACGTGATCGATGACAAGGTTGCAGTGCCCCCGACGTTCTACCCGATCAACAAAGCGCCAATCTCCCAATCCTGGCGGTTAGGGAAATTCAGGCTACATTCATAGATCCACAAGCCTTCAGTTTAAATCTTGACAGTATTTGAGGTCGTCATGGCAACTAATTTAAGTTGCCACGATGCTAATTTAGACTGCGCCTTTGTTTTAAGCAAATCATTGCGTCAAGCCTCAGAGAAAAGCAAAGCGCGTCCCGAATGTCCAAATTATCATTCTTTATGTGCGTGAATTAGCGCGGCCCAAATAACAAATCTCCATGCTTGTGGCGTCGAACTCACGCTTACCTAAGGGTTTTTTCGAACATTTTTTTCGACTGCCCGCCAGGCCTATCACTGGACGGCTTTTTTTTTTTTGGGGGGGGGGGGGGGAGGGGGAGTTTGTTTCTCCTCGCCAAGATGCACATGTTCTTGCAGCGACGTGTTGTCTTCGTTATGATCGTTACGCGAGTTCTCAACTAGAATAATGCAAATGGTATAGAAGTTGTTGGAATAACTCCTTAGAGAATCTATCTCTGTCGCGTTTTCTCGTCGTCTATCTACGGTTATTGTTGGTCTGTCGCGTTTTCTCAGCGTCATCGTCTTGTAGGATTGTTGTTGCTAAGTCGCGTTTTCTCAGCGTCTATCTACTACTCTCGTTGCTGCTCAGTCGCGTTTTCTCGACGTCTATCTACTACCCTCGTTCCTGCTCAGTCGCGTTTTCTCAGCGTCTATCTACTACTTTCGTTGCTGCTCAGTCGCGTTTTCTCAGCGTCTATCTACTACTCACGTTGCTGCTCAGTCGCGTTAGGGCTATAGCCTTATCACTTTTCCAAGAAATCATCATACATTTCTTGTATTCAGCCCTACCACTTTCGTGGTACATTCTTCCTTATAAGCCCCACCACTTGAACGCACACACCGTGTTGGCATGAATTTACTATTTCTAGACCAAGGGCATACGTCAAATTCAAGCCGCGTCGATTAAAGGGGCTATGTCACGGTTGTTTTAACAAAATTCTATAAAACTAGGCCAGTTTTCTGTAGAAGAATCACATACTATGCATCCTATACTATGCTTCAACTTAGTCTTAGAATGAAAAGGGAACTGAAATTTGCATTATATAGGCAATCTTACGTAAGATTTTATACCTATCGCTATCAGATTTCCAAGTTTGAAAACAGTTCAGCCTGGTAAGAAATCAAAAATACCATTTCGCAATCAAATTCCATCCGCTCGATAATATGTACAAATACTCCTCCTGTCCTTACGCAGTTGAAAGGTTCTTTAACAAACCTGGATGATTATTTTGCTCATTCCTTATGAATTTGACTGTATTTAAGCAACCTAAAATAACCCAAAAATCGTGACACAGCCCCTTTAAATTCTTTTCAAAAGATATTGGCTCATTACACTTTACACAAAAACGTTATCTATTGTTATAAGGGACCCTTCATTTTTTATCAGGGAGAGGGGGCTGGTGGAAATGAGGGGGGGGGGGGGGGTCACCCCCAAAAATACGGCCTCAAAGGGGGGTCACCCAAAAAAATACGCCACTAAAGGGGGGTCACCCAAAAAAATACAAGCACATAACAGGGAGGAAACGAAAAGTTTGTATTTTTTACAGCATGCAATATGTTTGTTACATGTTTCAACCCGCTTATATGTTTCTAATTTCACTCAATACTTAATAAAAATTTCGGCGCGCTTCGCGCGCATGCAGAATTTAACGTCTAATATGCACTGATAGGCCTGCCGGGCAGTCTCTATTTTTGCAAGAACACACCTTAGGTAAGCATGAGTTCAACGTTTAGTCATTTGGGCCGCGCTTCACGCACATGAATAATAATAATTTCTTCATTTGCGGAGCAAAAGAAAAAAATTACCTAAAGGCTCAGGAGCCCTTCACTAGGAGCTTTCATCTAACCTATATAATTAGCGTATTTCCTGGGCTCCTGACAGGCTTTGTTTACTATACACAAAAAACTATCTACCCTTTTTCTGAGGCTTGATGAAATGCGGTTATCAAAAGTTGGGCGCGCTTGGCGCAAAAAGAAAGAATTATGTGACCCCTTCTTTATGTAAAATGTCTTCTATTAGGTCAAATAGTGAACCCGAGGTGGGTGTCACGAAAACGTTTAATAGTTCTGAGGGGGGATCGGTTGCTTAGCTTTTACAGAAGTAAGAAAAACGTTAAGAAGAATGAGACTGCATCACTTAGGCAAGAGTCTATCTTACAGGGCAAGCATTTATAAGAGGGGGGGGGGGGGGGGGGGGGGGGGCACCAGAAAAAATACATTGGATTTTTGGGGGCCACCTAAAAAAAATACGGACATGAAAGGGGGGCCACCCAAAAAAATACAGGGTCTCCCCTCATTTCCACCAGCCCCCCCTCCCTGATAAAAAATGAATAGACCCCTAAATGTATTAAATGCGGCTGTAATTCGACTTTTGTCCTATGCCTAATTATCCGTATAGGCCACAGTCCCCCGGGTCTCCAAAAGTTCTCCAAAACCTGACCCTATCAGATACCAAAAATCCTCGTTTTTTATACCCTACCGTAGACCTACGGTCAAAATTGTATTCCCTACCGCAGACCTGAGGTTAGTCACCAGGGTGGTCCAATTGGTCGCAATGAAAGCAGTATTTTGCTAATAATGAAAAGGTTCCAAAAAACCCCAGACCTTTCCACTAATTGCGGTACAACCCCCCCAACCCCTCCCCCTTCCCCCCGTTAGTTCTCTACAACACCACAAGATTCCAAAGAAATAAACAGTGCTTTATTGAGTCTGCAAATGTAGTGACTAAAGGCGTGTAGCAACGTCTGTCCGCGTCCTGTTTTCCTTGGCCTTTTCGGGTAGAGAGATGATTGAGATGATTGGCTGTACGGGTCTATGTTTAAACCAATACTGCTGGGGTTGAGGAGACTCTACCCATCATTTGTTCCTATGATAATAAAACAGAGTTATTCTTAAAGGCATACCTAAGGAAAGTTTTCTTCAGATGAGCATTGTAAATTAGAGATGCCTCTGCTCTGCAGGCCTCACAGGCTACTGGAAGAAGTTTGAAAAATATAACAATTGTTTTAAAAATGTCTTAAAATTTATAGAAACAAAATAAAGAACAGTCACTTTATGATCTAGTGTGTATATTGTGATTACATTATCGGTTTCAAGGGGACAATTTGGGTCTGAACTTCAAGCCACTGGTCGATCGTTACAATATTGCACGCTCGCTCCCATTCTACTCACAATAAAGAGTGGCTGTGAATTTATTCAATCTGGACCATATGTTGAAATGAGAAGAAAAGGATTGGTTCTGCTTCTAAGACTAAAGTAAGCTGTAACTTATAATCTACATACGAAAATTAAAGCTTTTATTAATTTCTGAAGCGAAAATTTCAGCTCTCGCGCTATCCATACAGATATTTATACGAAAATGATCGCTGGGTCCCCTGAGCTGTAACTGGCGCCGTGAATTACTTGAATCTTGATATTTTTTTCCTACGAGGGACCCGGCTTGCTGTATGTTACCGCAAGCTTCGATAAACAGACCTAGAAGGTCGTTAAAAATTTCATTTCATTTCGCTCCTTTTTCCTCGACCGTTTTGGCCATTCGAGACGAAACATAAAAGCGGTTTTGATGGGCACAGAAAACCAATAACTGCAGCGATTTGTCTTTTGCTTTCATCTGAAATGAGATCCGCACCGTCGAAAGTAACAGCGTCTATTTCTATTGAAAATTCTGTTTACTTTCATTAAGAACCGAAAAATAAAAACAGCAAAAACATCCTATAAGTATGGAACTAAAAATCAGAGAACATGTCGAATTCGTGAGAACCAAAATAAAATAGATTAAGTCAATACCTTTACATCTTATCTTCTTCCATGTTGTTCGCCATCTTGGATGCTACAGCCTCGTTTCGGTACTGCCAGCCTCGATTCCACGATAAACCATCATAAAACCATTGCGGATAAGTCATATCAGAGAATTGGTTATTTAGCAAACAACCACATTCGTTAATTTGGTTATATGCCAAAAACCATTTTACGCCGTATTGCTTATATGTATAAAATCATTTTTATTATATAAGGCATTTGCGGCATATAAGGGAAATGTAGCCCCTATGTATACATATAATGAAAGTGCTTACCGTATTTATGGTAAATAATATTTTTACATTTGGCACCCCATACATTTGTACACTATACTGTCTTACAACTGCTCTTTATAACTCAATAGTTCAGCGCTTAAGGATCGATTTTTTGTTTACATTTGCAAGAAATATTATGTCTTATTTCGTGTTACAAATTTAATGACGGTGATTATCGATTGTCAGTAGACACTATATTTACAGGCGGTAAAGCTGTCCGCATAGTGACGACGGTGGTACAGGCATACTTCACTAATTTGTCACTTTTTAAGCGATAGAGCTTCAGAACCACGATCCCGCCCTCGTTCGACTGATAACACACTAATCACAGACGCGTAATTTGACTTATTACGGACTTGGCCTTTCAAACTCAGCCCTGAGTACGCGAGATTTCTACCCATGTCGATGATAGGTCTACTGTCTTACGACACTGCGATATCGCCAAATTCGTTATCAGTGAAACAATCTGTAGTTTCCACGCGCGAGTATTCAAATTATGGTAACTGTCTGCACAGAGCGTATATCTTGACTTTTGCGAAAAAGGTAGGTTTTCAATTTAGCGATGGTGTTGTGATAGCCGCCAGCGTTTCCTGTGTTTTTCACCCTTAGAAAACGTTTTGTTCACAGTGGATCGAACAAAGGAAAAGCTAAAAAGGGGAACGAAATGTCATCTTTTTCGGAATACAGTCACGAATGATATGTGACGATGTTTATGCTATTTTTGTTGTTCATAATTTTTTTTACATATGTTTGATTAAATGACTTTTCTGAGAATCAAAACATAAATACAAGAAAGCATATACGGATTCCCGCTCATTACTTTTTCATCAAATCTTGTTAGTATTTCGGCAATTTTCGTTGTCTCCAACCAAGCAGCACAAAGACAAGGTGTTCGTAATTATACACCGTCAAATATCAATAGTACATATACTGGTGAATAGTGTCGAGCAGAATCATCGACTAGCGCTGAGAAGAAGTCTGTTTCCACGCCAGTGGTTAAAAGCAATCGGAAGAGAAGATTTTAAAAGATAAGAAGATGGGATGGGGCTTTTGTTCTCACTTTACATTGACACCTGTCCATCACAACCTACAAGCGTATGTTGGCTCTTGCATAATAGAACAAGTACAGCAGACTTTAGCTTGAAATGTGCGAAATCAGTGTGTAATCAACATTAGCATGCGGGCAAATACTGTTAGAGGTCTTTCACTTACGAGTGTTAATGCGGTGCGTATGTTCTTTACACAGGATGTCAACCAAGTCAACAGAAGTCGCCGTAAAAGGCGGTAGATGATTATGAGAAAGGAGACGAAAGACTGAGAGAGAAAATTGATCTTGTTCTTACCCATCATCCTTTTATGTCAAAGATCAGTTGTCAGATAAGGGGCCAGCTCGCAGACACCATTGAAACACTCTTACATAATTTGTGAAAGCGAGACTTGCCGCGGTGATTGAAGGAACTGGAGCCTCAGGCAATGAAGAAAACTCAAACAAATTACCAATGTTTACACCAAGCGGCGAGAGACCTTATCTAGCCAGGAGAGCAAAGCAGAGACCACGACGGAAGTACGTATTTTGCAGCAGTATCACTCGCTCGTTACCGGCTAATAACACTCCATGGTACAGTGCTGATGTTTCAGGCAACTACAAGTGGCGCGGGGTAGCGCGCTCAGGCTCGATATTCAGTAAAGCAAGTGTATTCAGTAACATCAACTTTAACATTACCAAGAGGCGATCTCGGAGGCTTACTGCTGACCAGTTGGAGGAGGTACGAGCGAGGGCGTCTACGGCACAGCGGCGGACAGCGGGGGATAAAAGAGTCACATTTAACGTGAGCGGGAGACGATTCCAGACGTGGGAATCTACTCTCAAACGTTACCCCAACACCGTACTCGGCAGCAAGATGATTCACAGGTTTTATGATAACAACCGTGACGAGTACTTCATCGATCGTGACCCTTACTTGTTCAAATTTGTGCTAAATTACTACCGCAACGGCAGGCTGCATTGTTCCCAAGAGGACTGTCCTTCTGCCTTTGAAGAAGAGCTCAACTTTTACGGTTTATCATTGTTCGATGTGAAAGACTGCTGCTGGGAATTTGCGAGCCCGAAAGAAAAAAATATTCTTGTCGAGGAAGACGAGGATTTCATTTTCCCGGAGAGGTAATCAAATGCGCGGGGGACACCGAGGTGTATTGTGAGCCCAAGTACACTTTAAAACAGAAAATCTGGAGGATGATCGGCCCATCAAAGACAACAAAAGGGGGAGTACTCTTCCACTTAATCTATGGCTTTTTTGTCTTCATCAACGTCTTAATTGTCACGTTAGAAACTCTTCAATGCGAACAGAAAACGACTTGCGGGGAGAAATACGAATCAACGTTTTTCTCAATTGATTCCATTTGCGTGGTGGTTTTCACAGCAGAGCTTCTCGTGCGATTCTATGTGTGCCCAAAGAAGAAAAAGTTCTTCCTTGGTGTTATGAATATTATTGATATACTGGCCGTGATACCCTATTACGTTAGTCTGATTATTGAAAGTTTCGGCGGCGACACTGGCTTCCTACAGGTCCTTAAGGTACTTCGAGTTCTCAGAATTCTGAAACTGACGCGAAACTCAAGAAGATTACGTTGTTTACTCCTCACTTTGCGAAGATGCGCCGTTGATATCATCTTTCTGTATTGTATTTGTTTTTTAGCGATAATTCTGTTTGGAACTGTGTTATTCTATTTACAAGAATCAACTGAGCCCAAGCAATTTGCCAGCATCCCGGAATCCTTCTGGTACATTTGTGTCACATTAATGACTGTAGGGTAAGTAGTTGTCATTGATCTCGACTAATTTCCCATATCCCGCGCTTTATCGAAACGTTCAGTAATAATAGAAAAGGCAGAATTACAAAAGTGATTTTGACTTGTGAAATGAAGCTGAAGTAGCATTTTTCTCTAGGCAAGACTTATATTATTCCGTTCAATAATTTAGAGACTTTTTTCTTCCCTGCCATGTAGCCTATCGCGATAAACGTGTGTTTTCACATGCAAAAATAGGTGTTATGATGTTTCTTTTCGTTCATATCAGAAAACGAGATGAAAGAATCAAAGCGCAAAACACCGCAATTGTATGTACCGCTTGATTTATCATCTTTCTATGTAACAAATTAATACTTTTTAAAATAATATCGGGAAAACTGCACAGATTACTTTAGCTAGAATACTCGTATTTGCATTTGGATCAGATCAGTTTATTGATTTGTTGTAACATAAAGTAAGTCGACAGGTGCACAGTTTCGTGAAACTACTCCGAACCACAACCACAGAGAGATCTGCCTGGATTATCCAGACCTAAGAACAGATGACGGAATATAGTTTCTCTGCTGAATTTAAGTTCCATAGTTATATCAAAATTCGTGCAGTTGCAAGTGCTTTCTCTTCTCTGGTTCCGTTCTCGAAAGGTTGATATATCTATTCAGTTACTTTTAATTCAACTCACTAAGTTCTCATGATAAGCAAAGCCTTGTACCATGCTACATTTTATCCAATCCTTTCTTTTCACACATCACAGTGTAGGTTGCAAAAACAAACAACCTTTTTTCGTATCCGTTTCATTTGGTTTTAGGATTCTCAATTTAAAGTGCTCATTACACGATTTCTTTTCAAGATTTTCCTATATACAGAGAAATAAATTTGTAATCTCATTTATACACCCGCCAATGAACTTTTTTATTTGCCCTGTCTAAGTCGGTCACTCTTTCGTAGGTAATGATGTTAAGAGGAACTTAACTATGAGCATTCTGTTTATTTGAAAATCCTCTCGTGTTTTAGTTGTAAATATTCCACTCTTGCTCGAAATTCTTTAATATAAAGTCGGGGGGTTCTACTGCCGACAAACTACTCGATAATAAGACGGGAACACAACGAGTTAAACGAGCCCCTTTGCTTAAACAACGTATTTACTCATTTCTAAGCGTATAGACGAAACTACTGGTATTTTATTAACTGCTGGCAAAAATTACCCTTTCTTTTTGCCAGGGATAATTTTTCCAAGTGAACACGATTCACGGGTCCATTGTGTACACGTTTATTAATAAGTAGCTTTTATAGTACTAGGAGAACTTGTATAAAGAAGCCTGTCATTGTATTCAGGCACGTGTTTATTTGCTGCCGCTTTGGAGTCCCACCCGTGGTTCAATAGAAATTCGTCACAATTCGCACATGAGGCTCTGTTGTGCTACTGGAATAATTGAAGCTGCGGAAACGCTATAGATTTCCACTTTTCTCCAGCTGGGGGATCACTTCTTGAACCGATGTTTTG
The DNA here is from genome assembly GCA_033964015.1 of Scolanthus callimorphus. Taxonomy (NCBI): domain Eukaryota; kingdom Metazoa; phylum Cnidaria; class Anthozoa; order Actiniaria; family Edwardsiidae; genus Scolanthus; species Scolanthus callimorphus. Next base: position 15,993,270 of record CM066913.1, read on the forward strand.
AACTTTATGATTATCGGTCCGTAAACAAATTAACGCTAATCAAACAAAAACAACTTTAGACAAAATATTACGTTATCTATGCATATTAAGAGAATTTGATAAAAGCATTTGGTTTCGGTCAATAACAACTGAAGATGAAAAAGTAGTAGTGAGGCAGCGTTTTTTAAAGGAAACCAACTTTAGTTATTTATACGTCATTTAATCATTCAGATGCATGAGGTGTCATGTTTCAACAGTTAACTTTCTCGCTATTTATGAGAAAACAGTCAGATGTGACGATTTCACACTCTTATCACTATGCATATTTAAAAATATCGTTAAACTGATGGATGGGACGTTGTCGCGTGCCATACCCCCGACCACAAAACCTCAGAGATTATTCTTCAAAATATAATTTGTTATTTCTAAACAGGGTAATCATATTGTACTTGAACATACTTAAATGCTTGTATTCACGCGATGGTATTGTTTAAGATATGCAGAGCTTTCAAGTGAAATACTTAACTCATGGCGCAAGGTTTATGGAATCTTTTACCATTTCGTATAAAAACACATTTTAAATTTCTTATAATCTTATTTAAGGGACGTGTCATTATTTAGCGGGGGGGGGGGGGGGGGGGGGGGGGAGGGCTCCTATTTTTGTGGGGAGGGTCCTAATTTTTTTCGCGTGTCTAAAGGGAGGGTCCAAATTTTTTTCACTCCTATTTGGGGGAGGGTAATAATTTTTTTCAGCAACATTTGGACGATGAAGAGGGTAAAACAAATGGCGATAGTGGTTATTTCAGCAACTTCTCCATAAACAATAAAATAATATACTCTTTTAGCTATGAAGACACTACCGTTGACAAGAACAAGTTATCTTGACAAGGAAAATCAAAATTTCCCAGGATTTCCTGCAAATGATAGGCCTGCAGGGCAAGTCACTATATGTTTGAAAGAAGACCCCTTAGGTAAGCGTGAGTTTTCGACGTTACAAGCATATAAATTCGTCCGTTGGGCCGCGGCTTCGCGCACATGAATATTAATAACTTCGTCATTGCTGAGCGCAGTTGTGCGCATGAATAATATAACCTAACCTATATAGTTGCGGTAGTGTAGTTCCTGAGCTCCTGACAGGCTTTGTTTACTATGCCATACACAAAACATGTTCATCTACCCTTTCTCTGAGGCTTGATGAAATGCGATGAACAAACAAAAAATCGATGAACAAACAAACAAACGTTTATCAAAATTTGGGCACGCTTCGCGCGCAACGAAGGATATGCGAGCCCGTTTTTCTGTAAAATGTCTACAGTACTAGGTCAAACAGGGGACGGGAGATGTGGGATTACGTTAATCATTGCACTTAGAGGGAGGATCACTGTATTTTACCTGTGTATACCAAACATTCTCACGTAAATAATCGAGGCGATGAATATAATAACCGCGGTTCCTTATGCACCAGTCAATTGACACCCCGGCCCCTACCCCCGGGACAGGGCGGGATAGTAACGCGGTCAGGCCGGGGATTTAACACATTAATCTACGGAAGGGCAGGGAATTTAACACGGACCTTCTATAGCGGGAATATTTAGCGGGGAATTAACGCTGAGCCAGAAGTTCGATTATCGTGCGAAAATATATTGGTTTAAGGACTGAGGTCGGAGGATTTTGGGAGGGATCACTTCATTTTTAGTGGGCGAGTGAAAGGATCTCTCGAAACCTGAAGCCTTGAAAGAGAGATTCCAGCAACGAGTTCTATATCATTTTCTAGTTTTATTTCACTCATTATGTTGAAAAGGAATGACATCTAATCTAGTTTTAGAGAACTTGCCCAAAGAAAACAATACGCTTGTGGAGCTTAAATGGAATGCGTACGAATGTCGTTACAAGCATGTGTATCTTCGCAAGGACAAATGAAAACCCCCAAAAGCCCTCGATACGCTGGTTGGCAGTCAATATGTTCCAAAGAAGTGAGTTCGACGTTACAAGCTGCATAGAAATTCGTTTTTGGGCTGCGCTTCACGCACATGAATCATAATAATTTGTAGCGCGTGAAGAATAAAACCAACAGGCTTTTTTACTACACGCAGAAAATAAAACGTTATCTTTTCCCTGGAGGCTTGATGAAATGCGTTTATCAAAATAAAGGCGCGTTTCGCCATGTTGCAAAAGTGTCCCCGGGGGCCTGGAGCTTTAACAACGACCATGTCCCTGGTGACCGGGAAAATAGTAACATTTAACACTTAGTGAATGTTAAATTGGGGGGCCGTGATGTCAATTGACTAGTTCTGTTTAAAAGAAGAAAGAAAGAGACATTACATCACTTGGACAATAGTCTATCTAACAGGTTTTCAGAAATAAATGCATGGGGGAGGGTCCCAATTTTTTTACCTATGGCTGGGGGAGGGTCACATTTTTTTTGTTATGTTCAAGGGGAGGGTCCTATTTTTTAGCCTTGTTTGAAAATAATGGGAGCCCTCCCCCCCGGTAAATAATGACACGTCCCTAAATTAGATTTTCTCCTTTGGATAAGTTGTAGTCCGTCAGAATTCAATTCTTAAGTGGACTTGAAGGTGTGCCAACGATTGCTTGTAAGTCAGATATTTAGGATTTTATTACCTCTCAAGTCAAACATCGGTGATAAAGCTCGGACACAAACAAAAATCGTCAAGAATTGGATCAAAGAAAACATTTTAAAAACCCTAACGAAGCCCCCTTGGTTTGAACTTATCCATCATTAGCTGTATTCATACTAGAGGACGGAAAACTCGTCATGACGGGTTTTTCGTCTGACGAGTTTTCCGTCTGATGTGAATTCAGACGATTTACAGTCAAAAATTCGTCTCGTCCTGGTTTCACACTAAGGTTTCCCATCAAAAATCCGTCTCGTCCCGGTTTCACACTAAGACGAGTTTTCTGTCCGGACGAAGAACTCGTCTCAAACGAGTTTTCCGTCTCTAGTGTGAATACGGCTATTACTGATAAATTAATATCAGTCATTGATAAAAAAAAAACATCTATTATCTCCTTTCTACACTTGAAAAGCATTTAGAATGATATATATAATACACGAAACTACTATACAAAATAAAAACTATTTTGGGAAGCGGCCCTTTGAGCCATTCGCCATAATTTTTACGGGTTTTTGGTAGAAACAATAAGAGCGATGGAAATTGCTGAAATAGCTTTGTGACATTCCCGAGCAATTCACTCTACTTCGTCTTATCAATCGTAGACAAAAACTAGCTTGAAACTGAAACCTAAGAGCAGCAGCATTCATGTTAAGTGTCTTGGCCAGAAACGTCAAAGTAAGAAGATACTACAAATCACACTTCGCTGCTACAAATAATGCGAAATTAATTGCTTTTTAGCTGACGAGCCATTCCGCGCATACTAGCATATAATATATAACTAGGGGCCTTCAAGAAGTCGGCTGCGCAGTGATGTGTCAGCTCTGGAAAAACGTATAAAACTTTAGAAGGCGTCCTTTTCAAACAAGGCAAAATATTCAGACGGAGGGATACAAATTACGAACCACACCCTTCGGTACTACTCCAACCCCTATGATGTTTCATAACCAATTAACTTGGAAAAAGCTCTTTTCTTGCTCTCAATATATATACTAGCCAACTGTCTAAACGCAATATAAGCTGTCTAATGCACAGCCTCAAAAACTCTTTAAGTGAATTAAAATGATGGTTTTCCTATTCCTTTCCACTTTTAGTCTAATTCGTCTAATTCGAAACGTGAGGTTCGTCAGTATGGATCACCAACAAAACCGGAATGCCAATTTTAATTTTCAGTATTTCTCTTCAACTCACGATATGAAAGCACAAGCGAAGGCAGATTTCGTGTGAAAAAAAAAACACTAGTCAAAACGTGTGAAAACTAGCGCTGTAGACTGTAACACTGTAGGCTATTGCAGCAAAATGCTGTTGACAAATTGTTAGTTCTTTCTTTCAAGCAGTAAATATGTTTAGCAATTCAAAGATGCTCAATAAATCTCCGTTAGCGTAGGCTACAACCTCAGCTATATTGCCTGCACGTCATGAACGTTTGAATTCGTGTAATTGCGGAGGTGAACAAAATTCATATAAGTAATCACACGGCCTATAGGACCTTTTCACAGGCTTTTCACGAAGCTATCTTTAGAACGGCTCGGACCTACTAACAATTCATAGTTCCGACTTGTCATTCAAAGCCATAGTTACTGTTGTTATGTCCCACAAACAAACCAGGGTTTTCCTTAAAAAAAGTCCAAAAATATTCCGATCCCGCTTAGGATTACCAGATATCCTTATCTTCAGATGATCTCAGTTTATACTGTCATAAAAGGCAAAAAAGTGCTGCACATCGGAGTGATTTCGGAAGTCCTGAAATACTGTTTGTGGGACAAGATCAGTTCCCGAGGGAGAATCTTTCCAGCTCTGATTGGTATCTCCAGATAGCGTGAAATGGCTCCATTGTTTCATCGGAACTATGAATTCAAGTCTCCAAATTTGTTTCATTCGGCGTGTAATCTGGTGCATTCGGCCGTGTCATTTCCCTAGAAACTCACTAAAAACCTGATCTTAAAATAACTTGGCAAAAGAGGCACCTCAATCACATATCTAGGGTGTCATATACTTGATTTTACAAACAACAACAACTGCGACGACAACGATAGGCTGGATTATCAACCCACGTTGTGAGCCCGCGGTCTGTCCCCCAAACAACGGCTGGAACACTGATCTGGCCTTTGTTCCGATCAACCAATCAGCTAAGAGCGTGCCCAATTTTGGGGGGTGAGTACGCTGACCGAATACGAAGGCTCAACGGCTAAACAATGGCGGACGGAAAAAACTGGCAGAACTGCCTTGGATTCTTTCAATATCGAATGCTTTCGCGACTCTCAATCACAAGCTGCAGCACTCAAGAATTTGCTTGAAGGCAGTTATGTTATGGTGTTGCAGACTACAGGCTTCGATTTTCTACGCTTCATGATGCAGTGTGACGTCAATAACAAGCTAGCGAGTCCATTGATCCAGCCGTTTGTTGGGACGAATCGCAGACCGATACAAACAACGGCTGAACATCGAGCCTACGACAACGATAATGATAATAATGTGCTGATAAACCTAGGGCAGGCTTGAAGGGCCTGCCATTTTATCGTACACACACGAGGAGAACTAGCTTTGCAATAAGTCTGAGTCTCTGATGCAATGAATGATGTAAGGGGTGGGCCATTAGAAATTGGGGGAGGGGGGGGGGGGGTGGCAATTCCCAAAAAAAATTAGAGCAAGGCCAATCCTTCCCCAAATAAAATCTTGCAGAGATCCAAGCTAGTAAAAAACATGATATAAATTCCGAAAAAAAATTCTTGCACAACCTGATCCCCGAAAAAAAAATTCCTGCGCAAAAAAATTGCCACCCCCCCTCCCCCAATTTCTAATGGTCCACCCCTAAACAAAACAAAGCAATGCATTATGGGCAGAGTGAGACGGCCTGTCTTCGTGCAAACTGCAAATGGCCATTCAGTGATTAATACTGCCTCACCTGTTTGTTTCCAGGTATGGTGATGTCGTGCCCCGTTCCATTGCTGGTAAAATAATCGGTAGCGTTTGCTGCGTGTCCGGGGTGGTGCTACTAGCACTACCGATCCCGATACTGCAGGAAAAAACAGGTTCCGTGTACGCTGGAAGCCGTCAAGTCCCGGCATCATGCCCGTCATCACCCGATACCCGAGCAAGAGTGCGAGGAACCACTGCTAGGCGACGAGGAGCTGAGGGTGATCACCAGTGACAGGAACTCAGGGTGTTGTTCGTCATTTAAGCAGCACTGCACCAAGGCTAGGAAAGTGTTTATAGAAAATAAAGAAGTAAATAGTTGAGAATAGGGATACTATATTATATATTTTATTACTTATACCGACGAGCTAAATTAGGCGAGGTTAGGCGAAATAGGGAGATATGAACCAAGACTGAGCTTGTACCTCGTTGGTTCCAAGACAGATTTACCGAAGGGTGGGGAAGATGCTTCAAAAAAGACATTTAAAAGCTTAAAACCGATCCAACTGCAAACGGGTACCGAAGATAGGTTTTTACACAGAATGGACGATTCCAGCTATAATGAATGTGCGGGACACATGTCGGTAGTTGTGTTACATTTCACAAATCAAGTGCCTTGTATGGACGTTACATCCTGGTAGTTGTGTTCCATTGTAAAGAAAGTAGAGCGCGCGCGCTTATAGCTGGAATTGACAATTATACCATTCGCCTTTGTCACGCGCCGCCATTTGTTTCTAGAATGACCTGGCAAAGCAGGAAAAAGCAATGAGCCAATCAAGTTTTTGGTTCTAAAACAAATTAGAGTACTTTTGGTAGCTTGGTCAAGTTTTGTACCATAACATCCCCGCAAAAAGCTTCGCTTTCTAACATGAGCAAAACCCGCGCCCTGCTTGGCCTCGTTTCCATGCTGAATAAAACGGCTGGAAAATTCAAGATGGCGCTTGTGTGACAAAGGCGAATGATGAGTAAGAATGTAATCAATAGTTTAAAAATTAATGAAAAGATTTTAAAATGTAGCAAAAAGAATTGCAATTGCACCTTTAAGATACAAAGACATTAGAGTTTTAATATTATAATGATAGGGATAGGCAATAAATAAAATAATTTCAGCTTCAAGAATCACGGAGTTTAGCAACCAATCAGACGAACAGAAAATATGTAGGTGACCGGCAGGTATTTAGCAAAATCTCCTGTGAAATAGCTCTTCATACCTTAAATGACAACACGCTACTAATGGGCCACGCAAAATGTTTCACCATTCGAACAAAAAATGCTATAGCTGCATACTAGTTGGCATATAAGCTGCAACCATATTAAAGTATGCGCTAATACCCGCATTACAAACACCCAAACACGCTGAAGCACGCCATATGTGTGGCTACACTAGCCGAGCGAGGCGAACCAAGATGTCTCAGCAAATGTAGTCTAGTCGAGACATTACACTTGTATTAGCAAACTATGCATCCCAGAAGTTGAAAGGTCTCGAAAACCTGCAAAAGTACCACCCGGTATCATCTAACCGGCTATTCATGTTTGCGTTCAACTCGAAGGAATTGGTGGGACTTTAGAAGATCGGAACCAGCCCAATTAACACGACGGAAATTTTGCAATCAATGTCGGCCCGCTGAAGTGGCCGAATCCAGCGTTTTGGTTTGATTGACGGCTGAACATCGCCAATCGTCCATCGCAACATTGAATTTGAGGTCGCGTAGCAATGCATACAGTGGTAATTTGCCGAATTTTGAGATTTGATTCACTCTTTTCTCGGCATTACATTCATTCGTTTGAGAAGTAATATCAAACACTAGATAGTGTTTTTCATTTTCAAACACTTCGAAGTCGGTAAAAAAAAAACTTTTTTCAACCCACTTCTCAGTGCTTGACTCCTGATGAAACACGCTCTCTAGTGTTTGATATATAACATGAGACATTTGACAGACCTAGTTATTTTTAGAATGGTTTTACCGCTAATAGTAAAGCTTTGTTTTTCTAGCCAATCAAATTCGTTTTATCAGTAGGTTTAGAGACGCCCGTCATTTACAACCGATATTCATGTGCCAGCACTGCAGAATGTTTAGCGATTCAAAGATGCTCAATAAAAGCATGTTGTTTTCTGCTATTGTTGCTAATTATTATATCAATTCGTGACCGCAGCGGCATAGAAACAAGACTAAATACCAATCTAAAAATAACTAGGTCCGCTTTATCAAGAATATATATCTGAGGAACGCCCCTATTTATGAGCCTGTGTATCACATTGAGTTTTATTTATCATTGATAACTTTTGTACTACATTCATAGGATGACATGGAACTTAATCCTGGTCCCTCCACTAAAAAGAAGTGCGGTTAATAGAAGCAGATCTCTTCTAAAATTTACTACGATGATCACCCGGTCTCACGAAATAGTTTTGAGCGGACGGTCCAAAATTCGTTGTATGTTAACACGGTGTTTGTGGTATGTCCAAACAGAACCATAAGAGTGTCGCCTAAAAAAATATGGCCTGCTCAAAACAATGAGTACAAATTCAAACGTACGTGTGAAAATACAGAGTACTAAACGGCTCGGTCCGAACAGGACAGTTGAGTGTCCCTCACGCTTCCCAAGGTCCGAAAAGCCTATTTTGACGGGCTGTTATTATAACCGGAGCCATATCATTGCAGCCTTTATCTCTTTCTCTGATGTTTTTGTTTCAGTCTGAAGCGAGCTTGATAAAGATTAAACATTATTCTCGTAAGATGGTTCCTACCCTCTGCTTTCGCCGCGCGCTCTGCTTTGTCTAGCGTAAAACGCGCGCAAACGAGACGGATTAAGATCGGTTATGATGGTATAAATTCTCAAATAAAGATTATAACTTTTACTAGAAATGGTATGTCTTGATAATGCTTATGACAGATTATCCCTGAATATAGAGTAGTTTTATTTCTTTTAATCTGAAAATGAACTGGGCATGGAAATTCTGTTTCCGTCGGGTGGGCGTGTAACCAGAGGGGCTTATAGGCGAGAAGCTCTATAGCTAGAATATACGGCTAATAAGCGATATGATCTTCTATAAATTACAGAAAAGATGTTAGTCAAGAAGGCTGTGACGGATATCTTATTTTCTGAGTTCATGATATAGAATGAGTCGTATCGTCGGCGAACACAAGTGCTTTCTCAGACTTCGTGTCGTGCTTGGTAATTTTGCGGAGACATCCAATTTGCGCTGTCTTGAGAATGTAAAACCGGCTGCTGTGTAATATCTTTTGTTTCAAGTTCTCAGGCATAACGATAGCGTCTAATATGCAAAGAGACCTGACTTACACACCGATCATTATTCAACTATAGTATGAACTTGAGGTTTTTCCAACAAGAAACGAAAGTGTGCATGTAGAATACTACGACAATTACAAGTGAGTAATTACGCCGAAGGACTAATTATCTGCTGAGCCGCTTAGTGCGTTAATGGCTGTCAATCAAACTGAAAATCGGGAAAATAATACGTTCCCTTGAAGAGGTAATGCTATAAATCATCAATATCTCACATTTTCATCGTTTCTTGGGCAGATGGGCTCAACGATATACTTTAGAAATACTATTAAAAGAAACAAAAAGACAATTCATTACAATTCGTTTAAGCAGAAATCCATTTAACAATTTTTTGACGGGGTTTCAAAAGTCTACACCACATACTGCGTCTTGACTGCCAAAAGAACAATGAATGGCAATTATAGTTGTATTGCTAATTGATTTGAAGAGATACTCGGTGAAATTAGCATGTATATTAACACATATATTGTCGTTTGTTCTAGCAACTAGTTCCTAAGCTATTATTTACTCATAACACCACACCTTTGGATTATATTGGACGAGCATTTTATCAATTGACGTTGGTTTTGGTATTTCAAGGTGAGATAATTTCCCTTATTTTGTTGAGTCGAAATTTAAGAAAAATACAGAAATTCCTTTGCAATTGTCTTTTAGCAATCAAGAAGAATCTTCAATTAGCGCAGTGGTAGGGCGGTTAGCGCAGTGGTAGGGCGCCGGGCTTGTGTGCGGGAGGTTGGGAGTTCAAACCCCGGCCGGACCAACACTCAGGGTCTTTTCTAAATAATGAGGAGAAGGTGCTGCCTTTGCTGTAATATCTGCAAATGGTTAGACCGTCGCGTCTTCTCGGATAAGGACGTTAAACCGTAGGCCCCGCAACGGAAGAAGAGCTACCTAGTGGAGCCGATTTGCGTAACCCATTATTTATTTATTTATTTATTTATTTTCGTAGAGAGAAAGAAAAGTAGGCTACTGGTAGAAAACGGGTATTCTACGTTGTGTTACGATTTACCTACTGCAAATGAACTTTCGGTGGAACTTTTGATGTAAGCCGATTACCCACTATAATAGTCTATTTATCACTCTTTCTAAAACGCACGACATTTACTTCTTATCGCATCTAAAGTTTGGAGCCTTTTCTCGTGACCAAAGTTCACATTATCGTTCTCGCAACACGACTCCCATTCTTCTTAAATCGTCTTATCACGCGGTGAGTTAATACCCCAAAAGGAATCATATAAGCCTACATTATGTGTATAAAATTATAACGTAGTGCAATACGAGGTATTGAACAGGTAACACTGTATTTGCTTTATCTTTCTTATTATGCATGTTATGTCCAGTTATAATGAGCGAAAAAAAGCAATGAGCAAGTAACGTTTGGGTTGCGTCACGGTTGTTTCAACAAAATGTTATAAAATAAGACAGTAACATTGTACTTGCCTTTATCTTTTTATAAAGCATGTTATGTCCATAATCGGCAATATGAGCGAAAAGATGCAATAAGTATAGGAAATCATACGACTCTTCTCGATCAATTTGGAATTTATTTGCACGAGTGGGTTTTTCAAAAAATCAAAATTGCACGAGCCACAGGCGAGTGAAATTGAGCTTTTTTAAAAACCCACGAGTGTAAATAAATTCCAAATTGAACGAGAAAAGTCGTATGATTTCCTTTTAATAATACACATGAAAAAAATTATAAGGAGTCATTCACAAATCTGCTTACAAACTGAACAAGCCGCACGCATTTTTCCTTGATTGAAATCTGGACTGAAAACCTGACAGAATTTGAGCATTAACAAAAACAAACGTTTCCATAATATAGCTCTATGATATCAAAATATTTTGTAATCCTAATAGCATTTCAAAAGAAATTCGAAATTTGAATTTTGTTAACCATTTTTGCACTTTGTTACCTTTTTTGGCACTTTGTTACCTAAAAACTGCACGGCTCTCAGCCAATCAGAATGCAGAAATTTTTTCATGCGTATTATTAGGAAGATAACTCTGGGTATAGCGTGCTTTTAACCAACAAATTCTGCTTTGTCTGAAACGGACACTGCGGATGGGACCTCAATGCCTCAGGTACCAGAAGGTTGTGTTCGGCTTTTTTGAAGTATTGACAACGAATTCTCGAATGATTTCAGTGTATAAAAGATGATAAATTAGAGTCCTAGAAATGAGGCGGGGCAAGGGTTAACTGCGAACCAAACAGCGGTTCAACTTCAACTTGAAGCATGATTCTTTCGGTAAAACAACAAAGACAATTGTTTTCTTTATGAAGACCCAGCACAAATGCCGAACTTCAGTCGAACATCTTCCTGTCGATCTTTTTACGTTGCAAAGGAAGCCGCTTCATTGTGGTTTTAAAAAACACCTTTCTTGAATTCTGACGTGATGTTATTTTGACGATAAGCAGGTCGTTGAAAAGTCTCGCCTCACTATAAAAAATAATTGCTTTCCATAGTTGGTGCTTGATTTCAGTATGGCCAACTTATTTTGATTATTTTTGAAATTGTATGTGAATTGTTTATATCGGAAAATTGTCTGGAATAAGTCGGTGAGTCAGATCGTTGGTTGCACATTTCCATTAGGGTAATTTAGTTTCTTTTTAGAATTAAAAATAACTTTTTAAAATAAAGTGATGTTTTCGCAATATTGAAATACCAGCACGTAACCACTTCGATCAATATCTCCTACAAAGCCATCAAACTTAACTCCGTCTGGATAGTTTGAATACATAAAAGCATTCACAGTTCTGACCAAACAATGCTCTTTAAGAGCGGGGACTTTTTTCCCAATGGGATAGAGCATATTTCAGATGTGTCGAAAAGTAAACACAAAGTAAATACACATAACCAACCAGAAACGAAACAAATTCAACAGCCAACCAATCAGGAGACAAGGTAAATTACACTTATTAGCCAATCAGAAACGAAACAAATTCAACAACCAACCAATCAGGAGACAAAGTAAATACACTTAGCCAATCAGAAACGAAACAAATTCTACAGCCAACCCATCAGGAGACAAAGTAAATACACTAAGCCAATCAGAAACGAAACAGATTCAGTCACCAACCAACCATAGTACGACTAAGGATTAGTCGAGAGTAAAGAATATAAAATATCATCATCAACATCTTCATCATCATCAAACTGTTACACTTTATGCCTTTTATGACAGTGGAAATTTTAATCATCTACAATCAAAGCTGATATGTATTTCATCGCAATTGGAATTATTATTATTACAGATCCCTACACGCAGTTCGTATTTTAATGCCGAACGCAAACTACATAAAAAGGAGCAGTTGACTGGGCAATCAAAGAACCGCCATTTTGTCAGCCTAGAGAAATACCAAGAAAAAGCATCCATTTCCATTGGCTGATTTAGGGGATAAAGTGCAATATTTTCGATTGACTTCGGTAAATTAAGTTTTGTGCAATATGTTTTTTTTAATTTCTGAATAATGACATACTTCCATTAAGAAACGGAACATTGCCGGAGACCTGCCAGTCCAAAAGGTATAACGGTGGAGCTGTATTGTATGCTGCAGTTTTTTTTTGCTATTTGAATTGGCTGTTAAAAAAGCCGGAAAGCATATTAAAGACACATGGTCACCGAAAACATCAAAATCTTCAATTCTAAATTCTAAGAATAACATCTCACAATAATAACATCTTACTAGTGAAGAATGCTTTAAACATGATATGGTAAAAATTGGAGGACATTTCGATGTAGGATTGAAAAGATATTCGCAGATTATAATAACAGCTTACATGAGGTAATTTGACATTTTTCAAACGCACTAAATTTACAATCTTTATTCGCTCAAATCTCAGGCAGCCATCCTTCATTGTAATCGCCTGAAATTTTTCCATACTGCTCCCGTTTAACAAAAAGTATTTCGATTTCACAGATTTCAAAGAAAATTTCTGTATTTTGCACAAATAGCTATGTTCTTGATTTTTAGGTGTTCATGATACTTTATACCGTATGCTGGTATCTTGTGTAATTCTATGTAGAAAAATCGTGAAAAAATTATAATAAAGGTTACCCATTCCATTTTGCAATTGTGTTCTTCTGCGCTTAATGTTTTTCGATGGCTGTTGTGGTTATTTCTTAACTCGTTGTTTAAAAGTATTTCTCCAACTCTTAATGTAAAACAACGATGCGGTAAACAAAGAAATGACCCCTAAAAAGCTATGATCAATGTTTCAATTTTCACGGTGGAATGTTTCGAAAGGTTTTGTAGAAAACGCACGAATCTGAAAAAATACTTTTATAGGTCATTCCGGGTGAAGCTAAAAACCTCTATTCAAATTCCTAGAAATAAAATATGGCTTCATGATTTCGTAGTAAAAGTTAAGAAGTTAGCCGCTCTCTGAAATTTGCATTAATTCCCGCTGTTGACAGTGTTTCACTGGAGCGACGGCTTAGATAAATGAAAGAGTGCTTTAATTTCATCTGCATTTCACTGATTATGACTAAAACATATATATTATCTTGATTCCGGTTGCTTATGTATATAAAAATCAACAAAACTTTCTCTCAAACTATCGTTACAATGATCTACCTAATGAATTATAAAGTACAGAAAATGAGTTTTAATTGATGGGGGTAACACTGCACGCATTGTCATAGTGTTATGGCACCTAGAACAACTTACATCGTGTGGTTTGTAAGAAGACCATGATTTGAATGAATATCACTGAAATTTAGCTGTTAGTTTCTGCTACCACAAAGTACGTGCCTAGTTCAAGTCACCGCGACTTTGGCATTAATCCTGTACAGGAGGGAACTACAAGCTGACGTAGGATTGTTCCTCATCTAACGAAGGTGAGTGTAAGTTTTCTTGACAAAAGTCATGCGTTCAGTAACATATTGAATATAATAGTTAGATTCTTCCTTATGCATTATCGAGAAATGGTAAAAGACTCAATAACGTTGCATTGCGTGCATAATTTAATGGCTCTTGAACTGCACTTAAACTTGCGACGCACATTGCAAAAAAATGTAACTACTATTGATTAAAAAAAAATAGCCGCGAGATGTATTTTATTAGCGTTTATGTAGCCTAGTGAGATATTTTAATGTGCCTAAAAACTGATGCCTAAAATTGTTCCGCAAAAAGCCTCACATTCTAGAATTCGAATCTTGTCAACAGCTGTTTCGATAGCGTTTGTTAGTGCGCGTAATGGGCGCTGGACCGCGTTTGACTTCTTCACCTTCATTTCACACTTCTCCACGGGAAATCATTAGAGCAGATTTCAGATGACCGTCGTGAAAGTAAACGCAATTGTGCAATCACTATCCAATCAGAAACAAGAGTAATTACAACTTACTGTTGAATGGTTTCCAGCCCAGCCAATCAGGAGCCGAACCAATTGGCTAGTAATTCCTTGATTGTAATTAGTTTGTCATTGATTGGTTGATGGAAATAAGCAGCCAATGAGAAAGCAAACCAATCGCAAACACGACAGTCATGTGAAATCCGCTCTAATACTTAATATAGTAACAAATTGTTACAGCGATAAATTAAAGTTTTAAAATCAACGAAATGAGAGGTAATTTATCAATATTAATGACTGAAGCGAGTTAGAGATGAACAGATCTGTTATGGTTGGTCGCAGGAAATTGTACAAATAAGATATAGTTTCACAATAGCTCGAAGGCTAATCAAAAGTAAGGGAGAAATTACCCGAAACTCGTTTTTCCTATCCACTCGATAGGACTGATGACAGCCCAGCTAACTACAGTAAAGAGTAACCTTTAAAGGAGGGGTGTCACACTCTTTATGTACACTTTCGGTGATGAAAAAACATCCTATTTATTAGTATTTTAAAGTTACTTCTTTTGCCATAGCCCGCTAGCCCATTCTATAAGCTTTCCAACGATATATATAGGTTGACATGTTTTGGCTAAACTATGGACGAGTATGATTTTTTTTTCGAGGACGTGCGCGAAGGTTCTCAGTAACCTTAACAGCCAAAAAGCCAAAATCCTAACGGTAGGCTTCGTGGACCCATTAAAGAGCGGATGGAAACGGTTGCAACATGAGTTTTGGAATCTTGCTGGGATGAACAGTTTTCAAAGTTTGAGCTTACATCAAAATTTGTATGAAAATCGCGGGTGGTCTTGGCGATATGTACAACTTACCTGCATTGCCAGAACTTCAGCCATTGCTTATTAGGCTAGTATCAAGTGGAATTATTTGGGGACGATTGCATACAAAATTAGAGTTGTATTTACGAATGTATGCAAGTGAGCGTGACACAGCCCCTTTAAATCATTTCACGTCACCCGCGAAATCTAATATGAATTCTCCTTAACTATAGCAAACCATTTTGCCTATATGATAGATAAGAGGTTTAGTGCTTTTTCCTCGACCTCCTGACTGCTTGAGTTATAAGGAACTGTGGGTTATCTCTATGTTATCTGTAAGTATTGTCCTGTTTCGTGAAACGAAGATTCGAAAATAACAATATATCCTCAATCAATCCAATGTTTTTCAAATAATGCGTAATCTTATGTCGGAGATGGTATGACTAGTTTTACGGGAAAACTAGGTGGTCTGCGTCGGCGGAGACGTGAACATGAACAACAACCAAAGGTTGAGATTTATGTTAAACGCCGTGGAAAAAAGGTGTTTTACTGACGTTTCGAGCGTTAGCCCTTCGTCGGAGCAAAAAGACGAAGGGCTAACGCTCGAAACGTCAGCAAAACACTATTTTTCCACGGCGTTTAACTTAAATCTCAACCTTTGGTTGTTGTTGTTCATATGTCGGAGACGGTTTCCGCTGTCTACACTCGTAAACTCTGTTGTCAAAGCTGGGAAAACATTCTTAATCTCTGGGTAGCCATATCCTCTTAATTTATATTTAAAAAATATCATGTGGTTGACGCTATTCTTAATGACAGATAGATAGAGACAGACAGAGATAGACAGCATTGCTTGCGCAATCAAAATTAGGAGAAGAACGAAAAAGAGATCGTAGGGAACAAACAACTGCATTCCAAAAGATAATGCCAAACGGACCAAAAAATATGTTAGATTCGAATCTTTTAAAGTCCAGCATCAGAATTAGTTGTGGAATCGAATATTTGTGTTGTCGGGACGTTTACATCTATTACTTATTAGAGCTTGGTTTTTGACGACTCAATCCCAGCAAGTATATAAAAGTGGTAGGTTTTAGGCCAAAGCTTATATAAAATGGTAAGGTGTTGAGAGGCTTGGCCGAGTATTTACGTACAATTTCCTTGCAGATGGGACCCGTTAACTTATTAGACTCAGACGTTTAGTGTACAATATCGATGGAACAATACAATGAGCGATTCCAGCTATAATTGCGCGCGCTCTCCTTTGTTCAGAAGTGCTCAAGCCGTGTCCCACAACTACCAGAATGCAGCGCGCGCTTTCAGTGTGTTCGACAAATATCCCACATCTACTGACATGCAGCGCGCGTGCGTTATAGCTGGAATCGTCCATTGCGTCAGGGATGTTGTACACTTGTCTATATTAATAGGATCTGAAAATGCGCCACTCTTTTTAACCACGCTACAGAAAAATGCAGGTAAAATTTTCTCAGCGCAGGCTGAATCAATAACATCTGGAATATATAACGATTTTCCTGCTCTGTCTGATTGGCTGAACTTTAATCTACGGAGCCATAACCAAAATAAAACTCATCGTCCAAATAATTTTGCAATCTGTGTATTGAACATTTTCAATGGGTGGCCCTTAAATTGAAAATGTAATGATAAAACAATGTTGCTTTTATTTCTGTGATAATGACCGACAGCGACAGGGAAAAAAGTCCAATATTTCAATTCCAAATCTATTTCTTTCAAGCGCAGCCGTGATAACGCAACGCTAATTAAAAAAGAAAATGTGTGACATACTTATTCGCAGACAATGCTCGAGATTTGATACGAAAAAAGGAGCCATTCTTTACTTCTTTGTTCTGCTAAATCTCAT
Organism: Scolanthus callimorphus; assembly: GCA_033964015.1. Taxonomy (NCBI): domain Eukaryota; kingdom Metazoa; phylum Cnidaria; class Anthozoa; order Actiniaria; family Edwardsiidae; genus Scolanthus; species Scolanthus callimorphus. Next base: position 16,010,088 of record CM066913.1, read on the forward strand.
CGGAAAGCACTAAGTTTTGTTTGGATGTCTTAAAATGAACGAAGCATATCTGAATCTATACAAAGCGATTACCGGTCATTAATTTGCTGCCACTAACCTCGCTGACAAAAAAACGCTGAGCAAAATTGCTTTGACATAAGCAATTAAGCGTATTTCATTTCATGTAATCGTTTTTCTCTTAGCGTCCATCAACCATAGGAAAAAATAATCATTCATTTTCTGTCAGTCACTTGCACCAACAACGGAGGGTAAAATAGATAAATTGTCAGCCTTAATGACATCCTTGCCTGCTATTATTGCTCCAGGCTAAAACTATTGTTTGGTTCTCGCCATGACAGAAAACCATAATATTTTGGCTGACAGATAATTTGCAATTTCATTTGGGCTTTGTTTGTCTACCGCAATTAAAATCTTATTTCCAAAAATTGAAAATCCTCTAGAGTCAAGTCGGTCACAAGCCGTCACTTTTTCTTTCGATTGAATCGAAAAAGGCAAGTGTGCGCGGTGGAAGAAAGAAACAATAACAGCAAAAGGACCAGACGCCGTACAGGTATGAGAGTACATTTACGTTTTTTCAAGCCAACACGCCAACAATTGTATTCTCTAAGGAAGGTTTTATCAATTCCTTAATCCCGTGTGTTATGTCTGAGCAATATAAACACACTAGCTTGTTGTTTGCTTTGACCTGTTTTCTCTCAACTGACTTGCAAAAATAATTGAATAACAACTCTTTCGAGTTTATCATGAATATAACCTATAACATTTAAAGAAATGTAAAAAACCGAATTCCATGTAATACCTGAAAGCGTACGTAACGTTTTTTACTATTCGTGCCCATGCTGAGTATTCGTATTTTCCAAACGAAATGTTCCCTTCCTCCACTTGAATGTATGACTATTCAGACGTGTTCTTTCTGAAGATGATGGTTGTAGCTCCGTTCTCAAGGTGTACTTTTATTGTCGCTTTGCAGACAGAAATTTCAAAAGGGGATCTTGCCTTTTCCTTGACGCTATAAATTTACAATTAATGCATGCAGAGATGTGTTGTTTGATTTGTACAAAGATAGAACCATCAATTAATTCAAAACGCCGCCGTTTGGACAACAACACTTACAACAGCAACAATAACAAAGGAAAAACAGAAAAAGAAACAACTTCATGCAAAAAGAAACACTTCAAATACGTTTTCAACGCTCATTTAAATTTCATTCATTATATAGTTATTCCAATGCGAAGAAAATTAACGGATGTTTCAACGTCCTGAAAGCTATTATCCAGTAATTTGGATGTTTCCCTTCACTATCCCAGCAAATGAGAGCACAGCGGTTCCTAGTGTCGTAGTTAACGATGATTTCCTGTAACTACTGCTGATAACAGATATTTTATTATTTATACGCCATGGAGACCGCAAAAGTTGGTTTCGGGTTTTCATAATAATTCCATTCACTAATCTGGCAAATTTTAAAATATTAGCTGTGCGAATTGAAGGAATAAATTATCGCACGACTTTGCTCCCTAGAATATTTCTGGACCCTTGCTTCTAATTTTGGCAAAAGTGCCACTAAGTAGCTCCGGTCCTATTAACGCCAAAGCTTTTATGACTGATTACTTTTTTCTTTGACTCTAGAATGTTTGTCATACTCTATCCTTTCTGTCGCCAATGGCTAAATATCAAACAGCATGTTGCTAAAAATTCCATTTCCTTTCTCGTGTACCTACTTGTCCATATATTTTCTATCATTTTTCATTCAAACATTTTCCAGCTTCTAATTGGTTGAGCGCCACACCAGCGAAGTCTCGATGTTTTCATGGAGGAAAATGTCCCTCAAGTTTCCTCCTGGCAAAAAGGCCAGCAGATAAAATTTTTCCCAGCACTCATACTTACAAAACAGAAATACCTGCAAGCAGGAAAATAAACCGTTTCATGATTTTAAGAAGGGGGTGCTCGTTGTATGATCCCGGTGTGTTTAAAGGCGAGAGACTTATGCCATCGATGTAGATAAGTTGAAATTGTACGTGTGACGTCACGCACGATTCAGACATTGAATGAGTAATAAAACAATTAAATGTTTGAATGAATAATAAAATCAATTAGTTGAATTCATTAATTTATAAATATTCAAATTACCATTTGGCGTATTTGGCGCCATAACCATTCTCGCATTTTTTGGATGCCCGGCTTTGGAGGAAATACGTTTTCGATGGAACTGTTTAATTCCTTCATGAAATACTTCTTACTAATAATAATTACTTCTTATATTGCGCACCTATCTGTATAAATAACGTGCATATTACATTATCTTAAACTATATACAATACTGATAATTAAAATAATTTAAATATCTAATTAATATAAATATAAATCGATAATATGGATAAATTGAAAATAAAATATGATACTATTGTTAATACATTTTAGAATTAATTATCTCGTTTAAAATGCCCCAGGCGTTTGAAATAAATTTTAAACATAACAAGTGATGTGTGTACATAGAGTAGCAGAGCAAAATACATTATATAGAGGATATTACATGGCCGCGCGGAGATACGAATTTTATCTTCGAGTGTTGAAAATTTATCTCACGAGTGAGCGCAGCGAACGAGTGAGATAAATTTTTAACACGAGAAGCTAAAATTCGTATCTCCAAGCGGTCATGTAATGTTCTGTTTATTATATAAACATCAATGAAATACCAAATTCAAATTTTATTTGAGTTAAGCTTAAAAATCGAGCATCCAGCAAAGGCAAGTGTGATATTTTCACATGTGAAAATAACATGATATTTTCACGTGTGAAGATATCAAGTTTTCGCGCGGGAGATCACCTGGTATTTCATTGGTGTTTATATAATAATAATAAGTTATTCGAGTGGCAAGTGACAGCAAAAACATAAACGATAGCCTGCCAGTCGGCTCTCCAGTGGGTTTTTTCGGATATTTTGGGTGCTTACCATTGGTCGCGAAAAACCGGTAATTTCGGTTGGGATTCCAATGGTACAGTCGATGTTTCGGTCATTTCGGTTGGTACGAGAAGTTCAGCTTCAGATGTTGTCTCGCCATTCCAGTTGGAACGAACCGATCGGAATGGTTTGTACCATTGGCAATCCAACGAATCCAACCGGTTTTATGACCAAATAAGGTAGCCGATCCGAACCGAAATGCGAATAAGCGAATGGTAAGCGCCATTCCACTCGGTATTTCATCCCAAACGGCATGGTTTGTACCATTTGACGCTGATCAAACCAACCGGTTTTCCTTGACCAATAGACCCTTATCACGCTTATATATAGATTTAGCCACTGGCTAAAAGCGGAGCTCCTGGTTATAAAATTTTCTGTGTGAATGAAAGGGATTCCCATGTGTACATGGTTATACTATACTATACTATACTTCATTTCGCTCACCTAGTGACCTTGACAAACACTACCAAAGTTTGGTTGCTTTAGAGTCTTACCTTCACGAGATATTAATTTTTCAAGCATAGATGACGTCATCGATGACGTCATATCACGTGACCACCTCATTTCGCTCATCTGGTTGCCTAGACTACACTACCCAAGTTTGGTTGTTTTAGAGTCTTCCCTTCACGAGATATTAATTTTTCATGCATAGATGACGTCATCGATGACGTCACATCACGTGACCACTTCATTTCGCTCATCTGGTGGCCTAGACTACACTACCCAAGTTTGGCTGTTTTAAGTCTTCCCTTCACGAGATATTAATTTTTCAATCACTGATGACGTCACATCACCCCCTTGCACCCCCCCTTGTGACATAGACAAAATATCCCAAGTATGGTTGTCTTAGCATGTTCCCTTGAGGAGATAATTTTTTCTTTGCATACCACAGGGTTCCCATGTGTACACAGACGGACGGACGGACGACGGACGGACGGCGTACGCTATAGGTTTAATACCAGAAAAATAAAGAAAAATCATATCTCCCGAAGGGTAGCTTCTATAGAAGCCAAACTTGGACAAACTTTCAAAGACCATAAGAGGAACTCTACACCAAAGTCACGTGCCCTTACGTCATCAATGACGTCATCAAAATGATCCATAATGCCCGTGACGTTCAAAAATCAACTCGATAGTATACTATACGTTTTTCCCTTGGGTATCATTAAACCATATTAGCTCCGCTAATATGGTTTAATGATATCTTATAGTTGTCAGGAAACGATGTCTAGTATTCAATTCAGCACATCCGTATTAGCAAAACTGCAAAGTTTGGCGAAGATTGGTTGAATACTTTGATGTTTTTTCCCATACATATTTATTTGTAAAAAAGTATCCCAGAAAGCTAACCTTTCAAAATTGATATCTCAGCCAGTTTTCGAGTAATTCTTCCCAAACTTGGCTGGCAGCTTTGAGTAATTCACTCAACTGTTGGTTGTCTTGGGGCTTGCTATTTTAAAGAACATCTTAACAACATTTGGAATTTTGCCAAAAAATTGAATGTTCTTTATATTAAAAACGAGTGTAAATGCGAGTGTCATTGCAAGAAAACACAAGTCACAAGTGATATATTCCGTAGGCGTAGATTGTCAAGAGAAAGCATATACATCAATCAATGTCCTAAATAATAATAGACACAAATTTGGTTAGTTACCGTATTCGGGGAAGTGACTGCAGATGTTGTTCTGATACGAATGCTGCAACACTTTTTTTTCCGCATAAGGAAAAAAAAAACAAGACTGAAAACAAGACTGATAAAAAAAATATATATATATACTTTTAGGCGCATTGCAAGATCCGAGGATTGTACATATACAGAGGATATTACACGGTGGCGCGAAGATATGAGTTTTATTTTCGAGTGGCAAGAACAATATTTTACGAATGAGCGCAGCGAATGAGTAAAATATTGTTTTTGACACGAGAAAATAAAACTCATATCTTCAAGCCACCGTGTAATTTTCTTTTTATTATATAGACAAACCAGAAAAAAGTATTCCAAATTGATTTTCAAGCACTTTTGTTTTGACCGATATCCTCACTAGTGAGGATATGGAAAATATGTCACTGAGGACCGGATGTAGCTTCGTATGAGATCTACGAGTGGCGTATTTCCCAGTAAAACACTCGTGTCTATATAATAATAGGTAATATCGAACACGTGACTGAGACAGAAGAGCACATTGGCTGATAATCGTGGGAGCTATCCATGTCACATGGCCACTCTCGACCAATTGAAATGCCCCAGGCATTTAGCGTTTCACTACAATACTCAATATTTCAAACAAATATATTTGTTGTAATTTCTTATAATGCTTTTTACTAACGCCCCTCTGTTTTGTCTCCTGTATTTCACCGGCCTAATGGTCGCATTCTAATATCGATATAAATGATATTTACAAACTGAACGCCAAAATGGGTCTAACTCGATAAATATGTACTTTGTAACCTGAGTGGTAATTGTATTCCAGTTTCATTCAAAGTCAGAATTTAATATTCCCCCCTCCGTGTGATAATTCAAACCATAGTTCCACAGTTCCCTCTTCTTCTTTTTTCTCAAAATTTAAAAAGCACCTTGTTATCTTCACTATTCGTCATTTCCATTTCCAATCTCTCCTTCAAAATTAATTTATTGCCAGCTTCCCAACAAAATTACGGGCGAAAATGCACAGGAAATAAAGCACGGGTTTCTAGACTAAATAGTCTTCACCTATTATTCACATGTCAATGACGACATTAGGTAGAGGGCGTCATTCAACTTTTGCAAAACATCAGCAGCCAATGGCAGACAAGACAAAACAATTAAGGAAAGAATTTATCGTGTATTGCCGGAATTGTAACCCACACCGATTCACTTGTCTTGATAAATTGCCTTCATAAAGCATCACCTACCTCTAGCGACATGTTCCTTTCTCTAGAATTGCCTTTAGATTTTGCGCCACGCAGTGCTATTTCGTAAAGAACTTCCATTGTCCTGAGGGTAAGTAAGAATGATACAGTTTCACAAAAAAATCCTGAAAGGATTGTTTATGCTTAATAATTCCAAACACTCTTTGCACTTTAACAATCTTAGGGGGTCAACTCGTTCAAAATCACGAAAATTTCAATCGCGACCTTCGTATTGCAAGCTCTTTATGTATTTTATTATTTTTTTTGAGCGGCCATCTAAGTTAGATTCTGCCTTTGTTGGTTGTTCATTGATATCTAATGTACACAGTGTGAATGTTTTTAAACTAACGTTAAAGAGTTTTTTAATTTTTTTCTAGTGTTTCTGTTCTATTACATAACACTAACCAAATGATTATTTAAGCCAATCTATTCGGCATTAATACTTGGGAACCAGGTCCGCGTCATTTTTCGGTCTTGAAGAGGCTATACGCACGCTAAGCATGACCATTCCTTAATAAACACTCAGCCGACGTTTCGGCGTTGTCAATTACTCTATAAAGTAGAAATATTTAGCTACTAAAATTACTTGGCGTAAATGGAAGTCTAATTAGAAAAGAGAACACCCAGTTTAACAACAAACCATTTTAACAACAACTTTGCTGCAATTCGCTGCCACTCAGAACCCCTTCCACACTACACCGTTTTCAAACGAAAACTAATCCTTTTTTTGTGCCGGATATGGCTATCGTCCACACTACAACGCCGAAAACGATAATCGAAAACGGCGAAGACAATACGAAAACGATAAATGTGGACGCAAATCTTTTTGAAAACGGAGCAAAAAGTATCCGTTTTTCGTTTGAAAACGATGTAGTGTGGACGGGGTCTCAGTATGACATCATAGTTTGCTGTGGACACACTGGGGAGCTCCCCTTTTAGACAGTGCCTTAAGCTATTACAACACCTGGAATTCACAATAAACTCCGCAGAAACCTACTCGTTTGAATAGTGAAGTGGGACCTTTGCTCAATTTACGGCACATCATGAAAAATCACAAATCGTACACCCAAAAGCCCGACTAGGTGACACAAGTGGCCCATGAAAAACCCGACGGACAAAATGACACGGGTTTGCTGTGAGATTGATTGAAAGTTATATTGATATTGATTTCATTGAAAGTTGTCAATGTGATTATTATTCAGCATATCGATGCACTGCCCAAATATGGTGAACTATAGTTGAGGTGAAACCTTAATATCTGTCTTCTGCACATGACATATATCCTGTGATATCCGTCATCTGACTGAAGTTTGATGTAAGCTCGTAAAAGTGTGTAAATCTTTTTTGGGATGTTTTTGTGCTGTCGATGTACTGATCATTATCCTGTTACTCGATTTTGCAGAATATCATTTGATTTAGCCACCTCAGGAATACGCCCCTCGTCGGCCAAGTATCAGGTGATATTCTGCGCAATCTCGCAGGATATATATATCTCATTAGATGTTTTTTTATGTAATACGGGCGGATATTTTACGAGTTGCGGACGTATTTTTCTGAGCCCCGCAGGGGTGAGGAAAAAACGCGAGCAACGAGTAAAATGTTCGCCAGTATTACATGAAAAAACATCTAATGAGTTATTTATTATACGACGAACAAAATATTTTCTTTTCTTTTCAAGATTCACTAGAAAACGTACGTTGACTAGCACACGATCAGGAAGCCATTCAACTGCGCACGCAAAACCGGCTCGTAACCGGTTTGCTACAGTGTAATTGGCTTTCAACAATGTAATACGGCTTTTGCCGTGTAATACGACTCCATATCTGCACTCAATTTTGACCTTATATGGTAAAATGACGTCATAGTCGTATAATAAGGTCAATTATATATGATTTGAGTATAACCTAAGGTCGAGGTATTCTCAACCCTAGAAAGAGTTCTGCTTTTAATTTCCCATTCCGAAAGAAGTGTATTCATTTCCAACATTTCTAATCCCATGCCTAGGTAAAATCGGCTTTTCAGACTGTAAAAAGTAGGGCACGATGACCATTTATCGAAAACTCGCTATCGGGTAAACAATTCTCGCACTCGCCGATGAAATTGCCTTTGAAAAAAACAACACAAAACCACCAGCTACTCAGGCTAGGAACGATGCTGTGATGACAATACCCTCATGCCAATGAACCCGACTCATACTTGAAAAGCATCCTCGCGTGCTAGGGTCCTACCCTCACCTCCCCCCAGAGGATGCTGAGAAAGACTTTGTTATTGAAAACATGCAAGCATTGTTCTCATCCCATTTAAACATTTCCACTGAAGCCGTCGTCGAAGACACGTCATTGCGCTCTTATTACTTTGTTCATTTTAGGTTTTATCTATTATAAATACTCTTTTTTTCAACGCACTAGAAATGTGTTGAACTGTCTCGGGGATCATGCTCGAGGCCCAGCGCTACGTTACGCAGAGGACTCAGTTTTAAACACGTAAATATATAAAAACGACGTCAATTTTATGTCACTCTAGCTCAAGGGTAGATAGATATATATGTAAAGAGTGAGGTTGACGAAGCCTAGTAAACTTGAGTTCAAAACATTAGTACATTAAACTCTTTACAGACTGATATCTCATCTCATTCACACGTACCCATTAGTTGTCACGTTATCGAGTTCTAGTGAGTTGCCCTTGGCGCTATTTACTTTTCTTTTTTATAGGCTAAAGTAGATAAAGTCCTACTCGCTTTAGAATGCCTAAGGTAAAATTACTTTAAACAAAAGGAAAATATCAAGGGTTTGAAGAATGGGTTTTCTTTTTTTTTCTCGTTGTGTTTGTTGTTGTTAGCTGTAGGGGGGATGGTGTAAGGGGGTCTCTAAAGTCTTAACGAAGACCAACAAATAAAAATAGTTATTTAAAAAGTGAACTTAATAAAAAAGTGAATGTAAAGACATTTGAAAAAAGGACATTTATATTATAAGATATATGAAATTATATGTATTATAGATGTATATATAAAAGATGTAATATGGTCTTCAAAAATACATAAAAAAAAAGGCTACAGTAGAGGAGATGTCAGATGAGTGTTGAAAGTTTCTACTCGTTCCTTATTGGTTGAGGTCTTGAGTCTTTGTTTAAGTCAGCCAATCGAAGCGAATGCGAAAAAAAAACAGTGACTCTTGTTTTCTTTGCTCCAAAACTAAACACAAGTCGTACTTTCCTCACCTTGTGATTGGCTTGTTGTTGAATGAGTTTCATTTCTGATTGGCTAATTTTATTAACTTTGCGTTTAGTTTTTGACACTCGTCTGAAAGCCTTACTGGACTAATTTCCTCTTGTGTTTAAATATAGCCCACTGAATAATAACACTATTTCCATAGTTATTTCTATCTGACCTTATTAGTTATTTAAAATGCTTAGCCAAAATACGTTATTGTGCTTAACTTGTGTAATGAGCCCCATCAGGCTTTGGCGCGGCAGGTAGCTCGTTTAGAACCAGGTATCAGTGAAGATATGGTAGTACGTAAGCGGTATTGCCTCGGGGATATTACATAACAGATATTTATCGTATTACACAGTTGTCAGTTTGTATAAATCCGTAAACCTGACTCGTGCAGTAACGGAGCTTGGTGTGCTGTGGGCATCGTTGCTGTACTGTTTTCTCACTTGCACTGTTAGTATTAACCACGTCAATATTACACATATCGAGAGAAGGTAATATCACTCTTTTTAACTAAACATATTTTGACTAATATTAATTACTTTTTATTATAACCATTCTATATACTAATCCACTGAATGTATATAGTCACGAGGACACAACGGACCTGTTCTGCAGAAAACCTGTCCCTCGATCGTCCCTTTTCACAGCTGGTTGGCAAAAGGCCAGAAACCATCTTGCTTGGAACTTAATATTTTGTATTTCACCTTTGATGATAAAAAAATCGTTGTCCTCGCAAATTTAGTCCAATTTTGAAACTTATGTAAGAAAATTTCTTGTGCTTAATCTTAAAATTTCTGTGCTTAATCAGTGTTTTGTGGAATTTCATAATTCGTGCTGTCTGGGGTCCCTTGCATACATACATACATCAAAGTTACAGTTTACAAGTTAGCCGCGGTTACAATACATACCCTGTGTACCTGTGTAGTCCTTTGTAATTTGGTTTTTGATACGAATAGGTTGTTCGAAAACATTTAACCGTGTCATGTTACGCACAACACTTCTAAGGCATATTCACTTGATCATCAACTCAAAGGGTATGCGTAAATAGCATAATGATTGTAATGTTATCATTTTTTGTCATTAAAATTTTATAGACGATGAAACTTTATTTGACATTAGGTAACCTAAAAGTTGCTATACCACGGGGTTTATTAATTGTTAGGAAGACTCCTGAGATGGTTTAACCAATGTAATTAAGAGAGCAGCTGACTTCAAGTCACGCTGAGAATAGCATTGAGCACCCTTAACTAAGAGTATGTAAAGCTGCCGATAAAGCACGCCATTCTATCATCTCCTGGTGTCTAATGAATCACAACACCATCAGACAACAGACAACAGATAATAAGATTTCATGGCCTATGTCACGGTTGTTTTAACTAAATTCTAATATAGGTTTAGGCACTGCCTTAAAGCGGAGCTCCCAGTGATTATAGTAAATGGTATTCCCCGCCAAAATGAGATGCGGTTTTGGGTTGCCTGTGGTATGGGCACGCACGGACGCGCCCGCAATACCCATGGAAATACCGCTGAACCACGAAAAACGAAGTCGTCATACACCCGAGGAGCTCTTGACCTGAGTTATACTTTGAGCTATTGTGTTCTTCCTGCGCCAACCTATGGTGCTCCGCTCTGCGGCCTTCGGCCGCTAAGGAGCTCCGCTATTAATAAACGCCAGTCTCTGCAGTGGTCTATATTGCACAAGGCACCGTCCACACTACGCCGGCTAAATTTCTTTTCGAAAACGCTGCCGAAAGTGGATAAATTTGAAAAAGCCGGCTACGTGTTTTTTACGGAACTTTTCGAAAACGATGACGTCATGCCACACGGCTTCGATGAATTTATGACCGCACGGGCTCTCGTTATTCTTTTTGCGTATGCGCTGAGCTGACGTTTTTGTGTGTTTTCAAATTTAGCTGGCGTAGTATGGACGGACTAACTTTTGTTTCGTTTTCAAGGCAAATTAGCCGTTTTCAATTAAATTTAGCCGGCGTGGTGTGGACGGTGCCCAAAAGAAAGAAAAAGGAACTGAAATTCACAACATACGAGGATTCGTATGTAAGATTATGTTTAAACTGTTCAGCCTGGTAAGAAAAGAAATCAAAATGCCAATTCGCAATCCATTTCCATCCGCTCGATATAACAAACAAAAATACTCTAAATTTGTGTTAATCGGGCACTCAAGACAGAAATCAACCACATTTCATCAAAAAGATCCACTATCCAAGGGAACAGTAGCGAAATAAAAATGTGTTTTACGCGCGCCGTTAATATTTTATTGATTTTTGAATATTTTCGATTGGCGGTTTGTTTCGTTCAACTATGCGCGATGCATCTTGGGTAGAGGGCTTTTCAGAACAATGGTTGCTGTGACGCATGAAGAAGACATTGAAAGTAGAATAATGACAGGTCTTTGTTCTTCTTTCTTTGTCTTCTTCATGGTATTTGTTCTGCTTTCTATGTCTTCTTCATGCGTCACAGGAACCATTGTTCACCCCAGAACGCATAGTTCAAGACAGAACGCATATTAGTTGAACGAAAAAAAAAACGCCAATCGGAAATTTTCAAAAATCAATAAAATATTCACGGCGCGCGCAAAACACAATTTTCTTTCGCTACTGTTCCCTTGGATAATGGATCGTTTTGATAAAATGTAGTTGACTTCTGCCTTGAGTGGCACTTTATCAAACCCGTACGGTTATTTTGCTTATTCCTTGTGAATAGCAAACTAAATTAACCCCAAAAGATTCACCTGCTTAGTCATTGTCGATAAATAAATGTACGAGCGTTAATAATAATAAAATAATAATAATAATACTAAAAATAGCTAATTATAATACTTTATTAACAAATTATTTAACAATCTTAAATTTACAATAATTAATCTAGTAAAATGTTATAAATACTATGCACAAATATAGTCCGTATAAAATAAATTCAAGGGTGATAAAGTTTAACATGTAGAATTTATAAGATGACGGAAATAAAGTATTCTTAAATATTACCTATTAATAATATATACATTATAATTACATTGATAAAAAATAAGCTTAAAAATGGAATACAATTTTCAACTTTTAACATTTTATTCCATTTTTAAGCTAAATTTTGTATCAATATAATTGCTTTCCATACAAAGTAAGCATGATAATGATTATCTTACTCCTTATAGACCGCATTACTGTTGGCGCTTGCTTAGTTACGTCATACATGTTGTATATTTGACGTTTGCCGGAGGGATTAACATTAGCTCTACTTTGTGTAACATTATTATGCGAGGCCTTGCTCTTATTAATATATTTTTTATAGCGGCAGTAGATATTTATGATATACCGTTTCCGGGAAACGTTGTCACCTAAAAAGCCTATAAGCTTGAAGCGCAAAGGATGATGGGGGCATTTAAACTGCTACTGTTTGATCTGAATTCAGACAGTTATCGCAACCACAGGTGAAATGATTAAATTTCAGCACATTTCCAAGCATGTTTGTTTCTAATATTTTACAGAAATTTAAATAAATATTTACCCATACTCCCTAGCGCACCAAGCTTTGTTGCTTTTTCCAGTGACAACGTATCCCGGAAACGGTATATATTATGCCAAATTAAAAGCCCTAGTGGATGTTTGAGGGGACTTGCTTGTACCCCAGACAACCGACAGTTGTTTTCGGATCGATGACAATCAGTCACGAGATCGAGCGCTGCTCCCTGCATAGTAATGTAAATTTTCCTTTCACTCGAAATAAATTTGTTGTTGTTGTTGTTGTAGAGTCGGATGATTATGAAACCTAACACGATATTACCGTATCATCTCTTTGTCACCTTTTTCAGAGGAATAGAGAAAATCCTTTTGATTGTGCACTTCACTGTACATAAGCACCAGAATTCAGCCAGTAAGATCCAGCGTGCACCCAGACATGTATATCAGATGAGCACAATACAAACGACTGTGCACTGTCAAGGGAGTCTGTCACGCAACTGCGCAGCTGCTTTGCGCATCTAAAATCAGAGAAGTATCGCCCGTGACGATGGCCAGCGAAGGCTAAAAACCTCGAAAACAATCGTTTATAATCTACGCTATTTCTCGATCCAACGGACCATTCTTTTAAACTTTGCATATTCTTATATAGTTATCTGATGGGATGGTCTAATTAGTTTTGCTGATGAATTAGAGTGATCGCTCCTGGAGCATGCGCGTATCGTGACAGGCTCCTTAACATCTAGCACACGTAATTGTGGACATCGATTGAAGTTCCTCGAGCTTCGTAACCATTCCACTCTAGTAACGATGGCAACTATAGATGCAAGAAAACATACATATTCTCAAGTGCATTAGAGACACTATGAACCAGCAGTATAATTAACGAAACGCGGAACACAAACACACACAAAAAAAAAACATTAAACATTTAATTAAATACGGATTCATACTGATGTTTGTGTCAAGTAGCAATGCTGCCTAACCCTAACTTGTTCTCAAAGATCTTATTCATTTTATAATTTTATCGTTCAAACCACAACGTCATCAATGGTTTTTTGAAGTATTCATGGTTAGTTCGGTATTTGGTAAACAACTATAAAGCTAGCAGCAGGAACGTGCTGCCGCTTGTATAAGTAGTGATACCCCCGTATTAGGTGACGGAATCTGGAAAAAACTAATTCGAGAAAATTCTCTGACTGGCACAACACCGACTCTTTATATAGAAGCTAAACAATTCTAGGAAAATATGTACTGTATCTTGTATGCTTCTTCATATTCGATATTTATTTCTAAGTTATACCTGTATGTGATTCACGTCACAAAGTAATTATTGGCCATCTTTGACTTTGTTGAAATTTATGTAAAACTTTCGGATGCGGGAGTACAGGTTATTTGACACCTGAGACGTTTTATGCCATTTTAAGTTCAAGCGACGTTTCATTGCCCTTTTCTATATAATTTCTTCTATCTTTAGTGAATTAAGTAGTGCGAAAATTGGGATTGGGATTAAAGGCCCATCACCAACCGAGATCCTTTGCGGACTCCTGGCCAATCAGAGCAGCCGAAAAACATTGGATCAATTTGAAAACAAAAGAAAACGGGGCGCAAAGGCTCCCGGTTGGTGATGGGCCTTCAAGGTCTTAAAACAGCCTACGTTAAAAAAAATGCTATGTAACAAGAGTCAACTTCGAATTTGGACATTTTGTTAGTTATTCTTGCGTGCACATTAGTATACAACTGATATTGAACGATAGCGTCGGCTCTTTTATCGGCACAAAGCCGAGAACTTTGGGTAAACAACCTGAAGCTTGACCAGTATTATCAAGCAAGCGGAAGTCAGCACGACTGTGGTTGGAATTGCTGCAATTTACATTGTCGCGCCGTGAAATTCTAAACACATAATACAAACAACGAACTCTCTTTTTCCACAGAGCGATTGGTGTAAGGTCAAGGCAAAGAATCCCAGCTTTGGTAAGATCTTAGCTTGTAAAATTCTTAGGTTGTAACGGGAAGTGAGATGAGAGTATTATCTTATAATCAGTCCTAAGTTCTAATGCATGAAAGCAATTCATAAAACTCTTTGATCTCAAACCCGATAGAAAAAAAATATACCAGAGGGCTTCCAAAGGAGAAACACGCATGAATGTCGGGTCAGCGAAATAGAGGCGTGTTTAAATTTTTTATCCATTTAATTTAACAATAACTGCTTCAGATGGCCTTTCGTGGCAATAGCGAGGCTGTGATAGATTACAGAGTGTTACGTTACTTAATATACTCGACTGGTCTGAATAAACGCAACTAACTATATGAAGAGTGGACACAATTCTCACAGCAGGTGTTCCCATTTTTCCAGTTGCTTAATATTTTACTAGTTGAACTGTGCACTTTTCGTCGATTAAAACAATAAAAACTCATATGAGAACACTATCAACCAAATATTTAATTTGACCTTTGTGAGCTAGAAATTTTTGAACAATTCTACGTCGAATTACTCTTCCTGTTTGCCATATAGAAACTCACAAGCACGAAAATACGGTGGCAGAAGGCAAGGTTATTGACATTCTGTAAGTTTTTATTTAATGAGCATTGAAAAGAAGTTATATTAGAATTCTTATCTTGTTGTGCTGAGATATTATGAAATATTCCGTCAAATAAGTCCTATCAATTTCTCTTACTGACTTCCATTAATTATTCTAAACTCCGCCGCAAAGTAATTTCCATTGAAGTATTAGCCCCAAGTGCTGCCTTGCTCTTCTTCGTAAGCCGCAATGGCAAGATAAGGCCTAAAATACCGATTTCCGTTCAAGTTTGATATTATTACTCTTTCGATCACGAGCTTACAGCCTTATCCCATAGCAAATGAAATTGGAAGTTAAAAAATAAATATTTCATTCGGTTTTATATTGCCGACTAAAAGACCGGTAGGCCGGCTTCATGTTAAAGCTTATAGTAAATATTCATTTTAAAAAGCACTTCATAATTATAGAGTGAGAACTGAAATAGTTAATTAAACTACTCGACAACGTTATGCTAAAAGCTCCCAAATTTGATTGCATTTTTTTAACATGTTGTGTATAATGATGTTTTGGAGAGGAGACCTTTTGATGATAACAAAGTTTATGCATCAAATATTTCTCGCGGCGTTAGGGGATGAACACGCATCAGAAAGCGGGCGGCTAACTAGAGATGGTACAGATGTTGAATGTGCCCATACGGGCGGCTAACTAGAGATGGTACAAGTGTAGAATGAGCTAGCCAGGTACAAATGTTGAATATGCTAGCTTGAAATGGTAGAAATGTTGATTTGGACCGTACGGGCGACTGACTAAAGATGGTACAAGTGTAGAATATGATAGCCTTGAGTAAGGTACAAATGTTGAATGTGTAAGCTAGAAATAGTACAAATGTTGAATGTGCCTGTAAGGGCGGCTAACTAGAGATGGTACAAATGTTGAATGTGGCAACAAGAAAAAGTACAAATATTGAATGTGCTAGCTAGAATTGGTACAAATGTTCAATGTGCTAACTAGAGACGGTACAAATGTTGAATGGCTAACTAAAGATGGTTCAAATGTTGAATGTGCCCATACGGGCGGCTAACTAGAGATGGTACAAGTGTAGAGTGCTAACTAGAGATGGTACAAGTGTTGAATGGCTAACTAGAGATGGTACAAATGTTGAATGTGCCCATACGGGCGGCTAACTAGAGATGGTACAAGTGTAGAATGTGCTAACTAGAGATGGTACAAGTGTAGAATGTGCCCATTATTGCATTAGTTTAATTAGTTTAACTCTAAAACGCATCCCTACTTTTTGAACATATGGGCGGTAGCCCGATTTTCTCTTTGACTATTTCATATAATTTCTAGAAGATAAAGCAGAACCAAAAAAAATGACATTAGACTGAGCGTGCGTGTAACTATTAGGCCATTAGACCGCACATTTTGAGAACATGGAGTTTCCAACCGTGCAATTAGTATGGCAAGTCCCATGAAAGCTCACGAAAGCGTGATCAACTTCAAACTCATTGCGTATGGAAATAATATTCTATGGGTGTAGTAGTTTTCACTTTATTGGCATTTCTTTTGCTTTTCCCTCTAGGAACAGAATAGCAACTATTGAAGTCGCGTGGATGACAATATATCATTAAACAATATTTCTTGGAGATTAGAAAATTTAATCCTTTTCCCTCCAGTTAAATATATCCTATTAAAAGAAAACTCACAGTCGAGTGCGCTAATTCTCATGCTAAGCTCAGCCCGGCTGGGTTCTTTGGCGATGCTATAGGGCCGAGGCTTTTATTCCAAAAATATTTTTAAAAGGTCCATTTTGCGTTTCAATTCAAATTTTAAGTATTTAATTTTTTATGGTGAAGAGGATATTTCCTGTGCTTAATATTAGAATTTAGTTAGAGAAGCGTTTAATCTTTAGTTAGAAAGTATACTTAAACAATACCAGCTATACAATGAACTAAGTAATATCACACATAACTTAACGCTTCTCCCGCCTCTTTTGTTTTACACTTCAACCATATTGCGATCGGAAAATATTTGCTTTTTAAGTCATTGAAAACCTTCTTTAATTATTACAACCTTACAGGACGTTTAGAAATGTTGCTTTAAAAGTACACAAGACCCATCGTCGTGTTCTTGTGGGATTGATTCTCCAACAAAGTAGCACTTGTGGTACTTATTAATTACCCTGCAAAGCTGATCAGGAGAATTGTACAAAACAACACGAGTAAGCGCGTGGGCTTGGCTCACATTTGCATATGATATCCGGCAATATCACCACGGGCGTCGGGCTTAAGCCAAAAATTGTGAACAACTCGCTTGATCACAGGTGTACAGGTGTGCTGGGAAAACCATGAAGAGCCGAGCTCGTGGCGAATAAAAATCGAAGGTAAATGAACATTAATCAAACAGATTTCGAAAATCTGAAAGTGTAGAGAAGTAAGACGAGAACGTTAGGCGAAACGCTTGCTTCTGCCGCTTTAGATATTATCATTTCCGGACTTCTGTTTTAAAACAAGATCAGAACACCTTGACGACCAAGCTGTTAATGCATAAAGATTCGAAATGTGTATTTTGTTAGTCATATTTTATAATTTGTTTTCCAGTTTTGACCTTTTGCACATTTGACTCTTGAATTGTGAAAAGCCAGGTACGCACAATATTTAATGTTTGTGGCTATTAAGTATCTTTATACCGACAGTCTCAAGCTGCATAAATAATAGTTTTAGTGTTTTTAGTTTCGATCTAGCATGAATATGGATAATAATGTTTAGACTGTTATGAAATCATTTTTTAGAAGGTTTGTCATAGCTGTCCACTTCCTAGGAAGTACTTTGTCTAGCAAATGTCAATTTGTCTTCCTAAAATCGAGAAGCACTTTAATGGAGGGTGGCGGTGCTTAAGTGCAGTCTAGGAGGGATTGTTAAAACTCTCCTGCCAGATTATGAATCGCCGCTATTAATATGAAGTGTCTTTGCTAATTTGTTTTCTGTGACATATGTATCAGTGATGCGTATTTCTTGTCAAAACCAACGGCAGAGCACAAAGACCGATTGAATTTTAGATGGGCGTCACCAAACTTCAAACGCTGTGTATCAGAAACATAGCTACATCAAATCAAACATCTGTATAAAAATATTTAGGCTTAAAGGTTTTATATGAGCTAAAACAATTCAAGCTAAGGGACCAGTCATTATTTATTTCCTGTCGGGGGAGGATCGATTAGGGGGTGGGGAGGTCGGGGGAATTTTTTAGGGATAACTCTATAAATTGGGCGAGCGTAAGGGGGAGATCTCCCATATTGTAAATTATATATACAGCTGATGAATTTTAACCGTGCTTAAATAAATATTTACCTATACCTACCTTACCCAAATTCCTCCCCCAAATTCCTCCCCCGGCGATAAATAATGCTCTGCTCCCCGCTGGGAGTAAGGTGAGACGTTTTTTTAACAGCGGCACGGGAGTCACGGGAGCGTCACGGGAGACCCTTATACAAAGGATTGATCGTCGGGAAAAATTACTTCAAACCCTACACCAGCTGATATCTTGCTCTCAAATTAATTCTTTTCACAGTCATACGAAATCTGCTCTATTTCAGACGGGAACGCCCCGTCCGTTTTTCTAGATAGGTACCTGTTAAAGGTCCGTTCTAGCAAATCAAGCAAATCACAGCCTGAATTTCAGGCGTATTTCCCTTGTAAAAAATACAATAGAAAATTACGAGGAAAAATACGTCTTGTTGGTACCTTTTAGGGGTCAAAATCAACTAAGCGACGCCATTTTAGGTACCCCCCCGCCCCAAAAATATGGGAGTCCCCCCCTCCGGGCTACATTCATTGTCATTCTCAGCATCTGCCTCCCTAATCCTCCTCCTCCCTTTGCAATATTGTTTGGGGCTGCCAAAAGTGACTTTATCCCTCCCGAGTCCACAATTGAGAGAGGAAGGGGGAATGTAACTGGTGCATTTCGGAAAAGCGAATTTTAAAAGCCGATAGTGTCTCAACAACTTTTGTCAGTCCACTGCAAAGTCGCGTTCATATTGAACGAGGAAAAAACAATTCCCAAATTGAGAAATGAAGATAAGATTGGTATATACTCTGAGTGGATTTACATTTGTCATCAAAGACAAGCCCCTTCTATGCATGTAGGGCAAAAATAAAGGCCTTTTCGGAATTGCTGGCAAACCATTTACCTCTCCCTTTTTGCCTGGATAAGGGAGATCGGAAAACTTGCCAGCAGTGAAGAAGGGATGATTCCCAGCCAGCACAGACAAATGGCACAAAACAGGCGCAAAAAGAACTAAAATAAGCTCGAAAAAAGACATTTCGAAACGTAAGTTCAAAATCAGAATATATTTGCCAAGACACCTGATTTGTTTTGCCAGGAAAGCTCTTACATACAGAAAAGGTCCTCATTAAGAGGCGGCTCTCTGGCTTTTTTTGCCAGCCAGCAGCAAAAAGGGGGGGGGGGGGGGGGGGGGGGGGGGGGGAGAAACATCTGTTATGTTCCTTTACACTTGCGTGAACAATTAGTCGTGCTACGTGAATATCGGCGAATATAGTTCGCGGTACTTTCGTTCGTCTCGGTGTTAATCGATATCCACCTGGCCATAACGGCGGCATGGAATTTCAAATATGGCTAATATTCTATTGTTATTATTCCTAGTGGTCCCAATGCACTGGCTGTGCAGTGTCAGTGTAATAGAAGCAGACTATAAAGAAGAAAGACCAGTCGTTAACTTAACAAGTGTGAGTGGACAGGAGTAGCGTCTGCGCCGTAAACCACAGCCAAGACAGTCCCCAGCGGATGCATGACACTCCAATCCAGGGCATTCAGGCCAAGACACACGCGCAAAGATGACAAGCTCGTCACCCTCAACGTTAGTGGTAGAAAGTTCTGTACATGGGAAAGCACGCTTAAGAAATATCCAGACACGTTACTCGGAAGTGATGCACTAAAATGCTATTTTGACGAAGAGAAGAAGGAATATTTCCTCGACAGAGACCCTCATATGTTTCGATATATACTCAACTATTACAAGATAGGAAAGTTGCACCTGTCGTACGAAGACTGCGTTGGGTCGTTCAGTGAGGAGTTGGTTTTCTTTGGGATATCTCTTGATGAGGTCCACGACTGTTGTTGGGACGAATGCAGCAACTTTGTAAGTAGGTACAGCGAATGCTCATGTTGCGAGTCCAAGCCAGTGAAAAAGAAGGGCAAGATTGCAAAACTTCGCAGTTTCGTATGGAGTGTCTTAGAGGAATCTAACACGAAACTAGGAAAGTGCGCTCAGACTTTAATTGCAGTGTTAATTTATCTAAGTGTGGTGGCGTCTATAGCGGAAACTCTTGAATGCAGCCTAGGTAAGAGCTGCGAGGAAGTCTACCCTTCAGTGTTTTTCACCATAGATGCGTTCTGCATGGTTACCTTCACAGTGGAATACATTCTACGGCTCTTTGCCGCTGAAAATAAATGTGAATTCGTAAAGAACAAATTAAACATTCTAGATCTCCTGGCCGTAGCTCCGTTTTATATTCTTCTCTGCATCCAGCATTTCGCATCACAGGAAACCATGGACGATGCAAACTCTCTCGTTCTGTTAAGAATACTCAGAATGTTCAGGATATTCAAGTTGTCGCGCCACTCACGGAAAATGAGGAAGATGGGCCACGCACTGAAGAGCGCGGTTAAGGATCTTGGCTTCTTGATATTTGCGTTCTTATTGGCTAACACACTGTTCGCTAGTGTCTTGTATTTTATCGAGCGTGGTAACTCCACCACGCAGTTTACTAGTATCCCTGACTCCATGTGGTACACTATTATTACAATGATGACTGTGGGGTAAGTAACAAGAGTTGGAATACAAAACGTTCCCTTCAACAATGTCTATACGCCTATTTCAGAAACGGTTGCGCCCTCACAACTCTCTATTGTAGCCCGCGGTGCCTCATGGGAGAAACAATGTAGAACGAAATTCTCGGTTAACACAGTGGAAAATTTCTTGCGAGCGATCTATTGCAGAATCATTTGGCATAAGGGACGTGTCATTATTTAGCGGGGGGGGGAGGGCTCCTATTTTTGTGGGGAGGGTCCTAATTTTTTTCGCGTGTCTAAAGGGAGGGTCCAAATTTTTTTCACTCCTATTTAGGGGAGGGTCATAATTTTTTCAGCAACATTTGAACGATGAAGAGGGTAATACCAATGGCGATAGTGGTTATTTCAGCAACTTCTCCATAAAAATTTCGGCGCGCTTGGCGCGCATAAACAATGACATAATATACTCTTTTAGCCATGAGGACACTACCGTTGACAAGAACAAGTTATCTTGACAAGGTAAATCAAACTTTCCCAGAATTTCCCTGCAAATGATAGGCCTGGAGGGCAAGTCACTATATGTTTGAAAGAAGACCCCTTAGGTAAGCGTGAGTTTTCGACGTTACAAGCATATAAATTCGTCCGTTGGGCCGCGCTTCGCGCACATGAATATTAATAACTTCGTCATTTGCGGAGCGCAGTTGTGCGCATGAATAATATAACCTAACCTATAAAGTTGAGGTGGTGTACTTCCTGACAGGCTTTTTTTTTTACTATGCCATACACAAAACATGTTCATCTACCCTTTCTCTGAGGCTTGATGAAATGCGATGAAAAAACAAAAAAAAAACGATGAACAATCAAAAAAACGATGAACAAACAAACAAACGATGAACAAAATTTGGGCACGCTTCACGCGCAACGAAGGATATGCGAGCCCGTTTTTCTGTAAAATGTCTACAGTACTAGGTCAAACAGGGGACGGGAGATGTGGGATTACGTTAATCATTGCACTTAAGAGGGAGGATCACTGTATTTTACCTGTGTATTATAAACATCACGTAAATAATCGAGGCGATGAATAATATATGCACCAGTCAATTGACACCCCGGCCCCCACCCCCGGGACAGGGCGGGTAAGTAACGCGGTCAGGCCGGGGATTCAACACATTAATCTACGGAAGGGCAGGGAATTTAACACGGACCTTCTATAGCGGGAATATTCAACGGGGCATTAACGGGAAATTAACGCTGAGCCAGAAGTTCGATTATCGTGCGAAAATATATTGGTTTAAGGACCGAGGTCGGAGGATTTTGGGAGGGATCACTTCATTTTTGGGCGTGTGAAAGGATCTCTCGAAACCTGAAGCCTTGAAAGAGAGATTCCAGCAACGAGTTCTATATCATTTTCTAGTTTTATTTCACTCATTATGTTGAAAATTTCGGCGCGCTTCGCGCGCACAAGGAATGACATCTAATCTAGTGTTAGAGAACTTGCCCAAAGAAAACAATACGCTTGTGGCGCTTAAATGGAATGCGTACGAATGTCCGTTACACGCATGTGTATCTTGGCAAGGACAAATGAAAACCCCCAAAAGCCCTCCAGTGATACGCCTGGTTGGCAGTCAATATGTTCGAAAAAAGTGAGTTCGACGTTACAAGC
This sequence comes from Scolanthus callimorphus, assembly GCA_033964015.1. Taxonomy (NCBI): domain Eukaryota; kingdom Metazoa; phylum Cnidaria; class Anthozoa; order Actiniaria; family Edwardsiidae; genus Scolanthus; species Scolanthus callimorphus. The sequence goes on from CM066913.1 coordinate 16,032,619, forward strand.
TGCATAGAAATTCGTTTTTGGGCTGCGCTTCACGCACATGAATCATGATAATTTGTAGCGCGTGAAGAATAAAACCAACAGGCTTTTTTACTACACGCAGAAAATAAAAAGTTTATCTTTTCTCTGGAGGCTTGATGAAATGCGTTTATCAAAATAAAGGCGCGTTTCGCCATATTGCAAAAGTGTCCCCGGGGCCTGGAGCTTTAACAACGTCCCTGGTGACCGGGAAAATAGTAACATTTAACACTTAGTGAATGTTAAATTGGGGGGCCGTGATGTCAATTGACTGGTGCATGACAGAAGTAAGAAAAAAGTAGTTCTGTATTAAGAAGAAAGAAAGAGACATTACATCACTTGGACAATAGTCTATCTAACAGGTTTTTTAGAAATAAATTGCATGGGGGAGGGTCCCAAATTTTTTTACCTATGACTGGGGGAGGGTCACATTTTTTTTGTTATGTTCAAGGGGAGGGTCCTAATTTTTTTTAGCCTTCTTTGAAAAAAATGGGAGCCCTCCCCCCCCCCCCCCCGGTAAATAATGACACGTCCCTAAACAGGATGATAATTCTGGCTATGTTTCCTAAAAACCAGTGTCCATGATTTGGTTTTGGTATACCTAATTGATACCATGACGCATCGCGGGTTACAGCAGACAGTTTTGACGTTGCAACCTTTTTTGAAATAGGCGTAAACCAATTAAAATGCCAAATGTTATTCATGGATGGCTCAAAACCTACAAATTTTATGCCTACAATCAAACACTCCCGTTTCGTTTATACTCGCTGAGGCAAGAGGCAACGTATAACAAGCTAAAAAGGGCCGAAAAGTTCACCAATTGATTCAACATCATTCAACATTTTATTAAAGCGCAATGTTGAGCGTTTTTTGTTGAATTGGTTTGGTACACCCGTTCCTGTTGAACGACATTGAAAACGTGGTTCACTGCACGTGCATCCTTTGTATAACACGTGGTTCAGTGCACGTGCACCCTGTATAAAACGTGGTTCACTGCACGTACACCCTGTATAAAACGTGGTTCACTGCACGTGCACCCTGTATAAAACGTGGTTCACTGCACGTGCACCATGTATGGAACGTGGTTCACTGCACGTGCACCCTGCATAAAACGTGGTTCACTGCACGTGCACCCTGTATAACACGTGGTTCACTGCACGTGCACCCTGTATAACACGTGGTTCACTGCACGTGCATCCTGTATAAAACGTGGTTCACTGCACGTGCACCCTGTATAGAACGTACTGCACGTGCACCCTGTATAAAACGTGGTTCACTGCACGTGCACCCTGTATAACACGTGGTTCACTGCACGTGCACCCTGTATAACACGTGGTTCACTGCACGTGCATCCTGTATAAAACGTGGCTCACTGCACGTGCATCCTGTATAAAACGTGGTTCACTGCACGTGCACCCTGTATAGAACGTGGTTCACACCCTGTATAAAACGTGGTTCACTGCACGTGCACCCTGTATGGTCCATCGACGTTGAACTGCCGGTTTGGCACATCCGTACAACATGCGCGTTCATCATTTGTTTAATCAAATATTCAACTGGTTTGCCCCAGACTAAATCAATAAACAAAAAGAGTTCTCCTCAAAAGTTGTAGGAGATATGAAAACTGACAACCATGAATCAAAAGTATAACTCAAAGACTTTATCCTCCAAACATCTCTTATAAGTTCAAAGACAATTTGTGCCATCTTACCCTGATTACCCAAGATGCAACTACAGTTTAGCTCGCACTAGCCTCGTAAGCATCGTAATCATATTTTAATTGAAATCCTTTCGCAAGAGCGCTACGACAAGTGTGAGTCGACGTAATACCAACTCAAACGTTTTCTGCCGAAGTCGTAATGGTGAGAAAAACAAACAATTCTACTGATCCTTACGACTATGCAGAAACATATATATTAGTTATATGTTTCTGGACTATGACAACCATGGTAACTCACGCCTGATCTTAATGACGTTTACGACTACGGATTGCGACTACGATATTGTGAGCTAATTTTAAGAGCGCGAACTCTGATACGTTTACAGGTATGGAGATGCAGTGCCGAAGTCTCCAGCCGGCATGGTAGTGGGCTCCGTCTGCGCTCTGCTAGGGATCATCATGTTAGCGCTACCCATCCCTATCTTGCAAGAAGGCGCTGCGGAGGAGCAGAGGAAAGCACAGAACAAACACTCTTCGCGTTGCAAGAAAATGAGCGCAGAGGAAAGAACGATAAAAGACAATGGGTAGTTAAAGTAGGAAATTATTAAGATAAATATCAAAGTGAGTGGCGGGCAGCTACCCGCGCGAATGTGCTGCACAGCGGTTAATGATTGAAGCTTGTCATGGCAAAATAGGTAAGCACGGGGCTCATTGATTCCCGTCGACAAAAAACAGACAAGACTGTACGTCACTGAACTGAGCATGCTCAAATTCATCATCACCGGCCGCTGAACAAGGCATCAAGGGCGCACGGTTGAGAGAATTCACGAAATGTCTTCATAGTCTAAGTTTATGGGGAGAGGTTCAAGGGATCCTTTGGCAAAATTGTTGTCATTTCGTCTGTTTTTAAGATAAAGCTTTTGAAGAGAGAATAAAACACAAATATGCTATTTTTATTAATTATTAATGAATTACATAAACAAGCGAACACATAAAATCAATAATTGTTTGTCACAAACTGATTTTCTCGTTTGACCAAGTTCTAGTCCGTCAGAATTCAATAGAACCACCCAGTTTTGTATCAGAATTAATGATAGTAAGGTGGACTCCAAAAGCGTGCCAGCGATTTTTTGTATGTTCGATATTTAGGGTTTCATTGCTTTTTAGAAAATAACACCTATGTTGTATTGTGAATGTGCGCATTCTGATTGGTTAAAAAGCGTGTTTGTAAGAGACCTGAGAAACACGATTATCACGCAACGCTGTCGCGCGTGTGTATGTTATTTTCTAAAAGCAATAAAAATACTTTCTGTGTGCTCTCTGGTTTCTTACAAACACTCGGGGAATGTTGGTCGAACTGATAAAACTTGAAAGACACTCGCCTTCGGGTCGTGCCTTTCAAGTTTTGATCAGTTCTCCCAACATCCCCCTCGTGTTTGTAAGAAAGTAGAGAGCACGCGGAAAGTACTTTTATTGCTTAATTGAAGTTAGATAGTAACCGAAAAAGCTCGAACTGAAAGAAAGCTCATCATAAAATTGGAACAAAGGAAATTTTTTGGAGTCCACCTTGGGGTCATCTAAGATGATACAAAACTGGGTGGTTCTATTGAGTTCTGACGGACTAGAACTTGGTCAAACGAGCCAAAATCAGTTTTTGACAAATAAATATTGATTTTATTAATAATTAATGAATAATAATGAAAATATCACATCTGCGTTCTACCTTTCAAACGCTTTAAAATTATATATAATACATGTACGTAGCTTAAAATATGTCGAAATTACAACTCTTTTGGCAAGAGAACCCTTGAATTCCCCATACTTTAAATTAGACCAGTGTTCTTGGCGGAGCACCTTTCAGCTGTGATAATCTCATTTCATTCAGTTTCATGATATCCATAATCTATAGGCTGAAATACGCTACAGGATATTATAATATAGCTACGATATAACGCGCGCTCTGATTGGCCCAATTCTATGCTCTATTACACCGATAAAGTAATTCTCCTTCGCTATATCATAAAAGCATTAGAGCACAATTTTCTATGACTTTATAGCCTGCGGCTCGTGATGTTACAACGTTCTCGTGTCTCTCCCAACATCACGCGTGCTCTATTTCGCCGATAAAGTCATAGAAAGTTGTGCTTAATTAGAGAGGATCTCATATGACTGTAGTTAAACAAAGCGCAAAGTGATTACACCAATTCCGTGAATAACACCTATAGGAGAGTGATACAATTACTCAAGACAGTTATCTGAAATCCGCTCTATCATTTAAATGTGATTTAGTGAATACAGCACAAACACCTGTACGGCATAAGAAAAAGTGGATTAAGTTAACCTTCAGCCTGATCTGATCCGCCAAATGATCAAAGGAGCCGCCTATATGTGGGTGTTTGCTGTATCGCTTGTGTGACAAGACGCCGCCGGTTTCTAGATCTAAGAAGAGTCAAAATTCCACAAGACGCCTAAACATAACTAAAAGCGTGAAAAAATAACACGTAAAAAGCAGGAAATTGTTAACGAGAAGTTCCAAAATTGGATTCAGCTTGTCAGCTGACAGGAAGGGCAAACACCATTCCCAGCCAGATGTTTTCCCGCAGTTTTGCCAACCAGCAGCGAAAGGGGATGATTGCTGAGAAACAGCGGGTCCGTTGTGTGCCCGTTAATAAGCATATAAGCGATAGATTTCGAGCAAAACAAATGGGGTGACCAAAATATCACGAACTGGTTCATTCAGGTTTTGCCAATCTTAATCATCTTATTGTGCGTTCACACACACGTCAAGTAAACATAGTATTCAGAACGCAATAGGTTTAAACCTCGATACATAGAGAAGATTACACGGTGGCGCGAAGATATGGATTTTATTTTCGAGTGGCAAGAACACTCGTTAACACGAGAAAATGAAATCCATATCTTCAAGCCACCGTGTAATGTTCTTCTTTTTATTTTATGGATTAGAATTGACATAGCGGCAAAATATTACAAATTGAACAACTCACTTGGTAAAGTCGAAAGTGTTTATTTGTGAAATGCTCCCTCAATCTTTCTGGTTCCCAGTGTCGTTAAGAACTAATTTCCCTTTTTGTGTTGCTGTAGCTTTCTCTGCCTTAGTTGAAATAAGGTTTTTCTCTTTAGAACTAGAACAAAACTTAGTTTTGTGGCTTAAAACTCGTGTGACCGAGCGAACGAGATTTCACTGCAGACGAAGTCAGGAAAACAACACTGCAAACGTGCACATCCGGGACATTCGGTAAATAACTTTGATATTTTCACTAGTGAAGATATGGAAATACGAGTGTTTTAGTTTCCGGTAAAACACTGGCATCCATATAATAAAAATAGATATTATACTGTGTCGCCACAGTAGATATTATTAGAGGTAAACGACACATTGGCAGTTTTGAGATGCAAATAGACGAGATAAATTTTGAAGCATGTTTAGTCTGAACATGTTTCAGGACTTTCAGTTGACTTCCCTAGTGTGCACGCAGTGCAGACCAACTCTTATAGCGCGTTCACACTAAGGCTGAAACATGTTCAGACTAAACATGTTTCAAAATGTATCTCGCCCATCTCGCACCTCCTGTGAAACATCACAACTGCCAGCGTGTTGTTTGCCACTAACATCTACTGTGGTGACATTTGTACCAAATTGCACCTGAGGTTTAAAGTTATCGAGTTCTGAATATTTAATGAAACGTGTTTACGCACCATTACTCGTTTTTTATACATCCAAATCCCAATGAGATGTTTTGTCAAGATCAGGAGGAATTTTCCTAGGTCTGTTTAGGCTTTTTTTTTCTGCTGATCAATGGACGCACGAAATTCACAATTTCCTGTTCCTTCCTTCAGTTTCTTTCACTTGAAATACTCATAAAATACATAATCATGTCTTCATACATCAATGAAAGAAACTTCTAATAAATAGCAAATGTCTATTTTGATTAAAGCATCCTTATTCAGTGATATATATCAACAGCTGCACAGGAATTCATTTTTCACTTCACAAAAAAGTAGGTTATCTGTTATTCCCGAACATGATAAATTTGTTAGTCAACACTCTAATAGAGACGAAGTACTCTTGGCAAGATGGAAATTACATTACTTCTACTTATCGTCCATTCCCCCAGGATGGCATTAAGAAGCTTTTAGTTCATGCAGTGAAAGTTATTTTTCATAACACGCACTTATGTGTTATACAGACGGAATGGAATAATAGCTGCGGTTGTGTTTATACTTCTATTAATATAAAGCTATTTCGTAAACGGCTGTGAGCCCCATAGGCAGACACCAGGAATTCATTCTTGAACCGCTGGCTCCTGCTGGGCTCCACCGAACTACGCTCTTTGTGTTCAAAATGAATCAATCATTCTCTCAATTACCTGTTGAGCGATTCTGCCGAGATGCCATGCTTCTTACGTGTACAACTATTTTAACAGTCCTGTCGTTTTTTACGAACCCATGCGGGCTGCCTGTGGTATTTTTGAAATCTCGATCCAGGCCCTTTGGACGAGGAAAAACAAAATGGCGTCTAAGAGAACGACGTTTCTCGAACATCTACAAGTTTTGGTGAATGCTGGGCTCCATCGAACTACGCTCTTTGTGTTCAAAATGAATCAATCATTCTCTCAATTACCTGTTGAGCGATTCTGCCGAGATGCCATGCTTCTTACGTGTACAGCTATTTTAACAGTCCTGTCGTTTTTTACGAACCCATGCGGGCTGCCTGTGGTATTTTTGAAATCTCGATCCAGGCCCTTTGGCCGAGGAAAAACAAAATGGCGACTAAGAGAACGATGTTTCTCGAACTTCTACAAGTTTTGATGAATGAGTTGATGCTTTGCTACAATTCCTGCAAGTATTCGCTCGAAATGTGCAGCGAAAATCGTATTTAATGTCTGTCAAGCTTGAGCGCTAAACCAATTTCTTCCCCAGAGCATTCCCTCGTCTGGCAGACCTAGATTATAGGACTTCAGGTTTACCGAACTCGGACAAATTGTGACAAAACCAGCGGCCAATGCAAATGCTTGGATTTACCGTTAAAACGGCGAATTCGTTGGCCCTATAATCCAAAGCCTTTGTCTCGTCGCCTTCGGGCAGCCAGATGACCGAGCGCCGGCTCTATTACATTGTCGCTAAACCTTTACGCCGAAATTAAACAGTACTTTGGCTTGCGCATGCGTTAACTAAAGCACAGCATACCCACGTAACCACATGCCCGACCAACGTGATCCTGTTTTAATAACCGAAAATGCAAAATGGTCTTTATTGTCATAATTGAACGTGGTTTGTGACTGCACAGCTGATCTAACATGCCGACAAAATATATAGTCATGCTGTTTGCCAAGGGCGAAAACGCATTCCGGATCAAGGAATCCTTAGAAGCGTTCCCTTTGCTATGAAGGTAAGTCATGCACCAGCAACAAATTTCACCCAACATTTCGCCAGTAACATTATGTTTACAGATCCAAGCGATTAGTCTGCAACTGGGGAGCTCCTAGCTCGTTTTACGGCAATTACGGTATACTCTAAATTATTTTAACGATAGGTAATCATCCAAACAATAGTACAGATCTTTGGACGAACTCTACAGTTTGGAGTCTTCCGGTGCTCGATTTAAAAATTATGAACGAGATTTGAAGACGGTGAATATTCACATGTTAAAAAACCCAACTAGTTTGACCCGAAAATGAATTCATTTTTAGATATTCACTGGCGCAGAGATCTCCCGAAAAAAAGGAAAAACGCCTAGTGTTTTTGCGTCTATCCTGTTTTAGACAGCGTGAGTTCTCTAAATTGTTTCTCCATTTCACTGTTAGATTTATTTGTATAATTCAAAGAGTGAAAAAACGTACTTCCTGTGAAGTGTGAATTTTTAAGGTTCATTATCATGGTCCGATATCGTTGACTGGTAATGAGTAGTTATATTCTCGAGTAGAAATTAGTGTGTACAGAAATGTACTTATTTCGATGAGAAAATATTGAGTTCAGATAACAATCCAATCAGATTTGGTCGACTGATAACACCTATGGCTATGTTATTTGTTCTCGCAAACGAGCTCGTACGAAATAGCGACTTTCTAAGAATGCGTTAAACTCAAAACATTCAGTGTTTTTCAGTCTTACTGGCGCTTAGAAACACAAAAGCTCCGACACCCTTGTAATTGTGCTCTCAAATCAGCACAGGGTTCGGTAATGACATGCCACCGTTGCGGCATTAGGAAGACAATTTCCAATTTGCGGAGAAGCGGAAGGCTAGAAATCAGGGCGCAATCGAGAAGGCACCCTCGTGCTCGCATGTCGTTCTGCATATGATATCAGCAATCAGGGAGTTTCGGGAAGAGATTTGCGCATACCGCTAGCCCTGCGACTCTTTTTTACCACAAGACTGTCTTCAATGTGATCCATCAGATATTGAATTGTAATTGAATTCGCTCAGACTATTCATATTGCTTCTGGCATCGGTATTTTTATTTTAAGCGCTATGCCATTGTCATACTTTTATTCATTCTCTTTTTATTCACTTCACAATCAACTTCTTTTTCGCATGACGTATTTATACTATAAAGTATAGGTGAAAGACCACTTTGGTTCATAACACCGTATCTTTACGAAGGACCTTCTTAATTTCCACTTTTAATTGAAAGAAATGATTTCTGGTCCATTATACCATTATTGAGCATCACAATTCGGACCCGCGTTTGACGAGAATCTTTTGAACTAATGAACGAGCTCTGATGATTGGTATTTATTGTTTTCTTCTTACGTTTATTGTAGAAAACTGTAAAATAAAGCCTCCCCTTTTCAGACGTAGATCGGAGCACGTTTTTAATGAATGCTACGTGACGCGGAGGGACAAAATCAACGCGGAGGGACGAAATCAAGACTTCAGAAAATATTTCAGAGAATAATAACTAAGAGCACTTTAGTTCATAATATCGTATCTTTACGAAGGACCCTCTTTAATTTCCACCAGTTCCAAGACTCTAAATTTTCATTTCATTTTTAATGAAAATGTAGAGTCGCTTCCTTAGGCTAGATTTGCTCTAAGGTATTTCAATGTTTGCCTTTATTTGGTAACTCGTTCCGTTCAACGCCAAAAGATTTAATCAATGTGTACGCTGATGCTTTCCAGTTTTCGTAGACCAGTCGGCTATTATAAAGGGTGTGGCAAGTAATAAACGTGGGATGGTCACAGTTTATCCTAACTAATTTGGATGAGAGGCCGGGTCTTAATAATTTTAAGCAAATTTGAATTAGGTTAGATAAAAAAGATAAATACAATTCACATGGTAGTGTTTACAAAGTGGTTCTTTAAGAACAATCTTCACGTTTCATGCGTTAAATATTTTCAAAAAAATATATACATCAAGTTAAAGTAGCCCGTGGGTAGAACACGACCTAAAAGTAAATCACCCTCTTTTCATGAAAAACGACAACATTTCAGATATTGTTATGTAGACGCGATTACAAGATATCTATCATCCAATTTACGGCGTCAAAACGTCACTGTTGTTTCATTTGAGATGCAGTTTTTCTAAAGTTGACAAAATAAAACCAACTAGAATAAACTGCTGTAAAATTATGTCGTATTTTTCCCCTCTCTCTCTCTCCCTTAACGCGGCGGCTTCTAACATGCCTCCTCTCCAGTGTCTGCGGGAGCAATAACTGGATCCCGCGAGAAATGGGATCATGTTTTTGTTTTTCGCTGCAGAAAACTGCTATTCTCTTCCGACTCTTTGTCGCTACTCAGTTCTTCCGTTTCAGTGTCCTTCTCGGTTTCATCGTCGCTCCAAACAATTCATGCAGATGACTCGTTCACTTGGTTCTTGTTTAGTACATAGCATTTGAGTTTGAATCTTCAAATACATTTTAATCTTACCTTAAAAGTCCCGTAAATATATTTTCGGTCATAACTTATATAATATTCGTGTGACGGATATCAAACTTGGAGGACAGTAGGAGGTATCATTTAGCAATAGTTTAACATATTTTGATCTTTATTTGCGGTAATATCTTTGATAATATCCCAGCTACAGTTGAGCCCCTTGTTCCTCTTTAGACATCTCTAAAACAAAATTTAGCTATCATTTTTGCACGAAATTTCAAAAGTGGTGTTCAATTTGATTGCCTCAGATAATTGGAAAGTCTCCGCCAATTCGGCGGAACCAAAATAGAGATTTGTTAATTTATTCATTTGTTTATTTTGGTTTCGCCGAATTGGCTGAGACTTTCTAAATATGTGAAGCAATTAAATGTAACATCAATATTAAAATTTCGTGCAAAAATGATAGCAAAAGTTTGTTTTAGAGATGCCTTAAGAGGAACAAGGGGGTCCACAGAAGCTGGGTTATTATTAAAAGTGTTAACGCAAATAAAGATCGAAATATGCTAAATGATCCCTCCTACTGTCTACCAAGTTTGATATCCGTCACACCAATATTTTAAAGTTATGAATTTATATTTACAGAAAATCCGCTTGGACTTTTCGTGGTTTCACCTTAAAATACAGAAGAAAATTCTAAAATAGACTGATAAACCATTTCGGCTTGCCCATTTCAGATCACGTGGCATTCCCATGAGTATTCTCTCTTTGATTGGAATGCTTCCATATTCGTATTATCCTTCGGTGCGCAGCAGAAAAAGAAAGAGAGAATACTCATGGGAATGTCACGTGATCTGAAATGGGAAAACATTACGCCCAAGCCGAGAAGGTCTATTTGATGTGCCGCAAAATCCATATTACTGCCACGCCCATATGATTGACCCTCTGCCAGTTGTTTGAGAATGTGAGGGGTAAGTCTAGCATGCAAAACATGTGCTAGGCATGAGCATATTTAGAAAGGCGGACTCTCCCTGCTACTGGCATGATTACAGCTGTCATTTTGTCTTTGTACGATTAATTTCGTAAACGCTTAAGGATAAGATCGTCCTTGAAATGATAATTAAAAGTTTAACAAATGCATAAGATGAATTAAGGCATATTACGGAAAAGGATCATGGTTTAGTAATCGTTAACACGAATATTATATGTTAGTAAAGGCATTCTTGGCTAATGCATTTTAAAAGAGCGAAATCCCAAGTCAAATCGTAAATCGAATCATGAATGCTAAACGAACTAGTATTGTCCCATATCTGACACCATACTATTACAAGCACCGGTCTTTATGTTTGGCGTACAACATGATCAACATTGTCATTTAGGGACAGGGTTCGTCATTAAATTGCGCTTTGCTTGCAAATATTAAAGAATCTCATGGTGGGATTTGGAAAATCTACGGTGACAATAAGTCAAGCGTTATTATATTCGCCGTCTCGAGATATTTTTCAGCTGCCTAAATTTAGCTCGAGTGATTCATTATTGATTTGTGAATTCGTTATTCTTATAAGAAACATGCGTACATAATTGATTTAAAAAAATAGTTTTTTAACCCGAGGCCTGTGTTAGTAGTTAAACAATTTTATGTCTTGTGACTAAATCGCGGCATACAACACTACAGCATTTTTATTCAATTCAAGCTTATTCATATTCTCAAAAATACATAACTAACAAAGTCAAATCAAGTCAAACAAACTTGCGCTGAATGGCATTTGGCAGGAGCTTAACAGGTTACAATTTTTATAAACACGAAATAATTTCAATTTTCACTGATGTTATCAGAATAAGATATCTAAAAATCCATAATACAATTGTAATATAAAACACAGCTTAATGCTTCCCTATGAAGACTTATCGGTCAAATGAATATTTCTTTAATCACATTACTACCAAGCGAAAGTTTAATTAAAATCTTCATTGCGTCTTAAACAATAGAACTATGAATGACATCATAACATCCCAGAAAAGAGTGGAAATAATATTCTTTTTTTAGCATTTAATAAATGTGAGCCGTGAAGGGAACAATGCCAAAGCGGGATTGGCAAGTAAGCGTTATGGTGGTGTAAACACTTTGTAAAAACCAGGATTTCACACCGCATCTGCAAAGTCTGTATGTTCAGACAACTTTGCTGTTTCGATTCAGTAACACTATTACTCGATATCTTGGATAGATAACTTTATCGGACGAAACCCTGTCGCGCGTTTACCACTGGTATAGGTAAGTTAGCTAGAATCCCACTTAGTACAAACCAAGCAACTATAACCAAATTAAAAAGTTTTGAAATCCAAATGTTTTCCTGTTGCCTAGAGGTGATTTCTGTGTGCTATTCGCTGGAAAGAACCGGGGACATGGCAAGCAGAGTTAGTCTTTTTTATTGGAGAATGAAGAAGTGCTTTGAATTGGGGGATTTACGGCATTGTTTTGTAATTCTATAAAAGGATATTTCTCCGACCGAGCAGGGAGTCATGAAACACCGCAACTGCCATTGATAAATGGAACAGTCCCGATATTTTTGCTACGCTTACTCCTCATAATGAGAACTTTGAAAAACTAATTCGAAACATACGGCCAAAAACTTCGGTGTCTCCTTGATCATTTAAGCTAGTGATATTAAGCATTTTTCGAAAGTTTTGGAAATTTTCCATTTACCACACCAAAATAATCAATGCTTTTGTGCGGTGCACAGAAGAAAATATAGCTAACGGGAATTTACTCCAATTCAATTTTTATAAACCTATCGCCAACAAGCAATTAAATGCGAGATTTTCAAAGCAAATAACAAGTGATTTGAGATAACGTTCTAGGTAATTACTTTCTATAAATATACAATTTTTGGTAGAACTGTATGATTTTTCACATTGCTGAAATGTAACGAAATTAAAGTTAATAATTTTAAAGAGAATGGAAAGCCGAACGTTTTTATGAGAATTGTGGAAATAAATATTTCAAATGAAGCTATTGCCGCCAATTAAAGTTTGCTCCATATCGTAATAGCTCGGTGGGTGTCGCATGAACTGTGTTTCTAAGATGCCGGGAAGCGCAAATAAAATTTTCATCGTGCGTTTCTACAGAGATCTAGATCTCGCTGCAAAATGTTAGCTAAATTCTGGCTAAATGTTTGAAAGGTATTCTGATGTCCGTTTCTCGCGCTTTAAGTGATCCTTGGAGAGGCACTAAGACAGTTGCTTATTATTTATATTTATTATTTATAGCGGAGCTCCTGCGCGGGCCGAAGGCCCGCGCAAGCGGAGCACCATACCTAAGGGAAAAACGTATAGTATACTATCGAGTTGATTTTTGAACGTCACGGGCATTATGGATCATTTTGATGACGTCATTGATGACGTAAGGGCACGTGACTTTGGTGTAGAGTTCCTCTTATGGTCTTTGAAACTTTGTCCAAGTTTGGCTTCTATAGAAGCTACCCTTCGGGAGATATGATTTTTTCTTTATTTTTCTGGTATTAAACCTATAGCGTACGCCGTCCGTCCGTCGTCCGTCCGTCGTCCGTCCGTCGTCCGTCCGTCCGTCCGTCCGTCCGTGTACACATGGGAACCCTGTGGTATGCAAAGAAAAAATTATATCTCCTCAAGGGAACATGCTAAGACAACCATACTTGGGATATTTTGTCTATGCCACAAGGGGGGTGATGTAACCCGGACACGTGATGTGACGTCATCGATGACGTCATCTATGCTTGAAAAATCAATATCTCGTGAAGGGAAGACTCTAAAACAACCAAACTTGGGTAGTGTAGTCTAGGCCACCAGATGAGCGAAATGAAGTGGTCACGTGATATGACGTCATCGATGACGTCATCTATGCTTGAAAAATCAATATCTCGTGAAGGGAAGACTCTAAAACAACCAAACTTCGGTAGTGTAGTCTAGGTCACCAGATGAGCGAAATGAGGTGGTCTCGTGATATGACGTCATCGATGACGTCATCAATGCTTGAAAAATTAATATCTCGTGAAGGGAAGACTCTAAAGCAACCATGTAAACCATGAACACATGGGCATCCCTTTCATTCACACAGAAAATCTTATAACCAGGAGCTCCGCTTTTAGCCAGTGGCTAAATCTATATTATAGTCTGTTAGGCCCGTTATGATGTGAATCCGCAGTCCGACCCCTATGGCCAGCGTAGGCGAAGGTATCCATGACTTGAGCCTCGCAACGGCCGGAAATCGACTCCAACCAAAACTTGAGAATCCGGCGCTTTTGCAAGAGTGTCCAATAGTCAGTACGGCAAAAGAGCGGCGAATTTTTCGCGGTCGTGAAAAATTAGCACTGGATTATTGAGCATGGTGCCATGTTCAAGTGTTTGACAGGGATGTTATGTAATAACATATGACCGCTGACCACATCCTCACGGGAGGTAATCTATACGTGAATCGCGTGCTAGTAGTATCGGCATTAGCAAATTAAATTAGTATTTCATTTTCTATTACAAAACCACTGGTATACCCTTTACCCTTCAGTAACCAAAGAGGTTACAGCAATCCTGAGGGATGGACGCGGAAAAATATAACAAGGAACTTAAAAAGGGAGAAATAAAGCCACAACTTTAACGCATTCAGACTGAAGCCCTCGGTGCAATTAATATCCCAATAGAGACAAAAGCTATTACGATCAGACTCTAACTTAAAAATGATGCTAAATAATCACTCCAAGTCAATAATGTTTCGTTAGCTTAATTTAATTTCATTCACTTGGTTGCTGATATCTTAGCCCACTATGTTCAGTCCATAATTTAATGACATGTCAAATAGATAAAACACCAGGATTCTAATAACCGGTATACAACAAATTGAATACGTTTTCGCAGCGATGATCATTTGGTTGACTTGACATCAAATTGACTGTGTGAACCATCTGAAGTATCTGCCGTACCCTACGCTTCAGGTAAATCCTTGATCCTATCTCATGTGTTGAATTCATTGAACGATTTGTTGTTAAAAATTTTAGCTGATATTACAGACAAAAGATTTCGCACCGAATAACGAGATATGTGCTTTTCAAAAAACAGACTGAGTAATTTATTGACGTTTATGAATAGGGAATTTGATGCTGTTTGGTGCTTTTTTAAAGCAGCAACGCCTTTAAAATTGACATTCCTAGCAACCTCTACATTGTACAAATGCGAAATATCTACGTTTATTCACTCCAATTCTCAAAAGCAATGAAAATTGCATTTTAGTGTTAATTTTTAGCATAGTTATCACGTTGCAGAAACCAATCGCTATGTCAATACGATCGGCTGTGTTTGATTTATTGCTTCACTTGAATATTTCTATAAAAATTATCTGAAAAGAAAAACTACACTTTGAGGAAATTTACATTATGTATAATTATATGGATCGAGACCACGGGGGACTGGTATCAATCATAACGTACTTGCATCCGGGATTTCCCATCCTCGAAAACCCCTCTGTGTCAGTAAGGCGCATAACTCTCGGAAACGTTGCTTGCTAAAGTAATGTTGACATTTCAGTTTTTTTTTTAAGTACGGTGGCCCACAACTGTCACGGCACTAAACAAAGAGTCCAAAGCAAAACACAAGATCTTCACGGCAAAATACAATAATCTCAAATAATATATAGAAACTAAGTGGCCAGCGGTTGATGGTCAGCGGTTCACTTAATGTTTTTCGAGTAACAAGTTGTTCCTACACATTTTGTTTTGTTCACACCGTGCAGCAGACAGCTGTGCCACACTGTGAACAAAAATCTGGTAGGTACTTCATATGTGATACTACCAAGAGTACCCTGTATGAATCTCTGCTCGTGTCTTATAGAACGAGGATATCCAGTGGTACACTTGTTACTATCATATATAAGTACCTCCGGCACATAGATCCTTCATATATGGTGCACTATAGTGTCCTTCTGTATACCTTCTCAATCTTCGTGTTCTATAAGACATGGGATATATTGATACAGAGGACACTATAGTGTACCATATAAGTGATGGATCTACCGGAAAACATGAAGTGAACCACTGACCATCAACCGCTGGCCACCTGTCGACCCCTTTAAGTTTTTCTTACAAATTACCGTACCGAAATGTCACCTCAAACTTTCGACTCTCTAATTCCCCATACACACTGTGTCACGATTTTGGGCGGGCCTAATTCACCAGAAATGAGCAAATAATCGTCTAGGTTTGTTAAATAACCTTCCGGCTAAAGCTATAATTGATTTCATGTAAATAATTTAGCATTTACAAGATGACGATTTTCAGGTTTGCATATCTAGAAAACGCAAAGGCAAATTTTCTTTATACCTCGTTGTGTGAATGTTTTGGAACTGGACTTCAATTTATAAAAGTTTGGTTCAAATCCTACTGATACTCCCAAAACAATTCACACAAAAAAAACTAAAAACCGAAGGCAAACCGACAATTGCCTTCGAATGAATGCTTTAAAATTATTCTTATGATATCATTTTATAATCTAGCTACAAAAATACATATACTTGTACACCCTCCAAACTTTATCACAAAACGAAAATTGAAAGTACGAAATTTCATGGTTCTAAAATTTAAAAAAGTATTGGTCATGTTCTAAACAATTAGGTGCGGGCCACCTTAAGGAATCTTAACTAGTAATGTTAATTAAGTTTTTAACAATTTTAACTTGTTTTTTAAAAGACTCAAATCTTTCACAGCAGGTATTTAACTGTAGCGTACGTATGTATTCGTGACACTTGTAAAGTGATTCATCATTGCCTTCAAAGTAAAAAACGTATACCATAAAGTGCTCGCTGTTTTGGAGTTGAATACCAAACGTCTGGAAAGAAAGGTCTAATCTGTTCAGATGTTTAGTCTAGAATGGCACTTCATCTTTGTACATTACCCGAGCCCATTTCCTAAACTAAATCCATTTAAAACAAAAATGTATTAAGTAGATGAATTGAGTTCGATTGGAATGGCGTAAAGGGGCAGGCAGAATTCTCTTGTTAGTCGAGTTTTTAATTTTTCGCTTGTTGTATACACCTTTTATAAGGCTGCACCGTCAAAACTGTCTGCTAGCAGTGCATCGTGGGAGAAACTACGAAATTCTTGCATTAATCCAATACAAATTTCTTGCGAGTGGTGTATTGTAGAATCATTTGGCATAAGCAGGGTGAATGTATGACTATTATCATGATTCTGTTTCTGTATTACCTATTTACTCCCATAACCCATCGCGGGCTACAACAGACGGTTGTGACGGTGCAACCTTTTCTGAAATAAGTGTAGATTTGGAAACATTTTCTGATGCAATTGTTACTAGTTATATCTTTACACTAAAATCGATGCCAATTAGATGGAAGGAATCGCACATAGGTTGTACTGTAAACCACCCTACCATTTCAAAAATCACCTCAACAAATACCCAATAAATGATATTTCACCCAATGATAGTTGTCCCTTTAATACGTTACCCAACAACCGCTCCCCCGCCGTTCCCCCCGATGAGCCACCCTTAAATCAACTAGATGAAATGCTTCCCAAACGACCCCGATTACCCGCCTCACGGCAGGGCACTTGCTCATTTTATCCGAACCTCCCCTGAAGTCACCTTGTTACTGGCTTTTTTTTAAATATAGTTTATTAACGGTTACTTGTTACTGCGAATTTCATAATTCTGCGAGCTCTCACTTCATGTATTTTCTGAACGCCAAACTGCTTTTTGACGTCTGTCCATAAACTTTTTAAGACAGAAGCACGGATTTTTTTGGTTTCGTTTGCATTTTATGGTGAAAAAAAAACTTGGGTTTGAAGCCTACCTAGGTTTTATTAGTTAAAAAACCTCTCAAAGCCTGCGTGAAATCACCCAGAGCTGTTCGCTCGTTTGATTGACGGAAGCCAAACCGCGGTTTGTTAGTTGGCGTATAGTTCGCAGAGTTATAAAAATTGCAATAAATGATTTGAAATTATCATACACATTGGTTTTACAAGTAATTTACTAGACAGTATACAATAAAAAGAACACGAAATTATGAAACATTTAGGAAGATTTCAGCGAAATCAAAAATGTCTCACCTATATTTGCGTAACATCGCTTGCATCAGACGGGATATGGACAAACGTTGAATAAGAAAAATGTAAGACTTTGGTTGGAGAGCAAAATTACAGACAATTGCATTTTGGTTACGGCTTAGACTTCTGATAATCTGTTAAGTTTCGTTAAATGACTTTTCACAACATCTAATGACTTCTTTAATTATTGATAAAGTATTCCTGTAAGTACTGATAACGTGTGTTTTCTTACGTGTGTTTTCTTAGTCTGTTCAGACTGGCCACTGACTGCCCATGAACACCCAACAAGCAAACAACACCAGCCCTTCTTTTCTTTTTGATTTCCATCTTGCTGAAATCTACCGAGGCAGCGTTGGTATCAGGGCGAGAGGAGAACTCTATTTGCCTTCTATCTCCGTCCCTGCTCTTCAATGGCTTCGTTCATAATACAAAAGACACGATGGGAGTTCTAGTCTTGTATACTCGTACAACTGAGAACGACATGAGCTAGAGGAAGATTCCGAGACATCTCCAAAGCACACTGAGCCGTAATTCTGGAAAATTCGTTCTGCTATGAACATTGCGGAATGACCCTACAGACAAAACGTCGAAGACGAAACGAGAAAGGAAAAAATGACCGACTAATAACATTAAATGTCAGTGGAAGGAAGTTCGTTACGTGGGAACGAACCCTGCGAAAACACCCTTCTACTCTGCTAGGCAGCGAAAAACTCTTGCGTTATTTTGACGAGAAAAGGAAGGAATATTTTTTGGATCGTGACCCGCACATGTTTCGCTATATTTTGAACTTCTACCGAGGTGGCAAGCTACACTCGTCTTCTGAAGACTGCTTCAGTGCTTTCAAGGAGGAACTTATGTTTTACGGAATCTCGCCAGACAACATTGAACCATGCTGTTGGGAAGATAATACCAAAATCACCATCAGGAAACCTCCGAAAAGAGTTACCACTGTTTCAAGAGGGGGTAGCGTGAGAGAGAAAATATGGCTAATAATGGAAGCACCAGATTCGTCTCGATTGGGAGAGCTAGTGCAGTGTTTAATAGGAGTGTCTATTTGTCTTAGCATACTCTTTACCATTATCGAGACAATACGATACGCCCCGGGCAGGACTCTACAAGAGTCGTATCCCGCCTTGTTCACAGCGGTCGACAGTACATGTATTGGAGTATTTACAGTTGAGTATCTATTACGAATGTACGCTGCGCAAAATCGCCTCAAGCTCTTCTTAGAAAAGCTCAGCATAATAGATCTGTTGACGATTATCCCATTTTACGTTGATATCATTATTAATAATCTTACCACAGCCCGCGCGCTGCTGGGCGCAGATAATCCTCTCACGTTGTTAAGGATATTGAGAATTGTCAGGATGTTCAAGCTCTCTCGACATGCGAGACACATGCGAGTTGTCGGGAGGATGTTGAAAAGAGCCTTCATCGACTTAGGGTTTCTGTTTTTCGGGTTCTTCCTAACGAATGTGTTGTTTTCTACGGTTATGTTTTACCTGGAATATGGACAAACGAGAGGGAAATTCACGAGTATACCCGACACCATGTGGTATACGGTCGTTACCATGATGACTATAGGGTGAGTACAGCCCCGCTGTTGTTTATAATGCCGCAGTACATTCAATATTTCAAGTTCACCATTAAGTGCTCCCACAGAAAGTCAAACATTACAGACCTCTTATTAATAATTCACGTCTCAATCTGATAATCTTATCTTCCGAACACGTTATTGTAATGTTCCTCGGACATTAGTGCAGAATTTCTCAGAGCCTTGCATTCAAGGTATATTTTCTCGCGATCGTCTCGGATTCTTTTTTTTTTTTATTTTTTTGTTCGAAGTCTCGGATTTCTAATATAGTAACACAAGACAGGATTTTTTTTTCTGGCGTTTTGAACTCGCTTCCTAAAACACACTGAACACGTCAACTGGTAGTGTAACTAAATGTATTTAGTCGTGCGCCTGGCACCTGTTACCTTGTCTCTTTGCAGCCTTTGGCCGACGGAGACATATTAGAACCAATCCTTTAAAAATGACGTTACAAAGCAACACCTAATTAAATATTTATTTATTATTTTATGTATTTAAAATGGGCCCAGATAAACTTCCTAAACAGTCACCGAGTTTGAGAATGAAGCTTTTTAAGTCGTTCTAAAGTTATAAGAATTTTAGTGAGGGGGGTTAAAAGTCCAAAAAGAAACAATGCAATGATTGACTTGTTAGTGAATGGCTTACCAGGACGACGATTTATTGAAATTGAAAATTACTAACGAAGAAGCGAGACTGAGGAACTTTGAATTGAAATGCTCTTAAGCTGAATTCAGCCTTGGGTATATTCTTGAAGTTTTACACCCAATCCTCAAAGCCATTTATGAAGAGTGGTTCTTAAAAATTCGTAAAATCCAAGCTCACGACCTCGCTATCACTCAAACCTACGCGTCCAGACCGGAAACCAGTGTCGGTAGAATAAAAATATTCTATATTTACGTTGATCTTGCTGGTCGTTCTAGTGAACGTCTCTACAAAAAAGCTTTGTCAGAAAACAGTAATACCACACAGTTAAAACTGTCTAAACTTACTACGACGTGGGAATCATATAGGACTTTCTAACGTCGCTTTTGGAAAGTTTAATACCATTCACATACCTCGTTATAAATGGCTGGCAAACGCCGCTTGATGGCTATTCTCATCGCAGACTCCTACCACAACGGCATGTATTCTCTTTTTTCTTTAAAGGTACGGCGATATGGTTCCTGTCACGGTCCTTGGGAAGATTCTGGGATCCCTGTGTTGCCTTATGGGTATAATGATGCTTGCTCTGCCAACCACAATGATGCAAAAAAGCGTCAGTGACAGCAAGAAAGTCGGTATATACAGCAACCTTCATAAAGCAGTATCAAACGACTTGTGAGAGATAGTCGCGTCTTCTACACATAAAATCGCCACCGTCTGTCGTGTCCCGTATCAGTCAGCAAGAAAGTCGCCTTTCAGTTGGACCATTTTCCCCTTATCACGCCTTATCTCGCATACACTCGCGGCGAGATAAGGTCCCAGAGTGTAGGCCTTGCAGTAAGTTTATGCGAGATCAAGCCAGATCACAGGCGATCCAAGCTCTAGTCATGTGGGGTACTGTGAAAGAAACATGCAACGTTGTCGCTGTAAAAATTATACGTAAATGTAAATATTGAAATAAAATCATGTGACATCTCCTCGGAAGTTGTAGTTGTCAAATAAAGTGCTCCTGGAGCGATTTTATTGCATTTTGGGTGTTTTTTGTGCCTTTTTCTTAATACCCCTACCGTGTGTTATAATAGATTGACAAGGTACGAAACGAGCATTCAAAACACCTTTTTCTAGCTCGATTTTTTTCGCTAAAATCGAGCTTGGTCATCAAACAAAACAACCCAGGCAACGAGGAATGAACCACAGCACTATGTTTTAGCAGTCATTTGAATGTGCAACTTACCTGAGAGAAGTGCGAGGTCTTAAAAGTCCAAACGATTTCGATTTGAAGGCGACGTTAGAAAAAGTGGTTGGGTCACGGTCGCACGGTCTGGGTCGAGAAATCCAATCGACTGCCACTATTGTGAATTTAGCCAATCAGAGTCGCAAAGCAGATCGACCGTTTTCGCGCCATTGCTCCAGGTTTGCTTTGATTGGCTAAATTCACAATGTGGCAGTAGATTGGATTTCTCGACCCAGACCGTGCGACCGTGACCCAACCACTTTTTCTAACGTCGCCTTCAAATCGAAATCGTTTGGACTTTTAAGACCTCGCACTTCTCTCAGGTAAGTTGCACATTCAAATGACTGCTAAAACATAGTGCTGTGGTTCATTCCTCGTTGTCTGGGTTGTTTTGTTTGATGACTAAGCTCGATTTTTAGCGAAAAAAATCGAGCTAGAAAAAGGTGTTTTGAATGCTCGTTTCGTACCTTGTCAATCTATTATAACACACGGTAGGGGTATTAAGAAAAAGGCACAAAAACCACCCAAAATGCAATAAAATCGCTCCAGGAGCACTTTATTTGACAACTACAACATTCCGAGGAGATGTCACATGATTTTATCTCAATATTTACATTTACGTATAATTTTACAGCGACAACGTTGCATGTTTCTTTCACAGTACCCCACATAACTAGAGCTTGGATCGCCTGTGGCCAGATAAGGGGAAAATGGTGCAATTGAAAGGCGAGATAATGAAAAATTGTGCCAATTAGGAGCTGCGAGATAAGGCGAGATTGGGTGAGATAAGGTCCCACAGTAGGCCTTGCAGTCAGTTTCACTCAAAGCAGCATCAAACGGCTTATGGAGAGTTAGACAGAGTTAGTTAGTTAGTCGCGTCTTCTACACAGAGAATTACCATCGTCATCTGTCTTGTCCCGCTCATATGACATTTGAGAAACAATTTGGGTACTGATGAGCGGTTGCACCATTCTTTCTTGCATTTGAGGTCTGTGCGATATTTTTGGGGGGAGGGGGTGGATCCGCTGATCCTTTCCCTCTAAGGAGACCTAATGTTCCGTCCCTGAGAGCAGCACAGGATACCCCAGTATTGTCTAACAATACTACAAAATACAGTGTTTGTATGGGGAATAAGACAGAATGTTTGGGGTGACATTTCGGTCGGGAAACTTAAGAAAATCTTCAAGGGGTCGACACACCCTGCCATCACAAGTGCTCTATTTGCCGATAAAGTCATAGAAAGTTGTGGTCTAATGCTTGTATGATATAGCGGGGGAGAACCATTATTTCATCGGTGAGATATATTATTTCATCGGTGAGCATAGATTTGGACAAATCAGAGCACGCGTTATATAGTAGCTATATTATAAGATGTAATGAATAGTATAGCAATGCATTTATGGGCAGAGTCAGCCCCGTTAATAAAAATCCATGAAACTTACCCTGCTGTTTGTTTCTATTGTCCTCATTGCACACACGGAGTTTCAAGAAATGGTGCAGTAAAAGGGCAATATCAAGGTAACACTAGGAAAATTAACATGGATTTTTTTTATAAATTTTCGGACCGAATATCACCCCGTACATTCTCTCTAATTAAGCATTATAACACAACTTTCTATGACATTATAGGAGAAATGGAGCACGCGTGATGTTGGAAGAGACACGCAAAATCAGTACTTTATCGGTAAAATAGAGCATAGGTTTGGACCAATCAGAACGCGCGTTATATCGTAGCTATATTATAATTCCTCATATGTTGTGTTGTGAGACAAGTACTGAACCTGCGTCACCCTACTACGCCTGCCAAGCAAACCAAAACTGTGAATCACAACACTGAAGGGCTCATTAAAAAATTGATTCAAAATTGGAAGCTGACTTTTTAAGAGCAGTAGGACTTAGTATATTGACAGAAAAGCAACAAATCTGTACAAAAATTTAATTAATTAATTAATTAAAATAAATGATAAATTATTGATTTAATGAAAATACTAAAAGATAAACACGCTGGACTTTTTCACAAAAAGAATAGCCTTAGGTATGTCTTATGAAATATTTTCGCTTAGAAAATTGTCAAAAAAATTTAGAATATAAAATTAAATGAACTGTGTTGTTTCAAGATTGCGACGCGTAACTTTTCCGTAATTCTCATTGAGATCTATTCTTTATGAGAATTCATACCGCACGACGAGTATAGATGGATTGAATGAGAGAACTTGACGGGAGAGCTTTCTAGGGGATCTAACTGTGGTATTGGTCGTAATCATCGAGAGGTAAGTCATAGTTCATAAAGCGTATGGCTGCTGCCTTGACTCTCCGTTTTGAACTTCTGAGGCTGCATACACACTTGGTGCCAGGGCACGGTGCGCGAGTACGGCCACTAATGTGAACACACATTAGATCTACTGTGTGCACGCGTTATTCATTGGTCGGGAACTTATCCACAAATCAATGCTGTGCAAAGTTTACGCAAAATTACGCATTCGAATACATGCGTAAATATGACCTACAAGCTTTACTTATTTTTTCGTTTGTTGAAAAATTGCGTAAAGTCGACTTTTCGTGCTGTGATACCTACATCGACATGTGGTTGGTGTATTGAATGTGAACAACGCCGCATTGCCGGATTTCAAGCCGTGGGTGCCTGAGGCGAATCCCTTAATATTACCATTAAATATTACCACATAAAGAGAAAGAGCCATGCTGAACTATAGAAAATCCCAAAGTTTGGTATTAATCGGGCAAACAGTGATCGAGAAACCGCCATTCAAAAAGTCCAAAATTTAACAAGATTTGTGTGAAATCCGGACACGGCGTCCGGAAAACCATACAAAGCTTATAAAATTCCGGCATATTTGGAATTGCTTTATCTCGAACGGAATTTACACAATCAATTCCAATCTTTAGGATTTTGTATAGTTCAGCATGTTCTTTCTCTTTGTGTGGATCTCGTTTCGATTAAATGGTAATATTAAGGGATTCGCCCCAGGCACTCTCGGTTTGAAATCCGGCAATAGTTCTGTAGTTGGAACCTAAGGCCTGCACACAGTTCCCGAGTTGCCCATGCTCAGGTAATGAATAGTGCCCGCGTGCATCACGTATGGACGCAGCCTGAGGAGCTCGATTAAACTATGTTCTGGAAATCAAGTTTTCAGTACGGTCAGGCGCGAGTCCATGAAAGGTAAAAGGGCTTGAAAGTGCTTTTGGTCGCCAGCGGCGGTGGGGGGGGGGGGGGGGGGGGGGGGGGGGGGGGGCGAGTGAAAACATGGGACGAAATGCTCAAATTTTCTCCAGCAAATACAGTAAATGTATGGGAAATGTTCCGAGAAATGTTCCGGGGCCCCGGCCTCCCACCCCCCTGCCTACGCCCCTGGTCGCGTCTTATACATTCGAAAGTTCAGTCACAGCAAGAGTGGATTAACAAGAGTTAGAATCTTTCACTACTGTATTTGCCCACATCACAGTCAGAAAAGTGTCTATTTTTAGATTTGAATTTCGCGCGCGAAATTATTCGAATGCTTATGGTTCCACCAATCAGAATGCAACTTGCTGTGACGTAAGCGTAGGTGTCAAAAAAGGAAAAAAGCTGAGGGGAAAAACAGAGTTGTCGTACAAACTCGCTCGCTACTAGTAAACCTGCCAAGCAAAAGCTTTTCCCCTTGACAAGTTAGACATTAGAAGCAGATGTACTTTGTTAGAGAAAATGGAGAAGAGATGAGGGAAGATCGAGTGAATATCCTGAAGAATCGGAGCTTTCCTGGACTTCAGAAAGCAAGAGTATTTTGAGCTGAAAGAAAGCTCGGCTGAGAGGCGAAAAATCGCACAAGACGTCGAGGACAGCGACGTCTGGCAGCAAAAGAAACAACAGAAAACTATAATCCTGCAGGGTACGGAAAGAGATTGCTGTATGGATTTTGAGGCCCTAAGCTATCTTGATAAGCTAGGACAACAAGAATTGCAGCGTTTCCAGCTCGCGAAAAAATTGCTAAAACCACCTCTTCTGCTGAGTGTCAGAACGACAGAAAAAACAACTTTAGTTTACTGACAGGGTTTTGCAGAAAGCTTTCAACTCTAACAGAGGAATTCTTAAAGTGATTGCAACAGACAGGAAAGCTCACTTTGCCTGCAGCTGGATGAAAATCATCGAAAATGTTCGTAGTGGGCAATCAACTCAAGAACGTAAGCTAAGTTATTATATTTATAGTTTAGCGCCAGTTTTAGCGATTTCCTTGCAAGACATCGGCTCTACTCGTGTGAAGTACTTGGACGAAGGATATGAACATTTTCGAGGAGCCCGTTTCTTCAGTCAGTGGATATTAAACGAGGTAACTTCTTAATTTCAACTGCTGCCAACTCACAAATATACCTACAAACAGTAATATATAGATTTAGGCACTGCCTAAAAGCGGAGCTCCCAACTATTATAAGGAATTAAAGATGGTAGTAGTTAATTGTAGTATCAAAAAATACATTTATTATATTTAGACTAATATTATTGCCTTTGTGCCTTTTACAAAACACAAAAAGCATGAGGACAACTCAACTAATAAAAATGTAGACACCTTGTCTACACCTTGGCTTGTTCACATGAGGCGAGATATCAACCTCGTCCCCAGCGTCTTGTGGGTAATTTTCAAGATGGCGGTTGGTCGAGTAGAAGACCCTGGGGGAGGCTGAGTCACATGACCACTGTTTGAAAAACATGGGAACGAGGTTGTCCTTTGTTGTGAAACGGTCGAAACGGTCATGTGACTCAGCCTCCCCCAGGGTCTTCTCCCGAATCATCCACCATTTTGAAAAAACGATGGAGGAGACCCTGGGACAACTTTGGGGTAGGGACAAAACTGGCACCTGTTTCACATGAGAAAAAAAATGCAAGATATCTTGGTGTTGTGGCTAACACATGCGGCATGCACAATCAAAAAGTTGGCCCAACCCCTGACCTGTCAAGCAATAGGACAGGGAAATTCTTGTTAGGGCTGTTGTTAGGCCTAACAGACCTAACAGCCCAAACAGCATCAAGAAAACATTCCTTACTCCCACCTCTTAAAATACCTTGGGGCACAAATTATGATAAACACCTAACAACCCTAGCCACTTGCAGACCTAACAGCCCTAACAGTCCTAACAGCCCTTACAGCCCTAACAGAGGGCTGTTAGGTGTTGATCATAATATGTGCCCCGCCTTTTAGGAATGCTTCCTCTCTGCTGTTTAGGACTGTTAGGTTTGTTAGGGCTGTTAGGTTTGTTGGCTGTTAGGGTTGTCAGGCCAGCCAGGGCTGGGACAGTTTTATGCTGTCCCTACACAAATACCATATCTCTCAGCCCAGAGTTGTCTCGGTCACAAGTGAA
The DNA here is from genome assembly GCA_033964015.1 of Scolanthus callimorphus. Classification (NCBI taxonomy): domain Eukaryota; kingdom Metazoa; phylum Cnidaria; class Anthozoa; order Actiniaria; family Edwardsiidae; genus Scolanthus; species Scolanthus callimorphus. Next base: position 16,059,025 of record CM066913.1, read on the forward strand.
TTGTTTGATTTCAACACAGAGGGATTGTATAGAGGCAAGTCTGGGGACCAAAATATCCCCTAATCTCCATATCGTGCCTCATTGGTGCCTCAGCTGTATCCCTGCAAAATATCCGAAAAATATCCCCCTAAAATATTTGGTAACCTTTCAATCCTAAACAAGTTTGCAGTTTCAAATTTTGTAATGACTAAATTTCAAATTTTACAATAAATTTGATTGGCTTGATTTATTTTATTGCTTGGCACATGTCCCATGGCTTACAGTCAGAATTAGCATGCTCCCTGCTCTTTTCCATACAAATACTGTAATTTGTTTTTAGAAATTCCATAGGGGTGGCGGTCACTTTTCAATGCCCTTCTGGGCAGGGGGGGACTTCACTTTTTTTCTTTTCCAATACAGCCTACCCCACTCAACGAGGATTACTGGCTGGGGGTCAGCTGGGGGACCCAGGGGGGTACTCGGATATAAAAATGACAGAGCTCCAAACTTCATACCCAAAAAAATACCTGAGCCATTTTTCTATACCCAAAAAAATACCTGCTCCCAAAATTTGATACCCCCAAAAATACCCAACTTTTGATGCAGAGCTGCTTATGTTTCCAGGAAATAGCTTATGTTTAAGGCAGTATTTTGATGATCAAATCTAGCCTGTCACTGAAGTTTTAACCCCCAAAAATACCCGTAAATTTTTGTACCCCGCAAAAAAATACCTGGTAGAATGTTCAACCCAAAAAAATACTTACATGATTTATTCAGGACAATATTTATTCCTCAGTGGAAAAAACTGCATTATCTGACAGAATAGTAAGTAGAATAATTTCACAAGATAATTATTGATAGATACACCAGAGAAATTAATATGAGACATTTTACCAGGATTCCGGGCAATTTTGACAAAGTGGCCAAAAATCCAGTTACTGAAACACTTATGTATGCCATGAACAACAAAATGAAAAACGGAAAAATATAATGTCAAAGTTTTCCACCCTGGAGTACTACAATGAAACTCTATGTCGACCCATTCTATAAAAACCCTCAGCTGTATATTGAAACAGGTTGCCATCTAGATTTCATAATGGAAATAACACAAGTTACTATACTTGCATGCAGACCCTTCAAAAGATATTGGACCAGACACTACTCTGGCCATACGGGTGTTAAGCAGAAGGCTGCAAAGTCCAAAGTGTTCCAAATACATAAACTCCATATTATGGGTGGAGCAATTTTGTAGAAGGGTCTGAAATTCATGAAGTTTCAGGTTTACAAGATGTTCAGAAAAGGGAAAAAAAAGGTACTTGAATTTCACCTAATTGCACTTAAAATACTGAAGAAAATGGGGTTGGGGGAGGGGGTGGGAGAGAAAATAGAAATGAGACAGAAAAACTTAATAATTTCTGTTGAGGGGGCATGCTCCCCCTGAGAAAAGTTTGAAAAACTTGGATCAAGATACTTCTATTGAGTTTTAGAAAGAGGTGAAAACAATGAAACTACGGCAGAAACATATAACAGAGGCTCTCTTTATTCTGATCCAACAGAAATGGGAAAACGTTCTGTGCACTCTGCTCACTTTCCTTTGAGGAAGGAAAATATTATTGATGCATAACATTTAACTTATATTTGGCTGGGGACAAACCGGTTATGCACTAGTCAATTGAAACCCCCACCCCTAGGGACCCGGGGAAGGGTTGGTGATTTGATTTTACCCCTGAACAAAAGCCGTTTAAGTCCCCACTCCATCGGGAGGAAATTCCTGTGAAATGCCCTTGGGGCCTCCGAAATCACCTTTTACTTGCAAGCATCAAAGAAAGAACACACCTTTCTATGATCGTCAAAGGGGAGTGGGCCTCAGCTAGTGTGGTGTTCTATATGAAACAAGGGATGCAAGTACAGAAAAATGCATTAAAATCGAATGCTTCCAATTAATTGCATCGTAGCTAACATGTAGATTTGCATGGCCAAAATCAAAGTGAAAGATTGACCGAAATAATTGATTTGAAAGCAAATAAACATTCCCCGGGTGTGGGGACAGGTTCCAGAATCATAACCAGTCAAATCCACCACCCCCTCGGAACAGACTCTTGTTTTAAAATGCTTTAAACCCCCACGATAACCCCACCCTTTCCCGGGTCCCTAGGGGTGGGGGTTTCAATTGACTAGTGCATTACTCACGAAGAATCCAAAACAAATTGAAACACAGGTCGAAAGTTTTCAAGAAATATTAATAGATAGCTATCAATAGATAGAATAAAGTAATCAATTCTATAATTCAATGAATCGCCAAAACACAGTTGAAAGTCTATGATCATCTTTTCTAAATCGTACGGCCGAGGAATCAAATTCCAGAAGAGATCGTCTAGTCAGAGAAAATATTTCTCATAAAACAAAAAAATATCTTACCCAAGAGCTTGCAGTTTAATCCACTTCATACTGAATGTTTGTCCAACTCCAGCGAACAGTGAGTTTCCAATCAACACCGCAGCCATTATATCCGTGACTTTCAAAGCTATTCCATGTCTTTAGGGAGCTAAGAACCCACAAAACACGGCAAAACACGAAAACTCCCGCGCTTGATTTGGGCGCCATTGTTGTTGTACTGTAACTCGTGACAAACGTTTTCAGTTCCTGTGAATTCAGCTATAGTCCTGACACTTTCGCATTCAGTGGAGAAGTAGAACATATGTCTAATTAAATAGAATTGCAGCCTGTAATTTTTCCTCGTGAAAACGACTCCTCTCGAAAACAAACAGAGCAGACTATCGTGTGATGTAGGAACACAACTACACAACTTTACTTTCACTAATCTTGCCGCTTCGGGTCACGTGGTGGTCATGAACAAAGACGTTTGTCAATAGAAACTTTGAAACTTGTTTCCGGTTTATTTCCGCTTCCTCTTCGCGTATTTTTATCATTGGAGGTGCTTTTTGTCGGCCTTGATTGAAACTCCGACTGGAAGGAAGAATTTCAGGAGCAAGCCGGCAAAGAAAATACTCCAACTTGATTATTATTCCCCATTCTACCAAATCTTTGGATTCCATGGCTTCTTCTTTTCTTCTTCGGGCATTTCTCCTTTGAATAATTATTGTAGGTCGTTTTTTCAGCCGCTCTAGCAGCCCTTTCTGTGCCTGCGATTTTAGCTTTCACGTGAACATCAACACCCCCCCCCCCCCCCCCCGACAACGCGCCCCTCCCCCCGTTAGTTGAGCATGCTTGACGCTATTGTGACGTCAGGCTTCAGGAACACGTACAACATCCGGGACGCTATTGTGACGTCAGGCTTCAGGAACACGTACAACATCCGGGGCTTCCTGAGACGTCCAAAAATCGGATCGACCCCTAGCAATTTCCCCAGGTTACTCAATAAACTCACACAGGGTACCCAATACTATATTTGCAGTTTTTGACGCTGTTTTCTTAGGTATGGTGCTCCGCTTTGCGGCGGCCTTCGGCCGCCGCAAGGAGCTCCGCTACAAAGTTTCTAAAAATGTGAAGCATCAGTCGAAGCATCATTGATAAATAAAACGAATTGGAGGGCCTAGTTTATACGTCGTATTTTAGACATCTTTTTATAAGGAAGTAAGCTCGGAGAGTGTAGGCGTTCTAGTATCCAATCTGCCTGGGGCCGGTTCCTGAAAGGTTGGATAAAGTTATCCATGGATAAAAAATATCTGTTGTATAGGGATTTGTTCAGGATTTATCCTTTGGATAAGCGTTTATCTACAGATAACTCTTAACTGACCTTCTAGGAACCGGCCCCAGGCCAATACTAGAAAAAAGGACAAGTGGATATTTATCAGCTAATTATAAAGAGCAAGACCTGCAAAACTATAGCCAGATATTAGTCCTTGATAAAGAAGTTATCGATGCCGATTTCAGGCCGAAGCTGTTGAAATCTTAACCAGACTCCAAACGCTGCAGTAAAAAAAGTGGGATATTATATTTTGCTCCATTTTATATAATATTACTTTCTCTAACAAGAAATGTTTTGCTACTGAACACGCAGTCGAAATTGGGGGGGATAAATGAAAGTTTCTTCTCTTCAGCGGGTTGTTTTCTCATGCCTCATCGACAACCGATTGCTTTTGCTGTACTGTTGTTCCTCAAATCCCCTCTTGATTCCCCTTAATTCATCGTATACCCACCACAAACACACAAAAAGAATATCCTACCTTATCTTTGCGACTTTGAAAGGTTTTCGATTGATCTGCGATTTAATTTAGGCTGGATCTCATAACTCTTCGCGTGGTGAGAAAGCGGGAACCCTGTGGCAGGCGCATTTTCGCGGGAAACCTTGTTCTAAAAATAGACACTTTTCTGACGGTGATTCGTGCGCACATAATAAATATGGAAACTCTTGGTAATCCACTCTTGGTCACAGCGACTACAAAAAAAATTCGTCGCCAATCTATTGGTCAATACAGTCGCACCACATTAGTGGCGACTCGGGTGGCGACTAAAAGGTGATGGCTTGGCGATCAGTTTATTTCACATTGCCGGCGGCTTAGCAAAAAAAAATATTGTCACTAAAAATTAAGAGAAGATAGGCTCCTCACCAGACAAAAACCCTTCCAGATGTCATGCAATCCACCTTGCTGTACCTATATTCCCTTTTCATAACAACAATTCTTGCACAATTTGCAAGGAAAACAGTGAAATTTTGAGCAATAATAGACGGAATTGCAGTGCCTTGATTTTCACATGCTCGGACGGAAACAGCTACAATACTGGTACCACTTCGATAACCACAGGGAACCTGCGCGACTCGTACCATTCCTCTGCTCGCAAATAGCAAGAATAGCAGAGGACAGCAGAGGAGAAATATATAAAACATTCAGATGGCTGTCGTTTAAACCGATTCTTCATCAAACCTATGGTAGTTATTATACGAAAACCGCACTATGGAAACGGATCGTCCAATATTAAAATCGAGAGTATACATATATACGAATATACTACTCGACATAGACAATCCAAGAATAGAGCGTTCCGACAATGCCGAACAATGTTGTAACCCGCTTGCGCTATTTTGTAAAAGGTGTTAGTAACGACTGCTTCCTGAGAGGTCTTATAAACGCGTAAACGCGAATAACTAATGACATCGACAAGCGTTTGAACATTGCACATTGATCAGATTGATTAAATTTTCGGTAGTACAACCTATCTGGCGCGACTAAATATTCATGCACCCGAATAATCGACGAAAGCCCTAGACGAAGAAAATATGTTTTAATACCGTGACACAGCATTTATCAAAAGCCCAATAGCGAGAAAGCAAGTATGCAAGGCGACCAAACTAAGAAACTTTGTTCTGTTGCAGAGAAAAGCGGGAACTAGCGGCATTTATATCATCTATGGTTACTTCTAACGCCAGAAACATGTATTCTAAAGAGGTCTGTTGCCATAAAACAGTTGATATCTATTGTCGTAATTTGACCTCTGTTGATAAAGTATGCCTCCCTAGCTTTCCTAACAGAATCTCTTTATTAGTGAGTCGTTCTAAAGGGATTAGTAGCATGTCTGTGGATGTATGGTTAGGGGTGTTATGAAAATGGAGAGCTGCGGTAGTGGGTGTAGATTGGCTGTCAGTGTCAAGTGTGCGTCTGTGCTCGTTGAAACGTTCCCGTAATTGTCGTTTGGTTTCACCTATGTATTGAAAAGCTAGTGAGGCATACTTTATCAACAGAGGTCAAACTTTATCCCCCAAAGGTCTCAATACTAGAGACGAAAATTTTAACAATTTCAGCTGTTAGATCTATATCATGTATTTATGTATCTTTTTGTGTCTTTCTGTTACATTTTATCACGTGACACTACACTTGTATGCATCTATTTCAAGTTTGAATTTTGACGGTTATTTTATTTATAGTAGTTACCAATGTAAATATTCACCATTACCTGAAGAAGGTCGGTACTGGCTGACCGAAATATCGTATAAATGAAAATTATAAGCTGTTAATCAACCATTCAAGTTTTTATTATTTCTTACGTATACTCGTTGAACACCCATTTTTTTCACGGTCGAGGGCTTGGAAACAATAGACGCAAGAAACCGCTGGAAGCCCACATAATCACTAGAAAAGCGACACAGTTTTCAGCCCGTCCCTGAAAAATCTATAACAACGCAAGGTTATTTTTGTGTGTCAGGCCGGAATTCCTTCAAACAAATCAAATAGTCGCGATCAAAAAATTTAACAATCCCCCCGTGACAAATCCGGCGCAGAGTGTAAATATATAGGCCAAAACACGGAAGTGAGATTTCACGGCCTCTCACTTCGTAGTTACATTTGACAGCCTGAAGCAAAAGTGCAGTATTAATTCCAACTTTTTCTGAAATTTAATATGAAATATTAAAAGAAACAAATGACATTTCAGGAGCGTAATTAGTGTGCAGCATGACACTCGAAAGAAACCATTTGAGTTCTCGTCCAAAGGACTTGATGATGCAAACTAAAAATTAAATTGTTAAAGTCTAATGGTTTGAAAATGAATAATTAATTTCACACATTTTCTTCGTAACACTGAATTCACCTTGCATCCTCATTTTCTTGTTGTTGAGCTTTTAAACTGCTGCTTGACTTCTGCCTTTTACTTAAGAACGAAGACCCGCCTCAGAAGCATAAATATGACAGGGCTCTGTCATCATTTTCAGTATTCTGCACGAGAACCATTGAATCCTCATCTCATTTGTCATATTCACAAAGAAAACATGAAAGCGCAAAAAGCCTGGCATTGGTGTGATTGTTGCGCAAATCTAACACTAATAAACGCTTTATAAATCTGTGCTACTTAATGTCTTTGGTGAACACCAGAACCTGTTCTAACAGCTAAAGCTGGTGAATTGCATCAGAAAAAAAAATTAGTAACCGTATTTTGTTTTAACTGGTTACTGTGTATACAAGTCCTTATACGCTTATACCTCCGGCAAATAATAATCATGAGAAGCTTTGGGCAAGTAAAAAATGCGCCCCCACCACTTGAGAAAGGTGTTAATCCCTGCCAAGTCACTCTCGTTTTTATTGACATTTACTGGTAAACATCAATTAGCATCCTCAAAGGTCACAGCGGAAAATACGTACTTTGCGCGCTCGAACAAAGTAGTTCGAACAAGCATAGGAAGAGCTCTGGCCCATTCTTGTGCAAGGATGGACAGCTTTCTTCGATTTACTACTAACAGCGAATTGATCGTGAGTCCTGCTGTGTCACAAGCAGTGGTAGAACTTCCCCGGGAGATCAGTACAGAGAAGTATTAACGTTGTATACTAAGCACAGCTTTGTTATGTTTATATTACCGCGCTATTTTGCTGCTAAACTTCGCAAAATACCAGGCACGGATGTCACGTTTACCTGGCACACTCACTGTTATTCGAAGGGAAATATTTTTTGTCTCTTTATGTGTATAAAGGACAGGAATTGTTTTCTCTACTACTATTGTGGCTTTTGCAAACGCTGATTTATTAGCGAAACATGCAACGATCAATTTCGCGCGCAAAATGTACCAGAGTTGATTTTACTCGCAGTATAATAATACTCAAATGAACATAAATGGAAACCTTCATCATTCTCGGAATTTAGGATTTGACTTTGCTAGAGCATTTGAACAGGCCTAGATGCAGAACTCATTCTTCATGTAATCTTTCAGTGAAGTATAATGTCTAGAGCGTGCTCTGAAATAGCATTGCTGTTCCGGATCGTTGTGGCGGTTAAGATAAGTACTTTCTTATATTTTTAGATTTTCATAGCTTTCATACGGGTTTCATGCACAATTTGTTCAAGAAAATCAATTGATTCCGCACTGAAGCTACAGGCCAGTTTGTACAATGCACTAAGAACGACGAACGATTTGTTACCAAACGAGCACCAGACAAAAATGTAATTCCATTTTGCCGGGTTTATTTGGTTCTTTTTATTAGGGGAAAAGACCTCGCGTTGTCAAGATGTTGCATCTTTCGGCAACGGACTGTCAAGATGACTCATCTTTGGGCAGTTGTCTGGAACCTTATATAATAACATAAGAGATATGCCATTTCCAGTGGACATAAGAGACATACAGTATTCGGTATGGCCAAAGTTGTTGTCAAGATGTTGCATCTTTAGGTAACAAAACTGCAAAGATGTCCCATCTTTTGGCAGTTGCCCCGAACCTACAAACTACGATTGTCACTTTGGCGCCCGGGCTTTGCCATTTCTTTTCCGTCATCTGCTTAAAAGTACGCGTAAAATAAAATAGTAATTTGTTTATGCATGGAACTGCAAAGCATGGACGTCTCAGCGTTTGCAATTGAGCTTAATCCTGACTGACACTTATACCACTTATAGTAATCAACGCTTCCTTTGAGGGAATGCCGACTACTGATTCAATCCGTAGCTTCATTAATTTTTAGCGCGCCTAAGCTCCTCATGTACAGAACGCAGGAGATTGAAAACGTGAAGATATTCAAGACAAAAAGAACCAAATGTTCTGTTTTCAAGAAAACATGAAGGTTATTGCGTTCTGTATTCCGTTTGCTTTTTTACACAGCTGTCGATGGGGCAAAACAATCACCGAGTCCATCAACGTCAGTGGAGTTCTCGATTCCTAACAATGCCTTCGGGACGAAGAGTTCGATCTCAGATACGAAACAGACTCCACAGAGCGTAACAAAAGTGGTTATTTCGACTTTACAAGATTCCCCTCGCATATCTCCATGGAAGACGGCAACTAAACACAGTCTACCAACGGCGTTGATCAATTTTACGTTTACTAGTTTTACCAACGAAACGGTGAGTGCCCTGTTTGGTCACAGTCTCTACAACACAAGAAGTGCTATAAGCGCAACTACAACGTCTTCAGCACGCGTTCGACCTCATATATCATTCAGCGCAGTTAAAATCCAAATGACTTCGCAAAAGAGTGAAATAGCTACGTTCGGCGCATCAAATATGACGAACAAAACAAATGACAAAGACCCTGGATTAGTATTCTCCGTTAGTACAGTAATACTGATCGTTTACATGGTTATTTTTGTGTTCGGTTTCGCTGGGAACATGTTCATATTAGTTGACGCCTTCAGGGCCCAGCGTCAGCACAAGACCAACGAGCTCCTTCTAGTTCATCTACCAATCACGAACATCATGCTACTGTTGACACTAACCGTCGTGAACGTGTTATCACATCGCGAGCTCGTGTGGACCTGCCGGGGGGCTTATACGGCGATCCTGTTCTGTGAATACCTCAATGTGTTCACTTTAACTGCCATTGCAATACAGCAAAATAAGATCGTTACTATGCCCTTCCATCCTAAGCCCACGAACAGTCGTCAGGTTGTGATTGTGGGCGTCATCTGGGTCGTATCAGTTCTAATGGCATCGCCTGTAACTTTTCAAGAGAAACTGATCCCCAGATCTTGTGTTTTTGATGTTAGTAACAATATGTCCAATATCGACTACTTGAGAGTAGCATTTGTTGTGTTTCTCTTCATGACGAAATATTTCATACCGCTCTTGCTGATCATAATATTTTACATACATCTTAAGAAATTCTTGGAGAGGTCCTGCCACGAAATTGAGAAATATTCTACCCGCAGCAGGGAGAAACGCGAGAATCTGCAGCGGTTGCGCAATCAGAGGGTTTCCAAAGTAATCGTTGCCATGTGTATAAGTTTCGCGCTTTGTTTATTGCCTCAGCATATTCTACAGCTTGTGAATGAATTGGTCCCTGACAAACTACCGCGAGAAGCCCTAAAGGGAATGTCATTCATTCTCTATGTGCCTCCTCTCATCAAGGCGACCTTTGACCCTACCATCTACAGCACAGCGGGAAGAAATTGCTGCCGTAAGTCATTCCGCGCTACTGCAGTCAACACGACGAGGCGAGGAAGAGGCCAGCAGGGTCATACAGGGATCCCTGGTCATACAGGGATCCCTGTTAGGCAAGCCAGTGTCGTCAGTATTGGTCTAGAACAGCTTAACTGATAGTCTGATGCGTCAGTTATCTTCTTTCTATATTTCATGTTGCGATCTTGCGCGATCTTAGGCCCTCATTGAGTTTAAGACATGGCTCTAATAAGACGAGGGCTGCTTTTGGTAACTTCGTTATTTTTCAGCGAAAATCTTTCAAACTTGGCCCGCATGGAATAGGCCTTGGCTGAAACCACGCGCAATCTTGGGCGATCTTAGAAAATACTACTTTAAGCGTCTGTAAAATGATGAGTACTTCAACCGCTGAAGGCCGTAGTTACTTGGGGACATTCTGATCGGTTGATGTTCCATTCTAAAATTCCCGCCATTTTTGCGCGCGTGCGCGTGAAGCCCGTAACATAAATATTTTTCAAAGCTTAAAGAATTTGAAGATTACAGTTTATTTCATTTCTTTTCAGCTGTGGGAAATTGTGAAGAATAGAAAAGTTTAAACCTTTTCGCCACTAAAATCCGGCTGAAGGGGTTTCCGATGGTTTAAAGTGTTGATGGTTACAATTAATTTGATGGTACGTATTGGAAAGCAACCTCACCGCAATGTTTGACATCCTGTCTTTATAGCTATGTACAAATGTCACTCTAATTTCTCTCGTGTAATCAGATAAAGAAAACTCACGTTAATTTTCTGTCCGTTCGATCGAAACAAGAAGAGAGAATCGATTTAAAACAACAAGTAAATTAACAAGCTTTTCTTTATCAAGCCATGCCTACTTGTACACGACATCCGAATGAGGACAGATCAAGAAATAATATCAAGAACATTCTGTCTTTATCCAAGCTTTTTTGCTAAGATATGAGGAAAATATTTGAGACCTTCCAAATATTAAAGGTATCCAAGGTCTGTAAGGAGGATTTCCTAGAATGGAAGTTTTCGACAGTTTTTTGGCGAAATTTTCTTGTTATATTTCTGAGAATTTCGTTCCGGAATCACGGTAGCCTGATACCGAGGCTCTAGCAAGCTCCAATTTATCGGACTATAAGCTTGATGTCGCATAGAGCAATAGAATTCTACGCGATGCTCAAAAATTGTTAGCTCACATGAAGGGCAGCTTGTCTTCGAAACTGTCGAGAGTATGACTTGATATTTTCACCGGGTGGTATTGTCTCACATTTTGTGTGATTAGTTATTGCTTTCTTTATATTGGCCCACGAGTTACGGGGGAGTTACATTTTCCTTTAGATTAATTTAAGCGCTTATTCTCAGTCTGCCAATGGAAGTGTGATGTTACCGAAACGCAGTTTAACAATTTCGAATTTCTTCATTTAATTAGACAGGTTTACGCAAAATTAACGCAAGCCGGAAAATTATGTCGAAGGCTCATCCGAAATAAAGGGAACTCTCATACGCCAAAAGACATTGGGATCATTAACTATACGGGAGATCGCCTTGAATCAAATTAGCATTCAGGTGGCAACTTTTATTGAAATCCATGTGACAACCACATAATATCTTGCTTGTTGCCCCAACTAATTGGGTTTGGGATTAGGACGCCATAAGGATATAAAACTCTCCGAAACACTCCTGTAAGCAACGTTCATTGTGCCACTCTGACTTTGGCAGCGTGGGAGGACTTCACTTGAAGATTTACGTATACCTGATCAGCCTATAGAAGTTATAACATAGGCTGGAACATTGTGGTAAATATCTGCGTCGGTGGGAGATGAGCGCTTTGGTTATTGATCCCTATCTTGGGGAGTTCTAGACTGCTTGCAGCCCCTTCTTCGGCAAACGTCCGTAAATCGAGAGAATGTTTTTACCCGCTACGCGCTTCAATTTGTTTACAGTGTCGGGCTGCAAGCAGTCTAGGAGAGTTCGAGACCTTTCGCATTGCAAACGGTATTAAAGAGTGGCAGTAACAAAGAGGATCAACACAGAAAACAAGAGTGAGTGAGACTTTATCCCAGTTTCTCCGGGTCACCAAAGAAATTGATGTCACAGCAAGCGGACTATTGCCATTCTCATAAAAGCATCGAGAGCAGAAGAAATCATAACATTGACCGAATGAGAAAACAGAGGTTCCAGTTTTCTTGTTTTCTTTATTGCTGACGATTAGCAAAAAAAAAGTAGATAAAGAAAGTCGGTATTGGAAAGCGGGACAAAGGGGGCATTAGTGTAATAATGAAGGCCTACAGAGCATTTCCATGGCAACGGTTCATTTATTACCAGCGACAGCTGACACCATCTTGTTGATGTTTCCACCTTCAAGAACAAAAGCAACTGCTTTCACAACTTAAATCAATCAAGGTACTCTTTCATAAAGGCAAGGCAAACACTTTCCTGTAAAGAGTATATTGATGATGCTCTCACTACCAGGCTGCGTCATTTGGTGGATTGTAACTTTTGGCTTCCAGGAGGTACACATCGGGACAGCTTCTGTAGCAAGTGGCAGCAAAAACCTTTCTATGGTGAATGTCTCAACCCCAGAGTCCAAAGGTGAACCCATACCCAGCACAAAACAAACATCCACAAGACATCTCATTATTAATCCGTCAGGGATATCAAACAAAACTAGCAGCTGGGACATGGGATTTACATCACAAAACGGATCTCACGCCTTTTCGAAGGTGACACCTACCCTTATTGTATTGCCTGTAAAAACACTGGTGATCTCAGGAGGGCAAATCACAATGAACGGTGTCAAGACATCTTGCCTTTCCCGTCATAGTAGCACGATGGTCGGCTGGCTTTACGCCCAAAACGCCACAAGAGTACTGGCTACCACTCCAGCATTAACAACTCTAAGTTCACTAACGGTCTCTAATTCTTCTTTGTCAATTACAAACGACCAAGGCTCGCTGCTAATTTTAGATAATAACGTGTTTATTATATTATATATCTTGATATTCGTTGTTGGCTTTGCAGGGAATGTGTATGTGCTCCATGATTCCTTCAAAGCTCAGCGTCGACTCAAAACAAGTGAAATACTGTTGGTCCACCTCTCAGTGCTCAATATACTGCTTTTGCTTCTGCTGACGGTCTCCGTTGCCCTGGTAACGCTATGGATCCGATGGACCTGCCGGTTTAGTTACTTGCTGGTGTTATTTCTAGAGTGCTGCAACGTGTACACGCTCTGTGGCATTGCTGCCCAACAATATAAAGCTATGTTTCGCCTTTTCGTTATCGACCTACTGGGAATACCATTCAGTAGTGGTAATCTTGATATGGGCTTTGTCTGGCGCTCTTGTATCACCTTTGATAGCCTTAGATACATTGGGACCGAGGCCGTGCGTCCAAGGCGCAGACTCTGTTATCGTTCTACGAATTGCATACTCCGTTGCTCTATTTCTGACACAGTATTGTATACCATTAGCATTGCTGTTAGTCACCTACAGATCAATCAGAAACTCCTTAAAGAGATCAAGGAAGGAAGTGAATAGATATAGAACTGAGCGACATGACGCCAACAGCCCTCAGAAGAAGAGAAACAAAAGCGTTTCCATGGTGATTGTTGCCATGGTAATATCATTCACATTTTGTCTCTTGCCTCAGCACATTTTGCTCTTTGTAAGCGAGTATCTCGCAATTCACAAGTCGCCGTTTCCGAGGGGGATAGCGTTTGTCTTTTATGTACCGGTTCTGATCAAGGTCAGCTTAGATCCAATACTTTACGGCACCGTTAGTCGCCGGTTACCCTGTGGCTGCGTGGAAGCCGAGACAAATTCCATAAGAAGAACACTAAGTTACGAGAATCCCGCTCCTCCGAAGGCCGCCAAGGATAGCGAACTGTGATGCAGGGCGTGGGCCCGTCTTAGTACAAAGAACACAATATATTTTTTCCTTCCACTTTTTAACTCGTGGATGTCCGTAGGACAGGAGCGAGTTATGGCTTAGGGGGCGAAAATGGCGTTGTCGTTAGCACCGCCAAAATGGTCTGGGAACTAGATTACAGCTGCGCCCGCGATATCCTACCACAGGAAACCATCAAGACCCGGAATGATGACAAGCCAGACTAGGCTAGCCAGAGGGCCACCAAGTATTCTTAGTATTTAATTCAAAACAATGTGTACATCACTGGTTATCAGGTGCATTGACTGCAAAAAGAGTACAACATAGTATTATAGTCGATGACTCACCATCCACGAGTTCGCCATAGTGGCACTTTGATTCAATAGACCAAATCGGCTAACGGTGTTTACATCTTGTTGCCACCGAATCAGATCATGTGATGATTCCTTTGGGTGGTTACAATTGTCACTTTTTTTCACTTGATCAAGTGCACGAGTGTATGTGCAGGACTGACAAAAGTATCCACCCAAAGGAATCATCACATGATCTGAATTGGGTGGCAACAAGATGTAAACACCGTTAGCCGATTTGTCTATTTGCAGACATTCAAACACATTTTGTGTATTATTATTATTGTTGATGCGCAAGTAGCAAAAAAATCCCATATAATTTATCACGCGCGCCATTTTTGTGGCTTGACCTGTGCGCGTTTGCGTTGGTACGGGCCATTTGATTTTAAGCGGGTGTGCTTTGGGGTGCAAGATATTGATTTTTAGTCTTCTCTTAAGCAGCGAGGTTTTTTCATGAAAGATTTTGAGTCACAATTTTGCTGTGCATATTTTTCAACCCAATCCCCCTAGAGTTCAATGTACGGCCCCTTGTACACCTCCGCGGGCTTATCAAGGGGACATTCTGTCCTATCGGCTCGCAGGTCCGCTAACATTATTATAAGGCAGACTTAAATTTATTAGCCCCTGTACACAGGGATTTTCTGTAGAAACCCATCCATGGGAAAAGCTGAGTTTCCCATGGTAGAAGAATGGAAAGTGTTTGGATTTCCCATGGCTATCCATGTGAATTCCGAACGCTTCCCATTGCGTGTGCCACGGGAAATTCAGCTTTTCCCATGGATGGGTTTCAGAACAAATTCCCGGTGGTATCAGCACCAGTCAAAGTTAAATGTAGTGCTGGTAAGATGCATTTTTACGACTTCAATATACTTAGCACAGTGTCATTATTTAAGCAATAAAAGTACTTTCCGCGTGCTCTCTGCTTTCTTACAAACACGAGGGGGATGTTGGGAGAACTGATCAAAACTTGAAAGACACGAGCCGAAGGCGAGTGTCTTTCAAGTTTTATCAGTTCGACCAACATTCCCCGAGTGTTTGTAGGAAACCAGAGAGCACGCAGAAAGTATTTTTATTGCTTTTAGAAAATAACATACACACGCGCGACAGCGTTGCGTGACAATCGTGTTTCTCAGGTCTCTTACAAACACGCTTTTTAACCAATCAGAGTGCGCACATTCACAATACAACATAGGTGTTATTTTCTAAACTCTCTTCACGCACAGGTCAAAAGATTTGTTGTTTTAGTTGGAAACAGAAACGGCGATTTCCAGCGCCGTTTTCCTCCCTAACAAGCCACATGCCCATCCCAAAACTCCCCCCTTTTAACAAGCCATATGCCCACAAAACTCTTAATAAATCCAAGGGCTTATAATGGAGATTTTATTTTATAAAGAATAATATCAAACGGGCCATGCATACACTCAAATCATATAAACATATTAAAAGTAGCAATTGATGGCTACAAAATCGTCTAGCTACAATTGGAAGGGTGACGAATGGTAAATTCGAAACCCTGGTTTAACAATTTGAGCCTAACTCAAATATTCTCAATATTCGGAAATTACGGGCCGAAAATTCGAAATTCCGAGACGCACGTTAAAAGTTTGGAGATTTCGAGACTCTGCTAATTTGCCTGAGGCTGAATTTTTCAGGGACCCGTTTGCCACCCCTAATTGGGATGATTTATTGGGATGGCAAAAAAAGAGTAAATTATTCATAAGTACGCCGAAGAATAGCATCACTGCGCTCTTCCGGAAACAGGAAGACTCTGTACAAAGGTAAAAGTATAAAGGAATGATGGAAGGCATAAACGGCGCGCGCCTTCACGCATGACCAGCTGTGAATGTTGTACCAACTCAAGGAAGCGCACTATTGAACAATTGACCGTTTTCACGCTGTTGTGAGAACAATACTCTTGAGCCGTTCCGACTCGTTCTGGCGAAGACGGCTTTCGTTATTCAAAACAGACGTCAAGCATTGTTCTCATTCCATTTAAGTTGCCTGCGCAACACCCGTGGGTTGGAGCGAGGTTCTCGTACCCAGAGCTCCCCAGCTCGTCTGCTCGCAGGGGAGGCTCTGGGGACACCCATTGAGGGCCGTCGCTGATTGGCTGATTTTGAACGTTGGCGCATGCGCAGAAAGGTGTTTATCTCAACGGCTCTGTATCAAATCTCGCGCATGCGTCAGTAGCTGTCACCAGAGCCTCCCCCGCGAGGTGGCGAGCCGGGGAGCTCTGGGTTCGAGAATGGGTCGGGATGATCGTCGTATCTTTTAGGGGTTAAAATCACGGGGCTTGTTCTCTTTTAGGGGTGATCTTGATCCGCAATAAGATTTGAGGGAGATTGGTATCTTTTAGGGCCGAAATATGTGTTTAAATTGTTTGTTGAGTAGTCTAATTGTTTTAGTAGAAACCCACTAGCATATTACTTTTTGACGCTAAAATGCATTACTTGTGACGTTTCAATGTCACGTTTCGCTACTTCACTATCTGTCTCGTAATAGATAGTAATAAGTAGCGGAGGCAAACAGATTGTAGGATCCGTGATAGTATGCAAGTGGATTTCTACTCTGTTAGAATAAAAGCCTTAATGGTAGCGGTGAAATACCACGAAATACCTGCGGAAAATGGCATATAAATGGTCGCCGATAAATCCCTACATAGTAGATCTCTTTAAGTGGCCTTGCTTCTGTGGGAAGGCGTTACAGCTACAGGTATAGCTGTAGGTTCACTTGAATATTAAATACACAGTTGTCGAATTTATACCCTTTAAAAAATTTGGATACTTTCGAAAGTCTGCTACCACATTATAGAACGCATATTGACAAAATGTGTCAAACAGACCCACTTATCTACTAAAGACTAAAGTAGGTGGCGAGACCTACCTAGCTAGACTTCTCATTTTTATCTGTGATCTTCTGTACTACTTTCTCCAGCCCAACCAGCTTGACAAAGCACGAGTCGTCTCCGGTGGGCAAAAACCCCTGGTCTTGATTCGATTTTGACGTTTTCGCTTTCTTAGGCGGCAGAGGAACTAGGAACGGACTGTCTGAGCTCGTTTTGCGAGGCGCTGATTCTGTATTACTAGCAGACTTAAGAGGTGGAGACTCGCGGATGCTATCTAACTCATGGCGGCGTTTTTCTCGTAACTTTTCCACCGCTTCTTCTTGCTTTTTTAGAAGTTCTTTTAACTTTTTGATACGCGCCTCATGTGGACTCATACCGCCAGGTTCTAGAGACGACGCCGGTGCGTCGTCTGTGATTGGTTCCGAGGACTTAACGGGTGACGCAAGACGAGACGCACCCATCTCTATGTCATCAACATCCGTTTGCGAGGTGCCATCTGTAAAAAAAGTTTCTGATTTCCAGGAGTTGCAGTCGGCGTTGTGTTCATCCCTGTGTGTAAAGTAGGTGAAACAGTCGTGCTGGTCTCACTTGTGTTAGAAGTTGGCTTTGGAGTCACTGCCGGAGATAAAGTCTGAATCTGTGATAAGCCGATCGTCTTAGCAACTGATGAAAATTTAACAGCTTGGGGTACCTGCGGTGTAGCTGTAGACGTGGAGGGTGGAATTTCAACAGCTTGGGATACCTGTGCCGTAGCTGTAGACGTGGAGGGTGATATTTTAACAGCTTGGGATACCTGTGCTGTAGCTGTAGACGTGGAGGGTGGCATTTTAACAGCATGGGATACCTGTGGCGAAGCTGTAGACGTAGATGTTGGTACAAGAAGCGATATATTCTGACCGGATGTCGCTGATTCGGGGATTAATATTCGCAGCGGCTTTCCATCGGTAGGATTTTAGTGTCAACAATATATACCAGCTGCCCAGGTTCGGTACTCGGGGCGCCCGTTCTTTTCACCAGAACGAGGCGAGGCGCATTTGTTACAGCGATTCCTCTTGGTGGCTGAGCCAAAACTTGTTGCTGTGGTAAAGTCGGTCTGGCTGCCTGAGGGGCGGGAGTACTTGTACCTACATTCAAGGTAGGCACTCCCTTCTTCGACTGAGGAGTACGAATAACACGGAATGCGGGACTGCGGATATTGAGTGGCGATGATGTCACCGTAGATGT
Organism: Scolanthus callimorphus; assembly: GCA_033964015.1. Lineage (NCBI taxonomy): Eukaryota > Metazoa > Cnidaria > Anthozoa > Actiniaria > Edwardsiidae > Scolanthus > Scolanthus callimorphus. Next base: position 16,077,122 of record CM066913.1, read on the forward strand.
AGAGCCCACGTTTGGCATTCTACTAACAAGTTGCGCAGTCGAACCGACAGACGGGGCCGGCGCTACGGCAGTAGAAATGGGCGTGATATTTATCGGTATCTGTATGGTTTGACCGCTGGCGTCTTTGACATTCGCAACCGGTTGTAGCTGGACGACATTTTTCGAACCCTTGATGGGCTCTGCGCGCAAAGAGATTGAACCCTGCACTGGTGAATTGCTAACGGGCTTCGGTGCAATTGGAGGGCTGCGTAAAACAGAAGTTATCTTGCCCGATGTGCTGGTCGCTTGGGAAATCTGTGAAGCGTTTCCGGCTGCAGCAGTCGTCGTACTTCCGGTATTACACATCATCGAACTACTGTTTACAGCTGTTTTTTGTATATTGTTCGCAACCACTGAATGCAGAGCTGTTTTGGGTAGAATATATCGTTCTTTTAACGAGAAAACCGAATCTACACAGATGTTTTGTTCACCGTCTTCTTCATTAGCATTATTATTTGATCGCTCAGTCTTACTATCAGGCTTACTTACAACGTTCTCAGCTTTCGGTGAGTTGTATATATTTGACATAGCAGTTTCTTTAAGCCTGGACACCAAGGAGGCGTACGATACCACGCCACCTGAGTCGACTTCCGGTTCTTGCGTCACTTCCGGTACAGTTTCGCCTTTTGGTGCGTGGGAAGTGACTTCCGGTTTTTGCGCCAGTTCTGGTACAGTATGGACTTCCGGTGCTTGAGGGACATCCGTCTGTTGTGTTACTTCAAGTTCCGTTTCGTCCCGCGGAGCGGAAACCATGTTATCATTAACAAAGGAATTGCAAGGATTTCCTGGCGCTGTTTCGTCGTCTTCAGACGCAAGAGAGTAGACAGAGGTTATCTGAAGCACTCCCTCATCACTGTCGGCTATGTTAGTGTCGTCGATAAGTGGGACAGCGCCAGATTCTGCAGGAGCCTCGATAACTTTAGTGGGGCTACAGTAGAAAAACAGACATGAACAACAACTTCAGAGTTCCCGCTTACACCTTAAATAGTAGAAACCTGGAAACGTTCAAAGGAACAGGGCATACTCGAGGGCCCGGGATGTGTTTTCCCAGCTGCGGAGTACGCTGAGTCCTCGAGCATGGGGAGTCGACAACATCAGCTAACGGTGCGGGTGCGGGGGAGGTGGATTGGTGCACGATTTGATTTTCGGCGACAATCTTAGGCATGTTTTTTCTGGAGGGGGCGGGGGGGGGGGGGATTGTCACCACCTCCGGCTTTTTATAATGGCCCGTCCCTTACATCTTGTTACCACCCACGTGAGAAATTGTACAACTGTGCCCCATCTTGGATCATCACATTTACTAAATTAGGTGACATTTACTGTGGGAAAAGCGTTAGTCAATTAGGTCTATCACAATTTCGCAGGCTAACATCGGTAACTTTACAGTTTTTAAGGCGGTGCGTATTATTCTAGATAAAACATTTTGTTTTTGTTTTTGCCTTTTCCTTTTTGCTGGCTGTATGCCTGGTTTTTGTTTGTTTGACTTTTATTAACGAGCCAGCCAATTCTACAAACAATTTTCGATTTTAGCCAGTCTGGCTGCAAAGTAAAATGTTCATATAACTCAGCCAGTTTTTACTTGGTGATATTAGTAGATTTTGACTGCAGTAATATCCCATAAAGAAATATTACAATTGTAAGAAATGTAAAAACTTCAATTGTAAAAAATGATGGGAAAAAAAGATGAAAGAGAAAGAATGGCTAAAATAATTAAAAAAATAAAAATAAAGAAATATTCTGTGAAGAAACTGTGCCGATACGAGAAGTATGGAAAACAGTGAGCAATAGTTTTATTTCGTGCAGCTACGCAGTGTCAGAGCGATAAAAAATTATCGAATTACCTGTAGAAATTTAAAAATAACTATGATACAAGTTTCGTACATTCAACACGCTAGAGTGGGGTTCTTACTTGACTTTTTCTTTCTTTGCATAAAGAGACTGTGTTGGCCGCCATTTTGACAGCATAGCAACATACCAAGACGGAGAAAGTATCCATTTCGATCGGCCGATTTAGGCGGAATATAGAGCAATGTTCTCGATTGAATTCTGAGACTTTGGTTTTAGATTTAAGAGATTTCCATACGTTATTCGTCTTCTAATAGACACAGGCTCTTTAACGACTTTAACGAGCTCAGAGAACGACAAGCGAGCCAATCGTCGCATCGAGGTGTCAAGGCCAAAACGAGGTTGTTAAAACAGACCTCCCGATGTATCACAATAACATCACAATAACCATACAAACAAAGCTTTCACTGGTAAAACAAAGTCAACTTGAGAAGCAATACTTTGATTTTTCTCGTTGAAGTCCCTTTCAGACGGCCCCGCATGCTGAAAGCATAGTCTAACTATGCTGAAAGTAATCGACCTTTCAATGTGTCACGCAACATTTCCGGTTATCAATAAGTAAACACTGTAGACGGTGCTTGTTGAAGCGTGAGTATAATATAAAGTCTTTCTGTTCAAAGATACAGGTTTATAAACTGGGAACGGGTTAACGAAAGAATAACAAAATCTCAAAAATCTAGGTTGTGACTCGAGGATTCGAAACAATAGAGAATATAGAAAATCAATAACGAACAGAAACCGCTACGCAGATGTCAACAATTCAGTTTGTATTGATATGGTATTTCAGCTCTTGTGCTTTTGTTTGTAGTGCGATCTCATTGTTATGCGGTTTTCAGATATTAGCATGCGCAAAATTGCATATTATGGACTGTATGCAGTAAAATGTTTGTAGCTCGAGTGGTGTAGGGATGTATAAAATGTCGGAATTCAAATCGCACGGGGCAGGCATAAAGTAAAGATGACACTACTTTTCAAGAAAATAAATCCATCCTGAAATGCTGACTTAAGCGACATGGAGTATACAGACCACAATCGTTTTGTAAACACGAATTCGTAATATGAACGAGTTTGATCAGCGTATTAAACAGCGACGACTAAAAATTCAGCAGAGTGACAGAGGGGTGACAGACGATAATTCTCAAACTACAATACGCTTTTACGAACTCGCCAAATATGTTTGTGAATGGATAGGTCATATATGGATTAAAATAGGACTATAATTATTCTAATGAAGAATATAAACAATCAAAGGCAAGGGTATTTGATAGTCGGCGTACTCACAGACAAAATGCAGGGAAAGTTTGCTTCGTACAATTACAACTACAGAGTGCAGTCGAAATTCACAAAATTGGCAAATTTTAAGTTCACAAATTTTTTAGCACATCCCACCTGCTTGGGGTTTCTGGAACCATAGGTATATCCGCCATGTTGTTTGCTCACTCACGGCGTCCTGAGCTCGATACTGTGCTGGTCATAAAAGAAGTTGATCCATTAGCAAATCAAGTGCCCCGTCTCAAATCTGAACTCGAACTTCACTAGTTCCACGACTTGTTCTGTTGCACGTTCACGACCTATCCTGTGAGTAAAACCTAAATGACAAAAACTTCCATCACTTTCTAACACTTACTACAAACAAGACAATAGAAAACTCTCTCAAAACCAAGACCATTACCTCCACTGAACCCTGGGAATCCAAATAACTAACAGCAAGAAGCCTCCAATCACAACGCAGCCGTAATTTTGCTCTTCCTCTCAAAGCTCTCGAGTTTCCGGGTTGTTATGGTGTCTTCAGTTAGGATTTCCACTTCCGAATAACAATGCAAGGCCACTCTCGTATCTAGTGATTAATTTGCTGATAAACAAGCCAACAATATCGAGAATTTCAAAGTAAAGTTTCCCTACTTTTGGCGGTAAACAACATGGCTAGCTTTAGTTCGAGGATCGTATGAAAAATAACTGGCCAGCGGTTTACTTCGGGTTGTTTGACTTCCGCCAATCAATAAAGTCGTAGATGACACGTGACTGTCCTTACATAATCAATCGATAAAATGAAAATGCGGCATTTATCCGAAATATATAGTAGACCCATATATTGCCTCAATGAAAATCTCTCATAGTTCATTGATCTATTGCGGTTGCGAAATTTAATAGGAGTCCTGTGGTATTCACGCTGGAGACTGAGTGAGTTAATTAGCACAGGCCCGAGGTCGTCTAAGAACACGTACAGGAGAGCCCGTACATATACCGGCGGCAGGTAAGCCATTCCTTTCAAGATTTCCCGAGATTCCGATTAGTTAAACCTTTCGCGAAATAATAATGTATCGAAAAGATAAGTCTGCCATCACACTCCACTGGTGAACGAGACACACATTCAGACCCCACACGGCGGATTTTTTAAACGGACATATGTTTTTTTTTCGTTTGCATTCGCCCCTCCAGTCCACGCGTATGCGGCGTTTTCGGCCACAAATGAGAAGGTTTTTGAAAACACTCTCCAGACCTAGATTTATATTCATCGCATGGACTGTCGAAAGCGGAGGTTTTCAAATACGATGACGTCAAAGTAGTTAGGGTCCGTGCACATTGCTTTTCGATGAGCGCTGCGCCGCGCATCGCATCCTGCCGCATTCCCGATAGGCAAAGTCTTGCGTATTCGTATCGTTTTAAATACGGTCCGTCGTGTCGGACATGGATCTTTTTAAAAATACGCAGAGAGCAAATTCTCCGCATATCAAGATAGTTCCAGTTGAAATGTGTCGTTTTCTAAAATTACCTTATATGGAAGTTTCTACTTACCATATTTGGAGTTACAGAAGTTTTCCTTGCTTATTTCGTACCCTAAATTGCCAAAAAGTTCGACAAAACTTGCAGATTTTGGAGAGAAACGCTATTCCTGTTGGCGGCCATCTTTACTTTGGTCCCCAGGAGCCCGGAAATAGCTACACAGGTAGCCCGCGTCACGCACGGGTAAGCATTGACAAAAACGACACATTTATATTGACATGTTTTCGAAAAATCCGGCGACACGTGTAGCATGTGTAGACGGGGCCTCAGGTGCTTCTATAGGCCTTGAAAATCCGCAATATAGGGGTCACTCGGTGCCCACTACTTATTTTGGCAAGCCTGGAACCCTTGTCAAAAGTGCTGTTGTTTTGACCTTTCCGCGTATGTGATTATTCGCTCAGTGCAAAGCATTCAAAACATCTCTTCTATAAACGGGATTTTCCCGCGGCCCCGTACCACCGACCGTATTATAACCGACCTTGTTCGAGTGCAAGAATATCATATCTTCTCGGACCCCTCCTCTGCAAGATCCACATAACGGAAGATGTTATCATGCAAACACCGATTTCCATCGGGCAAACACTGAGATTTACTATCCATTATCAAAGTTCCTCATTAGATAGAGCCTTGATAGAGCGGATTTCGTATGACTGTGGAAAGTGCCTCGACAAGTTGTGCTGCGCCGCAACCGTGACCGGTTGATCTCATATTGGCTCTCTTATTTCTAAGGACTGTAATTTTCTGCCGCGACAATGCAATCTGATTGGTTACCGTGATTGGTCTTGCCACGAGGCGGAGAAGGCGAGGTTCCGTATCTACACAGAAGGCCAGGTTCCGTGCAATGCCGCGCGGCACATTCGCAGTCATAGCGGAGCTCCATAGCTACAAACAGGAGATAACAACACAAAAGTGTTATTCTGTCATGGACTTCCGGTTTCGTGGTTCCGGCCCGTCATCGCACAGGCAACCCATGACCAGTTTTTTAGCGGAGCTAAATAAAATGTTAATATCTTGGGAAGGAATGAACCTCAGACAACCAAACTTGGAAAAACAAAACTTGAAACTTGAAAACTTGAACCTTGGGTGAACTTGCCTATGTGGCAAGAATGCAACTGCATGGTCACGTGGTATGACGTCATCAATGACGTCATCAAACGAGAAAAGGTTTATATCTTTGAAAGGGATGAACCCTAGACAACCAAATTGGGTGAAGTTGTCTAAGTGGCAAGGGGGTGCAACAGCATGGTCACGTGGTATGATGTCATCGATGACACCAGAAAAGGTATATATATTTTGGAAGGAATGAGCGTCAGAGAACCAATAATAGGATGAAATTATTTAAGTGGCGTGTGCAAGTGGGGTGCAAGTGCTTAGTCACGTGGTATGGCGGTGACAGGCTATGTACAAATGGCAACCTTTTCGTCTCATTAACACAGGAAAAATATGCAACCGGGAGCTCCGCTTTTAGCCAGTGGCTAAATATTACAAAATCTCCTCTATTTGACGGCACGTAAAAATAATTAGCATATTGGTAGCCGGTCAAGCAATGGAGATCTTGGGAAAGCATTACACATGTAATTTTGAATATAAACAAGGCAAGATCGAAGAGGCCACAATTAAATACTTTATATTGAGTAACAAATGTTATATATTATAAATATTTCGAATCTCCACAGGCAAGAGACAATCTTTATTATTGTTTTGCCCTTCACATGTGTCAGGTGTGTGCTGGCTTTAATTATATTTTCTTTAGCAGTAAATATTGACGGATGCCTCATCCCAGGCTCAGCGCCAGCGCTTGGTCTGTAGTAATATCTTGGAATTCGCGAGTATCATATTTGCCTCCATTGTACCCCTTACTGTTCTCAACAGGTTGGACTTCAATAGATTCTGTGTTAACCCCGGGGGGAACTCCCATACCGGTCGGGCGGGGTGCTCGTCGTATCTTTTGGGGGTTAAAATCGTGGCCTGTGCGGTATCGTTTAGGGTGCCAAATGAAGCAACTTTGCCCTTCAATTTAAGGAAAGAGCGCTTTGAATAGCTGTTCGTGGCAATCCAATATGAATAGACCAATTTCGATTTTACAAATAGATCTCGTTTTTCGTGCGTGTGCACTGTAATAGATACACAGATGACGTCACAGAATGTCATGAACAAAAAAGTGGTATCTACTTCATCGCTGAATGCCATAAAGTCGTCTTCTAATAGAACGAGGCATAATCAAACAAAAGGACCATTCATATTCAAATAAGGCGGCTATTGTGACATTCAGCGATGAAGCATATACCAAAAAAGTACGCAACGAGACGCAGTCGAGTTGCGTGACTTCTGTTCATGACATTCTGTGACGTTTATTGTGTATTGCAGTAGATACGCACAAAAAACGAGATCTATTTGTTTTATACAACAACAAACAGGGATTTTGTCAACCGTGTATCTGTACTCTTATAGCAACATGGCTCTCGACCAATCAGAGCGCGCGATTTACTAGTGTTGTTGTATAAATATCAATATTCCTACTTGAGTTCGAGGCTCAGGGGAATAAATCAAAAGAAACCGCGTCGGCATCGAAAAATGAATAATAAATAGATTTTCTTTTAATACCTTTGACATTCGTATTCATGTTGGAATTTTAATATATCGAAAGTGGTCTGTTTGCTAATGGGGGGTTAATTGGGGAACTTTTAGGGGGTTTGGACGGCGATTGTAGTATCCTGTAGGGGTCTAAATCGTTTTTTTCGACGAGCAACCCTTGGAAGTCTATGGAAAGAATACATTTGTTCCTACAATGTTCTTTTTTCCAACTTCGCAATGATGAGGCAGTTATATTCGTGTTTTCTCCATAGCAAAGTGTTTGCTTTTCCTTCCATCACTTTACAATGATTTTCTGAGCCCGCGGCGTGCCCAGCCGCTGTACTTCTTCTGTGTTACCGTCCAGCTGACCAGACCCGTGAGTCGGGCAACATTGTTTCTCTCAGTTATGAGTCCAACAACCCGATCGTCGCTGCTAACAAAATAATGCGCTGTCATTGAGTACATAGCATTATAAAAGCTCTTCAGCACAGTCCCATTTCTCTTTCTTCACGGTTATATGCATGAGCACAGCTTATCATCACAGCAATGTATTCCATGCCTACATGAACTTACATAATATCATTTTCACCCAGAACTGGTATATCTTCTAGATAAGTGTACCAGTACGCGATATTATAAACTATAAAAGCTAAAGGGAATAACACCCTGGAAACTTGGTCCACGCGATAGCCCGCGCATTTGCCTTTCTTCTCGCCTTCTTCCCAGCATGCCTTAGTAAGCACGTGATTCCCTTGAACAGGGTCTTCTGGTTGAAGAAGTGTGACGTCATTGGTATTGAGACTGTTGAGTTCGTGCGCATTAGAGGTGGGAGTTGTTATTGGTAGGTTGGTGGGTCTCTTGCGCATGGCCGAAGGTGTGAAGATCGCTGCCACTCTTTCAGACACGGAGCGAGGTTTCTGCGATCACAACACATAACGGTAATCAGACGTGATAGTGAGCTTTTGTCAGACTTCAAATTATGGTTCTATCAATAGATCTTCCACGCTAATAATCTATATGGCATAGAAAATAATTTGATCTCGCAACCTACCATAGGGAGCCATCGTAATAGAATTCTATAATAATGATTATGTAGACGATGGAGAACGATAATGATTTTGCTGATGATGACAAAGAGGACGATGATGATAATGATACATGAATGATGACTACGATGATAATGTAGTGGCATTGACGACAGTAATAACCTCTGCGGTGACGAAAGCCTCCGACTGCCCCCCCCCCCCCCCCCCCCCCCTCAGCAAAAACAAAGAATGACTAAGGCTTGCCTCCCCAGACAAACATTTTCTAGCTACGGCCTTGTAGAGCATAGCCAATAGACGATAATATTGAGGATTTTCAAAGAGGACGACTATTGATTTAGCAATACTCACTTTACATTATACCTACCTTCTTTTTCTTTTGTTCCGAGTCCTCCTTGGGCGTCAGTAAAAACACTATCATACTCTCTATCAGAGTGAGGAAGACAAACGCAAACGAGATCATGAGGTACCAATCCAAGGCCTTGGGGTAGCTGACCTTCGGCATGGATGCATTCACAGCGCCCAGCAAGAACATAATAGTAAGTATCGTAGTGATACCTAGCGCCATACGGTCTCCCATGTCCTTCACGTCCATCCAGAATATGATCCAGCTGAGCACGACGATGAGAATGTCTGGACAGTAAGCTTGGATGATGTAGTAGCCCACGCGGCGCGTCATCTTGAATACTACTTTAACAGTCGTGTAGTTTCCTAGAAGGACAAACGTCGTCGGCTTCAGGCTCATTTACATGACAGGGATAGTTTGGCACGGCTCGGATATAAAGAGGAACGGGTACCAAATTTAATGGCACGGCTCGGGTATACTTGCACTGTGTAAATGACTTTGCCGTTCTACATTTTGTTATAGCCGGACCGAAATTTCATCCGAGCCGGAACTACGTGGCGAGGCACCCTAGAACCACTTTTATCCGAGCCGTGCCCAAAATTTCTGTCGTATAAATGGGGCTATGCCAATAATATAACAGCAAAGCAGTGAACTCGATCCGTTAAAATCTCATGGAATTTCGATCCATCCTTTTGTTTAAAGCTGATTTAATGATATGTAGTCATAAAACAATAAACTAATGATGTCTCACCGTATTAAATCAACACAAACAAACCAATCATAACATTGTCACACACATGGTGTTTAATGTAACTATTACATCAAGTTTTATAGTAGCCCAGTTTGCAAAAACGTGGTTCTTTGCTCTCTACTAGAGGCATCGGCTGGCAATTCACATTACCCGATGGCCATGAAATCTTGGGAGGAGGCTGGGAGTAGTGGCGCGTGATAGTACACCATGGACGAAAAGTATAAAAAGGCCTCATGCGCAACTGAGCGCGAAGAAGGTAGATAAGGTAAGGTAATGACCATGTCCCGCTATTCTGCTCGATAAACTACCTAACCTAATCGGAGCACGTGCGCGCGTTTAGTGTAATGTGGGCAATCATACAATGCTATACAAAGGTATCCTACTGATAAGCCATCCGCCACAAAGGTCCGCTGATGAGGGACTCGTTGCTGCGGTATGCAAAACCCTCTCTGTTCACAACACACTAGGATATGATGCGCTCATTTTACCATCTTTTATGCTGCGCGCGTATTGAGGTCCTTAGATGAACGCCATATTACGCGCATTTGTGCAAGCGGACTTGAATAAATCTTGTGCTTATAGGGATACAGAGGTTTAGGCTTTCAATACTATTTTTGTACCTTCTTGGTATATCCCAGTATCTGTCACCAGTTGATACCCGGCTAATCGAAATTGCGCAAGATCACTCCTCTGTACGCGGCTCAGCTTGTCGAGATTTTTCCATCCAAACACAATGTCCGTGTCACTGAAAGCATCTGTGACCAGAAAGCAAAAGTTAGTTTCGCTCAATGTCCTTGTCCAGTCCGTTTCTGGTCCTGGCCCCGTTGGCGCAGAAATCCAGATGATCACACCTGAGCGAGTGGTTCTATCGACTAAGCTCTTGTATTTTATAGTCTCATGGATGGGGATGTTTTTCGCAACCAACAGCGTCACGACGAGCCGTACAAAACGCACAGCACGACAGGAAGTGGACAGGAGAAAAGATCAGAGAAAAAGAGTGCTTTTGCAAAGCCCTTGCTTGCAGCTCCTTGCTTTCTTTCCAACACCTCAAGTGTTGGAATCGGTCGGAAATGTTTTAGTCTCCTCGATGATGTAAAGCAGGCTCAAAACAAAGTTTCGTGAACAACGTTTGGCTTTTGTGCACTATGCTGCATGCTCCGTGAGAGCCTCTTTGGGAACGGCGGACACCGCTTGAGGATGCCGCGGCTCGCGGGCGCTCGCAACTGGGAGAAATAGCGTTCGATCCTCAAGCATGGCTAATTCCATACATGAGCAAATATATTGCTCATATGTATTAAGGCAGCGTTTTATACAAAAGGAAATACAAGACTTACAGCTCCCGAACTTTAGGTAGCAATGTTGCGTATCCAACGGGAAATCGTGTAGGTCCATTTCACAGGATGCGACGATGGTGACCCTGAAAAACATGTACGCGCATCATTATGACAGGCAGAAGTCCAAGTGCACACATTGAAAACCAGCAGAGGAAGTTTCACTATGAGACTGTCGTTTACGAAAGCCCAAGCAAGTGGACATATTTCCTCTGCGTCCATTGTCTCATTTAATGATTAGAAGTGTGGCGAAATAGTCAATGGAAGATGGCGAGATCCATAACTTACCCCTTCTCTCACAGGGCTCGAAAAAGCACAAACGCAAATCTATATACGTAGGACTCATCCATATACGTAGAGTCCATCAAAAATCGGCTGTGCTCAAGTCGCGCAAATATCATATTGCAATGCTCGCTTGCTCGCTCCGTAGTACTATTGTTGCTTTAGAAGTGCTTCAGGACCGAAACGTTTGTAAAGGAGGTTTTCTCTTGCTTGCTCACATTTACTATAAACTCAAAATGCTCGGTCTCCACAGAAGAACCCAGTGCTTGTAATTAACTCACAAAGGACCATAAAGGTGACCGTATAAGTCAGCCGATGAACTAAAATATGAACATGGTTGATGCCCCATACTCACTTACCCCCGACTGTAGAAGATGTTCCCCTGAGTGTCGATACTGAGTCTACTATTGACATCCTTATCTTCCAGCATCATGTTTGATTGGCGCGCGTTATAGCAGTATGGATCTGGCTTCCACGCGTTACTCGCCGCGGATCCCGTCAGAGTGATGGTCAGGTTTAGTTTGTCCGCAAGTCTCTTATCCACCCAGTACTGATGGAAATACAAATGGACTGGGTATTCCTGAAGAGCAAAATAATTGGATTGAGTATGGCGTCACAAGCAGTGAAGAACAACGTGTGACTCTACGCTGTTCATAACATTGTTGATACCCAGAATGTTGAGGAGAGCACCGTGACTTGGTGAGAAATGGCACAACAGTTTAGGTAGATGTATGTATTGGAAAGATGAGGGATGAGATGAAACAATAATTTCTGACCAGGTCGTTTTCTTGCTGCTGACTAAGGATCGAGAAAGTAATGATTTTTCACTAACCATGTTGGCTTCTTGGATGTTTCCGAATGCTTCCACAATGGCATCCGTGTAGACCTTAACCGGAGGGCCTAGAAAATATGGAATAGCACCATTTATCGAATAAGAAAAATGTGATCTCAGTCACATCATTTTCGCACTCTGTTGTGCATATGGCCTTTCTCATTTTTCGGACAAGAGTGTTTGACCAGGACTAGGAGCCCACCATAACTCCGTATAGCCATATGCACAGGAGTAGAGGATAGACTGTGGATTTTGAATTTTTCGCGAAGATTTGTTGTTGAGATCATGAGAATGTAGGATTCAACGCTTGCAGTACGACTGATGACGGCGCTGATTTCAAACATCTTTCTTTTGAGAGTGGTATAATTTGTAACCATGACAAACTAATTTTTGCGGAAAATACAAAATCTACAATCCATAAATAGGTTCAACTACTACTGTGGCTTCTCCATCACTTGGAGGCTCCTATTGATGAGTCCTTGTACTTTGTACGTCCATCACTTGGTGATGGTGGCTCCTGTTGATGGGCTCCCTGTGCTTCGTACGCGCACCACTTGGTGATGGAGGCTCCTGTTGATGGGCTCCCTGTGCTTCGTACGCCATCACTTGGTGATGAAGGCTCCTGTTGATGGACTTCTGAGTCGACGTATTTTGTCTTATGAACCTGGTTTTCTGATTGACTGAAGGTCATTCGGGCTACCTTACCTCCCCAATCCGGTCGCGCTTCCTTATCGTATCCTGTGAATAGCGTCTCTAGTACTGTCAGCTCTGAGGTACAGACTGATAGGCTGAAAGTTTGTACAATGAGAACATTTTAAACATCACCAAGAAATATAGTACTGTGGGGAAAGATAGGGAAGGGAAGGGGGTGCCATGACGGGAGTTTATATCCACCTGCTCTAGTCAACTAAAGAGTGCAAACCTCATGCGGAAGGGTGCAAAACTCAGTCGGATGGGTGCAAAATTTAGGCGGAAGGGTGCAAAATTCAGGTAGAAGGGCGAAAAAATTTTGTTCGTCACATTCTTTGGAAGCCGGCTGACTCGATACATCGGCAAAAATTAATAACAAAACCGTTGAACCGTTTAAGTTGAATTTTGAGGCACATATGGAAACACCTGACAAAATACTATAAGGCTCAAAATAATCAAAGAAAGGTCATTTAAGCCTCGTAATTACAAACCTATCTCATATCTCGGTAGTTAAAGTTGTTGACATGAGCCTAATTCATAGCTTTATCTTTATAATTATATTATTCAAAAAAGCGCAAATCAAGACAACTAATTCTTGCATGATAAAATCGGGCAATAATCTCGGTTGTCTCTATTTATAAGGCATCTTCGTTGTCTTTGCTACTGTTGTTAGCAAGATACTGTCACCACCCTTTTCTGTAAATCAGGGACCGCTCCCTAGGAATCCACAAAGGAGTCCATATCAAGCCCACTTCATTTAATCAAAGTTTTCTAATTAAAAAAGCCACATTTTAATTGAATGATCTATGTCAGATTTCCACAAGATAATATACTTTCAATTTGATCAATGAGCTTTAATTGGATAAAAATCTTTTGAAAGAGCGCTTATGATGTCTTATGAGTCATTGCTCACCTGGGAAAGCACAACAGCAACAGCCACACGGCGGCCATGTACCTCAATAAGGTCCCCCTGGTGCTCAACATTCTCGGTCTGTAAGTCTTCTCCTTGCTGTACTGGGTTCTGTTGAGTTCAAATGAGATTGTTTTATGACACCATCCATTTGTTTCTCTGCTGTTCTATGCATGCGGAATTTGCTTAATGTTTGTCCATGGTCGTATAAGAGCTCGCCAGTTGGATTCAGTGACGGGCATTTCATCCCATCCTTGCCATTTTCCAAAAAAGCCACGAGGCCTCGAATAGATGATCAGAATCGTTCCGATCAATTACGAAAATGAAATATTTGTTGTCGCTCCTCACTTAAGTCAAGAGAAAGACCTCGCTGTGCGCGTTTGTTCAAATGTATGCCCTGGTTTTTCAATTAACTTTGGCTGCGCGAAACCATGTATCACGAACCATGCATCACAAAGCTAAGAAGTCACTCAAATATTCGAATTTGACAAACCAAACTACGATAACACTCAGTTTGACGAACTGCGAACTGCTGGGATTTCAGACAAGAATTGAATTATCATTGCGAACTATGAAGCATGGTTCATGATACATGGCTTCATTGGCAACGTTATGATTAGTTGAAACAGGTATATAAAGGACCATAACATTAGGCCTCAACCTCCTCGTACCCAGGCACCTATCATTGAGATCTAGGGGTAGCGATGGGTACCTTAAAATTTCGAAAGTCTCCGTAAAATATTGCAAAATCTCGGAATCTCGGCGTTCTTTTCGTGCGTCTCGGAGTCTCTTTTTTCTCGAAATTTTGGCCGTCTCGGAGTCTCGGATTTTTCTACCGCGGTCTTGGAGTCTCGAATTTTTATTTTATCATTCTGACTTGTAAGCAAAGCATGATACCGTCAGATGCAGGGACGTCAACCCCAGGACTCACAAAATTTGGAGTCTGCCTTGAAATGGCGAAATCTCGTGCAATTCTCCCGGGAGAAATACAGTAAATGTATGGCAGTCGTCTTGAATTTTTTCCGGGAGACGAAGCGTAAAGGCTCGGACTCGGATTTTGAAATTTGTCAAAAGTCTCCGGCTCGGATCTGAAACGCGGGTCTCGGCGTCTCGGCAAGTCTCGGATTTACCCATCATTCATGAGGAGCTTTACGCGAGTCCTATGACGTAAGCAGTTAACGAGATTATGGCTGAGGCGCCTGTTAGTGATATTTCAGTTACATCATTAAAGTGTCATGGCTTAAGTGATTTCTGTCGACCACTCGTCAAGTGATTTAATACTTTACATCTTTGTTAATAAACAGTCAGATAGTTTTGTTGTTTCGGCGGCAAACTCGAGGGCATGTATACAAGACGAGTACGACCTATCTAGATATGTCCGTCGAGGAAAACACACAGCTAGGAACCTAAAGGGAAACGCTTGTATGCGTTTTCTAGTGCCGTTTGACCGCAAAAGTTTCGTAAACAGTAAGTATTTAAAAGAACGTTGCAGTTATGAAGAAGTGTGTTTGGTTAAACAGGTTAAAATTTAGTTACAGGGAAGCGGCGAGAGTGTTGAAAAACTACTGTGCATGGAGCGTTATTCCTTCTTGAACTGTTCGATTATGAAGCACCATGAAATGATAAGAGAGAGGATTGATCTTCACGAAGCCGTAGCATCGCTTGAGATACCATACCAGATAACATATTCCTGGCTGAATCGTGGCTGAAATGGCCGTGGAACGAAAACTATGGCTGGTTGAAAATCCCTGTCAAGGCGACGGCAATGAAAGCCGTGAGCGATGTTTGCAAGCGATTAGTGCATGGATAAGGCTCGCTTGAGAAATCCTTAGAATGCAATCCTTTCGGCGCGGGACTAGAGAACAACAGGAGGCGAAGGAAATCATTTACCGCACAACAAGTAGTACTTAACAGTGAAGAGAACGCAGAAATTCGGTAAGATCATTCTATGGCAATACAGAAAACCAGAAACGTTTTGATACGAAAAGCACAAAACTGCCACAAACGGATAGTTATAGTTTCAATTCAATTAAATTTTTGCTACAATTTAATGATCATTTTTTCACATTACAAAGTACATTTGGCTGTTTCTGTTTATAGTGTACAGTGGTTTTCACAGTGCAGGGCCCACCTGGGTATTTATTTACCTGTCGGGTTCAGTCCTAGTTTTTCACATACAAGAGTCATAGTTTTCACATTTCACGCTAATTACAGGGCCCACCTGGGTATTCATTTACCTGTCGGGTTCTGTCCTAGATTTTCACATATAAGAGTCATAGTTTTTACATTACAAGCTGCTCACAGGGCCCACCTGGGTATTTAGTTTACCTGTCGGGTTCTGTCCTAGATTTTCACATTACAAGAAGTCATAGTTTTCACATTTCACGCCAATATTACAGGGCCCACCTGGGTATTCATTTACCTGTCGGGTTCTGTCCTACTTTTTTACATATAAGAGTCATAGTTTTCACATTTCACGCTCATTTTACAGGGCCCACCTGGGTATTTATTTACCTGTCGGGTTCTGTCCTAGTTTTTCACATACAAGAGTCATAGTTTTCACATTTCACGCCAATATTAAAGGGCCCACCTGGGTATTCATTTACCTGTCGGGTTCTGTCCTAGTTTTTCATATACAAGAGTCATAGTTTTCACATTTCACGCTAGTTACAGGGCCCACCTGGGTATTCATTTACCTGTCGGTTTCTGTCCTAGTTTTTCATATACAAGAGTCATAGTTTTCACATTTCACGCCAATATTACAGGGCCGACCTGGGTATTCATTTACCTGTCGGGTTCTGTCCTAGTTTTTCACATACAAGAGTCATACTTTTCACATTTCACGCTAATTACAGGGCCCACCTGGGTATTCATTTACCTGTCGGGTTCTATCCTAGTTTTTCACATGCAAGAGTCATAGTTTTTACATTTCACGCTGATCACAGGGCCCACCAGGGTATTCATTTACCTGTCGGGTTCTGTCCTAGTTTTTCACATACAAGAGTCATAGTTTTCACATTTCACGCTAATTACAGGGCCCACCTGGGTATTCATTTACCTGACGGGTTCTGTCCTAGATTTTCACACTAGAAGAGTTTTCACATTTTACGCCAATATTACATGGCCCACCTGGGTATTCATTTAACTGTCGGGTTCTGTCCTAGTTTTCACATATAAGAGTCATATAGTTTTCACATTTCACGCCAATTACAGGGCCGACTTGGGTATTCATTTACCTGTCGGGTTCTGTCCTAGTTTTTCACATACAAGAGTCATAGTTGTCACATTTAACGCCAATTACAGGGCCGACCTGGGTATTTATTTACCTGTCGGGATCTGTCCTAGTTTTCACGTGGTCCTAGTTTATATTACAGGGCCTACATGGGTATTTTATTTACATGGTAATACTAAATTTCCTATAACTATATAACTTAGTGACCATTCTTTACTTCCATAGAATTATAGAGAGATGCAGGTTATAGTGGATACGGAACCTCAATCTTATTCTGTAGTTGTCAATATTGTTGCTCATGATTCTCGTTTGTTTTCAAAACCAGGAGGTTTGCTTGTTTCATACTAGCAGCTGAAGCGCATACACTGTTGGCTGCACGGCCTGTTTATTTATCATTACTTCGCGACGTTAGGAAATATTATACTTGAACCAAGAGGAATAGTTACAATTGTAGGATGTTTTTTCTGTAGAACTCGTAAACGGGGCTTAAAAAATGTAAACAAAGTATATAATGAATTCCGCGCTATTTCATATGGGACTGGGAATGAATGTTTCTATGAATCTATAACGGTATTCGATTCCAAAGTGCGCTTTTTACCATGAAATTAATCGGTTAGCAAGGTATTTTGTTGCTTGGTCATGGTGTTCTAAGCGCGGTATTTGATTCACGTAGCAATAGCTAACCTAAAGCGGGTTGCGAAACTGCCGAGGTATTTTATTGGATTAAGTCGCCGTTCTGACAGAATCTGCTCACACGCAGTAGTGTGATCTCCCGCAGGTTAGGGCAAAATATTTCCCTAACCTGTGGGGTGCCACTTTTTCGAGTCGCGTTAAGCTCCTCATGGTTCACACCCGCGACTTATCCTGCGTCTTAGAAACTACAAGACAAGCCCGCTACACCTCGTCTCACTCTTCGCCCCGATCAGCTACAGCCAAAACCATGTTCGTGGGCATCGCGGGTGCAATGGTCGTGAATAGTGCCGTATTCTTACGAAGAAACGATTTCCAATAGGAATGATTTGCTTCTGTTTCGTTTGCATATTAAACATCAGGCAAATAATGATGATCAATGATCAAACAGATACCATCAGACTAATTATCTGGCTAATGAAGTATAGCAACTACACAGCAGTAGCGCACAGTAGTAATAATAGAATAATGAACAAAACTATGCCCTCATTATTAAAGTGCAATCCATAGATCTCTACCTATTCCAGTGGACCTTTCTGCCTAACGTCGATTGATGATGTTATGCCATCTCTTCTGCCAAACGTAGGGTCCTAGCTTAGAAGGGATAGAAGGGTGCCCATGATCCACCTTTTTGGGACGCAAAATATAGTAAAAATAATAGGGAAAATGGACAAAAATGGTCAACATAACTTTCAGTAGTTGTTACACCAGCCTTCCTCAATGCTAGCACGTCCAGGTCAGAAACTTGCCATGTAACAATTTCATCAACTAATTTCACCGAGGCCCTAGGTCTTTTGCCGCAATTTCTGAGGACGCCAAAAAAGACCTCCTATTGTTGTGATCCTTTTTGTGTCCTCTTGGGGGAAAGAGGGAAAAGCTCACAAACCTTCGTCCTAGACTAAGGGACGGAATAGGATTATGCTCTTATGGATTTTACTTTAATTGAGCAAGGAAAGTAAGAGAGACGCACAGATTGGTACTGCACAACTTTACTGACTATTACTGGCTGACTAGAAGTCAGACTGACCTGCTGGTCAGACCTCCCTAGTCAGACCATGTCTAACTCTTACTTTTAACTAACCTTAAGTCTAACCTAAAGATTACAAGTTCAGGGTCTCAATTTATACCCTTTTTCAATCAGCTGTATTTACACAGATATTTAGATTACGTGTCTTACAATTTTAAATTAAAGGTCTGTGAAACATTGTATTTAAGAAATTCTATTTAACTCTGAAATGATTCATTAGATAACAGAGAACAGAATATAAAGTTTGGCTACGAAATTTAGTATAGTTCTTTAGAGAATTTCAGAGATATTTTAGAATAAGGTTTTCTGTAATAACTCCAATTAAAATTGAAAGTTAAGATGTTTACTTTTACCTTGCGCCTTAAGTCCGGGACGCAACTGAATCTACACATTCCAAATTGCCAGGAAACTCAGGTGTTGAGTGAAACTGGAAAATAGGAAATTGTTTGAAAGTAAAACTCAATATTGAAATCTCTGTTATTGATCAAAAGTCAACATGTCAAATCTAAGAAAAAGTATTTGTTTTGGTTTAGACTAAATTGTACAGTTTTTGTAATTTTTATATTTGATTCACGGATTCCCAATTCAATCTAAATTACCCGAAAAACGTATCATAACACTATATCGAATCAACCCGCCGGCAGTTCTACCCAACCCGGTAACGGAACGTTATTGCTAGAGACGATGAAAAATGAAATGAAACTTGCACATATCAGGAGAATTTCGCCAAAAACTGTCGTTTTGACAACGTTGCAAAACTTCCTTATTAGGAAATTCCTCTTACCTTATTTGGAAGGTCTGTAAGTACTTTTCCTCGTATCTTACCGAAAAAAGCTGGAAAATTTACCGTAACTTACAGATACTCGACCAAACATCGTCCTCTTGGCCGTCATTTTGTTTTTGCTCCCCGCCGAGGGGCCTGAGCCACGTTTTGAACACCACAGGCGGCCCGCGCGGATGTGCCATAAAAACGACAGCACTTTCTTGATATGATGATTTTTATCAGTTTTTTTCTACATATAAATCGTGTCGGTAAACGACTCAACGGCGTGAAGTCTTGGTATCCAATGTAGAAGACATACAACTCGATTTGGGTTCCCCATTGTTACGTGTGAAGTCTGTCTTGGCCCACCAGTTCTTAGAGCGGTTTCACATGACTGTCGTGAAAGCAATTGCAATTGAGCAATCACTAGCCAATCAGAAACAAGAGTAATTACAACTTACTGCTGAATGGTTTCCAGCCCAGCCAATCAGGAGCCGAACCAATTCCTTGCTTGTAATTAGTTCGCAATTTGATTGGTTGATAGAAATAAGCAGCCAATGAGAAAGCAAACCAATTGCAAACACGACGGTCATGTGAAATCCGCTCTATTATAAATTATTAATGAAAGGAAACACGTGTTAAAAGTATGAGCTAGTACAAGTACAGACTAGTAACACAACCAGTAGTGTTAAATAAACAATCAGCAGCCAATTAAACCACCAGACAAGCAGATTAGTATCCAAGGAGAAACCCTTAGAGGCTCCATGTTATCGTTGCAGGTTGTACACTAATCCCTTGTCGTCTACTTCGAGTTCTTACACCATTTTAAAACTGCCAAAAGCAATAGAAACTATATTTTAAAAAAATGTGATTTCATCACGAGTCTTCGAGACCTGTTTATAATTGTTTTTTAACAGGTAGCGTCTTAGAAGACATTGTTACGACCCAAATAATAATAATATTATTAAGGTATTTTGCCCAGGCCGCAAATCTCCTTTACTGCTCTCCAATACGGTTAAGATAAAACACAAACAATCTCTAAAAGACTTGCTTCATCTTGCAATAAACATTCATGGTTATAGTTTAGGGTCGGCTCTTTAGAGTATAACCGAGTTATTATGTTACGGGATAACTTGATAAGAAGTTGTACCATGAATGGGTATATAATATAAGATGTTGTATCTTGTTATGGGATCTTAACTTACTTACCAATTTTCATATACTATAACCTGTCTGTTTTCCCTTTGTCAGAACGCCCTGCAAATGTTTATGTATCAGTTTACCATCTGTGAACTGTTAATGCCGTGTAGTCGAGAAGCTAATTTCAAGCTTAGCCATTCATAAATAATTGATCATTATTCTGAATGTCGCTTGGCACTCCGCCTGAAGTCCAACGCATTTAACCAGTTCTTTTGAATGCATTGCGCCTCCCAGTGCAGTTTGTTTGAACACCGGCCGAACGCGGACTAACAGCCTTTGCTATGGTTGATTGGTAAATCGATTCACAAAACATCGAAAACGTCTTAAATTACCTGCGGAGGAGTTGTAGGTCTTTGTTTTTACATCGTAACAGCCAACGGGAGTTTCTCGTCGTTTCGTTGTAATATCAGTTTTAGCTTTTTGTTATGTCTTTGACATCAATGTAGCATTGTTAATGTTGTTTTCAGCAAGTTATGTTCAGCCAGTTGCTATTCGGGCGGTGTTTGCTTTGTCGCGGTTTCGTACAGTGACTTGTGTAAAATCACAGAGATAACAACTCCGCCCTCAAAATTACACCTTCGTTCAATCTGGACCCTCAGCGAATGGCGTGTGGTTTTGATGTAATGTTAGTATACCTGGATGGAATTCTTCCAATGCACGATTTACACTTTACTGCCAAGTGACCATTGCTGCGACAAACATTGCATGGGTTGGGCTCGCCAGCGAGGAAGTAGATTTGCAAGTTTTACGGGCAAGGTTACATGTGGATTTGCATTATGGTTTATTTCATTGCCTTCAACTAACCAAATTGCAGTAAACTGAAAACCGCCCGTTTGGACAAATGCGTCAAGAACCGTACAACGATTTAAAAAAATGGCGTCTGAATACCTATATATATATATCATATATATTTATATTTGTTTTACAGAAATTGAAAGTTGAATATATAGGTCACTATTTTTAAAGCTGACCTGGTTAGATATAAGTTCTCTTTCGTGTAAATAAAGTGAAAATGAAATTTTTATATAAAAGGAATTGAAATTGAATTAGGCCACCTCAGTCAGTTCCAAGGAACGGTGTCGTCGTATACAGCATTCCGTTGTACATTTCTTCGACGCAAAATAAATTTGACTAAGGAAATATGCAAACTAATTTTCTGGTAAGAAGACAATGTATGGCTGGTTACCATCATAAACAGAAAAAGAAAATACAATTATTTTCTTGAGTGGCGAATCAAATGACTGAAATGACTGAAATGCTTAAACCTGTACACCTTTTAGTATTTTACCCATTTCCTGGGGCAACTCTAGGTTGGTTCTAGGCTAAAGTACGCCTCTTTACAATCAGATTTCCAAGTAGACAGAAACTGATTTGGCATTGCCCTAATCAGTAAAATCCAAACATAAATAATTACGCTCTTGATTTTGAAAATTCGCTCAAAAGGCGCCAATGGCTTTTATAAGATGGCACGAACCATAACACGACCCAGGTGAAGGTTTCTCATCAAGGCAAACACAAACAGAAGGAATTTTATCGGATCACAAGTAGTGGAAATAATAAGGAGGTAGCTGTCAGTACGATTTGTATAAGGCACCAAGCTGAACGGTTTTAATTGTAATCCCAGCAGGACCTCTGCCCGCCGCGTGAAATACTCAGCAAATAGAATTACTGATGGCCTCAACTGAATTCCATTCAATTTGAAATGCCAGGTTTCTTTTTCTGTTCCTTAACGACTTGGGTTTGTTTCTTGTTCTAATCGCTGCCATTTCATTACCTTTCCTTTGATAAGGATGAAAGGAAAATGATTTGCTTTGCTTTTGCATTCTTGCAAGTGTAAATGCTAATGAGTGAAGACACAATTTGTGCTCCATTGAAAGCTATGGTTTTGGTCAAAGAGAAAGACATAGTAAGCGAAAAAGTGGAGAACGAATACTGTGCAAAAGATTTCCAGCCTCGTCTGCATTAACTGCGTGAACAAAAAAGGACAAATCCTGCTTCTATATTACTCTGATCAATTATGTACTAGCACATTTTTGGGTTCGACGAACTAGCATTTACGGCATGTCAGTTGCGCATCGAAAGTTTAACAGTTTCAGACTAGTAAACCCACCTTAGTTTTGTTCGTCCTTTGTGTGTTTGCTTGTACAGGTGTAGTAAATTCCCAAGCTCTGAGCGCTCCTGTGTCGTATAACAAAACAGGTTATCCGAATGTCAATTTCTAACAGCAGCAGGGCTGACCAGTGCTAGGTCGTATAGACCAACCATAAACCAAAACACGTAATCAACGCTTATTGCGCGACAAATGGGTCGGTGTTTAGTTCTAATTGCTACGAGGATGGGGGTAATTAGAGAAAGCGCACTGCATATGACAGGACACAATCAGTACGTCTCACCGCGCTGCCCGAGATAAATCCTCTCGGATTCAAAACAACCTCCCGGTTTAATCGCTTTTCTCGCGCTTCGTGAGCCGTGAGAACGACAAATGAAAGAGGCCCTGGGTCATACAAAATATCATATTATTACAATATCTTTTGTGCTTAGTTTTCTATATATCATTATATCCAAGTGAGTGCTTAATATTTTTCAATGAAATTGTCGGCATGTTTTAACAAAGATGAATGGTCGAGCGTTATTAGATTAGACGCCTTATGTTGTAGTTCTTATACTTACGGCAAGAAAACTCTGCTGGATGATACCCTAGTATATTCCCTCTCTCCCTTCTTTGTTATCTCGGATACGATACTTGTCTTTAGTGAGCTCAGTCGTAAAGTAAAATAAAATGCAAAATCCAGCTTAAGACTACTTACAAACATCAACAGTACAATTCAGCTCTGTTTTTAAATTGACAATCATAACATTTAAAAGAAAATCGCGCTCATACGACTTGTTATCAGGAAAAATACATAGACGTCGAAGTCAATGAAAGCAATCAATAAATCAAAAAGCCAAACCGTGATTGAAAAAGCAGACTAAAGAATGGAACCGTTTGTTATTGTAAATATAATATACACTTAGGTAAATCATCTCAGGGGGTGTTCCAACGCCCAAATTGAAATCATCATTCACCTATTTGGAACAAAAACACATCTGCCTCAAAAAAAGGCAAACTTGACCCGTCTTCCATATGGGATGGTTATCCGAGTGGGCGTACCCACGCCCCGTTCTGTTTGGGAAACGACAGATTTGCTGGGAGGATACTGCAAGCGTTATAAAATTGACTAACCTGGCCCTTTTGTGGATGTTCTAGCCAGTCTGGTTAAAATTGTTTAAACGTTTCAACAGATAATGGACCTGATCAGTTGAGAAACTCGCTAGTTTTGGCCTGCCGCGCTTTGTCAGAATATCAATCATTAGTCACATCCCACAAGTGGTACATTATCAATGCTGCATTCGGATTGGTTGAGGTACTAGTATGCTATAAGTTATAGCCTATTACTAGCGAAAATGGCAAAATACCAGATGCAAAAACTCGGATTTGGATCGAAAAATTAACCTATTAGTTGGATTTGACTAGAAGAATCACTCCTTTCACCCTTGTCCCTGAGTCAATTGCCCATTCGGCTTTAAGGGCAATTAGCTCAGAAGCCATTAATTTGAGCTATCAAAGAACTATCTTAAAGCCTGCTTCACTTCACTTCACTTTACTATATTAGTGCGACCTATCAAAAGATAAATTCATTGCACAGCGCCGGCATTATTTCCTAACTTAATTACGGACTTTCCCGCTGCCTCAAAGGCCATAGATGCTGCAACATCACCCGCTCCTTATCAGGAACACTCACAGCCAGAGCGAGGCTTTTGTCATTAGCTTATTTTGTGAAAAGACGCTGACAATGCAATGAGCACATACGAGCTCCTGAGAAGTATTTTCCACTTTCCGCTCGTTTTTCATAAAAAGCATGGTAAGGGCATGCAACCTATTTTTTGTCATGTACATGCGCTTGTCAGAATAAGATACGAGTTAACGCTTTAAAACATTTGCGTGAATGTAATTGAAAAAAAGATTATTGCGTGAGAAAAGCAAGTACATTAAACAGCTTTCGCGATGGGGGCTTAAATTTAAAGGCGTGGCCGGAAGTTGGATCTGTTCCCCTCATCTCTTGATACCTCCTGATACCTGCTAAAGAATCTGTATTTCAGTAGTTTTGTTTCTACAGTAAAAACCCGCAAGGAAGAACCTAGAACTTAAGAACCTCTAGGCTAAAATTTCCCTGTTATACACTCATTATATAAGAACCTGTTTAGCCTAAAATGTGTAATAGGTTCTTAATTTTCAAGAAATAGAACGTTCAGGAATCTATATTCACAAAATTCATGGATTGGAACATTTCTTAATATCAGTACGATATCTTAATATCAGTACGAAAAATGCTTTACAATTTATATGCGCGTTTATGATGTGAAAGGGCTGTTCAGTACAGTAATTGAATTGGGAACTACTTTAATATGGTTTTAGAAATAAAGGAGAAATGCGATATACAGCATACCATATATATATATTTTGCTGAAGTCATGACATAACTATTTGGGCCATAAAATTTACCAAAAATAGGTTCTTAAATTTTAAAAGAGCCTAAATAGCCTACTTGCTCTAGCACCATTTATATAAGAACCTGTTTAGGCTAACTTGGGAAAATGTAGGTACTTACTCGCGGGTTATCTTTCAGATTCAATAGTTAAGTCCTTCACTATTGGGAGGTAATAAACTCGAAGCGTCATAAAGAGTTGATATTACAGAAACCTCGACTATCAATCAATTTTGAGAAACGCATTTTGCCGCAGACAACGTTGACTTGTCTAGATCTTTCTCGCGTTAAACGCTATAAAAGTTTCCTCGATTTGTTATTGCAATATTCAATAGCTAGTAGTACATCGATTTGCAGTGGGAAAAGCTTCTTTGAATTCGTTGTTCATGCATGTTCAATTAGTAATGGTTTTCGAGTTCCACCAATGAACATGACCAATGTAGGAAACTCTACAATATCTCTCACCAAGAAACGCGAACAGGTTTCTAAACAGCAAACAATTAAACGAAGGAACATAAAAAATAAATTATAACCACTGAACCAACAAACCAACCAACCAATTAAACAACAGCCAACCAACAAAATCAACAAACAACCGAACCAACCCATGCTACAAACCAACCAATCCACCAACCAACCAAATCAAACAGTCAACCAAATGAACCAACCAACCAACCAACCAACCAACCAACCAACCAAACAACCAAACAACAACAGAAGAAGCTGATTCCTTGAGTATGCCGGTTCCTAGCCCAGGTACTGGAAGCAGTACACAATATTGTAGATAAGAAATGCTGTTGGGAATATTATCCGTGAGGTAATATCGATCCAAGCGGCATAAGAGCGAGCCTGCAGCTCACACGTCTTCTTTTTGCTGCTCGATATATGATTTTCAGTCAGTGAAGTCGTGCTGATCCCGTTTGTGTTCTCTGGTGAAAGAGACGGAATAGTCCACCAAGCAAGACTCTGGAAGAAACAGCATATTCAATAGATCAATTGAAGATCTTGCCTAGTCTACCAGGGATAAAAGGACGACAAAAAATATGTGCCTATTTGACAAGAATCACGAGGAGGATAAAGGAGGGAGGATTTGGCATCATGTTGCTCGGGAAGAAAATTCGCCAATCCTAGGAAAAGCCCAGTGAATAATTTGTTTTACCTTGAGAGCAGGTGGAGGCACTTTTTTCTTCTTGACCTTCTTTTCTCTAACGATGTAAACAATAACGCATTCCACTAATGCAAAAAACACAAAGCCAAACGAAATAAGTAGGTACCAATCTAGAGCCTTGGGGTAGCTCACACGAGGCATGGTGGTGTTGGTGGAACCCAGTAGAAACATAATGGTCAGGATAATCGTGATGCCGAGAGCCATACGGTTTCCCATGTCGTCCCTGTCCATCCAGAACACGATCCAGCTTAACATGACGACGAATACATCAGGAGCGTACACTTGAATGAGGTAATATCCCACGCGACGCTAGAATGTGAAGGTGACGATTACTGCGGCAAAAGCTCCTGAAAGAAAGCAGAACGACAGCGTAAACAGAGTTAAGGATTTTATATAAGTGGATAGACCATGCAGATTACGTATGACTGTGAAAAGTGCCGCAACAAAGTTGTGCCGCGCCGTGCCGTGACCGTGCCGCGACTACGCGATTTCATTCCGTATTTCCGTGCCACGACCGCAGTCATACGAAATTTCACAGTCATACGAAATCTGCTCTATTCCATTCTAAATACTGAATGCGCAAACCACCACTTGGATATAATATTATAGCGCAGGGTGGTCTGAGACCAAGTTTTATAATCTAATGACTTGTGGTAACCAGAGCCCTAGTCATCCGCCATTTTTTCAGCCTATTAATGTACCAAGTAAAGAGGAACTATTCATTGCAGAATGTAGTGTAATATTTTAGATTGAATTGAATCAATCATGTATTTAATTTCGTTTTTAGATCGTTATTTCGAGGTTTCTATCATTTCTACATATATAACAATTAACAATTAACAAAACTGAAAATTGAGCAAGCACTTCAAAATGTTTATGATCAGAAATGGGAAGGCCGCGAAGTTCTGTGGCAGTTCTTACTTGCTTGGGTGACTAGGCGAAACAGCTATAGAATCTGATTCGGTCATCCGATTTGATTGACTACAACGAAACTCAACTGCCCAAGCTCATTCGATGTCTTGAACGCTGAAACAGCAGTAACTGGTGTCATATAGAACTTTGCCTGTAAAAATTATCACCGGTTACAGGAAGTTCGATCACTTGATGCCGCCGCTGCGCTTGACTGACACGTGAGCGAGATGCTGCAACTTAGAGTTGCGGTTATATGGCCTATAAGTGCACCAAACACCTTAAGCCCTGGCTAAACTAGGACACATGTAGCGTGTGTAGAAGCCCTAAATGTAATAACTGGCCCTAAGTGTAATAAAGGCCCCAAATGTAATAAAAATTGGCCCTAAGTGTAATAAAGGCCCCAAGTGTAATAAAAAGTGGCCCTAAGTGTAATAATGGCAATGGTCATACAACGTCCTAGTTGGAATAAGTCAACGTTGTTATATCAATAAATTACAGTGATACCTCAATCAAGCGGCCATCCTCTATTGAGCAGCCACTTTTTAAAGTCCCAAAATACCGTTTTTGTCACTCCAACTAGGACGGATATTTCTACCGCATGTAAACGGGGTCTAATATGAAGCAAAGACCGCGGGCTTTGTATTATTAAGTATCGGCTTCAGGGTACTCATGGAACACGTGACCAGGTGTGTGCTGCTACTCTTTGAGAAGCTGACCTTAAACCTGCAACACGTTCTATTCTGTATCCCTGTTCTAGGGAACTTACAAAAGTCGCTACTGCCAGTTTGTATGATCATTGCCATTATTACACTTAGGGCCACTTTTTAATACATTTGGGGCCTTTATTACACTTACGGCCAATTTTTATTACATTTGGGGCCTTTATTACACCTAGGGCCATTTCTTATTACACTTGGGGCCTTTATTACACTTAGGGCCAGTTATTACATTTAGGGCTTCTACAGGGTGGAACATTGTACCCCGGCACATATTTCCTTCATGTTTCCCTGTTTAGCCACGCGAGAAACATTTACGTGCGCAACAAATTTTGTAGCCGGGACACAAAGAAATGTTTCTTCGCAAGGCAATGAGAAACATTCTATGCGTCCGAGATACACGCATGCGATGCTTCCTATAGTTTAACCACTCTGGAAACATGCAGGACATAAATGTTGCGCGCTACATGTGTCCCAGTTTAGCCGTAGCTTTAGCACCCGAATACCTATGTTGTAACTTGTTCCCTCATTCATAATCGAGTAACATAATCGAGTGACTTAGGCCTAGTTCATACGTCGCATTTAATTAGACGAATTTAATTGATCAATTAAATTCGTCTGTGCGACGTTTAAAATGGAGGTTCGTTTTATACGACGAATAAAATAAAACGAAGACATACTTCAGACGTTGTATACGTCCGGGGTCGACGTATACAACGTCTTGGACGAATTTAATTTTCGACCTTTTTAGTTTCGTTTTATACGTCGCATTTCAGACGAATTTAATTGCGATAATTAAATTCGTCTGAATTAAATTCGTCCGAAATACGACGTATAAACTAGGCCTTACCTGTGAAGTATTTGTCAGTGGTGTTGGTTATCTCGACCGACTTCATCTCGAATTGTGCCATAGAGGTGTTGCCAACAGACACTTGGTTTTCAGGGTGCCACAAGAACAAGATATAGTCAGTCGAGAAGCTGTCTAAAGATAAATGTTCGGGTAGTTTTTTGTGTTGCAGAGCACCACTATTAACGTCAACATTCACTAACAAGGAGCTTGGGCGGCCTGTGAAGCGACATGCATCAACGTGACAAACGTGTCCCGTGACAGTTGTACAACACTGTTGTTACCCACACTTCATGAACCCTTGTGAAAGACCGTGTCAATAGGACAAACGACAGATGTTTACCAACACATCATGAAGTCCTGTAAGACCGTTGTCTTATATATCACTATATAGCTTATGTAATTCATTTAAATCCTGACGGAACTTGTACCGTGTATAAATAAAGGTTACTACTACTGTCAATGGGACAATCGACACTGACGTTCACCCACACATCATGCACTCCTGTGAAAGACCGTGTCAGTGGGACAACCGACAGACCTTGGCCCACACATCATGAACTCCTCTGAAAGATCGTGACAGCCAGACAACCCACAGACGTTCACCCACACATCACGCGGACTCCTGTACGTTCACCCACACATCATGGACTCCTGTGTAAGACCGTGTCAGTGAGTGGGACAACCGACAGACGTTCACCCACACATCATGTGAAATCTTGTGAAATACCGTGTCAGTGGGACAACCGACAGACGTTCACCCACGCATCATGAACTCCTGTAAAGACCGTGTGGGTGGGACAACCGACAGACGTTCACCAATACCTCATGAATCATTGTAAAAGACCGTGTCAGCGGAACAACCGACAGACACTCACCCATACATCATGAACTCCTGTGAAAGACCGTGTGAGCGGGACAACCGAGAGACTTGCAATTGGTTGGCTCATCGTTCCGTTGCAACGCAATTACGAATTACCTTATGACATGCATAAATATTTACTTACAACTTGAAATTTTTAATTCACATTTCTGTTCGTCCATCGGAAATTTCTGCAAATCCATCTTGCACTCTGCCTTAACCTTGAACCTCAAAATCGATAAAACATAAAACAGATTATAAGGGTGGAGACCTATTATCAGAGCTGGACAAATACCTTCTCTGCAGTGAACGGAAAACTGCAAAACTGCAAGTCCTATAACTTACAATCTGCTATACGCGATCCTACCACTAGGATACAATTTGACAAAGCTATTGATAGTTTCGTCTGATTCCTTCAGGTTGGACTCCTTGCAATTGTCACAGAATGGATCGGGTTTCCACAGGTTGCTGATTTCGGTGCCTGTTAAGATCACAGACTCGTTTACTTTTCCCGCCAAACGTTCATCTCTCCAGTACTGACGAAAATACCCGAACGTCTCGTACTCCTGAGGACACGAACAAATCAACATAATATTACATCTGTATTCACTTATTTCAATGCATGAAGTACATTATTTTGGCAAGGAACATTGTACGTAGACATGAATGCTAGCCCTGGCCAAGCAAAACCCTCAGTTTTCTTAATCTCTTTCGTCTTTTCAACGAGGACATGATTAGCATTAGCACGCGATCATACATACATACATAAAATTTATTTTCACTCGAATTTAAGAGTAGCTTTTACAAGCTAGTGTCTTCGAGAAAAATTAGCGATCTAGGTTTAGTTTAGTGTTCATGTCGACTGCATTGGCGCGCGCAATGGAGCAAAACACTCAGCTCATCAGAACTGCATCTCAACGCAGTGCGCGAAAGTCTCGACATGCGGCGACTTGTATTTCGCTTGGCCAGGGCTTTAAGCGCAACCAGAGAGCATTATGGAAATCCAAAGGATGTGAATGGTTGCACGACTGATGGAAGCGAATGATTATTTCTTTGGAAGAATTTTTTTCTGGAGCAGCCAATGCATAATATACTTTGCAACAACTGAGAAAGGGTTTAACATGTGTCCTACCATATTGGTCTCTTTTATGCTGCCAAATGAGCCGATATACATATTGACGTTCACCACTACTGGTTCGCCTGCAGGGACAGTACATAATTAATATTATTATATAGCTCGTGTTTATTCGATCAAAGCGCGCGCTCTGATTGGTTCTATCATGGTCACGTGGCGGGCTACAAATTCAATGTAGCCCGCGCGGGCTACAATTAAAAAATTATTGCCCGCGCGGGCGACATCGCTAGAGCGAGAAATTTCGGCGGACTATTTTTACCCATGTTTACCGTATTTTCTTTTTGCTATATAATAAAACACTTAATGACTGCACCCTCGGGAAACAGCGAGTTTTGTTTTCCCTCGAATCTCGATGTTTCCCTCGACTTCGTCTCGGGAAACATCGAGATTCTCGGGGAAACAAAACTCCCTGTTTCCCTCGGAAGCAGTCATTAAGTGTATAAGGTTACAGGTAAACAATTGGCCATTCGGTGCTTACATAGCTAAAACAAGATGCATAACTGAAAAACGCTAAGATTACAAAATATTTAAAATTACTTGCGCTGCGTTTACTTTAGTCCCATCTCGTCAGTGCTGTTCTATTTTACAGCCAAACTTATCCTCTAAATGAGGGGAAAATGATGGATATCATATTACATTTTTCATATCAAGAAAATTTCGCCAAAAACTGTCGTTTTGCAGACGTTGCAAAACTTCCTTGTTAGGAAATTCCCCCTTACCTTATTTGGAAGGTCTGTAAGTACTTTTCCTCATATCTTAGCGAAAAAGGCAGGAAAATTGACCAAAACTTGCAGATACTCGAGAAACATCCTTCTCTTGGTCGCCATTTTGTTTTTTACCCCCCGCCGAGAGGCCTGAGACACGTTTTGAACACCACAGGCAACTCGCGCGGATTTGCCATAAAAACGACATCACTTTCTTGATATGCTTAGTTTTCAGAATTAGATGAAATTGGCTGACAGTCTTTTCTTCTTGTTGCCACCCAATTCAAATCATGTGATGATTCTGCGAGTAACGGTACAATTTCTCACAAACGACAGCGCATTGAAGTTAGGAATCACCACATGATTTCAATCAGTGGCTGGCAACAAGACGTAAATACAAGGCCGCTAGCTAGAACTTTTTGACAGGGGGGGGGGGGGGGGGGGGGGGGGCAAGCCTTGGTCATTCTTTTTTTTTTTTTTTTTTTTTGGGGGGGGGGGGGGGTCAAGCAGGTTTTTCCCTCATGTTGACACTAAACATTTTAACTTCGCTGGGGGAGCAACTGCCCCTATGCCCCTATGCTAGCTACGGCACTGAAATACCGTTATCCGATTTTGTTTATTTTTATAAATACTCGAATATTTCGCGGTTGGTATTTTCTCTCGTTATTTTCTCGATTTTTTTTACATGCAACCCCATCAATTGTAACCTTTCTGAACACCTACCGCCATAACCTGGTCGAATCATCTTGTCGTAGTTTTCAAAGATTGTTTCGATGAGGCTACTTGCAGATGCATTAGGTCTACAACATGATCTGCCAGCACAAACAGATAGCACAGGGCATTCAGAATTATCAAAAGTTTGGGAAATAAATAGTTGTTTGAATTCACAGAAAACAAGTAAGAAACGGCATTACCTTTGAATGAAGAAGAATATCAAAACAGAGACCAAGAATTTCATTTTTGTGTCAAGTCTCGTCGTCTTCTTGTAATTACTCTATTGCCTTTTAAACATATGTGAAATGTGAAATATGCCTAGCGCATACTTTCCAAATGGCACACTATTTTAAAGATCTGCGTGTGAGTTTCGACTAAAACCAGACTCCACGTATTGTTATTTCTTATTTCAAAATCTCATCGTATTGGCTAAACTTAACAGAAGGTGCTTGTCCCCAACGTAAATGATATATCATATGTAGACGTACTTCAGAATATCATATTGTGATAGACGTTTTTGCTCCCGTCGAGGGGTGGGCCAGACATTTGTCTCAGGCTCTCGACATTTCCCGTCATAGCCTGAGGTAATGTCTGGCTCTCCCCATGACGCGAAATCGTGACAACGGTTTAAACAAGAAAATGGTAAACAAGAAAGATGCCAAGTGCGCTTTTATTCTGCGAGGTTCAGATTGATTTTTGATTGATGTGGATTTGTTGGGAAAATCGGGATATTTGTGGAGCATGTTCCGTGTTTTCTAGTGTTTGGAATTTGGAAGATTGCGGCCTTGAAGATTATAGAGTGGGAGGTGAACATAAAATTGGTTAAAAACTCGTTAAAAGTGTATTTCTGCCCGAATAAATGCTAGCAGTGGTTTATCGAGGTACAAAAGGACAAAGTAAACACATTTTTCAATAGGAAGATATTTTTTTATTTCTCGTAGGTACTTTCATTTTAGCGCTCATCGAACTCAGTCAAATTAACACAGCTACTATAGCTCTGCAAACTATCAACTCTGGAGTTCGCGCAATTATCCTGGGGAGCCTATCGGCTTAATCTAAAAAGTAGTATATTTAAGAAAATTAGGAAAAGCGATTTAGCTTGTCTTTTCGAAATGAAATACGTTGACTGATGTTCGAATTATGAGAATTCTCTAAAATATGTATGTCTCAGTCTTGTCTGTTGTCTTGTATATTTTTACCTACTTTTATTTTTGATGCACTAATTTTGATCTGAGGTCAATAAAGCTTGGTAAGCAAGCTTCCTTTTTTTGGTGATCTATATTTATCTTAGATAACTCCTCCTTATAATTCCTTTGACATTTGAACAACTGCAAAACATTGTGCGAAATTTATTTCATTCTCGTATTAAGTGATGTTGTGGGAATAAAGGAACATCAAACGTTAAATATGGTGCCGTCTGCTTTGTTACACAATCCGTGAAATCTACTGTGTATCGTTTTAATATTCTGTGACGTGTACGTATGTGTCGTGAAATGCTTACAAAGATCAATCGCCACTCCAGTCAATCTGGACAAAGAAACAATTACGATAATTAAGTTATATTACACACTTTTATAGATCAAGAACTGATATCTAAAAAATGCGGTACAAATGCAATTGCACTGAAGATTACAAAATGTACTCACTCATTGATGTCAATTGAACTGACGCCCAAGGATAATGAACAGTTCTGACGCGGAATCGACGACACTAGGACTCAATTTTTAAATGATCAAGTTATCGATCCAGAATCAGCTGATGTTGCATCTTGTCATTCACCTTTCTAGAAGGCAACATCGACTCGCAGGGACGGCTCTGGTGACAACCATTTGAGGGCCTTTACTGATTGACCAAAACGGCTCGTATGCGTAGCTATAATCGACTGAGACAAATACCACCAATAGAACCCTTTTCAAGCTATTTATTTGACGCTTAGCCAGTTACATTGAGGCATAGAATGGTTATTTTCTTATACGCATGCGTCAGTGGCTGTCCCAGAGCCTTCCTTGCGGGACGGTCAGAGGAGCGAGGAGGCTCTTGGGATGAGAATGAATATGCTCATAATTCTAAGCTTTAATAAACACACACTTGGATTAA
Source organism: Scolanthus callimorphus (assembly GCA_033964015.1). NCBI lineage: Eukaryota > Metazoa > Cnidaria > Anthozoa > Actiniaria > Edwardsiidae > Scolanthus > Scolanthus callimorphus. The sequence goes on from CM066913.1 coordinate 16,111,142, forward strand.
GAGTCTATATTTATTCCAGTCTGGCCTTCAGACTAAAAGGTCTATGCAGGTATAGTAATCAATAGTTACAGCTAAGTCTAGCTGATGCAATATTCAAATTTTAAAGTGAAACGCACTTGTACATGCTCTAACAACTTATGGCAAACTACAAAACATGGATGACCAATTAACATGCAAGAATAATGTTTATGATCAGGAGTCCATTCCTATAGGAGTGACGATCGAATTAAGTAACCATCTTACTATATTCCATGCCAATACTCTGGGATAATCTCCGCAAAGAAACAAAACCGTCAATCATCTGGTTTCTTGAATTACAAGTAATGACACCAGTAACCAACATTGTAGATAAGAAACGATGCCGGAAATATAACTCGTGAAACAGTGTCGATCCAGGCACCGTCAAAGCGCACTTTCCGCTCACTCTTCCTGTCTGCCGTCGTATAGTTGTTAGTTAGGGGCACCCTGTTGGTTTCGTTTGGGTTGCCCTGTGATTCCTCGGTTGCTGGACCAGTGTCGAGTGGCTGTATTTTAACCGACTTCGTCTGATAAGGAGAAATAATGAAAGAAAATTTTGCAAATATGGATGGAATCGCTGACTCGGTGATATCAGCGCTAAAACATTCAGACTAAACATCCTAAAATATATTCGCCCCCTGGCCCTGACCATGGTTAAGTTTATCACATTTAGCTATTGTCCGTCCCTGTTTATGATCACACCATCTCCAAAACAGTGTAACAGGTCTTATCAAAGTGTAACAGGAGTTGAAAGGATTCACACCCACAATTTGCTATTGAACGGCTCATAGCGGAGCTCCCGCGGGCGCCAAAGGCGCCCGCGTAGCGGAGCCCCATAGCTACATGCAGGAGAAGAAGGAACAAAACAAAAGTGTAAATGCATCGACCGATTCTGTCATGGTCTGCCGGTTTGTGCGTTCGTTCGTTCGTCCGGTATGACGTCATCAAAACTAGAAAAGTCAATATCTCAAGAAGGCAACATCGCTAGGTGAGCAAACTTGAATGAGGTTATCATAGAGGCTAGGGGGATGCACCACCAAGGTCATGTGCCATGACGTTATCGATGACATCATTAAAACTAGAAAAGTCAATATCACGAGCAGGCAACATCGCTAGGTGACCAAAATTGATTAGGTTATCATAGGCAAGGGGAGGGGTGCACCACCAAAGTCACGTGACAAATCAACGTCATTTTTGACGTCATCAAAACTAAAAATTCAATATCGCGAGCATTCAATATCGCTAGGTGACCAAACCTGGATTAGGTTATCATGGTGGCAAGGGGGCGCATCACGACGGTCACGTGACATGACGTCATCGATGACGTCATCAAAACTAGAAAAGTCAATATCTCAAGAAGGAAACATTGCTAGGTGGCCAAACTTGCGTTAAGATATCTTGGAGGCAAAGGGGATGCACAACCACGGTCACGTAGCATGACGTCATGAAAACTAGAAAAGTCCTTGATGACAGTAATGTATTGATTCGAGCTCCGCTTTTAGGCAGTGCATCTATATATTACAATTCGAAAGAGGGTGAACGAGGATGCGGGAGCGGCAAGTGGTTCTTCTCGATATTCACTTATTCATATAAAAGGAATTTCACATTATAATACGTGAGGCAAGGGAACTTAATCGCAATCGTGTAATGGCGAGTTACACGCTGCGATATGGCCCCAGTTCTTCGAAAAGCGCTTCAACCACGAGTAAAGATTGGTCTACAGTAGGGATCAAGTTTCATATTATCAACATTGAGCTGTTAGCTATGGATGTGTAGAATTTGTCTTTTATAATATGATTGTTCTTTACCTTATCTCTCGTTTTGACGTAGTAAACAAGAATGCATTCCATCAAAGACAGAAACACAAAGCCAAAAGATGTCATTAGGTACCAATCTAGAGCCTTGGGGTAGCTCACACGAGGCATGGTGGTGTTGGTGGAACCCAGCAGAAACATAATGGTCAGGATAATCGTGATGCCGAGAGCCATGCGGTTTCCCATGTCGTCCCTGTCCATCCGGAACACGATCCAGCTCAGCATGACAACAAACACATCGGGAGCGTACACTTGAATGAGATAATACCCCAAGCGACGTTTGAATGTGAAGGTGACGATCACTGCGGCAAAATCACCTGGAAGAAAGCAGAACAACAATGTGAACGGAGGTTACGGACTACCTTCGTGGTAATTGTCGTTAAAATGTCATAATTTTTCGAAAAAAAGTCGCATCTTTACAAGTGATACCTAATTATAAAGCTTATTTCTTCTCCTCGACTATGAATAGTTTATTTATTTTATTTGATTAAAAAATTTTTAAGGAGTTTCTCTTCCTACGCATCGGGTCAAGTTTCGAGAGTACCACGCACGCGGATTTACGACGCTTTTGTTCTCTAACAACATCTTACCCTGAAGCTCCCTAAAAAGTGAGGGGGTGCCGAAGAATAAAAAAAATGACGTGCATTTGGTGAAAATATGTCACAATGTCATCTTAACCCCTACGTTCTCTGAGCCTAATGTCAAAACAGAAACAAAAAGGACACGCTTCTGTTCTTCTGTTCCTTTTCTTCTTTACGTGTAAATCTTGCCCCTTCCCGAAATCAGCAAATATCCGCGAGGTTGGAATTCTAAAATGTTTAACTGATGCACCGGGAAGGGAACTCCATAAAAAAATGAGTTTTGTAAACTTTTAAGTTTACAAATAAAATTATATACCATAGTCAAGCCCCTAGATATAAACTTTAAAATGAGGTATCACTTGATACGCTGTATTTTAAACAAAAAGTACCCCGAAGGTAGTCCGTAACCTAAGTCCGTCTGATCTGTGTTTCCATCGGCTTACCTGTGAAGTATTTGTCAGTGGTGTTGGTTACCGCGACCGACTTCAGCTCGAATTGCGCCATATCGGCGTTGCGAACAGAAGCGTTTTCCGGGTGCCACGTGAACACGATATAGTCAGTTGTGAAGCTGTCTAAAGAGAAGTGTTCGGAGAGTTTGTTTGTGTTGCAGAGCACCAAAAACGTTACCATTCACTAATAATAGGAACATCAACGTGCCTAACGTGTCCCGTGACAGTTGTCACTCACACATCATAAGCCTTAGAGAAATGCCGTGTCAGTGGGACAAACGACAGACGTTTACCCACACAACGTGAACCTCTGTGAAAGACCGTGTCAGCGGGACAACCGACATGATGACGTTCACATCATGAACTCCTGCGAAAGACCGTGTCAGTGGGACAACCGACAGACATGAAAGTTCTTCAAGTGCAATGGGTTGTCTCGTTGTCCCGTTGTCTCGTTGAAACAATAATTACCTTATGACATACATAAATATTTACTTACAACTTGAAATTTTTAAGCCACATTTCTGTTCGTCCATCGGAAATTTCTGCAAATCCATCCTGCACTCTGCCTTAACCTTGAACCTCAAAATCGATAAAAATAAAACAGATTATAAGGGTGGCGAACCTATTCTCAGAGCAGGACAAAGATCTTCTCTGCAGTGAAAGGATAACTGCAAAGGATAAGTTCTATTATTTTCTTTCCTAGCGGGCACGGTAACGAATTCTGCATTCTGATTGGTTCCTGGATCGTGCGCGCACTGGTAATATTTTCCTACCTTTGACCTAGGTCACGGTTTTTCCCTATACGGACTTCTTAGCCGGTAAATAACATATATTTACTTACAATCTGCTATACGAGATCCTACCACTAGGATACAATTTGACAAAGCTATTAATAGTTTCGTCTGATTCCTTCAGGTTGGACTCCTTGCAATTGTCACAGAATGGATCGGGTTTCCACAGGTTGTTGATTTCGGTGCCTGTTAAGATCACATACTCATTTACTTTTTCCGCCAAACGTTCATCTTTCCAGAACTGACGAAAATACCCGAACGCCTCGTACTCCTGAGGACACGAACAAATCAACATTATATTACATTCGTATTCAAATATTTGTATGAAGCACAATTATAAAAACAAACATTATCTGGCACAGATGATGACATTACTGTCAGTTAGTAGACAAGCTGCCCAAGCAATCGTTTACGCCAATCAAGGCAGAGCACTCGCGTGGCTTTATCCTGTATATATCGGCTAACTGACATTCATTAGTACTCTTTGAACGAAACAGCGACAGCCTGCAACCCAAACTTCTTCAGCTCAAGGTTCCCCCCCCCCCCAATCTAGTCCAGTTGGACAGAGCGGAAATGACCTGTTTAGATCACTAAATTTCAAATAATAAGGTCAGGTTAGCTCAGAGAAGCTTGATTTTTTGCATACAGACTCCTTGTCTTATTAGAAACAAAATATCAAAAATGACTTTTTTCTAATGGATCCGTCTTTGAGATATTAGCTTTAAACATTGGTTTCTGTGCCATTTTATGGGAGAATTAATACTTTGATCAGGAATTATGCAAACTTTGCTCGATCATATCTAAAATTCATATTCTTCAATTTTCTTAAAAATTTGGAATTAAGCTTTTAGCCATAGAAACTCTTTGTATACGGAATCTTGAGCTTATATATTGAAATATGGCAAAGTTAGACATTTCATTTTTGGTCATTTCCGCTCTGTCGTCCAGTTGTATCTAATCTCGTCAGCATTGTTTAGAAGCGAGTCCGCAAGCTTGGGCATGTGTATAGTCTAGATAATGTGGGTGGCGGTTTTTCTTCACCACCTTTTGCTGAAGTGATGCAGCCAGTACTGTAATTCAATTTACATAATTTCAAAGAAAGTTGAAAAATAAACGTCTCATCCAGTAGCCGCAAATCCCAACCGAGCGAGTACATGCTTTACTCTTCCTCCCTTCAGCAAAACGGAGCACGGTGCATAGCGGTGCTCGTACCTTTTCCCGCATATCCATATATCTTGCTGAGAGAAGTGCTTGAGATAAACAACGTTTTGCGAGGAACATTGAACGTAGACTGAATCCTAGCAATGCGCGTAGCTACCTTTAATCCGTTAAGCCCGGGCTTAATTAAAAAATGTTTTGAGATTTTAAAAATAGACTGAGGTAAAAGAACTATAGTTTCAAAAATTTTAGCGACTGAGAGGCAGTTTCTTGGGCGGTTGTAAGCTTACTTTTTACACGGGCGTAAATTTTTGGTTACCATAATGTCAACAAATTTTGACAGCCGGTTAAAAGTAAAAAAGGCCTAGCTACACCCCTGCTAGCCCTGGCCAAACGAAACCCAAGTTTAAACGTCAGGTCAGTTTTCTTAGTCAGTTTTCTTCATGTCAACACTGCATTAGCGCGCGCAAAAGGGCAAAACACTTGCGTTGAGATGCAGTTCTGATGAGCTGAGCGCGCAAGTCTCAACTTGCGTCGACTTGCATTTCGCTTGGCCAGGGCTTTAAGCGCAACCTAGGGCGTAATGGAAATTCAGAGGTTGTGAAAAGTTGCACGTCGACTCATAGAAGCGAATGCTTTTATCTTGGGAAGAATATTTTTTTCTGGAGCTGCCAGTTCTTACCATATTGGTCTCTTTTATGCTGCCAAATGAGCCGACATAGATATTAACCGCAACAATTACCGGTGCGCCTGCAGGGAGAGTACATATTAATAAGGTTACAGGTAAACAACAATTGGCCATTCGTGGCGCCCAGAGAAGGATTAGAAGATGGATTATAAATTGCACTGCAAGATCACAAAATATTTAAAATACTTGCGCTGCATTTCCTTTAGTTCCATCCCGTCAGTGCTGTTCTGTTTAACAGCCAAACTTATCCTATAAAGATCATGTGATATAATTCTTGGGAGGAAATAGTACAATTTCTCACAAACGACCGAGCATATTGAAGTATGGTGGAAAATGAACAAAGGAATCATCACATGATTTAGATCAGTGGCTGGCAACAAGGCGTAAACACCGTTTGCCGATTTTGTCTATTTTTAAACAGTGCTCGAATATTTCGCGGTTGGTATTCTCTCTCGTTATTCTCTCGATTTATCAACAAGCAACCCTATCATGAATTGTATACCTTTCTGAACACCTACCGCCATAACCTGGTCGAATCGTCTTGTCGTAGTTTTCAAAGATGGTTTCGATGAGGCTACTTGCAGATGCATTAGGTCCACAACATGATCTGCCAGCAGAAACAGATAGCAAAGGGCATTGAGGTTTTTCGAAAGTTTGGGAAGTAAATTGTTGTTTGAATTCGATTCACGGAAAACAAGTGAGAAAGCATTACCTTTGAATGAAGAACATCAAAACAGAGACCAATAACATTATTGCATCAAGTCTCATCGCCTTCTTATAATTAATCTATCAGCCTCTAACATGTGAAGTCTGAAATATGTTTAGCGCAAACTTTCCAAATGGCACACTATTAAAGATCTGTGTGTGAGTTTCGACTAAAACCCAACTCCGCCCAGTGTAATTTGTTTTATTGAATCCCATCGTATTGGCTAAAGTTAACAGAACGGCTTGTCCCCAATATCAATGATATATCACATGTAGACGTTCGAAATGTCATAATTGTGATAGACGTTTTCGTTTCCCGTCGAGGAGTGGGCCAGACATTGTCTCAGGCTCAAATGGTACTCAAATGGTACCCGTCCTAGCCTTCGAGGCAATGTCTGGCCCACCCCATGACGGTAGCAAAAACACAACGGTTTGTCATGTTTACCACGGAGTCGAGGGCATACCGATATGGAATTTTGAGGAAGAAACAACCGGGCTACGGGCTGAAAAGAGTCACCATTTATATCATTCAAAGAGGGTTGACTTAACAAGAAGAAGGTAAACAAGAAAGATGAGTAAGTGTACTTTTATTCTGTGAGGTTTGTTTGAGCAAGCGACCACGATGTTTTGGGGAGGATCGGGATATTTGTTGAGCATGTTACGTGTTTTTTAGTGTTTGGAATTTGGAAGATTGCGGCCTTGAAGAACATATAGTAGAGTGGGAGATGAAAATAGAATTGGTTAAAACTCGCTTAAAAGTGTATTTTTGCCCGAATGAACTCTAGCAGTGGCTTATTTTTATTTTTATTTCTCGTACTTTAATTTTAGCGCCCATCGAACTCAGTCAAACTTTCACGCAGCGACTACAGCACTGCAAACGATCAACTCTGGAGTTCGCTCAATGATCCTGGGGACCCTATGCTTTATCTAAAATGTAATGCATTTAAGAAAATTAGAAAAAGCGATTTAGCTGGTCTTAGGGAAAGGAAATACGTTGACTGATGTTCGAATTATGAGAATTCTCTTATATATATGTTTCAGTCTTGTCTGTTGTCTAGCTTATTTTTGATGCACTTATTTTGATCTGATGTCAAGAGAGCTTGGTAAGCAGGCTTCCTCTTCTTGGCGATTTATTTTTATGTTGGATAGCTCTTCCGATAATTCCTCTGACATTTGAACAACTGCAAGAAAATTTTGCGACGTTTATTGATTCTCGTAAGTGATGTGAGATAAATCAATTAACACAGGAACATCAAATGCTAAACATTCCGCCTGCTTTGTTACACAATCCGTGAAATCTACGTTGTATCGTTTACATGCTGTGGCGTAATTGTAATGCGTCTTCTGTCATAGGATGCTTAAAAAGATCAATCGCCACTCCAATTAATCTGGACAAAGACTCAATTCCGATAACTTATATTTTGCACATTTTTTATTAGATAAGGAACTGCTATCTCAAAAATGTGATACAAATGTAATTGCACTGGAAATTACTAAATATATTACACTCATTGATTTCAATTCAATTGACGCCCAAGGACAATGAACAGTTCTGAAGCGGAATCGACGTCACTAGGACCCACATTTTAAATGTTGAAGTTGTCCAGAATCAGCTGATTTTGCGTCCTATCATTCACATTTCTAGAAGGCAACATCGACTCGCAGGGACATGTTCAGACTAAATATCCTAAAATATATTCGTCCCCTGACCATGTTTATGACAGAGGGAACTCAAGTTCCGATACCCTGTTTATCACATTTAGCATTATTGTCCATCCCAGTTTATGAACATACCATCCAAGACAGTGTAACAGGTCTTATCAAAGTGTAACAGGAGTTACACTTTGACGGCTCATAGGATTCGAAAGAGGGTGAACGAGAATCCCACGAGGATGTGGGAGCGGCAAGTGGTTGGTTAATAAATATATTTAGAAAAAAAAAGAAAAAAAAGGGTTCTTCTCGATATTCACTTATTCATTGGGAATTTCACATTATAATACGTGAGGCAAGGGAACTGAATCGCAATCGTGTAATGGCGAGTTAACACGCTGCGATGGCGCCAGTTCTTCGAGTAAGCGCTTCAACCACGAGTAAAGATTGGTTTAGGACTACAGGAGGGATCAAGATTGATATTCAACATTGAGCTGTTAGCTATGGATGTGTAGAATTTGTCTTTAATAATAAGATTGTTCTTTACCTCATTTCTCGTTTTGACGTAGTAAAGAAGAATGCATTCCATCAAAGACAGAAAAACAAAGCCAAAAGATGTCATCATCTCACACCAATAGAGCTCTTTTCAAGCTACGCATTCGACGCTCAACCGGTATTAATATTGAGGCATAAAATGTTTTTTTTACGCATGCGTCAGTGGATCTACATTTATCCCAGTCTTGCAATCTCGTACCCAGAGCCCGTCATCTTTTGGCCAGCGGCAAGATTCAGGGCTCTGGGGGAATACGATTTGTTAGCATGCGTGGTAGATCAAAAACGTAAAGAACTTTCATACAACGTTCAAACCGGAACCCCAGAATCTGGGTTTTTAAAAAATCGATTCCCTCAGAGCCCTGAATCTTGCCGCTGGCCAAAAGATAGCGGGCTCTGGGTAGAGATTGCCCAGTCTCGCTTTCAGACTAAAAGGTCCATGCAGGCTTAGTAAACTAATCAATAGTTACAGCCTAGTCAAGCTGATACAATATTCAAATTTTAAAGTGAAACGCACTACATGCTCTAACATGAGCATGTACAAAACATACAAAACATGGATGGCCAATTCATGCAAGAATATCTTTATAGTCAGGAGAAGTCAGGAGTCCATTACTACATCGAATTCTTACTTTATTCCATGCAAATACTCTACAACCTCCACAAAGAAACAAAACCGTCAATCATCTGGTTTCTTGAATTACAAGTAATGACACCAGTAACCAAGATTGTAGATGAGAAATGATGCCGGAAATATAACTCGTGAAACAGTGTCGATCCAGGCACCGTCAAAGCGCACTTTCCGCTCACTCTTCCTGCCTGCCGTCGTATAGTTGTTAGTCAGGGGCACCCTGTTGGTTTTGTTTGGGTTGCCCTCTAGTGATTCCAATATTGCCGGAGCCTTTTTATTGTAATCCTTTTGCTCGGTTGCTGGAACAGTGTCGAGTGGCTGTATTTGAACCGACTTGGTCTGATAAGGAGAAATAATGAAAAGAAAATTTTGCAATAATGATGGCTCGCTGACTCGGTGATATTAGCGCTAAAATATGTTCAGACTAAATATCCTAAAATATATTCGTCCCCTGACCCTGACCATGTTTATGACAGAGGGAACTTAAGTTCCGATACCCTGTTTATCACATTTAGCATTATTGTCCGTCCCAGTTTATGAACATACCATCCAAGACAGTGTAACAGGTCTTATCAAAGTGTAACAGGAGTTACACTTTGACGGCTCAAAGGATTCGAAAGAGGGTGAACGAGAATCCCACGAGGATGTGGGAGCGGCAAGTGGTTGGTTAATAAATATATTTAGAAAACAAAAGAAAAAAAAGGGTTCTTCTCGATATTCACTTATTCATAGGGAATTTCACATTATAATACGTGAGGCAAGGGAACTGAATCGCAATCGTGTAATGGCGAGTTAACACGCTGCGATGGCGCCAGTTCTTCGAGTAAGCGCTTCAACCACGAGTAAAGATTGGTTAAGGTCTACAGGAGGGATCAAGATTGATATTCAACATTGAGCTGTTAGCTATGGATATGTAGAATTTGTCTTTAATAATATGATTGTTCTTTACCTCATTTCTCGTTTTGACGTAGTAAAGAAGAATGCATTCCATCAAAGACAGAAAAACAAAGCCAAACGATGTCATTAGGTACCAATCTAGAGCCTTGGGGTAGCTCACACGAGGCATGGTGGTGTTGGTGGAACCCAGCAGAAACATAATGGTCAGGATAATCGTGATGCCGAGAGCCATACGGTTTCCCATGTCGTCCCTGTCCATCCAAAACACGATCCAGCTCAGTATGACAACAAACACATCGGGAGCGTACACTTGAATGAGGTAATATCCCAGGCGACGTTTGAATATAAACTTGACCATGACCGCGGAGAAATCGCCTGCAATTAGCACCAAGAATTAACAAGCAAAGCCAAGACGGTTCTTTATAATTCGTTTATATTTGTCCATTTTACTGCTACTTTTTTTACTTTGTGTCACGGCAAATTAGAGTTTGCAAGATTGGTTGACCTCGTTATCTTGTTATGTTGGTCTACAAACGTAAACTTATACAGTGGTACCTCTATTAAGCGGCCACCCTCGAGACCAAGCCAAAGTGGCCGCTAAATAGAGGTTGGCCGCTTAATGGAGGTAGTACAAGAAAGGTTTCCGCTGACACTACTGCAAAAATGCTCCTACGGAACCATCACCGGATATTTAACTTGCATTAGCGGGTTGTAAGCTAGTCACAACAAAGATAAAAGAAGAATTTCCTGTTGCAACATTTTTTGTCACCAAAATGGCATCAAGGATCATTAATAGGATTTTGTGGTCGCTTAACAGAGGTAATAATAGCATTTGGGACCGGAAAATAGTGGCCGCGGCCGCTTAATAGAGGTGGCCGCTGAATAGAGGTACTAAATACAGTACTTGAGGGACAAATATTTAGGACTTTGAAAAGTGGCCGCTTAATAGAGGGTGGCCACTTAATAGGTGGCCGCTTATAAATAGAGGTACCACTGTATTCGCGGATCGCCTTAGGAATATGATGATGCCGTATACCAACCTGTTGTGAACTTGTCTGTAGTGTTAAATGTCTCAACAGACTTTATCTCGAATTGCGCCAATTCCGCATTTCTTACGGTGACATCTCCATGCCACTCGTAAACGATATAGTCCGTTGCAAAACTGTCTAAAAATGCATTTATAAAGAGTGTGTTAGCTCTTCAAAGGGACTATGTCACGGTTGTTTCAACGACATGTTTTTAGAAAATATGACCTGTACAGTGGTCTACTTTAACAACTCAGACCGGAACTCAGAATCCTATATATGCTTCAACTTAGACTGCTCGGAGTCTCTTCTTTGGCGAACGTCTGCAAATCGAGAGAAAGCCACGGGGGAGTCTCACCGGAGGAGCGCCGAACGCGCAACGATGGCGCGTGGACTGCTTGTTACGAGCGCGCAAACAAACTACAATGTAGGACTAGGACTCTCTCTGATTTACGGACGTTCGCCAAAGAGGCAGCAAGCAGTCAAGCTTCAACTCAGTCTTAGAAGGGAAAAAACAACTAATGTATTGTTAAGGCATTCTTACCTAAGAGTTAATAGCTTTTCGCTATCAAAAAATTAAAGTTTGGAAACAGTAGCTAACATTTCTGCCAACTCGCAATCCAATTTCATCTGCTCGATAAACACGAAAATACCCAAACGTTTTGTACATATCTAGCAGCTTAAAGGTTATTACCTAGACGATTATAGAGATTCAAGAAGATGGACTTACAACTTGTTAGCTTTACATAGCACTCCTGTTCGTCCATCGGAAACTTGCGCAAATCCATGTTGCATTCGGCCTTAACGATAAGCCTTGTAATTAGAAATGTAAACCTATAATTAGCAAACAAACAGCATCGAAGTAGAGTAGGTTTGGAGTGAGATGCAAGGGGGATGCAAGCCAATTGAGCCACTGGCACACAGTATTAAGGAGCAATGTTTTTATAGTCTCGACCTCGAACATATTTAAAAGCCTTGGTCCTGCTGTCTCGAAAAATCTCACATTTACAATTTGCAACCCCTTTAAATTCACTCTGGGTTTAATTGATGTCACGCGGTGACTAGTTTTTGGAGGAAAAGCTGTCCCACATGCATATGTGAAGCCAAGTATGCGTTGGCGCTTTCAGAGTGAAGCTGAATAACAATATATGGATGTCTTATCACTTACAATCTACTATACATCAGTTTTCCACTTGGGTACAATCTTAGCATACTGTTGACACTCTGGTCCGACTGCTTAAGGTTCGACTGCTTACAGTTGTCACAATATGGATCGGGTTTCCACAAGTTATCAATCTGGTTGCCTGTCAAGACCGCCATCTCACTGACTTTACCCGCCAAACGCTCGTCCTTCCAATACTGACGAATGAACCCGAACAACTCGTACTCCTAAATAAAAGACTATATTCTAATAGCGATAAGGGTAGCGACGATGACAATGACGATGACGATGATGATGACAAAAGGGTAGCGATGATGATAAGAGAGTAGCGAGGATGATAAGAGAGTAGCGATGATGATAAGAGAGTAGCGATGACGATAAGAGAGTAGCGATGATGATAAGAGAGTAGCGATGATGATAACAGAGTAGCGATGATGATAACAGAGTAGCGATGATGATAAGAGAGTAGCGATGATGATAAGAGAGTAGCGATGATGATAAGAGAGTAGCGATGATGATAAGAGAGTAGCGATGATGATAAGAGAGTAGCGATGATGATAAGAGAGCAGCGATGATGATAACAGAGTAGCGATGATGACAAGAGAGTAGCGTTGATGAAAAGAGTAGCGATGATGATAAGAGAGTAGCGATGATGATAAGAGAGTAGCGATGATGATAAGGGAGTAGCGATGATGATAAGAGAGTAGCGATGATGATAAGAGAGTAGTGATGACGATAAGAGAGTAGCGATGATGATAAGAGAGTAGCGATGACGACAAGAGAGTAGCGATGATGATAAGAGAGTAGCGATGATGATAACAGAGTAGCGATGATGATAAGAGAGTAGCGATGATGATAAGAGAGTAGCGATGATGATAAGAGAGTAGCGATGATGATAAGAGAGTAGCGATGGTGATAAGAGAGTAGCGATGATGATAAGAGAGTAGCGATGATGATAAGAGAGTAGTGATGACGACAAGAGAGTAGCGATGATGATAAGAGAGTAGCGATGATGATAAGAGAGTAGCGATGATGATAAGAGAGTAGCGATGATGATAAGAGAGTAGCGATGATGATAAGAGAGTAGCGATGACGACAAGAGAGTAGCGATGATGATAAGAGAGTAGCGATGATGATAAGAGAGTAGCGATGATGATAAGAGAGTAGCGATGATGATAAGAGAGTAGCGATGATGATAACAGAGTAGCGATGATGATAACAGAGTAGCGATGATGATAACAGAGTAGCGATGATGACAAGAGAGTAGCGATGATGATAAGAGAGTAGCGAAAATGATAAGAGAGTAGCGATGATGATAAGAGAGTAGCGATGATGACAAGGAGTAGCGATGATGATAAGAGAGTAGCGATGATGATAAGAGAGTAGCGATGATGATAAGAGAGTAGCGATGATGATAAGAGAGAAGTGATGACGACAAGAGAGTAGCGATGATGATAAGAGAGTAGCGATGACGACAAGAGAGTAGCGATGATGATAAGAGAGTAGCGATGATGATAAGAGAGTAGCGACGATGATAAGGGAGTAGCGATGATGATAAGAGAGTAGCGATGATGATAAGAGAGTAGCGATGATGATAAGAGAGTAGCGATGATGATAAGAGAGTAGCGATGATGATAAGAGAGTAGCGATGATGACAAGAGAGTAGCGATGATGACAAGAGAGTAGCGATGATGATAAGAGAGTAGCGATGATGATAAGAGAATAGCGATGATGATAAGAGAGTAGCGATGATGATAAGAGAGTAGCAATGATGATGAAAATAATTACAATGATCAACAATCACATATTAACGGTAATGGTAACAAAAAAGGATAAAAATAGCGACAATATACAATAACAATAAGGGAACGCAACTGAGGCAGCCAAAGCTTTTCGGTTTGGCTGCGCAAATTCAAAACGTCGATTTCACTTTTGTTGTTTTAGGTTTTTGTTGTTTCGCCAGTCAAAACCCTTTGAGCTAATGTTTCGCCTAGTGCAGTTGAAAAACTATACCATCGCGACGTTCGAGTGTACCTGTTTTTTTTTGTGTGTGTTTGTGAAAGAAGCCAGGGTTCTGATTGTCTGGCGAAACGGAAAAACATAAAAAGTCAAATTATGTATTAAAGAAACAATCTGAGAAATGCTTCTTCTATTCTAACCTTACCATATTGGCCTCCTGGAGGTCGCTAACTGAGAAGACATACAAATTAACCTTCACCACCACTGGCGGACCTGAAGAGAAACATAAATGTGTTACACATGGCCCGCTGAGGAAGATACTTTGAAGTGAAGGGCTTATAAAACAATGGAATCTTATATATAATACGTGATGTGGGCGGGGTCAAGGTCAAACTGTTGGCCCAGCAGCCTGGAAAAACGGCTGCACCACGGAACTCTAAACCACGCCATTTTCTTGCATACTTGAGGAACTGTGTTATAGGATACATTTTATTCGAAAACGTTAAAGTGGACGGAATATCTAATTCAAGCGTTTTCGTATGCGAGAAGATCGAGTTCGCAAAGGCGCCATTTTAAGTCTTTCACAGAAACCCAAAAAAAACATTTTCTCGCAGCCGATAGCAACAAATACGTCCAAACCTACGCGATTCTCTCACAAATAACACAGTAATGTTCAGGCAAAAGTCGTTTTTCCAAAAAGTTTGGAGTAACAATATATCCCATTCAAAGGTTTTGACTGGTTGCACAAACCCCGGCGCGCCATTTATAAATAATGCACATATCAATGTTTTGCCCCAGGGTGGGGGGGGGGGGGGGGGGGGGGGGGCAACCCAGGGGATTTGACTTTTTAAGGCTCTCCGAGGGTTGTGATTTTGACATCTACACCAGTCCCCAGGGTGGGAGATTTGACTCGATTGCCATCTTGACCCAGAAACCTCCTCGGCCTTTTCTTGTGGAGAACGATGCAGAATGAAAGGTAAGAGCTTCTTGATGTTTGTATCTATGAACACCTTTACACTGGTCTGGGATCCCAAGGGGCGGGAGTTTGATCCTTAATGGAGCTCCAAGGGTGGGGAAATTGACATTTCAAAAGCTACAAATGTCAAATTCCCGTGGGGTTCTGACCCCAAGATGAGGTTTTCCAACCGATGAACTCCGGAATTGTTCGACCGGATGCCCTACCATCTAAGCTATCCTGTCACACCGGGAGCAGGTTTGGTTATATTCGATGTTATGCCGCGGTAGTGAATTGAATATGTAAATGGTCAGGCCTGTGGCCACGTAGCACAAGTACATGCTAGAATCACTAAAAATCTGTCATATTTGTTTCATGTTGATCCACCCTACCTCCATGGCTGGGTCGGATTGCCTTGTCATAATTATGAAATATGTGTTTAATAAGGTTACTTGTAGTTGAGTTCAAAGGAGGTGTACTGGACACTGATCTGGTAATCAAGAACAAAACAAGACGTTAAATCCGTGTAATCATTTCATCGCGTTTCATAATCGACATCCAAACGTTATTCGCTAGGATCCCCTACCTGGTCGGGACGAAGAGCAAGATCATCACCATATTAAGTACAAGTGACGTGTAGGAGCTTGCAGTCATCTTGTTGAATAGTCGTGTTCTTGAATAAATGATCTAATGGTGCACAAAAATCCAATTCGTTACACTCTAAGGGCGCGTTTTTTTCCTAACATTCTGGAATGGGAATGGTTGGTAGAGAAAGGCTCTAAAGGCTTATTTACACGACAGGGTGTTTTTGGCACGGCTCGGATAAAAAGTGGTGCAGGCCAGTATCAAACTTAATGGCACGGCTCGGGTATATTTGCGCTGTGTAAATGGCTTTGCCGTACAGTTTTTGTCAGAGCCTGACCGAAATTTCATCCGTGCAGGGACTACGTGGCGAGGTAGTCCCATCCGAGCCGTGCCAAAAATTTCTGTCGTGTAAATGGGATTTTTATGGACGGGGGATAGGGACAACCTCTGGCAACATCTTCAGGGGCGTAGCCAGGGAGGTCCAGGAGGGCCGCCCCCCCCCCCCCTTTCTCGGAAATTTTCCCATACATTTACTGTATTTGCTGGAGAAAATTTGAGCATTTTCGTCCCATGTTTTCACTATCCGGCGCCCCCTTCAGAAATTCCTGGCTACGCCGCTGATCTTTATCCACCGTCCGTCAACTGTCTTCTTGTTTTCGCATCTCGCTCGACCAAACTCGCCTAATATTTTGCCGAATCAAACCAAATTTGCCCGATTCATTATCAGTATATTGAAGCTATTGTTATCTTCTAGGATCTGTTATAAATGATACCGCAACAAAGCAAGAATGACGACAAAAATATTTCAGCATGATAATATTTTTTCATATGCCAAAAAGTGAATTCATTACGGAAAAATAACTATTTTTTATTTCATTTAGCAACAGCGTTTCAGTCAAGTCATTTGGAACTCCGTGAATCAATCCAGAGTTGTTCACTCGTTTGACTGACGGAAGCCAAACCGCGGTTTGTTGGTCGGTGTAGAGTTCGCAGAATTATGAAAATCAATCGCAGTAATGTTCTGCAATTAATGCAGTTTTTTTTGTCCTTTTTGAAGCATTTTCTTTAATGATAACCAATTGAGTATTGTTGAGTAGAATGATGCAAAATATAAAAGCAGTTTAT